>CM040396.1:32728640-33328640 GCA_022702515.1 Ilyophis sp. 1 JC-2022
TGGAACAAGAAAACTATGGGTTTGCATTCATTATTACTCCTTGTCAGTTACGTTTACCCTATCCACGGTCGCCCCCTAGTGGTAGTAATTGACGTCCCAATTATAGTAGGCGCTATATTTCCCTGAAATTATGAATTAATTGTCGTTTTTGAAATAAATATGCCTTGAAATAAATAGGCCCTACGCCTTGAAATAAATATGAGTAGAAATAAACACCGCAATAAAATACAGTGGTGTTCGAAAGTACTCATACCCCTTCCCTTTTTGCACATTTTATTGTGTTGTAGATTTAATTTCTAAATTGATAAAATTGCTATCAAATGAGCCCCAAATCATCACTCTGTTGCCAGATATGGAGTAGATGTGGATGGATCACTGCAAGAGTTCTTACTCATTTTCCTATAGAGCTCTATGGGGAAAAAAGTCAGGAGAAGAAACCCTTAAAGTGATCCATCCACATATACTCCAAATCTGGCCGTAGACTGATGGTTTGGGGCTTGTTTGATACCTTAGACCCTTGATGACTTACAGCCATTTCGCCAGTTATGTGTTCCATACTGTACCAGCGAAATTTACAGCTGAATCTAGTCTCACCCCTCAATTCCCATAGAGATCCATTCAAATGCAGAGAGGTTATAGTATTGCTTGTAACAGTACCTGGAAATAAGATATCGAGAGTCTTTTGATGTTGAAGTAACAGCATGCAAAGGATATGCAACCAAATATAACATATGATACTTTAAAAATATGATAAAGCAAAGGGTATGAATACTTATGAAAATGAGAGATTTCAGTTTTGGATTTTTAATAGATTTGCAAAGATTTCTAAAAACATGTTTTCAATTTGTCATTATGGGTTATTGAGTGTAGATTGATGGGCAAAAATGGCAATTTTATCCATTTAAAATGAAATCTACAACACAATAAAGTGTGCAAAAAAGTGAAGGGGTATGAATACTTTCGAGCACCACTGTAAATAAAAGAGACGTAAAATAATGAATAGGTAGGGGTGTGACGACATATCGCGACGCAATATTTTGCGATACGAAAACGTGACGATATGCATCGTGGAGCTTAAAAATGTATTGCGAAACGAGCATGACTACCGGTAATTCACAAATTCACATAACCACATATTTTCATCTTCTATCACACCCTTTGTGCACAAGAGAGCGCCATCAACAATTTATGTTAGTAAAGTTATTTTGACGCACAACACGCACACACACCGAAAGCGCAAGACTGTTTATGCCCAGCTAGCTGAGAAACCTGCACAGTGCACACTTGCAGCAGAATCAGGTTGGCTTATGTATTTTAAATGGGGTGTGTGAATTAGTCAATGTATAATTCTAAAATTACTCAAGTAACGTTACATTATTTGTGACCTGCTCTATCAAAATCAGTTGCACTGACCCCCAAACACATTTTGGGCTTTATACTACCTGAGGGAGGAAAATGTCAGCTTTCTAATGATACCAAAATTATCTCTCTGATCCAAATATCAAGCGAATTACATTGCGTTACATTTGGAATGCATCTTAAGACGCGCATATCATGAAAGCCAAGACATTTTTAGAGTAAAATCAGATTAAACCCAATGCATTAGTTTGTAGCTGTGAAAGCAGGATAGCCAAGCTACCTCGGTGCCTAGTGAGCGAGTGTTCTCCACTGCGGGGGACATTGTAAATGCTCAAAGATCTGTGCTACTGCCTGAAAATGTTGATATGTTAATTTTGCTGAAGAATAACATGTCCATATCCTTGACTCGCAACAGGTAATCAGTTTGAATGTCTAGCTTTATGTTGGTATTTTTGAAAGTGCAATTTTGGCTACTACATAGGCCTAGTAGCTTATATTTTCTTAAAGTCATAAAATAATATGTTTTAAGAGAACATTCTTTAACTTAAAAAGTACTAAAGTATTTCTAATTTAATTTCATAGTGCAGTGTTATTTTAACAAGGCTATCTTCCATGTATGTTTCATCCCTCCCATGATGGGATGATGAGTAAGTAAACTTTCAGTCTTGTTCAGCCATACTTTGTGGTAAAAATTGTCCTCCTAGTGCATTTTTTGCCTTGGGAATAAACTAGTAATCTTGCTCAATTAAACATTGTCTTCATCTGAACTTAATTTTTAATACTGTGAACATATTGAATCGTGAAACCAATATCGTGTATCGTATCGTGAGTTGAGTGTATTGTCCCACCCCTATGAATATGTATTTATTTAATTGATTATTTATTTAATTCATTGTTTAAATTCTGTCACATTTTGTCTTCCATACCAATCAACTCACTATCATATCTCAAAATCCATTTATAATACGTTGAGTGAAACAGCAGGTGGGATACTGTGCAAAAATAAAGTTCAAATGCAAAAAAAAATTTGTAGTTGGCAAGCTTTTTGAAAAATTACCTTGGCATAAATATCTGCATGATGTAACTTTAGGTGCCTCTTCAGATTTGTGGTGTTTTTCCCACCTGGTTTATGACCGCATATTTCTTCTCCCACTACAACAACAGTACATTTGGTTTTCCGTTCCCTCTCATCGTATATGAAGTGAGTCCATATATCCATCCTTTTCTTCCTTCCAACTTTTGACATACTAGTGTGGGCCTATGCTAGTATTATCTGTCACCCCCTCATGTTAGTTGCGTTGCTTCTTTGAAGTTTGCGCGAATAACAGGATGTTGCCCAGGTAGGCAGAGAGAGGAGTGAATCCAGTCAATGACGAGAATGCATATTCCTCATTTGGCGTCACCTCTCTTTTGAAATAAATTAGATTTCGTTACTGTTTTTATTTATCTATTTTTACTTCAACGATAACATAAACAAATTAAGTCACGTTTTAATTTTTAAATATATGTTTTAATCTTGTTATTTTCTGTCAACGATGATAACAACTGATTTAGTCACAGTTTTTATATTCTAATATCCTTTTTTGTCATATCTTTTTTGTCAACAATATTAGGAAGGGATTTAGTCTCAGTTTTTATTCTCTAAAAACTATTTTCTCATATAAAATTTTGGTATTCATGAAAAAAAAAAATTCCACTAAAATGTTTATATTTTTATGGGTTGACAAAATTAAAACTGAAATGTTGCTTTAGGCCAGGCCACAGTAAATAAACAAAACAAGCAATTCCATACACAGCCACACAAAAAATGTGACAGTTAATGGGTGATATTTCATGAAGACGCAATTGCCTTATTCATGCATATACAGTAAGCACTGGCCCAATACACAAGTTCTATCTTTTCCTTCTTGTGCTTTTAGGTATAGGTAATGTTAAAATGGTCTCAGTGTTCAGTGTAACTACAACGGACTTGGGCTTCTGGTAATTCATCCTAATTAAATTAATCTAATCTAATTACTATTATGGCGTTAGACACATTTTAATTAAAGTTTAAGACCCCCTCGCTTTCCGCACTGAGACTAACTGAATATAATTCCCAATCCCAACTCAGCAATTAATGGATCAAGGGGAAAATAACACAGAAAAGGTAAAAGAGCTATGTATATATTCTCTCCTTATATACAGTCAATCCGGAAAGTCTGAACACCCCTTTCACCTTCTCCACATTTTATTACATTACAGACATATTCTACAATAGATTGAGATGATTTTTGTGATTTTTTTGTCTCAAAATTCTACACAAAATAGCCCATAATGACAAAGTAAAAACATGTTTTCAGAAATTTTTGCAAATGTATTAAAAATCGAAAACTGAAATCTTTCATTTACATAAGTATTCATACCCTTTGCTTTAACATATTTTTTAAGTATCATATTTAATATTTTGTTGCATATCCTTTGCATGCTGTTACTTCCTGAAGTCTGTGACCCATCAACATCAAAAGACTCTCGATATCTTATTTCCAGGTACTGTTACAAGCGATACTATAAGCTCTCTGCATTTGAATGGATCTCTATGGGAATTGGGGGGTGAGACTAGATTCAGCTGTAAATTACACTGGTACAGTATGGAACACATGGCTGGCTAAATGGCTGTAAGTCGTCATGGGTCTGAGCTATCGAACGAGCCCCAAACCATCACTCTGTTGCCAGATATGGAGGAGATGTGGATGGATCACCGCAAGGGTTATTTCTCCTGACTCATTTTCCTATAGAAGTAGGAGACAAGCGTGCACATTGTAGGGCAACGCTACCCAAAAATCATAATATGTAGCTAGATCCTCGCATAGCCTACTGCATTCCATACATCATTAAACTTGAGTTTTGGATGGCGTTTTTTATTGCTAATATCTACAGGGTTCATGTGCAATACCATTTATCTCTATGTTGTGAAGGCGAGGGACTATTCCCTGATGACACAATATGTTGACCACGGCCAATTTAATTAATATTTCACTCATTTCAGTACGAGATTCTTCTGTTTACAGTGCATTAAAATAACTTGCTTTATCATCATTGTAAAGCGCTTTGAGTTATTGGCCGGTGAGAAAGCCCCTATATAAATGCAAGGCAATATTATTATTATTACTATTATTACTAGTAGTAGTATTATTATTATCATTATATAAACAAATAAAATGAGAAATATAAATTTGCTTTTCATTTATTATGTCTGTAAACAGTGGCTAACACATGCATAAATAAATACATTTTAAAAATGTTGGCATTAAATCTGGAAATTAATTCCTGAAAATCAGAATTTTTTTCCCACATTTCTTTATTTCTGTATTTGTTCATTTCTATGTTTATTTTTTCTGCATGTCTGCATCTATAGGTTAATGAGGTGGGTCATCCTAACCTGATTGTGAAGCACCATTGGTCGGCTGGGCAGGCATAAGCAAACGATGGCAAACGACTCATTGTACCAAAAATCCTTACATTTTCTAAGCTCTCTGTGAATATGGGGTTGCATGCAATGGCGTCAAATGGCAACCCCCTCGTTGAAATGCTAAGGAATGTGGCAACAAATGTGGTAGCAAATTATTTCTGATAGCCAGCTGAAATGCTTCTAGTTTCTGCAAGCTAGCTAGCCACTCCACATTATACATTATAATCATGATACCTTGTCCCAAATGTTACCTGGATAACAGTGTATATATACTGTATATATTTTTTTATTTAACCTTTATTTAACCAGGTGAATCCCATTGAGATTACAGGATCTTTTTTTTGAGGGAGCCCTGGCCAAGATAGCAGCAATACAGTGTTGCAAACAACATAAAAAACAAACATTAAAAACACATATAGTAACATACAGTAGCAGCTCATAGGATCCTCACAGGAGAAAACAGAATCTAGCTAAGGAAGCAATTACAGATTCCAATAGAATCTGCCTCCAAACCTTTTCAAAACATTTTTCAAAGTCCTAATCGGGATCAGCTCATGTAGCTGCAAGAATATTTGCAAGTGGTTCCAGGCTGCAGGGCCAGAGAACATAAAGGCCTGTTTGCCGAGTTCAGTGTGAACCTTAGGGATGGACAGTAAAAGGGTGTCATTAGATCGCGAACAATACTTGCTAGTTTTTATTGAGACATACCCACAGTGGTAAGAGGGAAGCAGGCCGAGGATGAACTTATAAATAAATATGTGCCAATGAGTGAGTCTGCGCATGGCCAAGGTAGGCCACTTAACTCTGGCATATAGAGCGCAATGGTGAGTGTGAGCTCTGCAGCCTGTGACAAACCTGAGAGCACTGTGGTACATCAGTATCCAGCCAGTGCAAGCATTCGGCAGAGGCATGCATGTACAGCAAATCACCATAGTCAAGCAAGGGAAGAAACGTAGCCTCAACCAATTTTTTCCTGGCAGCAAAGCAGAGGCAGGATTTGTTTTTAAAATAAAAACCTAGCTTGAGTTTCAGCTTCTTTACTAGGCTTGCAATGTGAAGTTTAGAAGTTAAACGATTATCAATTAAGATGCCTAGATACTTGTACTGTGACACTAATTCAATCTGACTGCCCTGCAAGGTTACAATGTTAAGAGAAATAAATAATGTTTTCTTGACATTAGAAAACAGCATCGATTTGGTTTTTGTAGCATTCAACACAAGTTTCAGATCAAACAAATGTGACTGTACAATACCAAAAACAGACTGCAAGTACTCAAGAGATTGAGCAAGAGTGGCACCACAGCAGTAAATTATAGCATCATCGGCATACAAATTAAACTGCATTAGGAACATTTCGGCCCAGGTTGTTTACATAAATAGTAAACAAAAGTGGATCCAGGACACAACCCTGAGGAACCCCTGACACAACACGTAGTGCACTGGAAGATAAACTATCAAATTTAACACACTGTGTCCTATCAGAAAGGTAATTTTCAAACCAGCCAACAGCCTGCTCAGACAAACCAATATTGAGCAGCCATTGTTTCAGGGTGAGGTGGTCAACTGTATCACAGGCCCTGGAAAGATCAATAAAAAGAGCGGCACAGGTTTTTTTTTGATCCAGTGACTCAATTATATAATTTACAACCTTTAAGGATGCCATGATGGTACTGTGTTGCTTCCTGAAGCCAGACTGGTACACTGAAAAAATATTATTTGCGCTCAGGAACTCCCTTCAATTGATCATTTATCAATCTTTCCAGGACCTTCGACAAGACGGCCAAGTTGGCAATAGGCCTATAATTATTTAGTGATGTACGGTCCCCCCCTTTTAACAGAGGGAAAACATAGGCAGATTTCCATGTTTTTGGTATGGCATTTTGAGTGAGAGTGAGGTTAAAAATGCTGGATAAGTGTTTAGCATAAAATCGGCAGCAAGTTTTAAAAAGTATGGTTCCAGATTATCTGGGCCTGCAGGTTTTGTGGTATCTAGCAATAAAAGATCTCTGTGAACTTCATCAACAGAGAAAGGGGTAAAATAAAATGGCTGACCATCATAAACACAATCAGCAGTCATGTCAGAAGAAGGCAAGGTTTTTAAAGGTAGAGACTGGATAAACAGGAAACCAGAAGCAATTAAGTGATCATTAAAACATTTCAGCATAGCAGATTGTTCATAAACAGTTGTGGTGTCCTTAACAACGCAAGAAAGAAGTTATTTGCGAGTATCAGAGGCCAAAATGGATTTGATAGCCTTCCAGAATTTCCTGGAATTATTCAGGTTGTCAGTCGTTGTGGACAGATAAAATTCAGACTTGGTTCGTCTGGTAAAAGAAGTGAAGCGGTTAAAATGGAGCCAATCAGCCTCGGTCCCTGTTTTCCGAGCCTTTGCCCAAGCCAAATTTCTCTCATGGAGTAATGTAGCCAGGTCAGGGGAAAACCAGGCGTTGTCTCGTCCCTTCGCTCTATAACTTCCTATATATTCTATCCACAATATATACTGTACAAACACTGTTCTGTTCTTCATTAAAAAGGTATTGTAAATTCCAAAAACGCGGATGAAACTACAAAGTATTGATCCCCAACATTATGAATTACCTCTCACTTCTGCGCAGAATCTCCTTCCCCTTCTTCCACAGGCTAATTGCTTTGGGTGAAGCTTGGGGCTTGCACTCTAGGGTGACTTCACTGCCTGAGCGTGCTTTAAGCAACGACTGTAATGGGTGCTTTGAGAAACTGGGTGACGAGGCTGTTGAAAACAAAGTAAAACAAAAGGAACGATACAAAGAATCACAGACCAGTCGGGATTAGCCGGACTCGATAGCTGTGCTTATAAGGCAACTGACTTCCTCTCTGGCTAAGAGCACAACATTTGAGGGGGGGGTCATTAGAGAATAAGCGAGTCCCCTTCCCCACCAGTGCACTCCTATGTGTGATGACAGTATCGGGGGGAGGGGGGGGGGGGAATAGCATGACGTGCAATCTTCAAAACTATTGAATTACATCGCTGTCCACACTGAGTTTTTATCAGCAATCATTCAGGGGTGACTTTTGTCCTTACCCCCAAAAAAACAACAAAAACAAGGGCCTTAACATTAGTGCAGATTGCACCGAGAAGACAGTATAATATATTGAATACAGTATAATCAATATCTACATGAACAAGCCTTTTTTTTGATAATATAATATAATGCTATTTCAAACAACAAGATGAGTTTAATGAAAACACAAAATGACACACTTAGACCCATTTATATTGTCTTTACTAAAGCTACTATGGAAGGGGGAGGCGCTCTTGATAGTTTTTGTGACAAACACAGCGGTGGGAAGGTTGAGGTGTATCGAAATGGGTAAAAAAAAAAGCAATCTCACCCAACACCATTAGCTCAGCAGTAGAATAAATAACGCCATGTTTGTTTTCAGCCACACACTGATACATCCCAGCATCTGACAGGTTTAGAGATGATATCGAAAGGGCTCCATTTTCGATTTGCACTCGACCCTGTAAACGAGACACAGTGATCTGCATTGGCATCAACGGGACACTGCATCAAGTGCGGAAGCAGGTAAGGTAATTGCTTGCGTATAGTAAGAAAAGGAAGAACTGATCAGGATCACTGTGATGCTGTTTTGCAGGGGAGAGAGTCTCCGAACGGGAGGAGCAAGAGGGGGGGAGA
The DNA here is from genome assembly GCA_022702515.1 of Ilyophis sp. 1 JC-2022. NCBI lineage: Eukaryota > Metazoa > Chordata > Actinopteri > Anguilliformes > Synaphobranchidae > Ilyophis > Ilyophis sp. 1 JC-2022. The sequence goes on from CM040396.1 coordinate 32,737,125, forward strand.
GGAAAAGCGCTGACCTGTGGCTGCAGTGACCAGGACAAGTGGACTACCAGTGGCGGCTAATAGGCTATTCACCTCCCACAGCAATTGAGTTGGAAAAACCATTGAGACAAGGCTGGGTTTTCTGACGGAACAAACTTTAACCCTGATGGCCCTGACCGGGATTAGGCTGAGCAGAGAAAAGCATGAACAGATACTGATTTGATCCGTCTGTGGGATTGGATGCTCAGGTCTGATTTGTCATTCTGCAGAGAAGAATCAAAACCTCTGCGGACAGGATCCTTTACCTCAGTGTGTAGAGTCTCTCCGTTTTTCAGCCAACTGTATGAAGGTTTGGGTTTCCCGTTGGCTTTGCACTCCCAGTAGAGGCTCTCCTCGATTGACAGAGCTGTGTTTCTCATTGTCTGGGTCCAATGGGGTTTTGCTAGAAAAATGAAAGAACCATTTTAGAACCACAGGAGTACAGCTTTCTATGAATCTCAGTCAGCCACCAGCCATTAGCCACCATTCTTATTCGTAATCAGATTTTTTGACCCAAAAAAAGAAAAGGTTCTTCTGTTGCTCTCTTTCTGGACAACAAAGCTTTGTTTAAAGCAGCTTTCATAGGAAGTAATTTAGCACCGATGTCACTTGTTATATATGCAGAATGAACTTCACGGCAAGATGCTGTCAACTGCAATTACAAAAACTATTTTTTTCAGTCACATGACTATGACCGCTGAAGCAAGGCAACCACTGAAAATAATATTGATTATAAATGAGTGTGAAGTTATATATAAATAAACACTTAATCACGCACAGACTCGATTCTGCTCTCTGTTTCGACTTCTCTCTCCGCCTCCCTCTCTCTTTCTCTCATTCTCTCTCATACACACACACACACACACACACACACACAAAAAGTGCAAGTATGTGCACGCACATAAAAAAATATATACTACAGTGAATTTCTAACCAAATATAACACACTGGCAAATAAGTGATAGTCATTGGAATAACATTAAGGTAAACGGATACTTTCAGACTGTCATCCTATCAGACTTTTTACTATCATCCTTGTAAAAATAACACTCTTGTATATCCTCAGTGGAACCATTCCTATTTATGGTTTCCCTGAGAAGGGGTATCACAAGGTGCACTTACCATGGAACGAGAGACGGCCACGTGCCGTGTTCTTTCCCCTGCTGTTTTCCGCCACACACTCGTAAGTCCCCATGTCATCCTGCTGAAAACTGGGGATCTCCAGGACAGCGTTGGATTTCCGCATTTTCACTTTACCCGGAAACGGGACCCCGTTTGTTCTCCTCCAGGTTATTTCTGGTACTGGGCTGTAAAATGCAGAAGGATAAATATGTGGTGAGGATAAACATTGGTAGATAATAAGAAGACGGGTCTCTCCCTGTAATTTTGGGCTTAAAAGTGGCCCAGATCAATCATTTCACAATCTATCTAAGTTCCCTGGGTGCTACTGAAGTGCGATCAGCTGAATGACTGATCAATATAAACAGTGCCTTCCACAATTATTGGCACCCCTGGTAAAGATGAGTAAAAAGGGTTAGAAAAAAATTCACTGTTTGGTGAATTGGCTTAATCTCACACTGAAAAAATGAGAAAAATCCAACCTTTAATTGAAGTAAATTTATACTGAGAAAAAAAATCCCTCATCAAGATATAATTATTTTTAACAAAACCGCATGTGCCACAATTATTGGCACCCCTGCATTTAATACTTTTGTACAACCTCCCTTTGCCAATAAAACAGCACTGAGTCTTCTCCCGTAACATCTAATAAGGTTGGAGAATACAGAGCAAGGAATCTGAGACCATTCCTCTTTACATAATCTCTCCAGATCATCCAGAGTACTAGGTCCTCTCTTGTGCACTCTCCTCTTCAGCTCAGCGCACAGGTTTTCAATGGGGTTTAGGTCAGGGGACTGAGATGGCCATGGCAGAAGCTTGATTTTGTGTTCAGTCCGTTAACCATTTTTGTGTTGATTTTGACGTATGTTTTGGATCATTGTCCTGCTGGAAGATCCAACGATGACCCGGTTTTAGTTTCCTGGCAGAGGCAGCCAGATTCAGATTTAAAATGTCCTGGTATTTCATGGAGTTTATGATGCCATGTACCCTAACAAGGTTCCCAGGGCCTTTGGAGGAAAAACAGCCCCACAACATCAGGGAACCTCCACCATACTTAACAGTGGGGATCAGGTTATTTTCGGTATAGTCATCCTTCTTTTTACACAAAACCCACCTTGAGTGTTGGTTGCTGAAAAGCTAAATTTTCGTTTCATCTGACCATAGAACATGGTTCCAGTCAAAGTTCCAGTAGCGTTTAGCGAACTCTAGATGCTTACGTTTGTGGTTAAATGACAGGTTTTCTGTTGTTTTCTGGCATGCCTTCCAAATAATTTGTTGGCATGGAGGTGACGTCTAATGGTAGTTTTGAAGACTTGATGACCCCGAGATGCTACTTTCCTCTGTAATTCTACAACAGTGATCCTTGGGGATTTTTTTGCCTTTCTGTCATTCTCCTGACTGTGCGTGGGGGCCAGTTGCTTTGAACTTTTTAAGTATTGCCCTAACGGTAGATATGGGAATTTTCAGGTGAGTAGCTATTTTTTTTATTGCCATTCCCTGACAATTCCCAGCTCAACACAATTTTTCCCACATTTGATTTGTGTGTTCTCTTATCTTTCCCATGTTGATGGGATGAATGTACGAATAAGGGAATATGGCCTCCGTGTCACCTCATAATATTCATACCCCAGTGAAACAGAAAGTCATGGATTACTGCTTGAAAGTTCCTAAACACTCTGATCAACTTTAAAAAGTAAAATATAAATGGAAAAAATGCTTCAATTACATTTTGTTCATAAGCATTTCTAGGGATGCCAATAATTGTGGTACACGTGGTTTTGTTAAAAATAATTATTTCTTTATGAGGGAAAGGTAGGATTATTCTCATTTTTTCAGTGTGAGATTAAGCTAATTCACCAAAATGTGAATTTACCAGGGGTGCCAATAATTGTGGAGAGCACTGTGTATATATATATATATATATATATATATATATATAGAAATATATTTAGCTATTTCTAAGAAATCATTATGTCAGAAACATTATGTCTTCAAAAAACCTTTTCATAAACATTGATCCAAAAACCATTCAACAGAGCATAGCACAAAATTCTACAGTATTATCACCGAGGGAACCAAGGGAAACAAAGACAGTCCTCACCACCGGTTCCTTCTGACACACTCAATTGCCGCCTGCCAGCTCAATGATTCAAGCTAGCTCCTTTAACCAGACAAAGTCATTATTGATTGAAAACATGGTGTACACAATCTGACTTACTTTCCCAGAGCGAAGCACTCCAGTTTAACAACCGAGCCCTTTGCAGCTGGAACGGTGTCTGGGAAATGAAGTTCTATTTTCGGCTCATATTCGCCCATTGCTCCTATGATGGCACAACAATGCATGAAATGGCTTTTTGCATCAATAATGAACAGCTTACATGCTGTATGCCTTATGAAACAAGACACACAAAAACAAAAGCAAGAAACACAAAGCACTATCTCTGGAGTGAAAAATTAATATTCTTTGTAAAAGCAGTCATTGAAGGAAAGCAAAAAAAGTGAAAGTCCACAAATAATTTACAATACCCTGTGTAATGCATCGGAGGTAGAGTTTCCCTTGATGTGAAAATATGACCTCATTTTACATAGACAGTTAAAATTTATGACCAGTTCTGGCCTGGGCATTTTTCTAGACACAAATAGATTGCTTTCTTCTCCTGAGAAGTCCACCTGAGGACTGACACAAAGGATTCCTCACCTCTTGAAATCAGTATCTCATAAATAAAAACATACAATTTTATGACTGCATTAATCAAACAAGCTCATATCAACAGGGATGGTGAATAGACATTGGTCAATACTTTGTTTTAAGACTTTTTTTTTTTTTTTTTTTTACACACACAATTTGCCAGGTTAAATTTGGTGAGTTCACCAAACTATGTTTTTGAAAAATGCACGTTCGTATTTAATTATCTGCCAAAGTTCAGGACAATTTTTTGATTGAATTGAGGCCATCGCTGGAGATTGCTCGACTTCCCTGTGATCGAGAATGGAAGGGGGCTTACCGTCGGTCCTCAAGACCAAAGGTGTAGGAGAACTGAGAACTTTTCCTTTTGTGATACTGTTGATCACCACACAGGTGTAGTTGCCCACGTCCGAGGGCTCCACCTTTGCGATGTACAGATTCCCTGTTTCCTGAGACACAAAGCGACGACTGTCTTGTTGGACAAAATATGGGTACTCATTGAAGACCCATGCAAAAGTAAGTTCTAGAATAAAAAGAAGACAGTTGGTTAATCCTGTATTCAATGGGAATCAACATGCCAGAAAAAATGAATAACAATATATTAAATTACAAACTTGGACTAAGGATTCAACACAACATGGCCATTTCTTAGTTTTGCATGAAAAATTTACAACAAAAATATGCATAAATATATAACGCATTTTTAAATGACAAAATAAATGAACATGATAAACAGCTATCATTTTGACCATGTTGTAAGTGATGTCTTTCATGGGTTAAAGCAAGAACAATGTTCACAACTGAAAAAGAAAACGCGGGGATTTGGGGTTTTGAGAGCTCATTGAAAGTAATTGTGTGACCTGTAATGCAGAGTGTTCCACAAGGTTTGAGAGTGGCCAGACAATTGAGAAGCAGTGGCCGGCCAGGCTTTTTGAAGGGCTGGGAGTGGTGTGGCCTCTGCGTAGGCGATTTTCACATTTAAAATACATATAATGATTACCTACAATCTCCAGCAAAGATTTCTTTAAATAATGTAACACAAACAAAATAAAAATTTTACTTATATTGTGAAGGCTAGCTTAACATAAATGAGAATGAATGGAATGAAGTTTTTTTCTTAACTCTATGCTGATGTATATGTGATTTGTTTGGGGGTTTTTGTACAGTGCTATCATTATATATTTTGGTGCTATCATGAGATCCCGTGATCTTCCTGGCGATCTGACTAGCTACGTGGCTCTGGCTTGCTCTCTGGCACTTCCTGTCTCTTCAACTAAAAATACAACTGCTATTCTCAGTTCTAAATTGAACAGTATACTGTTATCAAATTATATAATACAATAAAGTACCAAATTAGATTAATTACATCACATAATTCTAGCTATACTAGTATTGTATCCTATTCAAACACCATTATTTTAGCCAGAAATAGCCTGGCAGTGTAATTTATTCTGAAATAAAAAAAAATTATCCCTAGGTGGCCCCCTAGTGGTAGTTGTATCCGTCACAATTAAAGTATTCATGTTTGTCGGAAATGATAAACTGTGGCTTTATGAAAGCCCCTGAAATTTTGACGCAGGATTGTTTCCTCGCCCAAAAACTCAGAGACTGCAGTTGCACTACAGTTCAATAAAACAGCAGGCTGCTATTATTAGCACAAAACACTTACGACCGTCACAGACTATAAATGCATAAAATGCAGTTTATACACGCTAACAAAACAATAATATATATTTAAAACGTTGCACAAACAAGCATTCGGCGTGTTTACCTTGCTTACTGTACTGTACAGTAGATTATCTGATGGAGCCTACTTTCGGTTTAGTAATCTAGACCTTATTTTATAAATCTCTCGTACAGTCGACATTTCCACAGCGACCACCTATCGCAATTATGGCTGTAATACGTCGCCGTTATGTAAAAACACACGTACTTTTGTACGTTTTTTTAACAAAGGCTATTTATAAACACCTATTTTGATAATTTATCCCTATTTTATCCAGTCTTCCTCTGCCACCCAGTGGACATCTCCACATATCCAGTCGGGTAGCGCGAGCGATCCAACTGGTTAGCTCTGCACTATCCAACTGGGCTGCGTCGGATGTCGAACTGGGTAGCTCTGCGCTATTCAACTGGGTTGCGCAGGATGTCGAACTGGGTAGCTCTGCGCTATTCAACTGGGTTGCGCGGGATGTCGAACTGGGTAGCTCTGCGCTATTGAACTGGGTCACGCGGGATGTCCGGCTGCGTAGCGCAAGACGTCAAATTGGGTAGCACCACGCTATCCAGCTGGATATCTCTCTAGAGTTAGCCTACAGAATATGTGTATCTCGTTAGGCCGTGTTTATGAATTGTTAAACAAACAATTTGTCTAATCTATAAAAAAAGTCTTCAACTTCAATTTATGTGACGCCATTATATCATAGAGACTATTTACTCATTGGTCAAATGTTTAGTTATGCTGTTTGTTACGCTGGCTAGCAGAGCAGGCTGGTTACCAGGGCTAGCTAAGTGTTATTGTGTGTATAAAGTGTGTAGGCCTATGTGTGTTTTGTTGACAGTAGTGTAGCTATATAGCCACAGTAGAGCTATAGGTCATGCAATATGTTTATGACAGTTTGCAGTATTATCGCAAGTCCAGTACAAAAATGCTTGAAGTCTGTGCGTTTGAGTCAGTGTAATCCTCTGTGTACTGAGAACATCGGCTTGAACGAGTGAATCCACCTGGTCTGTCTTTAGATGCGGTCGCTACAATATTATTTTCTTCATGCATAGATGTCAACCTCTGGAAAGAGAGCCCTTATTTTCCATGCCTGCAAAACTGTATAAATTCACCAAAAACCATATAGAACATTATCTATCAATTATCTATTAAAATCACTAGCCACAACAATTATTTGTCTGATTAAATTTTATTTAATATATTCCTGTATTTAGCTTTTCACATAATAATGACTGTGTAGCTACAAATTTATTAAGGTTCTCATTTTAAAACAGGTAAACAGACACCCCAAATGACTGACCCCGCACACTTACAACCCAGTGCAGGAGAGAGATTCATAGATACAATTTCCTAAATTATGCAATAGTTGTGTTGTTCTGCACTTTTAATGCAGTTTTGCAATCTTACTAGCCTACATAACAGCTTTGATAACCTAAGTAGGCAACGTGCATTAATGTAGCCTACATATGGTTATAAAATTAGCTCTCATCTTAAATGAATAAAACATCAGAGAATAATAAATTAAAAATTTAATAATTTTCTTGTAACAGTTAACATTAAGTTAGACGGGTTATTTTACAATTAAACTTGTAGTAGCTTCATTAAATTGAGTCATCCACCACATGAATATGTCATGGAACATTATCTAATTATCAAAATTGAATAAACATTAACATTGTCCAGTCATAACCATTTAACTGTTTGCTTGGTTAATTAACATTTAAATAGTTATATGTATCTTGTGGGCTACTGCGTATTCGTGGTTCGTTGTCATAAAGTAGCTACATTACAGTCCTGATGCCGCTACTTGCTTTCCCCGCAGCCTCAGAAATCGAGAGCATAGGCTAGGTATAGCAGAGAGAGGGAGAAATAAAATGTGATTGCTGCGTTTGAATGAATTATGTTGGAAAACGTTTGAAAACAAAATATAGACTAGATTTCCGGTATCATAACCTTATACGCCCGCAAACCTTCAAAAAGGTGTAAACCCATATTTTTTACGGGCAAACCGTAGCTATGGGTTGACAGTGAGCAGCCTACCAATTTCAGGCTTGGACAACACAGGCTAGAGAATGCAAGAGCAATGTGGAAGCTAGCAAAATCTATATGAAAGAACAGGGATTATTCTTTTAAATAAATAGCATATTTAGCCTGTTGTTAAATTTTTGCTGTTGTATTCCAAATAAAATATATTCAAAATTTGTTTTAAAATACCAGAAAATGGCACTTTGAACTAGGCCTTTTCATTTATTTCATTTAAAACAATAGTGTTTGCTCCTTCATGTCTGCGTTCAGATCAGTCTCTGTTCATGTTCAATGACTGTTTCCCATATTCCTAAACTAAACATCGGTTAAGTTATTCCAAATATCGTTCTATGTCTTTGGAATGACAGTGTGAAAATTAAAATGACAAACAACGAAACACTTTGATTATCGTTATGATTCAAATAACCCTACAAACTTTGGTTCTACGTAAATTACATTTGAGAGATTAGTGAATTCCTGTCCAATCAGCGACATCAAATTGGGTATCTTCGAGCTATTCAACTGGGTAGCGCGAGCTGTCCAACTGGGCGGGGCGCGCTGTCCAACTGGGTCGGGCGCGCTGTCCAACTGGGTCGCGCACGCTGTCCAACTGGATATGTGGTGTCTAGTTTGCGTCGGCTTTTGAACTGTTCGGCCTACCATACGCAACCATGAGGCTTCTAGAAGCTGGGCGGGCCAGACAGCTGCGTGTCTGCTGCAGCACGTTCAGCAAGCGCATAGCCAACGTTACGGCGAATTGTGAGAGGGCAGGTCAAATAAAAAGCCGTTTTGTTATTAGCGGTCGGCTATTTAGCCAGCAGCCGGCGCTTATGGAACACTCTGCTATGGTGTGTCTGGGCCAAAATATTTCAACCACCCCCCTATTTATTTTCTCATCGGATCTGCACCGATCTCAGAAATGATCATTTTCAGTCGTTCACGACGGAAATCCGTCGCGGTGACAGAAAACCTTAACCCATGTATCTTTGTAACACAAAATAAATCTCCCCTCTATATTACGTGGGCCATTTATCATTGAGAAGACAAGGCTTAGAACAAAAAGGAAGCTAGATGGCAGGGCTTTGCTGACTTTCACACAGACACACACACGCACGCACACACACACACACACACACACACACACACACACACAGACACGCACACACACGTCACGTGCCCAACGACACATGCTTTATCCAGTGTTCCAAATGATAGCGGAAGTATTTATTTTAGTTGTTTTTGCCTACACTTGCATATTCATATCCCCACCGCCGTCCCCCTGTATAATGGGCCAGCTCTAGAGCAGCGGCGCACTGTCATCCCCTTCACATCCCAAGCGATCGCGGTGTCGCCGGAGCGACTCGCCCCCGCCCCGGCAGGATGGCTCAGAGCTGCAAGGTGTATGCAGCAACTGTCACTCAGTCCCCCCACCCAAACATGCACGCCATCATTAAAATCTAGGCAGCTGGCGCAGGCACGGCAAAACGGATTCACACCGATTAAAGAGACATGAGGCTCCCAAACTTTGGGCTGCACTGGCGTGGGCAGCAGAGATAGCTACAGTTCTACATGCAGTAGACATTAAAAACACAAGGGTCGTTAGAAAAAGAGACACAAATGTCTTTATACAATGGAAAGAAGATAGAAGTGTATAAACATGTAACTGCCACCATACAAAAAACACAGGCATCAATGGTGTGCATAAAATGACACCCCTTAATTGATACCCTGAGAGAAAGAAGCCATGATTCTATTGGAATAGTATACCATTGTTCTTTTTGTCTGCAAGTATTTATTTTTGATTTTACTGGAAGCACAATAACAACTCTATATCTGGTATCTGAGTTAAGTGTCTTTTCAAACCCTCTAAACAAGTGAGGCAGAAACGCCCTCATAGGGATGCCCATTGGAAAGTATAATTCAAGCGTTGCGGTTGAAATTAGTTCAAGGTCAGGCAGGGAGCGACCAGGCTTCTGCATATATTCCAAGGCAGGCACTGGGGTCTAATCCCGTCAGTCAAAGGCAGCATAACACCACATAATAAAGTACTTGCGATAGAGAAATAAAAATAAATAACTGCATGAGAGGTTCCAGTCTGTGAGTAGGAGGCTGACACATTTTTGTTTCACACTTGTGGCTGTGATGTGATGCAGGCCCATTATCACATCTACCATCAGAATAATCTCAAATTGTATACTATAAAAATAATATACATATTCATCAGCCACAGCCGAATCTTTTTCTCCTCATGTCTCCAATACTAATGTCGACACTTTTTACGCAGGGGCACAGGATACAGATAATTTATTCGTGAAAGAATGTATACTCGTATAACATGTAATGGTTCCTAAATTAATTATCTCACCTAGGAACACATCAGATTTACTGATCTCTGCATTTTCTAGATGGCTCATCTCATGCTCTCTGCCTGTTCTTAGTCCATCCAGACAAGCTTTGGATCTGGGTCACTCAACAGGTCTTTTCAGTGATTTCAAACACTTTCATAACACAATTTGAGTTTGCATTACCAGGTGTAGTTGGTATTTTAAAGAAAAGAATATCAAATTATGATTTTTTTTCTAATAGAATTCCCCATTTAGGCCCTATAGCATCAACAATTGATGAGTCTGTAATTGAATAAATTCATAAATGAATAATCTTAAAGACAGTAAATTATATACATATTTTGGCAAAGGAAAAAATACATGTGATGGCAAAAATATAAACAGAAGAGAAAAGGTAAAAGAAAACAAGAACTAGACTGAATGGTCGCAAACATTTAGTTTATATGTGACATAGCCAGCATGATATCCGCCTTTGACTCCACCAGCAAATGGCTTCACCCTTCATTTCCTCATACCACCAATCTTATACACCAAGACCAGACGCGGCCAGACAGACATTTTTCCTTTATATGTCCTATTAAACTTATTACCTCTGTCAAAAATATCTACTGAGAAGGCATTTTATAAAAAAATAACCATTTGGAATGATCTGCACCTCGAGTATCCCTTGATTTCGACAATGAATGAACATTAAGATAACCAAATATACAAAGGTAAAAAATGTTATCCTCAAGTGCTTTATTGAGGATGATAACATTTTTTAAATAGAATATAATATAATACAAAATACAAATACAGAGTTTATGATCTTGCATGTAGAACAACAAAATTTAGAAAACTGGAGCATTGATTTCTGAATAAAAGGACACAAAATTGAAGTGAAAGCACATCTTTGTTGTTATAATATTTTCATGGTGTAAGGGATTATTTGTAGCAGTTTTGACAGTTCCAAAAATCCAAGTCCTCCTGTAATTGGTATGGAACATGTTTTTTTGTCAGTTATCTTACCTCCAGAATGTGGAGGTGGTCCACATAACAAAACTACCCCTTGCCCTTCTCGAACTGAGACCGCACTCCTTGTTTGGGTTTTAAAATTCTCTATGTCTGCAATAAAAAAATAAAAATGATTACAAGCGTACACTGTAGAAAATGTACAACTGCACAGAGAAGAAAAAAACTTCAAACACACTTCTAAAACATACTAAACTGAATGTATTTTAATTAATAAACAGATAGAAATCTCTGTTGAGCAGTTATTCAATCTATCAATCATCCATCCATCCATCAATCAAACATCCTTAAATACAGTTACATAAAGTAAATGTGCCATGCCATTGCACATCATTAAACAATGATACTACAGGGAATCAGTATAAAACAGTTTTCAATACAAGGTTCTATTACATGCAGTGAAGACTACATATATAAATCGGCTCCATTAATCTCCGCATGGACAGAAGAGAAGCAATGTTGAAGGATATTGATGAAGCTTTATGAAATTCTGTTCAAAATATGACAGCTCCCTCATAACCTACTGCTGAAGAGTAGCCTACATGATTACTCGTGGTGGGATTGTGGGCAGATGACATCAAGTCAGATGGAAGAAAACACTGCACTAAACAGAAACAGTGATTCCCCGAGCCGAGCAGGATAACTGATATCATTATCAAATGCAGTGCAACCTCACATTTTAAAGCATTAGCTTCCACGTCAACACCCTTGGCGCAATTCATTTCTGTAAATTAACAAATCTGGTGAAAAAGGCTTGTATACCTGCCATGATAAATCACTTTTCACTCCACGACTGATGAGCTACCCACTGAAGCCAGTGCCAACAATATACACCTCCACAAAAACGGGCCTGAGTCAGGTTCAAAGCACAAAGAAAAGCAATGCAAAAGATAAGACAAATTATGAGGGATTAAGGAGGGGAATGTAACTTTACGGGAAAAAATTTATTAATGGATGAACCTCTGTTTCCCTACGTAAAAACCCACACAGTCCAGCCATAAAGAAATATGGAGTAGGGGTGTGACTTCAAATTGTTTAGGGCCCTGTCACACTATTGCGTATGAGAGAAACGTATGAGTTGCGGATGTAAATTCATGAAATAATTTTCATACGCGCAAAAAGCCGTTGAAAATAAAGAATTTTTCGGATACTTACCGTATTGAACCTATGAGTAGCGTATGAGTAGCGTATCGCCAGCGTATGGCTAGCGTAATGTACGTATGGCTAGCGTATGAGTAGAGTATGAACTGCGCATGTCCAGCGTACCGCTATCACGTGACAAAGTGCCAATATAACCATCGGCCTTTCCTCATTCTAGGTTCTCAGGATGGGGAACGCAACACACCACCACAACCAGGAAAGAAGTATTGACTCTTTAATGACTGTAGGCTATTACTCAGAGGGTATGCAACATGGTTGAAAAGGACATGATGGCAATAAGCACCGTTGACGGTGAGGGATTTCGAGAGCTAATAAACAGGCTGCGCACACGACTCACTCCAGACCACGTAGATATGCTTAAATGTTCTTGAATAAAAATAAGTAGGTCTATCTAGTATGCATATGAGGAGCCTATTCAAAACATAATAGCCTAAGTTTTAAGTTGACTGTTCTATGCTAGGTCTACTAGTTTAACTGTCGCCTTTCAATTTCAAGAGCGATTATGTTCATGCTGCAAGTGCCTAGCGGAGCAACGGTTTCGCTTGCTACAGATGAGACCGAGCGCAATTTATTTTCTGTTAAAGTAGCCTATACACGCCTTCCTATTCTATTTTTGTTATTCTACAATAATGCCTGTTTCTCAAATGTTACAATAAATCTTTGATTGAGGAATATAACATGCATTTTGTATTCTGTCTATCATAAGCTATATTTAGCTTTTATGTTATCAATTAATCGACGATTTTTTGTTAAGGTTAACAACTATCGATTAAGGAAATTCCTTAATATTTGCATCCCTACTATGTACCATTATTACCATTATTATCATGTGGCATTATTAATGATCAGTTGATCATATGAATAAACGTTTTTTAAACTTACTTCTGGTGTTTTTCATACTTTTATAATACATCAAATGATGTGTAATTTATAAGTACCCCTGACCTATAGAATAATAAACTGCATTTTACACTTGACTTTAAACTATACAATTGTTCTAAATCATCCTGTCTTGCCATGGAACTGCACCTGCACCTGAGTTGGCCCAGTGCTTCAGGAGGTTCCTCTGCTTCTTTCAATCGTCAGGCATACGCCAAGATGTCTATATACGTTGCAGATACGTCAGACATACGTTAGAAGTACGTTACTCATGCGCTATCAATGCGCTATCAATACGCTAGCTGTACGGTACACCTTCATGTCAGCGTATGTCAGCGTATGACCAGCGTACTCGACCTATGAGTAACGTACCTCTAGCTTAATTCTAGCGTATTCAGCGTATGCCTAGCGTATGTTTAGCGTATAAACCATACGTCCGAACACGCACAAAATTTTTGAGCATGCTTAAAAAACTTTTGGTGCCTCGCCGTATGCCACCGAATGCGACCGTGCTTGAAACGTATACAACCTATGCCTAACGTACCCCTAGCGTATGTCAGCGTATATCAGCGTATGAGTGATATTTTTAATACGCTGGCATACGCTAGTACGATACGCAATAGTGTGACAGGGCCCTTAAACGTTAAACGTTAGCAAAAAAGCTAAACGTTTAGGAAAATCTCTAGATGTTTAATCACACTTTAAAAAAAGAAATTGATAACATTAAATATAATTTCTAACCATTTCCTTTTAATGTTTTTAAAAAAAAAATTTACTGTGATTGTCGTAGGCTCGTGTTTAAAAGTAGACTATTAATGCTGATCTGGGGTCAATGAGGTAACGTTAGACAAGGAAAATAGCCTATGTTCCTTGATCAGCTCTCGGTTTAGGAAAAAATCTTAATTTCCCAAGTTACTCCTTATAGAGCCCCTTGGGGAAAAAAAGTTTGCACTGGCCATTCAGTGTACTGGCCATTCAGTTGTGTTTAACCAGCGTTTGTTTAATCATCCTGGGAATATTGTGTTGAGTTTTCTAATCCAATGTCTTTCTGTCCTACGTCTGTCTTCCTGTGTCCAGGTAATGAGTGAATGGAGGCCCAATATTTACTAGGTGTGTGTCTGTTTTACTATGATTTTGTATGTTATATATGTGTTGTGCCAATCTGGTCTTAATTGTATTTCCTATCTCTCCTACATATTTTATGTCACAGTGTTTGCACTTTATGACATGTATGCAGTTATATGTGCTAACTGTGAGTGTTTGTTTAATAAGGTACGTTGTGTTTGTAGTGTTGTTTTTCACTGTAGTGGCCTGTTAGTAAAATATCGGACCTTGTGAAGGTAAAATGTTGATTTCCGGTAGTTTACTATACTTACCAGATGATTCTTAAGGTTTTAGTTTTTTTTTGTAGGCCAAAATTATTTTGTATTCTTGGAGCAGGTCTGTGTTTTGCAGAATCCTCGCCAGGTTACGTACAATTTTTCCATTCGATATTAGGCTGAATGTCGAGTAGGTGGTGATGATTTTTCCTTGATCAACTCTTGGGCGATAACGTGAGTGTGCATGCCGTAACTCAAACTGACGTTCTTCGAAATGCTTCGGAAAAAGCGCTATTTGGTCTCACTTTGAGCTTTGAAAAGGTGACAATACTAGACAAGGTGTGACCAGGTTGATCGGATGTACAGCCAATATTTCTTGTGTAAGATGAGGGCTTCACCAAGCTGATGGCTTATGTCGAGCCAGGATATATCATGCCGAGCTGAAAAGCCTAAGCGCAAGAATTGACAAGACCTATCGTGAGTAAATGAATAGGCTAGTATTTTGTCTAAACGTGAATGGCAGTAGCCTATCAATAACATTGTGTTAATGTTCTATAGAACACAACATACTCTGATACGCGAGGCAATGTTTTAGCTTTGAATTAAAGCAACGTCTTGGTTTTTTCGCACGGGATTGCTGTAACCTGGGCTTATTTTCACAGGGCATTCAACAGTAGGTAAAAAACGCCGGCATCTTTACTGGCGCGGGAGCGCCTAGTCCGTAAAAATTACAGACATGGCACATTTGGACGAAAATAAAATACCAGGTAATAATTACATACCCCACCTCCCCCCGTACAACTTATCCTGTCAAAATATAACTGCTGTCATTACTAAAATAAAACATTAGGCCTATTTAATATTTTGTCTGTTTTTTGTGTGTAGAATATAGGCTATAGGCCTATATCTTTTTTTTTTTTTTTAAAGGTCCCATGTCATACTATTTTTTGTCAATTTTATATTATTCTACAAGGTCTACCAAACATGTTGATAAGGTTTTTTACTGGGAAAAGTTTAGCAATATATTAAAAAAATATATAAAGGTTTTTACCCTTCCAGCTGAACAGCCCATTTGGGTTTTTTTCACATGCTCTGCGTTGATTGGCTAACTGACCTGGAATCACAAGAGAACCCCTCCCATCTCCTGCCTACACTTTCGCTCCAAAAAACCGAAGAAACAAATAAAAAAGAGCAAATGACGACATTAAAGAACGTATTTTTTACAAAGGCAAATAAATGTAACATATATACAATGTAGCGATTAACTCTTAACTGTTTAAATCAGGGGTGTCCAAACTACGGCCCGCGGGCCAATTGCGGCCCTTGAAGCGTTTTAAAGCGGCCCTCGAAACATTTCAGAAGAATTATTAAATCTGGCCCGCTGCTACAAATGAGAAAAAAAAATGCTGTTGTTTTTTTAACACTAGGGGGCAGCATAGTAAAAGCCCAACTCTAAAAACAGATCAGCAGTTTGCGCCCCCCCCCCCCCACCCCAAACAAAAAAATTATCTTATGCATTAGCTAGCCAACGTTCCTGTAGCCTACAAATCGTGTTCTTATCAACATGGCGACTGCAAAGAATCGAAAGGTGGATAGTGAATGTAGGAAATTCCAGCCACGATGGCAAAAGTAATACTTTTTCAGAGTACAGAGGCAAGTGTGTCTGTTTAATTTGCCAGGAATCAGTAGCGGTGATGAAAATAATTTAACGTTAAGAGACATTATGAAACGAAACATGATGCGTCTTTTAAGGCATATACTGGAGCAGCCAGAGAAGAGAAATAAAAGCAGTTGGCGGCAAGCCTATCATTGCAACAAACCCAGTTTTTTTGTGCTAATCAAACGCAGCAGAATGCTACGAGGGCTAGCTACGAGGTGGCTAAGCTAATAGCGAAGTATGGAAAGGCCTTTGTAGAGGGTGATTTTATTAAAAGAGTGCGTCACAAAAATTGTGGAGATTGTATGCCCAGAAAAGAAACGACTTCTGCAATGTTAGTGTTGCGAGAAACACAGTGGGCCGGCAAATCGAGGATTTATCAGCTAACATCAAGGCGCAAATATCAGACAAAGCTCCGTTGTTTCTTTTCTATTCAATTGCGTGTGACGAGAGTACCGACACAACAGATTCGGCTCAGCTACTCATTTTTTTGCGGGGGGTTGACGATGATTTTTGCATTACTGAAGAGCTCCTCGACCTTCGGAGCCTGACTGGAACAACGAAAGGAGCTGATATTTTTGAAGCTGTGTCAGTTGCTATTCAAAATCGGAATCTCCCTTGGGACAAGTTGTGTGGAGTTACAACAGATGGTGCTCCAGTCATGATAGGTGAGCGTCACGGAATGGCTTCCCTGGTTTGCAGAAAAGTTCATGAGTCTGGGGGCTAGGCTGTTAAATTGCACTGTATTATACACCAGGAAGCATTATGCGCCAAAGTCATGAAACTGGGCGATGTCATGAATACAGTCGTGAAAACTATTAACATAATTTGTGCGAAAGCACTCAATCACAGAGAATTTTGGGCATTCCTGTCTGAAATGGATACAGAATATGGGGACGTGATCTACCACTCTGATATACTCTCACATATGTGAGCAAACATTTTCCCTGATGACGCTAAACAAGAGCCGTTTGCGATCAAAGATAACAGACAGTCAACCTTTGCGATGTCCTGCGAATCGCATCTACAAACCTCACGCCCGACATCACAGCGATTATTCAGTCCAAGGCACAACAACACTGTTCTCATTAGAAGTGTCACTGGTGAGTGAAATTCTTAAAATCTCTTCAAGCTCACCTTTTAATAGGGTATAATACTATTCGCCTAATTTAAATAGAAATCTAAGTGATGTTGGCAACTGTATGCCACATGTCTGAGCGCACTTGTATTTATTTTACACACACACGCACACATAGCCTATATATATATATATATATATATATATATATATATAATAGCCTGTGGCCCGTGGTAGTCATCATTTTTCTCCATCTGGCCCTCAGTGAAAAAAGTTTGGACACCCCTGGTTTAAATCATACTTAGCCTGTACTTTTCAAGCAGTCGAAGATAGTGCATCCCTGCGTGCTTTCAAATGTATCCTATAAGTCACCTTTAAGATTCAGCAAAGCCAGGACCTTATTATGCCTGTTGTATGCTCTCAATGCTGTAGTCTTTATTTAGTCCACTCTGTAGCAGTTTTTGCAACCATGTGGGCACTTTCTGTGAATTTGACAGTGTAAACATTTAGAGTTTTGCCCATCCCTAATATGGAGGTGGGAAAGGTAGGAGTAGCTTGGCAAAATTTTATTTTTAACAATAAAAAGACCTGACCCCCTCTCTCTGAGTAATGGCCAACATTTTTGTAATTTGCATGAGAATCAATAACAATTAGAACTGGTACTATTCCCAAGTGTCTAAAGAAGAAAAATACAATGCCATGGTAGCATGATGAACAGCAACAGTTAAACATTAAAAATGACATTCATTTTAAAGCCATGAGTGGGCAGAAGACTGTATTTTTATAGGACCTTATTGGCTGGAATACCTACAGTAGGGCAAAGCAATTTATTGGTATTCTGCCACTTCAGCAGAGAGTCAAGCATGCAGGATCCAATCAGAACTGACACAAATGGAGGCCAGCAAGCAACATAAACCGCTATGCTTTGTCAGCCATCCAACTGCATTGTATCTGCCCTAGATTTTTTATTCCTTAGAAAAGAATATTGTCCCTGCTTTCAAACAAAGCCTGATTCAATTCTGACCTGACAAAAAATACTAATAAAATAAATGTCCATCAACTTTTACCTCGTGAGACTTTTATCATTTCTGTTTGTTTACATTATATAAGTTTGCACCATGACACACATTTTGAAACCATTTCAAACTATGCATCTCTGTAGGGAAAATGATCATATTCAACCCAACCTGATGACTGATTACTCAAAATGATGCACAGTAGCCTTATATACAATACACATATCCAGCAGTGAACAGTTAAGACAGCAGATGAAACTGCATTTCAAGGACGGGCGAATGTCTCGTACAAGTACATCTACAAAACATACATCTGTCTGAGCAGAACCAATGGAGGAACTAGAAATACAGACTTCAAGCCCGTCAATGCACTAACTAACCAACAGCAAATAAATTAATTATACCTCATACTGTTGACTAAAAACGGCTTCTGCCTTTAGCAAGAGAGATTCTTCATCTCACCCATGGGAATAATGAAAGCCCAGCCCTTGCACTGAAGTGGAAAGGCTCTCTCTTTCTCACTCGTGAGGACAATCAATAGCAGACAGGGAGATGGGGAGGTAGGCAGGCAGGCCCTCCAGTCACTGCTGAGCCAAGTACCGTTCAGGGACAAAGCCCATCCCCACACTGCCTATCTTTGTGACAAAAGCCTCACATAGTCACAGTCTTAATGTAGCAGTCCTGCGGTGCCTAATATGAATAAAATAAACACGCTGTTAATGTTGGAAATCTAATAAATGCATTTGGCTGGGGTTGTTTTCACCTCCTGGGGTCAGGTAATGCTCAATAGAACATAAGTCAATAAGAAATCCTACCCAGAAGCTGTCAGAGCTAGAGGCATTCCAACTAATGACAATCAAATCATCGAGTTCAGTTGCAGTCAAATCCCAGAGCGGCATGTGCTGTTGTTATTTTGTATTCCCCACACTTATTTTATTACTTTTATTAATCTAACACACATGCTCGCGCACAGACACACACACACACACACACACACACAGCACAAATACATACACATATTTGTTACAATGCAGTACCACAGTTAGGGGTGCGACGGTACGGCTGTCTCAAACTTACATGCAAACTGTAGATTTGCTTTCCTGCTAAGGATGGTTCCTCGTGTGTTGAATGCAGTGCACTGATACATCCCCATATCTTGGTTTCTGTCCAGACCATTAATGATCAGACTGCCCCCAGACATGTGACGCCGGTAGTCACTTCCGAGATCGATGAGCGTTCCGTTTAGGGACCATCTGCAAAGACACAAACACAATCAGCGAGCCAGCCTCACGAGAGTCGCACTTGAAAAACATTTATCACGGGGATTGATTTGCTGAGCACAGATTCATTTTTCTGCTGGACAAATCAGATCAGACAAGTTAATTTGAGAACATTTTATTTAGTTAGACACCTTATAGCGATTGAAAAAATATATGCAAATAAAAATACTTGAAAATTTGGCTGCAAAAAATTCATGAAGATTCAACTGCAGATCTGAACTGTAAGCCTAATTAATTTACATGCAGTTTGACAGTTTTATTGCCTATTACACCAATCCTTAGCAATGCCTTCTCTGTAAGATGTGGCCCGTCTCATTAGGCATAATTGTAGTCATGTTCAAGTGAGTCTATCAATGGACCTCCATTTAAAACAACTATTGTGTGGGAAGATAATAGTTGCTTTTGAATGCTTTAAAATGATTAAAGTCACATTACACTCGATAACTGCTTCTTCTACACATAATTTGTAATTAAATTAATCTAAATCCCATGTCATTCCAACAACTTCACCTATCTTTTTATTTTTTTCCCTCACCCCAGCAATAATCTTTGTTTAACCAGAGATAAGGATTCCTCTTACAATCGGCAAAAAACGTGCTATGGACTGGTACATCTAAAAAAAAAGAAATAGTTTTTGTTATACTGGAAAGTTACACATCAAGAATTGTAACATTTTTTTAAAGCGGACGTGGCAAACATTACCCATATAAACATTAGCAAACATCATGCCCCTCCATATTACCTTAATTTTGCCTTGCGGATTTTGTTAGGAAAATGCAGGGTCTGCATTGCCTAAGAACAGTTTATTCAAATGTCTGTTACAATATTTGATTACAATTACAAGATATTTTTGTCATGGTTCGTGGGTTTTCGTTTATTTTCCATTGCAGTTCTCGTCCTGGTTTCCCGATTGAGAATCTATCGGATTTTTTCCACGTTCCGTTCCGTGGTTTTGCTTTCCCTAATTCATTATTGTTTTCACCTGTGCTTCTACCTGGGGGGTATTTAAGTTCCTCACTTCCGCTTCCCCGGTGCTTCTTTGTCATTCGACATTGCATTGAGCCAGGTACTAGCGACCTTGTGATATTAAACGCTGTTTATGTTCATGAGGACTTGCTTTTAGCTTTTATAGGTATTATTCCTCCTGTTAGCATTCTGTGTTATTTATTTTATTCTTTGCTGTTCTTTGTGAGACAGTTTTTCTTTGTTTGTTTCCTTTTGGTTTTACATATTTTCGGCCGCCCAAACTGTTGTGCCGAAGGTGTTCTTTTCTTTGCTAAGTTTCCCGTTTTGGCTCCAGTATTGAGCTCAGGTGATTTAATTTGTGTTTCACTCGTTATTTGAGTTCGCCCTATTTTAGTGGGTTTTTCGTTTGGCTGTTTAGCCACAAGAAATTAGTTTCCTGTCTTTTCTTTCTTTGCATTTATTATTGTGTTACTCCCTTTATTGGTGCTCACTGCGTGAGTGACTTGTTCTGATCCCCCCACCTTCGCGTTTGATCATCCGCCACAATAAATCCATTACAATTTTATGGATGTGCAATGATCACAAAATTGTCTCCCATCTTTATTCCAATTATAAACATAAATTATTTGTATTGTTTTTCATAGATTACTGAACTGCCCTAATGCAGTAAAAATGATGATATTTAGTGCGTTACCTAGTTGGCTAGCTCAACCTAAATGGCAATAAACATATGTTTGAAATTACAATGTGCCGGCTCTTCTAGTTTTTCACGATTCGTTCACCATGAAGGTCATTTCCATTATTTTGGGGGTTTGGAAAACTGCTTAGACAAATATCAATTTCTGAGCAGCTTGTGTTTATTGCATTATTACGGGATAGTGGCAGTTTGCTTTCTTATGACCATTACTTTAAAATAAAATTTAATTACGGGAGAAATAAATGGCATCATAAACATTTAAGGGACTTATAATAGAAGACATCGCCACATAGTATAAAACTGGCAATGTCACTGCATCCACTTGTTTGCCACTAATTAAACAGATGAATGAACTGACCAATAGTCTTTGGATTATTTTTATTGGTGGAGGGCATGATTTGACTAAACTCATTTTTTTCATTCAGATTTTGATTCAATTTTAACACAAACACCATGTGCAGGGAATAACATTGGAGCAGGCCATCTCTCAGGAGTAACATTGATGGTAGGCTATCCCCAAATCTTCAAAGGGTATACATATTTGTATTTGGCTGGTTAATGCATGATTTCAACGAGGATAATTTCACAGGAGAAGAACCTGGGTTGTCCAGGGTCTGCCCACACATTGAGCAACTCTCTGCAACCACACAGGGACAGCAAACTTCAAGGGTGCCACCACATAGTTCAGTGCAGTGCCCTTAACAAACAGAACATATAATTTAACGGCTGTGTGGTTAGCTAGTATGGCGGTACCACCCTCAGCTTGTTGTTACTGCCAGGAGTTTTTCTCAGTGTCAACATATCATGAAATTATATAAGTTGTCTGTTGATCAGGTCCTACCACTGGGTCTACCTTCGGTTCCAGTGAAGTTTGAGGATGAGGCAGCTGGCTGGCCTCTGCACAATTTGCTGCCATGTTTGCGTCAAACGACGTCAGCTACAGTGGGCATGGGACATGCAAACATGGCAGGCCTGTGGCTAGCTAAAACTAATTTGATAAGGCTAATGTTTAAAGACATTTGTTTTCTCTTTTAGCAATTGGTTAAATTAGTTTGGGGGTGTTGTATTGTATTTTCAGAGAAGGTGCAAAAATGACTAGGACCAGAGCAGGCGTTGCCACTTCCAGCTACACTGATGGGTGGCAGACAGATTTGCTGTTTATGTTTTAGGCTTCGTGGGGACGTATTACAGAAACATCATATCGTAAGACCAAAGTTGAGATCTGACAAATCTAAGAGTGTGGTTTTTCGCAAAAAGCTAATCTTAATTAACTTTAAGCATTGTACCTTATCTTACTCCATCCTATAAGGTTAGGAAACCCTAAATACGCAAACCGAAATTGATGATCAATGTTTTTGTTTTTTACCTAACAACTGACAAAACCTTTTTCACCTTGAGCACAGCTGAACGGTTGGGTACATAAACAAACCAACGTTAGGCCTACTTTATGATGGAGGAGCTAAACTGCTGCTTGTCGTTGCTACCTCTGTTGGTTACACGACATAGTGGTTGAGAAATTTTTGCCGAATCAGTAACTTCGCTCTGAAAATTGTAGTGCATTAAGTACCACAACCGGGAGAGCCCCATGACTCCTAGTAAACCTCTCCAATGGCAGTCGCTAACTGCAGAATCATGGCCTGTGGGAGCCAATAGGTGTTAATAAGTGTTTTGTCACTAAGCCGCTACACATTGTTTTAGTCTGCTATAAGCCTTTCCACAATTAAATCCTGTTCACATTTTCCTCGTTCTCCAAAAGTAATAAAAGACCAGCCATTATTATAGTTAGCCAGCTAGTTAGTGTTAGTGAACGTTATTGTTTAGTTCCAAATGCTAACAACAATGAAGTTAGGACAAGAACAGGGTTATCCTAAAGTTACTGTACTTTATTTGAGATTTTGGCAAGTTGGGTTCCTTCTGTAATACATTTTTCCTATCTGGAGTTAGGATAGAAAAATAGACTTAGAAAGTTTTGTTCTATAATATTTTTTCTAAATCGGGTAAACTCAAATTACCATGGTTACTATACAGATAAGATTTCAGAGGATGTTTCTGTAATACGGCCCCTGTGGATGAGGTGATATCCTATTTCCAAGTCATGAGCTATCCATCTTCTGTCATCCACTGGCACTTCAATCTTGTGTACTATGCAAGTAATCACTTGCATAATTGTGAAGGATTGTTCCAGGGGCTAACATTGACAGATTTTATTTCAGTTTTATTTATTTTTTTCTAATTCTGGCAATACAATTTATACACATAGTATTGAATACAGGGGTGCCAATGACTTTGAGCAAACAAATAGCTCATTACCTGTGTTGTTTATTTTATACCTAGCCTTTTTGGTAATCTTCATCAAGGATGCCAACGATTCTGGACCTCACTGTATGCATATACAGACGGGTGACAAATTAAAGAAAAAACCCCTACAGTTTGGGGCTCTGCTATGTTGTGGGGGGCATTTTCATGGCATGGTTTGGGTCCACTTGTCCCCTTAAAGGGAAGGGTCACTGTAAATAAATACAAAGTAATTCTGAGCGATCATCTTTATCCTATGATGAAAAATGTATATCCTGATGGGAGTGGTCTCTTCCAGGATGACAATGCCCCCATCCACACAATTTATGTGAATCTTATGCTATGACCTTCGCAATCAGCAGATCTCAACCCCGTTGGGAGATTTTGGACCGATGTGTTAGACAGCGCTCTCCGCCCACCACCATCATTAAAACACCAAATGAGGGAATATCTTTTGGAAGAATGGTGTAGAGTTACAGAGACTAGAACCTATGCTAGACTAGAGGTAGAATCTATGCCAAGCCATATTGAAGCTGTTCTGGTGGCTCGTGGTGGCACAACACCTTACAAAGACAGTATATGCTGGTTTTTCCTTTAATTTCTCTACCATCTGTACATATGCACACTGGTTTTTGCAATGTTGAAATATTCTTTCTTGACAGAGGTGAATTTTGCAGAAAATTCACTTCAGTCAAATGGAGTAACTAATTGAAAGCAATATCTTAGTATCATATCATATACTGTACCATATACTAAGTGAATATACCACCAGCACAACTTCTTCCTCCACCTGTCTGTGGTGGAATGCGGGCAGAAACTGCAACTCTTTTGGACAGCTGAAATCTGGCTGACTATTCCAAATATGGAGAGCACCCTACCAGATCGCTGTGCCCTCCGTGACGCTGTGAAAGTCACAGTGACCCTTGCTGACTTCGCCATCGGGCCTTTCCAGCATACCCAGGGCTCCATAACTGCCATTTCTCTAATCATCTGCTCAGCCATAAACGCAGTTTCTTCCAGTCTAGCCCAACATGCAAATGTGTTTATGTTTCCCTGCAACATACAGCCAGCAGAAAAATGTAGGGTCTTGGGTGTCACTGCCAACACTCATTCGCAGTTGGATGCACTTCTGATCACGGTATCATTTACGTGGCTGCTTATCTTATACACTGCCCACAACACATAGCATAGGCAACATGCTTTCAAGTGTAGTTCTTCTAGGGCTAGATAATTTTTTTTTTCAGTGAACCTTGATAAATTATATGATAAAAATGCATTTCAGACGGGTGGCACTTAACAATATAGCCCTAAGAAAGCCAATGCATCCATTGTGGCATGTTGCATTCCACACAACATAGTCCTGCACCAGGGATGTCACATTGAGCTCACAGAGTACACAGTATTGGACTTCAGACCTAAGAAGACAGAGCTGCATGTGCTGCCTGTGGTGGAGATTGGAGAGGCACAGAGTGAAAGGGATAGAATGGCCCTGTTGGTTGCAGAGCAGTTTACCTGGTGACATCTGCATTTCTGACATGAATGAAACATAGTTGATGTAGTGAATATTTATTGCATCACTTAGATAGCCTGGCAAATGCAAAACTATTTACACTAATGCCGTGAATGTACCAATTTTAGTAATGCAAATTTTAATTGCAAGGAAAAAACTGTCCTGACAGTCTTGATATTTGCCCAAGAAGACTTGAGTAAAGTGACATAAATACTCAGCACTTCCTGGACAAACATCAGTTTCCTCTTGAGAGAAATTGCTGGTAGAGCCTCTTTAAACTTAGTGCTTGCTGTGCATCCGACATGATGGAATTGCCAGCTTGCTAGGCACTGGTGAAAGAAAACAGTGGCTCATAATGAAACCAATCTCCCACCACACACAAAGGTAATTTATTCTTCTAAATCAAACTCTTTTGAAACTATGCAGCAGTCACAAAATTACTGGAAATGGCGGCTTCAATCACCACAGTTCTGAATCAGCACTAGTTTTACAATTGTGTCTTGATGGTTATACTAGAGGCCAAAAAGATGGATACCTGGATAAGGTAATGGCTGATAAACTTATGTCTGGTAGGCATATAAAAAAATATTATATTAATAGTGCTGTCAATATTATGACGACTGCAATATTGTAATAATCCCAAAATACAAGAAAGGCATTTGTTTGAATTTATGCTTGCCTTTTTTCACAACTTTTGGCTAGCTACATGTGGCAAGGAAATATTTCCCTATAGAAAAAGTTCTAGCCTTTATTCGGTTTCAATTCCTGTGTGAATGTCAGTTGACATTTCTTACAACAATTACACTGAATTGAAAGTCCAAACGCTGGGAGGAGTACAGCTGCTCCATCTCTACCACATCTGCAGATGCATCATGACAGCTAAATTAGCAAACTTCAGAAAGCAATCGCGATCAAAGTGAAAATTGATTATAGATGGCCGATATTTACTAGTGAAGGCAAATCGTAATGCTACAACATACAGTGACATTCTAGATTCTGTGCCTCCAACTTTGTGGCAAACGTTTGGGAAAAGCCCTTTCCTGTCTCAGCATGACAATGACCCTGTGCACAAAGCGAGGTCCATACAGAAATGGTTTGTCGAGATCGGTGTGGAATAAGTTGATTGGCCTGCACAGAGCCCTGGCCTTAACCCCACTGAACATCGATTGAAAAGTGAACTGTGAGCCAGGCCTAATCACCCAACATCAGTGTCCTACCTCACTAACGCTCTTTTGGCTGAATGGAAGCAAATCCATGCAGCAATGTTCCAACATCTAGTGGAAAGCCTTCCCAGGAGAGTGGAGGCTGTTATAGCAGCAAATGTGGACCAACTCCATATTAATGCCCATGATTTTTTAACAAGATGTTGGACGAGCAGGTGTCCACACACTTTTGGCCATGTAGTGTATAATCAATGTGCTTTCTGTATAGATAGCTGCCTAATTTTACACAAGGCTATGCTCTATATTTAAAGGGATGTCATGTGTCTGGACAAATTCTGCCATTGACCATCTGTTATATATAAAACAGAAAACAAACCAGAAATGAGAGAGAGGCCTATATCAGCTGTATAATTAACTTTTGCATTTGCTACTATCAGCACCTTTGCTTCAAGTTATGGCTAAAGGAACGAACAATAAACTTTTTTTTTTTTTTACACTTGCTGTCAAACTTGTCTCGACAGGGGATATCATGGTATGACACCAATTCAGTTTCATGTTCACAAAACCTGCATGGGTTTACATTGATCCCTGTAAAATCAGAGGAAGAAATTAGGAATTGACAGGGATCACATTAACTTAGCCAAAATATAACATTCCCACATAATATGATATCGCTAACCACCCACACAAACAGAAACTGTTGAATGACGAGCAGCAAATTCTTTGAATGATAAACTGATAAGTCTCCAGCCAAGTTGACAATTACAAAGGTGAGTATCAGCAGCTAGTGAGTTAGCTATCTAACTTTGCTGACTGGCTCATATTGCAGTTATTGTGACAGCCTCATTGCATGAGTAGGATGAGATAATATTCTGTAATCCAAAAATGACTGAAATCATCTTCCTTTGGATCTAGTGATGGTTGTCCTCCCTTAATTTAACTTTAACTTAAAGCTGGATTTAAAAAAAAAAAACATATCGTTGAACGGTAATGACTAGTTGGTAATAATCATAAAAAGAACTGAAAAAATCCAGCACCATACACTGTGTTTATACCCTCAAATTCTGCATTCTGAAACCAGTGATTCGGCCCGAATTTTGTTTTCAAAACAAGTTTTCAAAGCAAAGTGGCTTATGATCATAGACCATAGAACCAATCGAGGAGATAGGCCTGTTCACATCTCAAACCAATCAACTGTGAGATTGGCCTTGCCAGTTCACCAGCTAGACATTTTACAGCAAGTCGTATCCCGTTAGCTAGATCTGGCTACTGCTATAAGTTACCATACATAGCCTACCAGCTGTAGCCAGATAATGCCTGGCTCAGACTAAAGCTACACAAATTCAGTGTTATGCAACAACTCTGCAACAATAGAAAAGATTTTGTTGTTTTACCTGGACTTTGTTTGCTGTAATGTTAGCTATACCAGTCTGTAATCCTGCAATCGTATCTAGAAGACTTGCACGTTCACAAGGAGGTCTGTGGAAGCAGTAGGGTGGGGGGGTGTCTCTTTCTCTGTTGGCCAAGGGATGTTATGACTGAAATATTTTGACAACAAATGTGACTGTTGGGAAAAAAGTTGTGTGCTTTAAGCTACAGGTTTCTCATGCCAATTCAGTGATAAACATTCAGCTAATCTTTCTTATACTAGTAATAATGGGTCCTGACGAACTGGCTATTTGTTCAGGATTTCCTAGCTAGCTAATATTAACTATATTGATAGCGTAATTCTTGTATGAAACATATTGGCTATTTCAGCAACTGAATAATGAGTGACAGCCGACTAGTTTTTGTTATCCCTTTCACGTTCCAATGCAATTCCCATAAACGTTTGAATTTGATTAAAATTTCAATTTCAATGACAACTCTATTTTACCTATCATTATTATTGATTTGGAAATCAAACCAAGCTGACATTTTTAATTATAGTGGCAATGTATATGCATAAAAATATCCTGTACTTGTATTATGTGCTTGTATTTATGCTCCCAGTCTCATATTTTGAAGCTATGTTCCACTCAAGCTTTCACTGAAACATAAATCCATTCCCTGCTGGGTGGGTGCTCTACATGAACTAGCTCAATATGTTCAATTTGGCTTTCAAATCTTGAACCCTGATTTTAGTAATCTGAGTCTGCCAGTGGCGACTACAATAGGATCATGCAAGTGTGACACTGTAAAATGTGGTTTATCTGCTTCCAGAATGTGTGGGGGACTTTAATTTGCCACCATTTTAGGCTTTTTAAAAAATATGAGTTCTCACAAGTGCAACTGACTCAACAAGCTCTTGCATATGCCCAATTTGCTGTTGGCAGGTGGAAACTGAGGTATTACAAGACACATTTTACATTGTTGCCTGTGCCTACCTTACAGGGGTTATCCTTTCTGTTACAATAGCTTCACAATAGCTTCTAACAGAGAGTCAGAAATGTTCCCTTGAAATACATTTTTGAAAACAGGATTGCCACCAAGACTGATGAGCATATGGGAATTAATACAGACACAATCACAAATAATATACTGAAGCCCTTACAACCATGGCTGCTTGAAGTCTGATGTCATTCTAATCTGTTGCATCACAAACATATAATGTAATCTAAAAACAAAAATATTGGTCTACAGATGATTGAACTGATCATACAGGATACAGGATCCCTATCTCATTCAAAACATGGATTTTCGTTCACTTATGATTGACAGTCCGACAGACATTCTGCTGATTGTTTAAAATGTAAATCACCATATTGCTTGCATAAGTAGAATTGCTTGCATTACAAACTCCTGTGTACTGCACAGGATAAGAACGTAGTTTCAGTATAAACTAGCTTTAAATTTAAAATTTGAATCAACTGAATACAATTTTGTTTCTTTGGCCGTGTATGATTTTGGTTTCATAGTGTCATAAACTACAGTGCACTCCAAAAGTGTTTGGACAGTGACAATTTTTTTTGTTGTTTTGGCTCTGTACTCCAGCACATTGGATTTGAAATATAACAGTGCCTAGCTAGCAGACATACTTGTAGATTTTTTACTTTCCAAAATTAAACTGAACATTGCCATTTATTATATATAACATTATTATTTAACATTATTATTATATTACTTTTTACAGTGAAATGGGTTAGTCTTTATTGTTGACACTCTGACGTGGCGTTGACGAATGACGATTGGGATGTAACGTTAGACGGGGGTCATGTGGGATGGAGCAGGGTGGTATTACAAAAAGCAGGATTAGCCACTGTGTTAGTTGGATAACTGCACTGAGTAAAACCCAGAACCGCTCCATAATTGGGAGGGTTGTGGCTTTTAATCAGTGTAGTTATCCAGCTAACTCCATAATCCTGCTTTGTAAAATACCACCCAGGTTGAGGACGCAGAACCGGTTACTAGCAACTGACATGATCCCCCTGGAGTCCAAACCAGCTTTTGAGAGGAGATGAACTGCTGCGCTTCGCAAACGGTGGTTTGTGTAGCGTTGCAAACTTGCGATCATGCAGGGGTGGCTTTCGCGATTCCGATGTTTCTTCAGAATTCACAACACACTTCACAATCTTTTTGAAAACATTTCTTAAAATCTTCATGACTTTCACAAAGTATATTGTGGACTGAATATTTCAAGGCACACTTTTACGTCAAACTTAAGTAACACAGACCTGACAGGTCGATGTAGAAAAGCCGATTCACACCACAGAAAGCATCACACATCGTTATCAGTCACTTTCCCAAAAGCATCGTAGTTATGCTCATCTTTGAATATATTTTTTCCTTGCTTTGCGTATTAAATCTGATCAAACCTAACTGAAAAAAAAGAGACAAAAAGAAGAACAAGAAAGAAAAATAAATATAATAAGTAATATGCTCGTCAGGCAGCCTAACTCCTCCACTAACAGTGAATTCATCTTTGGCGCTGTAGTTAGCGCAGTGGCCTCGCCGCCTGAAGTTCAGTGGTTCGTGCCCCGCCAGAAACTTGTTCGTTACACAAGCAATGAAAGAAAAACAAAATTATCTTAACTACACTGCTCAAAGAAATTAAGGGAACACTTAATCAACACAGTATAACACCAAGTCAATTAAACTTCTGGGATATCGATCTGTCCAGTTAGGAAGCGTAAACGATTCTGAATCAATTTCACCTGCTTTGTTGCCAATGAAAGTGACAACAGATGGACAGGAGAGGCAACAGCAAGACAACCCCCAAAAATTAAATGGTTTTTCAGGTGGTGGCCACAGACCATTTCTCTCTCCTTATCTTTCATGACTGATTTTTCTCTTGTTTTGCATTTTGCAAGTGCCCTTGTCACTACTGGTACCTGCAGCCCATTCAGATTGCACAGGTAGTCCAGCTCCTCCAGGATGGCACATCCATACGTGCCGTCACAAGAAGGTTTTCTGTGTCTCCCAGCAGTCTCAAGAGCGTAGAGGAGATACTGGGAGATGGGACATTACACAAGGAGAGCTGGACAGGGCTGTAAAAGAGCAACAACCTAGCGGCAGGACCGGTATCTGCTCCTTTGTGCGAGGAGGAACAGGAGGAGCACTGCCAGAGCCCTAAAAAATGACCTCCAGTGGGCTACTCATGTGTATGTTTCTGACAAAACTGTCAGAAACAGACTCCATGAGGGTGGCATGAGGGCCCAACATCCTGTAGTGGGACCTGTGCTCACAGCCCAGCACTGTGCAGCTCGATTGGCATTTACCAGAGAACACCTATTGGCAGGTTTGCCATTGGCACCCCGTTCTCTTCACAGATGAGAGCAGGTTCACACTGAGCACATGTGACAGACGTGAAAGAGTCTGGAGACGCCGTGGTGAATGTTATGCTGCCTGCAGCATCATCCAGTATGACCGGTTTGGTTTAATTGACTTGGTGTTATACTGTGATAATTAAGTGATAATTTTTTTGAGCAGTGTATATATGCTTTTGGCAAACTGATAGGATCCATGTGCTGTCTACATTTATTAAAATAATTTTGCCTATTGTGAATGTACAATGTACATGTCAGCGCAGTTCACAATAAGTCCTTATAAACCCTATGATGGGATAATTGATTAAACTTGCTCTAGACTAAGTACCTACTACTATTATTATTGTTATTATTGTTGTTGTATCTATCTATCTATCATGTAGATTAGCGGCCTCTGTCTGCAGAGGTGGAACTTGCACACTTGAGATTGTAGCCAATGTGCTGGAGTACAGAAAAACAAATAAATGTGTCACTGTCCAAATACTTTTGGACTACACTATGTGTGTGTGTGTGTGTGTGTGTGTGTGTGTCTGTCTGTCTGTCTGTCTGTCTGTGCATTCAAATACTGATTTATTCCTACCCAGTTTTTTCGACTTTGCATGTTTCACCTGAGTGAGAAAGTCACATCACTGACTTGGAGGCACAACCTTCCTCTGCCGTTTTCTGTATGATTTGACCTGTTAGTTAGTGGGAGCCAAATACATTAAACGAAATATCCCAAGCTCTAAAGCAGTGCTAAAATGTTGGAGATGCTTAATGTACTTTAATAATAGATGCTATCTATGCTGACCCAATAACAAAAGAGGATATGTTACATGCTAACAGTTACATTTCTATAAAATGCAGCACTGCATTGTGTGTCCAGCAATGGTGGCACGTGTTCCTTAGAAAAGCAAACATTATACCTTAAACATTTTACACTTGTATACATGATTGAACTTTTAAATTTCTCTCTGATCTCTGGTCAGCCTGTGATTTTGTCTGCTTTTTTCCACACGGGATGCAGTGCCGTTTCAATTCAGTGTGTTCCTTGCCATCATTAACTTTGCCCCCTGGGTTGATCTAATAATAGGAAACATAATAAAAATCAATTGTTGTGAGCAGAGCTGATGTAGAAATGATAAGAAATGTGAAATAAAAATAAATAAAATAAAAATCAAAGGGGTTAGTGACAACATGTGGGCATTAATGTTGAGATGGGAAAAATAATTGGTGCTCTGTTGATGTTCAGCTATCTTTTGCTGAACTCCTGCTACCTAGCAAAACAAAATATAAGATCTCATTAAAATTTTACTCACCCCAAATCTTAATTATCTTCGTTTAGATATTATGTCTTGCTTTTCTTGTTCTTTTTTTTGGCAGTTGGGGGTGTCCTCTGTGGTGTATTTTCAGTGGCAGAATTATAATTGCTTTTGACAAGTGACCAACTCTCAGAATAAGAGGAATGTTTGGCCTTCTTTTCATTGTAAAACATTTTGTCTAATCTTAAAATATAGGCTGTTCACCCAGTTACAAAAAAATTTAAAATAAGAGAATAAAAAATAGTTGTAAATTAGTACAATACAATTCGATTTGCCGAGCAGAAACAATCACTACCCAAATCTACATTGTAATCAGTCCAACCACACAGCTGGCTGTTTACCATGTCAAGTCATAGTAGAAGAGGATCACTGAGGAATTATTTCCTGCATCCATATGACGTAATCAACACTTGAAGAGGGAAGCCATGTCACTCGTATGAACGTATGATTTCTAGGTCTGCTTCTCTGGTATGTGATAACTACATTATATAAATACAGAGTTGAAGGAATGTATGTATAAGTACCAAACATTAACGTTATTCTCCCTTGACAATAAATTAATAAGCTAAGTAAATGGAACACCATTCCTCCAAAAGATATTCCCTCATTTGGTGTTTTGATTATGGTGGTGGAGAGCACTGTCCAGCATGTCAGTTCAAAATCTCCCATAGGTGTTCAATTGGGTTGAGATCTGGTGACTGCAAAGGCCATAGCAGATGATTCACATCATTTTCATTCTCATCAAACCATTCAGTGACCCCTTGTGTCCTGTGGATGGGAGCATTGTCATCCTGGAAGAGACCACTCCCATCAGGATAGAAATGTTTAATCGTAGGATAAAGGTGATCACTCAGAATAACATTCTATTGATTTGCTGTGGGGACAAGTGGACCCAAACCATGCCAGGAAAATGCCCCCCACAAAATAACTGAACCACTGGAAGCCCACACTGTAAGGGCGTTTCCTTTAATTTGTCACCCGTCTATATATATACTGTATATACAGTGAGCACCGTAATGCATTGGACAGTGACACATTTCTTGTTATTTTGGTTCTGTACTCTAGCACTTTGAGTTTGAAAAAATACGATGACAATGACGGTGAAGGGCAGACTGTCAGCTTTAATTTGAGAGTATTTTCATCCATATCGGATTAACCGTTGAGAAATTATAGCACCTTTTGTATATAGTCCCCCCCCCCGTCCCTGTCCCCCCCCATTTCCGGGCATCAAAAAATATTGGACAGTTTAACATAATGTAGAATAAAGTAATCATTTTTAATATTTGGTCGCATATCATTTGCATGCCATGACTTCCTGCTGTCTGTGACCCAACAATATCAGAAAGAATGTGTCACTGTCCAATGAATTATGGTGCGGCTCAAAAACAGCAACATTATTTAATATGACAAGGGGAACAGTGTCAAAAACTATGGCAACATATGCCAAACAAGAACAGACTGCACTGGCTGAGTAATTTATGTAATGTAATATAATAAAGTTATTATGCTTGGAGAGAGCCAAAGGAAACCAACTGGTAAACATGGTGGTGGATCTGTTATGGTATGGGCAGCATGGTATTTCACAGACACACATATATGCAGAAAACATTATTGCATCAAATAATTGAAGTCATGTGATATCAGCAAATACATTTATGGAAACTACAAAACACAGTTGACTTCACTTCAGGAAACCGATTGCCTTGCAAGAAGATATAATTTTCAGTTTTTTATTATTACAGTTTTAGTGTATGTTTTTAACTTTAAAATGACTGATAACAGGCATTAGATCATATTTCTACCATTGCTTTTACGTAATATTGTTGAAAAGTTTAATTAAATTGTATTATTGTTTATTTATTTATTTTAAATTTTTATTCATTTTATATTTAATTATTATCCTTATTATTCTTATTGCTGTTTTTACCTCCCTTTCACCTGTGTTGCTTTTATCATCTTATCCTTTATTTAATATATTTATTGATACTATATTGTTCGTTTTTGTGTTTTATTTATGCTTATGTCTTTCATATGCTTTTACTATTTGTCTATTGTGAAGCACTTTGTATGAAAGGTACTATACAAATAAAGCTTATTATTATTAGGGGTCCAACGCGAAGAATATAAATGAAAATGTTTTCGATGTCTAATACTATCCTTAGAATAATTAGCATAAAATGCTCCCAACATATGCATGCTGAAATAATTTAAGGAATTGTCATTTTCTGAATAATAATTTTAAAAAAAACTGTTTGGACAGCTTAGACATCTCAAGTCTTACCTAACTAATAAAATGTAAAAAGAAAAGGAAATAGGGGTGGCGTGGTGGTGCAGTGGGTAGCGCTGTTGCCTCACAGCGAGAAGGTACTGAGGAGTTTGAATCCCGGCAGAAGGCCCTTCTGTGTGGTGTTTGTACGTTTTCCCTGTTTCTGCGTGGGTTTCCTCCAAATACATGCTGGAACTGGAGACTCAAAATTGCCACCACAGGTGTGAGTGAAAGGTGTGTGCCCTGTGATGGACTGGTGACCTGTCCAGGCCTGCCTCTTAGGCTCCAGCCCCCCTGTGAGCCTGACCAGGAATAAGCAGGTTACATAATGGATGGATGGGAGAAAAGGACTTCTGTAAAGGAAATTGTAACTATATAAACTTTTTCCAACCCAAAAATATAGAGCACCAAACTACAAAGGGAGAGATTTAAATGATTTAGCTTCACTTATTTATTCAAGTCAGGTCATTTGTTATATTAACAGTGCACTTGCTAGTTTTTATATGGTCATGCTAAGAGTTCACAGTCTTATCTGTACTTATCTTATCTATACAATATATCTGTGACAGTTCATGCTTCTTTTCATAGTCTATCTTATCGGTTTTCTTTTTAAAAAAACAAACTGTATGTCACTGTCTATATATGTCACTGTCTATATCAGAGATATAGAAAAATGCAGTTCAAATCCAATTTTCCTATGCAGTTAAGTTGAATGAGTAATACATGCTCAGAGGAGAAATACAAAATCTCACAAATCCAACATAATAATAGCTCTTTAGCGATAATATGAACAAAAAGTACAAATTTGTTAATATTGCCACATAATAATAATGCACCAGTTCAGTAGCTGGTAGCCTCTTTGCACAAGTTATGCCATCAAGTATATTTTGAAGGCAAAGCCCCACTAGCTTATGCACTATTATGTTCAGAATGAGAAAGCTACAATAACCCAGAGGATAATATCAAAAAATGCCAAAAATGTGCAGTGATTTAATCTGTCTGGTTGACTACAGTCAAGCAAGAAAATAAATGTTATATGCAGCCGCCATAATTTGCCCAGGGAAACAGAAGAATAGCAGTTAAAAGTACCGTTCTCTGGCGCTTGCTGCTTACTTGCTAACCAGAGAGAATTCATGAATACAGGACTGAGAATACTCAAATGCTCTCCATGTTTAATGCATTTTAACTGTTTGTCCCCTCACTGCCAAATCATTAGTGCAGGTACTGACACCATCGCTGTTGAACTTCTTCTCAAGAACTCAAGTGGCACATTAATAAGCATATTTCCGTAGGCCCTCAACAAGAGTGAGAAATGATTATTGTAAAATAAATTAAATTGTGCACTGCGCAAAGGGGAACCTGCCCTGGCAAGAGGTCCCCATCAAGTGAAGTGAGAAATGCTTCTGGATGTTTGACAGTACAGCCCATTGGTCAGGAGGAGCCCTGGCTGTTCTCACTGTTCGTATACATTTTGTATGAGGTCTGTTCATCAAAGCTGGGCCAACAGTGGAAGCTCTTCAGATCCTACCCTCCTCTCCTCTAGCGGCTCACCTCACCTTGTAGCCCCCCCAGCCACACGCACACACACACACACACACACACACACACACAAACACACGTGTGCGTGCACACAACGCAAGACAAATATCTGTTTTCTCTTGAATTGTCTGGAGCAGGGAACGTAAAACATAAATATCAGTGTCTATGTGCAGTTAGAGACGTGTATTGCCATCAAGAAAGGTCAAAACAAAAAGCAGTTGCTTTCAGAAAACAAAGTAATGGGGTCATTGTGAGCTACTGTAAAAGGGGTGGAGTAGAGCAGCCCGGTGCTTATTGTTTCATTGCTTCTCTACAAGCACAAGGCACACAGTGTTCTGGTGAAGCTGTGACACACAGAATGGACCCTTACATTTCTCATCTATTAGTCAGCTCTATTGATGCTCCATGATGATGAGGTACAACTTGCTGAAGGGGCAAACATTTCCTTTCACTCAATTGATTTATAATCAATAATATTCACACTGTGCACAAAAACACTTATTGATACTAGAGGTTTTTTGTTTTCCTTAGTGCCTAAATGTGATCAGTAAGCTATACATGGAAAACATTGCCTTTTTCCAACAGGGGCTTTGCTTTTTTATGGTGCAGTGAAAGCTCTGGCTTACTTTCAGGCCGGTTGGAGAAGGCTCGGGGTCTAAGCTTACAAGACACTAGAGTGAATACTAGTATTTGATACACATCACAAATCAAATTTTAATGTCTGACTGCAGATATGCAACTCTAAAGGAGCTGTTTGGGGTTTATGGACCTCAGAGCCATTTAATTTCAGCCAGTCACTGCAAGAAGAGAAAAGCTTGGGGATATGGTTCTGGCCAATTTCTGCAGAGCTGGTGCTACAGCACAGCACAGAGTAGTCCACTGTAGGTTAAATAAATGCAGTGCTTAAAATTGATATCTTGCTGTTAATTGTCACAAACAAAATTCCATTCATAGCTTGAGGGGACATAACTTTACAGTCACCCTGGACTATACTAATACAATTATAAGCGATCTCACAGCTAGCAGTATACAAACACGCTCGAGAAAGTTGTATTTTCTGGAGCTGTTTCTATCAATGTCTCTCCCGGGCAGGGAAAGTTTCAATTGACTTGCTTGGTGAAAACAGCTAAATGAACATTTCCAAAGCACTTCAAATGAAAGTCATGCAGTACCTTATACGAATGCTTCAACATATCAAATTCTCCACTGAAGCAAAAGAATAAAAATACCATCTTGGCCCTGGGCTATAATTCAACTTCAGACCTACTGCAAGGATGTTGTATAAGTCTTCTAATCTTCTATTTTACAATATATAGTCTTAACTTTCAAACTGAACTGTATTTTACAATATATAATCTTTTCAAATAATCTTTATGCCTGTATTACCTGAGTTATACGTAAAAGCGGTCACACAAACTACACAAATAAAAATAATGTGTGTGTATTCTTTCTGCTTCATAACTCTTTACTACAACGGTGCAATGCACACTATCACAAATGGCATTAGCATAGAGGCCATTTAATAGCAATTTAGCCCCAGCAAAAAAATAAATTCAATAAATAAATATTCTATACTGCGTGTTACACTCAACTTTCAGAGGGCATATTTTCACATTAATGTAAAACCAATAATGTCAAACAAAGAATCTACATTGCCAAACTAAAAATAAATGAGCAAAACGCATTGGATAACATCAAGATTCCTGCAATAATATTAAATCAACATACTATCATACTACACCAGATATACACCATATCTGATGTTCAAAATATCCTCATATTAAACTAGTTATTGTGGTACCATGTAATTAAACAAACAAAACTATGGTTGGCAAGAGCAATCCCCCTGAACCTTGGACATGCAGTTAATACTGTGGCATTTCTGCGGCTGGCTATCCTGATTTTGTTGTTGAAGTAGTTTAGTTTGGTGGTAAAAGGCATTCCCCTGTTGTTGCCTTCCCTTTTTGTAAGTCATACTGTTCTCCTTCATGAATTACAGTGCTTATACAACAAGTGCAATGATACTCCCTGGTACTTCTTTAAGTCCATGTTTTCAGCATGGACACAATGGAGGAAATGTAAACATTAAACAGAATGTCACTCAAGGTTATTTCATCTCGTCTGCTTGGTATGCATTTACATGTTGCTGACCAAGCTGCGAAACACAATCTCCAACAAAACTGTGGCATGCTATGCAGGCATTCTGTTCACCAGAGAATGTCCTAAAGGACATACAGGAATTCTGACTACAAATTCGAAGTCATTTATAATCTACCTAATATGTCTCATTGTACATGGAGTGTATCCAGAGTTGACAACGAAAGAGATTATATACCCTCTGATTTCAGAAGCAATCTTCTATGGTCATGTCCATCAAGAATCTTCAAAACATCAGCTGAGGGAAAGTCATAGCTAGTCCACTTATAAGGAATGCTTTCAAAACACTATCAAATCAACAAAACCACATCAACTTTTCCAGTGCTGTCAATCACTGATACAGATCACTATTTTTTTTCCCACTGTTTTGGTAAAAACATTTTGATGGAGCTATACCTGTACTGCGAAGAGGTAGTTCCTGTTGCCTCACACGTTATTGTGGCCTCCTGGTCTGGGGAATCGATGGGGAGAACTAGGTCACTGGGTTCCATCCTCCAGGTTGGGCCTTGGAACATTTCATCTTCTGCATAAACTTAAAATAAAATAATAAAAACTCATTATAGTTCCCATTATAGTCATATTGCCTGCTAATAAACATTACTAACATTAGTAAATATTTATACAGCTGTATCACCCATAGTAGTGGCTGGTTTGAACTGGAAAAAAAAGTAGACAGGCTGTTGTGTTCATGTTTAACCCCTTTGCACAGATGCCTAGTGGCCAAGACACCAGCGTCATGACAATGCTTGACTGGGACATGCATTGCTCCTGCAACCAAACTATGTGTGGAAACAACAAACTCTGTGTTCTAGCTTTATTAGTAAGCGATTTGTGGCAAAAATACAGAATACAGAGTTTATAAATGCCACTGTTGTCGTGTAGCTAGTCCATTTAACAAGCAACCCCCCACCCAGTCTCACCTGCAACTGTACCTACCCATGCATGACACAGTGGGCAATAGCATCTATCTGTGAGTTCATAAAAACATTTCTTCATTACCAAAAATTTGTATTCCATCATAGCAACAAGATAAACCCGATAATAGCCCAACCGTATGCCAAAACAGCCGTAAAAAGCCCTGCTCATTCAATTGTAAAATAAACAAGTGAAATTCTTATACCGTAATTATACCATGTCATTCTGCTATCAATATTTGTTACTACATATGAAATAAATATACAAACCCAAATTCCAAAAATGTTGGGACAGTATGTAAAATTCACATAAAAGCAGAAAGCAGTTTATAAATTATCTTTTACATATACTGTATTTACTTGAAAACAGTACAAAAAAAATGTATTTAATGTATGGGAAGTTCAAAAAACACCTGTTCCACAGGTAAACAGGTGATGCTATCATGAATGGGTATAAAAAAATATTAAAAGACTCTTGATATCTTATTTTCAGGTACTCTTACAAGCGATACTATAACCTATCTGCATTTGAATGGATCTCTATGGGAATTTGGGTGTGGGACTAGATTAAGCTGTATATTACATGAGAATAGCATGGACCCCATGGTTGGCTAAA
Organism: Ilyophis sp. 1 JC-2022; assembly: GCA_022702515.1. Taxonomy (NCBI): domain Eukaryota; kingdom Metazoa; phylum Chordata; class Actinopteri; order Anguilliformes; family Synaphobranchidae; genus Ilyophis; species Ilyophis sp. 1 JC-2022. The sequence goes on from CM040396.1 coordinate 32,776,611, forward strand.
TGGCTGTAAGTCATCAAGGGTCAGATGTATCAAACAAGCCTAAGACCATCACTCTGCTGCCAGATATGCAGTAGATATGGATGGATCACTTTAAGGATTGTTTCTCCTGACTCGTTTTCCTATTGAACTATATGGGAAAATAAGTCAGGAGAAACAATCCTTCAAGTGATCCATCCATATCTACTGCATATCTGGCAGCAGAGTGATGGTTTGAGGCTCATTTGATACGGCAGACCCATGATGTCTTACAGCCATTTAGCCAACCATAGCTTCCATACTATTCCCATGTAATTTACAGCTTAATCTATTATGAAACAAAAGTTCATATTGTAAATGGTACACCTGTCTTGTTTAATTTAAGCCATTTACCAAGTATCTGTGACGCTCACACCTGGTGTTATAAAGCCTTAAACAGAGCACCCCCTAAATAGGTGAGAATTGACCAAATTTGGCATCTGCGCAAAGGGGTTAACTTCGGCTAAAAGCACCTACAAGAAAACACTATGCTGCAGCAATCTCTCTTATAGTATTGCAGCCACACATCATTTCATTTCTTTTTAAGTTAAGCCCCCCTCCACAATCGCATGCTCTGTAAACTGTATGACGGTTTTTAGATTTTCTGTTCCCGCTCTGCCATGAGTCTGACAAAACCGCCAGCAGATATGATACCACTTTAGAGTTAATAAGATGTGTATCTTAAATTATGGTTGAAAAGCCAAGGAAAGCCCAGAGGATTAAGTAATATAATATTCCAGTCATTTTGGCATGCAATTATGATGGTGCTTTATTCCCCACCTAATATATGATACGTGAAGTTAGGCACTTCTGAAGCTGAGTTAAACTGCCTTGAAAACTCATGAGAAATCACATGCTATAATGCACCAGCTAAACATGATGAGGATATGTAAAAAAGCAGGGATACATGTTTGAGAAGAGCTGTAACTCTGCAGCTGTGTTTGGAGACAGAAAGTGCACAAAGTCCAGAGAAAGGATCTCAAATGAACAACAGGACTGTGGAAATTTTGACTCATTATTTGGACTTATTTCACCGATTTCAACGCTGTTTGCTGTGAAATCAGTCCAATTAATTGGAGTACTACTCCATATTAGTTTGTTACAAGTTTACCCATTATAAAACAGTGCAATTGCATTTAATTTGAATTTGCATGATAGTAGAGGGGTATACCTTATTTATGGTGTTAGGCTAATTGGGGGGGTGTTATCAGGGCATTGCTGTAAAGAAGTATGCATGCTCAGTCAACCTATCCTGTATAAATAAAGGTTAATAAATACATAAAAATGATATATGACCTTTAACTGGGGGTGGATGGTGGTGGGAGGGTGGGGTTGGCGTGAAGGGAGGGGGATTAGGGCGTTCGATACTGGCTGGGCACACTGAAATGTAGTTAAATCTCTGAGTACAATATACCGTATTTCATGTAATGTACATATTCTTGAAATTCACAATAAGAACAATTAAAGAAAATAAACCAAATGTTTCAAGTATATCACACAGGGTTTCACTTCTTTTCTGTGGGAGAATGAGATACAAACATACATTTGACATTATCAGCTTACTTTGTGTGCTGCTTTTCACAAGCATCTATGGAACCCAGTTCTTCATAACCCTCACAAAAATATTCTAAAACATATCCATATTTTTCTGTATAAAAAAAAATTTTTTTAAAGGGCCATAGCCTTCTGGCAATGACAGAAGATATCTGTTGCCGAGAGCTTCCTCGAGCATCAACATAAAAATACAAGATAAAGATGACGTGCATTTCACTTGATTAATGATAAAACAAAATTGAACATCCTGGGTTAACCACTGGCATATCAAAGTATGTTATTTGTTTTTGTATTTGTGGTCTTTAAACAGCCAAAGAGATATGTGCAGATGTTTCATGTTCTGGAAAAAAAAAACATCTTAAAATCTAAATTAACTGAATGGTGACATTATCTGCAAGGGTGAGGATATACAATTCCATTGATTGTTACCAGTCTTGACATTGCATACCACAAAACATATAAACTGCACTTATAAACATTGTTTCCATTTATAATCTCCATCATACAAAAAAACTCAACTGAATCCAAAGAATTGACAGTACTATTTTACATAGATGATAATCCTTTAATATCAAAAACAGCTGTGAATTAACATTTATTTTCATCATGGATAGACTATACTGTATACAGTGCATGGTCTGTGTGATAGCACTTTACATGGGTACTGCCAATAGGCTTATGTGTATCAGCACTTTAACAATAAACACTTCACAGTTCTGTCAAGCTATGTAGCTAGCCAGACAGCTAGAGGTAAAATTACTTACGGGTCTAACAGAAACCACCAACTCCACATTGCTTTTCATCCCCTTGCTAAACTTCAGCGGTCACCATCGAGGAGCAGCAAATCCTAGGTTGACTCTGCTGCTTGAACACGCCCTGTCAGCTTGTTTGGCTTTGCTGTATTTGTGGTTCTTCACCTCCATCATAGCAGTAGCTAGCTAGGTACAAACACTCTGCTAAAACCTGATCCCACCCCACAGGCCTTGTAGCCAAACCCACACCTCCCCATACAGGAAAGTGTCATACCCAGAACCATCCTGAACACATTTCAGAATTGGGATGGCAGGTATGCCATTCGCCAAGTTATGGCTTGGTGGGACCTGTGCCAAACCTATACAGCACAGAGAGTTTGGCAGTTTTCTGCAACTTCTGACCTCATGTAAACACACATAATGCAGGTACAACTTCACAACTTCACACAATAAAACCCGGAACATGGGTTATTTAGCATTTTTTCTCATTCTTCTTTTTCCTGTTTATTACATCATCACAAATGCTCCAGGCCCACAAAAAATAATTCCTCCATTGGAGATATAGCTACATCTGCCAATAACAACATCTGATCGACTATAATAGCAACATCTGATCGAAGTGGACAGGTGATGCCATTTCAGCCAATAGAAGAGGACCTTGTTGTCACCATTTTTGTTTTGTGTGGAAGCTAGCTTGATTGCTAACTAATAATTGTAAAAAAATAAAACTATTGTTCTTAGAGCTGTGTAATCTTTGTGGGAAGCTTGTTTATATTTCTGAAATGCATTCTCCATCATTTCACATGCAAACCCCACATAATATAATTTCATGACTCAGATAGCACCATGACTCCAAAGAGGGCCATAAAATCTTGGACTGAATTTGTAACTGTTAACCCCAGCGAGCACAGCTACATAGCATGTAGGTGCTCTGTTACGTTCCATCTGTGGGAGATAGTGATACTTTTTATACAAATCCGATTCCGTAGCAGAGCAGCGACAAGCAACGTAGCTGCGACATCTTCCCAATGGGCAAACTACCTCGAAGCGATGTAGCGACTATCTCCCGCAGATGGTGAGCGACAGAGTGCCTATGTCGGGCATATGTAGCTGTGCTGTCTGGGACATTACTCGTAAACATGGGTAGCCAGGTACATCCTGCTAGTAGTAATAATAGCATATAAAGAATATTGTTCTAATAATATTGGCTTTTCAGACATTTGCAAATCCCAGTGTGCGGCTCCTACTGTGCTTTAAATAGCCAGGTACATAGCCACATGTTTGCTTCAATCATACAGCTGGCTGGTTAACTGGCTACACAGTTTCATGAAAACAGCTGCATAGTTAGCTAACGTCTCCCTTGTCCAGTTGAAATGGCTAGCTGCTAGTTGAAATCATATCAAGGAAGCATCCATTAGCAAGAATATGATCAGATCACACATACATACGGTAGGCGACCTTGCTTTCTTTCACATCATATACCAGTCGTTCAGATAACCTAACATGGATGTGCTTTAAATGTATGTCTGTGGTTGGATTACTTTATTTCCCTGTGCCTTTCTCAAATATTTGTCTGCGTGATGCATATGGTGTGTGACAAGTATTGCGCCTGCTCTTGTATCAATTGCTAAGATAAACTATTTTCGACCCGGCGTTTATTGGAAACCAGCGTTTATTTGAAAAAATATGACTTTGCTCCCGGCGTTCATAAGATACTGGTGCTTATTTTAGACCGGTGATAATTGCAAGTTTTACTGTATGTGTGTTTGCTTGTACAAAATCTCTCTAGATTTAATTATCGTATGGTTAATACATTTATATACATTATCATTATCAGTTACTCATAAGAAACCCAGTACAGAATAAATTATATCTCAACAAAAAAAAGTTTTCAACATACAAAAATGCCAAGTTACTCAGGCACGCAAAGCACTGTCCATAAGTCATTAAAACGTGCTAAATCTAGACCTGCCATTAAAAGTATTGATATCAAAATAAGGCCAAGTTACAACAAGCTCTATTCCAAAGCAATGCCACCCAATGTTTCCTAAATTATTTCATGTAACTTCACCCTGTGTTTTTTTTTAAGGTGGAATTAAATTTTGCAGTCAAATATGACTGCTATTCACGCCTGCACCGCCGGTTTTTGGCATAAATAACATGGTGAGTCTCTAATTTCTGAGCAATGCAAGCAATGCATGCATGATCATAACCTATTCAAAAGTCAATCAACCGTTTGCGTGGATCATGCTGTCCAATTTGACTTTAATATAAATCCGCGAAGCAGGAAAAATGCATACTTTGCATTTATCGTGCATTGTCTTTTTTCTTTCTTTATCTTAGGCTGATTCCTGTGTATTTATTTGAGTTTTAAATTGTTTATGGCTGCTATTATACTGCATTGTGGTCCTGAGGGTACTGTATTCCCCTTTTTTTCTTACACCCGTCTGTAATGAGAAAAATGATAATAAACACAGTTGTGCAATACTGATGTGGACACTGTAATATTTGTAGTATGGTAGTATGTGTAACTTATTATAAACAGAAAGTGAAGCTTGTTTGAAAAGATGTAGACTACTCACAGTAGTCTGTAACTGGAAATAGTAGGCTAGGCTCAGTCCTAATTGTGATTATCAATAATTTGCACAGTAAGAAAACGGTGACAGTGATGTTGCCAGTGAAAAAGCATTTAATGTACTTATAAATCCTGTTAGGAGATGGCCATTAAAAAATTAGTTATTGCCGTTATTCTACATGACTTTGACAGTCCTTTGAAAAATGTACCATAAAAATATTGGTTTACAGTACACTTATTTAATTGTTTTGTTTTTTTCAAAACACCATCAAAGTCATGTAGAATAACAGCAAGCTATTGCTCATTATTTAACAGCCATCCCATAAAATACAGTTAAAGAACAAGACTTATACAGCTAAATGACATGATTTGTGCAGTTTCCGCCCTTCATTAAATGGGTTTTAACGGGCAATATTGCTGTAATTTTTTATAGTGTGCAGTTCAATCAATTGTAATATATAATTGAAGCGATCGATGGTGCTAATGAATAAAGACATACACCTTTGGTGAATTTCTGATTTTCCTTTATTCACACATGATGTTGTCCATGATTGAATGCTCCATGAGTGAAAATATCTGAGCATAATATCAATGCATAATGTCACAAGGTGGAATAATTATTTAACGGTTGTTTAGCTGATCATTTAAAAATACAAATATCCAACGCTAGTTTCTTCATGGGCTATTTAAGTATAAAGTCAAATTTTTTTTTTAATTGCAGTATACTTGAAACACCCGGATGACACACTTACTTCCGGGGTTTCACTGAGCACATTTGGGAGCACAGTTTTCGAGAAGTACACAAACATTTTGGTCACATAAATATGACATGAAACTTCATTTTTTTTAAAAGCAAGACTTTCCAGCCAAATGGCGACTCACCTAGCCCAAGATATATTTTTAACCGAAACCAACATATTTTAAATAGAAATCATCATATTTTGACTTTTTAAAATAAGTGCGTCCTTTGCGACCTTTCATTTTTACCCGTGACTGCACGTTGAAAGTTTCCCAATTTAGCTGTAAAACCGCGGACATGGCAACACTGGTGGGACGTCTTATGACCTGCTTATGACACTTGGAATGTGCACTTGGAAAATAGCATGGCGGATATTTTTCTGCGTACTGCAAAACAGTGCACATTAAACAGCACACTTCAGCCAGTGCACTGCACGCAGGAGACAGCCAGAGATTGCCAGTTTATGACAGATATGACTAAGCATGATGATTTTAGATTTTGAAGGTAAATCTAATAGTGCACAGTGCATAGTGCACCTTTAAAAAATAGGAAGCTGTTGGCAAATAACATAAAACACAGGGGTGTGCCCCTGTAAAACCATTGTAAGTGAGTCAACAGTCAGTCAATCATAAGTTAACGACATGTGGGAGGGAATAGACAATTTCTTGGACTGCTTCTAGAACAGCAAAGTGGCCATTAACCTGCATCTATATTCAGGGAAAAAATCTAATAAAATGCCTGACATCATTTGCAAAAGTAATATTGATACATGGGTGAATAGTATAAAAAAAAGCAACTTAATTAAACATCTAACTGTTTCTCTAATTTAGAGATCAGGCCCACCTATTTTGAGCAAGCGAATGTGAGACGTGCAGTTTGATATGTCCATTAGCCAAGTGGATCTGCGTTGAGACAATTTCCTTGAAAGACGGGTGCATATTACCAATGAATCATGTCATAAACATGTGAATACCAATTGCATAGATTTGATGAGGTGCCATTTGCCTGAACAGAAGCAGTTACATTCACTCTCTCCATTCTTTCTATGATCAGCTGGGCTGGGAGAAAACTGGATTTCTGTTCAGATCCCAAGGGGGCCAATTGGTCACGAAGGGAAAGGGAGGTAGCGGTTTCAGCTGTACTTCCATTCTCGGAATCCAGATAATCATCTGTGACAAGTCATCCACAGGAATAGGAGTGAAATCTCAGCTGCCTCGGAATGCACTGGAATTCAGGCTGCCTGCTGCGGTAAGCTGGGAGCATATAGCCGAGCAGGAAGCAAGTGAGAAGCTACATTTAATCAGTTTAACCTTGTCAATATGAAACATAATTTGATTTCCAACGTGAGCGAGAAGGGACATTCTTTATCAGCTCCTGTTTAATAATTAACATTAATAAAGTTAATTGAATCCATCAATCACACAAAAACTGATGTTTCTTTTATGTTTATTTTTTAGATATGTACATAATACCCCCCGCCCCCTCCAAAAAACATATATCAAACATATAGTAAGAACCTCTCTATGTACAATAGTTTGTTACGTGCACAATGCTGTCTGCTGCTGCTGCTGCGTTTAAAATAGTAACAACACCTTTCTCCCTTGCATGGTACTGATTTAACTCAAAGCCTGCCTGTGTTATTTCTTTTAATTTCCAACGAGAGCTCATGCCAATAGCCTACAGTATATGCAAACCTTTGAAGCAGGGGCAAGGCGAGTGTGTACAGTTCCCAGAATTAAAATAGAACACAGAAGCTGTTAGGGATGCATCATCTGGTTGTCTAAAGAACCTTTAACTTCATACTTATATATATATATATATACTTGTTTCGGGCTAAATCGGTATGTGACTGACCACGTTCACTATTGATGTATTGTTTTAACATTGCATTTTCACAGCAGGGAATACTCGTACATTGTTGAAAGGGGAAGGCAGGGAATGCGTTATTCAAAAAGAAAAAGAAAAATCATTCCCAAATCAAGTTGTCGTCCTATTAAAGGTGATTGTTTCATGTTAAAATAGCTTGGTGATTTTGAGATGAATCTAGAAATGCCTCCCTTGTGCTATGAGGCTGAACTGATCTGGGGTGTGGCTTTAGATATACAGTATATGCTAGGGCAATACTGAAATTCCCCTACAGATGATACTGCTCTAAGAATAACATTGATATTCGATATTATCGTTAAAAAAAAAACTGAAGAATCATATGTTGCAATACCTATAAGTACCCACAATGTGGCCCCATTAAGTGCTATTTTACATAGGCGATAGCCATCAGCTGAGATCAATAAAACAGATGAATCTATCGTTTTTTATCATTCAAAAACACAGTATATTTTAACACCATTAATGTAACATGGCATATCAGAAATAGAATGAAATAACATACTTACAAATTAGCAATCTAAGTAAGAAATAACAGATTAAAAAGTCTGTTTTGGGGGCCGGTTTCACCAGCTATAGGTAAGATCAAACATAGGCTAGTTAACGTTAAGTGCTTGCTAAATTAAGGTTTACATATTAGTAAATAAACAATGGTGGTGTTGGTTGCACCACACAAACTAGTTGTTACATTGAACTTATAGCTACTAAATATTTACACCTACCCCTACGAAGGTGTAAGTCGTGGCATAACGTTTGCAACCACTGGCAAACAAAACGAAAACGAAAACAAAGTCAATTGTAACGTAACAGCTGTTAGTCTGATTGGCTCCCTCTGCCATTTTTTCAGAAAACTCTTTGGCTGCATTCTAATATTCTTCACTCCCCACCCCCCTTCCTCCACTCTCCCACTACCACTCCTCTACTACCCAGAAGTATGTGGAGGAAGGGAGGGGAGGAGGGGAGTGGAGGAAAGGAGCCATGAAGAAAATTTGGACAGCGAATCTGCTTCACCATCATCAAAATCACCGTTGACTATTGATGAAGTTGCCCTATCATAACTTTGACTGACGCCAAATATTCCCAAAGCCAATCACAGATCTTCCACATGGTCAGCCCATTTAAAGCTGCAAAATATATTTTAAGTACAATTAACCTTGTCAAGGTTTCTGGTTGATCCACGCTGAGTAGCTAGGCTAAACCCAATTATTAATGGTGTAGGCTACAGCACTTGCTCTCTGTTAAAACTGGAAATAACTTTGGTTTGTGTCATGGCTCTGGACCCGTGGAATATTGCCGTGGCTCAGGGCTCGAGCTGATTTTGTGCTGATGAGAGTTGGGTAGTAGGTGACTGTGGGTAGGCTACATCTTTTATGGGGGAATTTTTTTTTTTTTAAATGTATGGGAGTCAATTATAGACGGGGAATTTTAAAAGGAGGTATGGGGAGGAAATTGTATGGGACTCTCAGATTTTCTGAATTTTTTGGGGGAGAAATTAATTCAGGCATCTGGCAACACTGGAAGGGAGAGAACAACGACAGGCGAATGCGGGATGGCAAGTAGTAGTGGAGAGAATTCAGAGAATGAGGTTGAGGATTGGATGAGGTTGAGGAGGTTGAGGAACGGAGTAGAGTAGCAAGCAGGAGAGAACGGGGTAGAGGGAAAGTGAGGATAGAAGAGTAGCTCTGATAGTGAAGGTTCGTAAAAAAATTGTTGGGAGAAGAGTTTAAAGTAATACTTAAATTTAGACGGGAAGATGAAAATGAAAATGTCAACTTGAGTCTAATTGCTTTGACCAGGGAGTTGAAAAAGAAAGTAGAAAATATTGAAATGGCTAAAATCCTTTGAGATGGAAGTTTGTTTTTGAAATGCAAAAATGAAAAACAGAAAAATATGGCGTTGCAGATTGAAAATATCGGCAATTAATAAACGGTGACTGAGAGAAAAGTATTGGGTGAGGATAGATTTAAATGGGGAGTGATAACAGGCATACCGGTAGATGAAGATATGGACAAACTTGCAAAAATTATCGAAGGTTGAAGTGAGGAAAATTAAGAAACTGCTTAGAACAGTAAATTTACATAAGAAAAGGAGTCTATCAGTACTCATGAAGTTTCAGGGTTCTATCTTACCTGAAAGGGTTATAATAGGTTATATGAGCTTTAGGGTAAGTGCTTATGTACCACCACCGCTTTGTTGTTACAAATGCCAGAAATATGGGCATATTGCCGCAGTTTGTAGGGGAAAACAAAGATACGCTAAATATGGAGGGGATCATAAGTATGAAGAATGTGGGGATAATGTGCAAGCCAAATGCTGCAACTGTGGAAGAGCAATGAAAAGAGCAATGAAAATTCTGCAAGTCAAAACACAAAATAACATAACATATGCAGAGGCAGTAAAGAAAGTGCAAGGAGAAAGCAGAGTAGAAGAATCAGAGAGAAATTACCAACCTTCTAGATTTTAAGTGCAAGAAGAAAGAAGAGTAGAGGATTCTGAGAGAACAATCATTAACCAAACTTCTAGAGTTGGGATGGAACAGAGCAGCCAAACTAAAGGGTTGAGTACTGAAAATGTTATTTTATTCATTGCCTATGTCCTCAATTGTTCAGACCAAGCTAAAAGCAAAACCGAGAAAATAAGAATAATAATAATAGTTAAGAGAGCGGAAAAGGTTTTGGAGGTGAAGGGTCTTTCTTGGGAACAAATTCAAAAATAATTGAGTCTGGCTCAAAGTCAGGAAACAAGTTCTAAAGGACCTATGTGGGAATTAATATCGAGATGAAGAGATTTATTTATTTTTTTTAAACATTTTTGTTATTTTGGTTCTGTACTCTAACACTGAGTTTGAAAGGATACAATGACAATGACATTGAATTGCAGACTGTCAGCTTTAATTTGAGGGTGTTTTCATCCATATCGGATGAACCGTTTAGAAATGACAGCACCTTTTGTGCATAGTCCCCCTCATTTTCGGGCATCAAAAAATATTGGAGTTTAACATAATGTAGAATAAAGTAATCATTTTTAATACTTGGTCGCGTATCCTTTGCATGCCATGACTTCCTGATGTCTGTGACCTATCAACATCATCAGAGTCTGGATATGTTCTTTTCAGGTTATCCTACAAGCAATACAACAACTCTTTGCATTTGAATGGATCTCTATGGGAATTGGGGGGTGAGACTAGATTCAGCTGTAAATTATGCTGATACAGTATGGAACACATTTGTTGGCTAAATGGCTTTAAGTCATTAAGGGTCCGAGGTATCAAATGAGCCTCAAACCACCATGCTGCTGCCAGATATGCAGTAGATACTACAAAAATGGTTTCTCCTGATTAATTTTCCTGTTGAACTCAATGGAAAAAAATATCCCAATTTACAATCCAATCCGGTTGGTGGCGGTAATGCACCATTTAATTGTTTGCCAACTGCCATAAAACAAAACAAGAAGAAGACGAGGACATCATCAAAGATGCCTGGCTGTGTCCGAATCAGAGCCCTATCTACTGCGCCCTGTCTCCTGCGTACACTCCACTGGCAGAAGTGTGCTGTTTAATGTGCACTGTTTAGCAGTCTGCGAAAAATATTATATTATTATATAATTAAATATATTTTTAAATATTATAATACTATTTTCCAATTGCACTGGGAAAGTGTTGTAGGCCAAGCAGGTCAGAAGTCCCACCAGTGTTGCCATGTCTGCGGTTTTACAGCTAAATTGGGATACAAAGTGCAGTCACGGGTAAAAATTAAAAGTAGCAAAGCACGCACTAATTTTAAACAGGAAAAACATGATGATTTAAATTTAAAATACATTGGTTTTGGGTAAAAATAGCCTATAATGTGGGCTAGTTTTGAGTCGCCATTTGGCTGGAAAGTCTTGTTTTTGTTGTATTTGAAGGAAAACGTCAGCAGAGCTGCGCCTCATTTTTTTAAAACGAAGCTTCACGTCATATTAATGTGACCAAAATGTTCGTGTACTTCTTGAAAAGTGTGCTCCCGAATGTACTCAGCGAAACCCCTGAAGTAAGTGTGTCATCCAGGTGTTTGAAGTATACTGCAATTTATACGTACTCTCCCACTTTCTTACTCACCATGGCTACTCAACAGTGTGGAAGAGTGCTGATTCGGACACGGCCCCTGTGTCTGCAGTGCCAATTGGGTGGTTCACCTTAAGTGTTAGAAATGCTAGCTAACGTGAACGGAGATCACGGCTATCACTTGCCATCAACAAGTGGGATAGTCAGTAGGACCACTCAGAATATAAGATAAGGCCTGTAAGATAAATATCTACTTACCCTGCCATGCACATTCAGTTCCTAGGATATAGTGGTCCTGCTTGTGTACTATTACCCAGGCAGTATACATTTTTGTCTTGTGTCCCTGTCTTTGACTGGGTGGAACATTGGCCCTCAAGATGCAAAACTCTGGGTGTCTGTTATGTTAATTGATATGTTGCACATGTCCACACAAAACATAAGTTCATTGTAAGCGTCCAATAATTTGTAGGCACGCATTTTCTCTTTGGTGTAAGGGCTGTGTGTCTCTGCGAGATATGTCGGATGTTTTGTCCGCAGTGATCAGGCATGCGCAGTAGTGTTTTCAGTTAGCTTAGCAAAAAAAGTTACATAACGTATGCTTAGAGTGACGCGCATCTGCCCGGCGCTAGCCAGATTTAAAGTTGGTTTTCGTTGGATAGTCAAAATCATAATGGGTTGTAAGTAGTAGTACTGGGTCCTGACAACCTAGGCATATATAATCTAAAAATAAAAGAGAGACCTTTCATTTCGTCTGTCTGATAATGACCCATTTAGTGAACTGTTTTGTAAAAACTCCATTGACTTCAATGAGCCCCTATTGTCTGTCTAATAGATTCCAACTGCAGACATTCCAACGCCGAAGTTGGACCTCTTGCTCCGCCTACCCTCTTTGGTTATGGTGCCTGCAGTTTTTTACGACCATGCGTTTCTCTTGTGTCCTGTGTATGTGTGTGTGCACGGCTGTGCACGCGGCGCGTCGTCAGATAGATTGAATTAACTTGATTTTAGAGAACAAAAATAGTTTATAGAGAACAAATAGTTTTGAATGTCTGCTGGTGTAACATCTACAATGGTTAAATAATAATTAGCATGGAATTTAAATAAAAAACATCTTGCCTATCGCAGAGATTTGTTTTAAATAGGTCTAATAACTTACTGGATGCAGAAGCAGTGAACACACGCACCAGCGCAAGTGCAAACTTTCAGATCGGATGGAATAGCCTAGCCCTAGCTCTAGATAATTACCAAATGGGCCGGTCAAGAGTCAAGACCACAAATGCCAGGGCTGAATTTTGGTCCCAGTCTGGCCCTGGTAGTAGCCTATCACAAGGCATTCTCAGCATTATGTTTTATTGTTGTAACATTGGGACTCATTCATGAAACGTGAAGAGAACGAATTTGCACGTAAATCATTCATATTTGCATTTTTGCCCTTATTTTGGTATTCATCAACATTTTCGTATCTGAGATTTGTTAGTACCTCCGAAGCAAATTTACACCTGCTCCGGAGCACACGTACCACGTTCGTAAATTCAGAATGCCGGTAAATGTAGCTTCTGAGTGATAATTAGAATATGAATTTATTTTTATTTTCTGTTAAATTCACAAGACTAGTTGTAGCCTTTGAAATACACATCGCAAACGTAATAAATTATGATTGTAAAAAGCAAACACTTTAGATGAAGCTGTTTAATTAGACCCATAACGTAGTCTAATGAACGCTCCCAGTCGCCTACTATTTTTTCTAAATTGCTAAAAACTTTTATTCTACATGACCTTACATAGGCTATGCTATAACACGCATTTAACCAATGCACGAAATGTGCTTTAAAGTGGCTTACATGTCTGTAGCCAGGGTTGCAATTGTGGTCAACAGCTTAATCCAGCTAATGCCAGTGTATATCCAATTGCCCTACAAGATGCAAAGACATGTGGAGGTAAAACAGGGTTTTTATGAAATTGCCAACCTGTCCAATGTTATCGGTGCCATAGACTGCACACCCCAGTGCACGTTTTTGTTGAAAAGTCGGTGAAACGCCATCTCGCTTTCAAGGGGAAAACCGGATAAACTGGGATAAACAACTTTCTTTAAAAGTGAAAGTTTATTAACCGGTTAGAATGTAGCCAGCAGGCTATATCCCGGTAAAACCTGTGCTGTGTGGGACACGTGCATCAATGTAACCACAATTAGAACGCGCCAGAGAGATTCTAAAATAAGGTAGCCCATGTGATTACCCGATTTCAAACCACAACTCACACGCACAGAACCCCAACATAATTACAAAATTAATAACGTTTAATTTAATTTCAGGCTGCGATAAAGCAATGCGCTCGTATGGTACATGTTATCTCCTGCTAAACCTTTACTTTACCAGTTCATGATGCCGGTACTGACAATATTAAACAATTTTTTTTCCTTGATTGAACATCTGCTAATAAAACTTTGATTTCAGTGTCAGAATAATTCTTTCCTTTGCTTTCTCTGGGCCATTCTGACTAGGCATGGACCTTTAAATGAAGGCCCCTTGGGTCAAAACGTAAACTAATAAAGCATTATTTTTGTAACACAGTGCTGCATGGAGTTATTTACATTCTACAAACATTTTAATATAAAAATTCACAAAGATTACATGATTAATCATTAATATTTTGCATTACCCACATTGCCGTGTGTTGTCCCAGAAGTGCTTGGTGTCGTGCATTTGAATGGAAATATTTACCGGGAACTTTAACCCGAACTGTTTTGATTAGGGGTGGGACAATGCACCGGTGCATCGCGGTGCATCGATCCGAATGTGTAAATACAACTGCATCGATCTGTAAGATTCGAATCGATAAGCATCGATTAATATCGCATTTTAAATGAATGTGCACATGTATTCATTTATTCAAAAATTATTTTAAATATATATTTCTAAGACACGACTACTTTTAAAACTGTTTTGACCAGCTTCAATCCATGTTTCTGCTCCAACCCCCACGTAAGCGTGAGTTTAAAGTCGGGACAGGCGGGAATCAAGCGACAATGAGACGGACAGATCTGAGCGAAATGGCTAGCTGCGTGCTCGCTGAGTGCGACAAAAGAGACAGAAACTTACAGAACTTGCGATGTTCCGAACAGAAAATCAGTGGTATGGAAGCATTTCGGGTTTAGAAAGAAGGAGGGTGTACTTGACAAAACCGCTGCAATATGCAAGATCTGCCAAGTAGAAATCAGATACACAGGCAACACCGCAAACATGATAAACCATTTGAGCCGACGATACACAATTAACGTGAAGGACAGCAAGCGCGTTAGCAAGTCATTGACACTTCCCCTGAGTTTCCTGGAGAAATGGCCAAACAGTTCTATTTTTTTGTATAATTGTTTTTATTAGTTTTTATACACATACCGTGTCCAGACAGTTAATTGTAAAGTGCTTTCTGATATTTAAATTTAAACCATTTTCTATTCAAAATCAAGTAGACGTTCGAGACAAACTAAAATAGTAAGACTATTTCCAATGTCTTACGTTTAATTAATTATTACTACGTTAACTGTCCGATTCACTTAATGAATGTCGTGGAACCTAGATACACCATACCATGCAGAAAACATTTTAGTGAAAAATGTATACCTGCTCTGTATGAAGAGGTGAAGAAAACTGTTCGACTGTCCTTGTAAAACGCTACGAGAGTAGCTTTAACTACGGATGGATGGGCATCTTGCTCCACCGAAGTTCTAGATCGTACTAAGATTTAGGAAAGTACTATGCATGACACTAACCTATAGGCATTTTTCTTGCCCCAGTTTAGTAATTGTTATACATTTTGCCATTTTCATTTTGTAAATAAAGGAACTGTATTAGGGTACCATGTCTGACACTGTTTGAAAAACAATAACCTAAATAGGGCAACTTTAGAAAATACACTGTTAGTCATGTTTATTGCTGCATTATTTGCTGCAGACAGCTGCAAAATGTATGGCATGCCTTAACAATAAACATAATGCTGTGAACTTGGTGTAAGGTTCTAATTGAATATTTAATTACTGCTGAATGTATCGGTATCAAATCACATTAGCATGCCTATTACTTTTTTTAAAGTATCTAAATTAATCGAATCGAATCGTGGTCAAACGTAAGATATTATGATGCATCGAACCTTTGCCTAAAGAATCGGAAACGAATCGAATCGTTATGAGATTGAATCGTCCCACCCCTAGTTTTGATAGCAAAGGTCCGGTGCTATAGAACACCTCACATATGTTACTGTTCTCCATATAAGTTTTTTTCTGTTATTTACCAAACACCATGTACTACTAGTTTCTCAAGATAAATATTTTTTTCACATGAACGTGCTTAGTCTCCACTCCTCGCAGCAAACGCCCACTAGATAGTGTAGCCTACATATACCCGTTCATAGCCATGAAGGAACGTGAGAAACAATGGCAGATAGAGTGAAGAAAAAACACAATTTTGCAAATTGTGAAATGGAAACTTTAAAAAGTTTATGGAGTGGCATTAATCACTGCAGCAGTGAATGCAGTGTCAGTTCAGAGGTGTGCACATTAAAATCATATATTGACCATATATACAACCATTAGCAACCAACTCATAATTTCACTTCATTCAGCTTCATATGACACTCTATATCAGCCTGTCGTCAAGCATAGGCTGTCATGGTTCCTGGGTTATTGTTTTCTTTTCCGTTGCAGTTCTCGTCCTGGTTTTGGTTTTCCCTCTCTCGTTATTCGTTTCACCTGTGCTTCTACCTGCGGGTATTTAAGTTCCTCACTTCCGCTTCCCCGGTGCTTCTTTCTCATTCGACATTGCAATGAGCCAGGTATAGCCAGGTACTAGCGACCTTGTGATATTAAACGCTGTTTATGTTCACGAGGGACTTGCTATTAGCTTTTATTTCAGGTATAGGTATTATTCCTCCTGTTAGCGTTCTGTGCCATTTATTTTATTCTATGCTGTTCTCTGTGAGACCGTTTTTCTTTGTTTGTTTCTGTGAGGGATCTCTATGTCAGAGACACGGAGGAAATATTGGAGGTCCAGATGCGATAGCTGTGAAATCTTAAAGTGTTCCAAAGAACACCACTGAGACGGACAATGATCCGTAGTGGAGAAAATAAAATAAAAAGAACACGATAAAAACTAGGAACTCGATCTCCGAGCAAAACAAAGAAATAAGCAGTAACGCTTATCTAACTCCCGTTTGTGGAGCGAAACAAAAGAAAGAACAGAGAACTCAAAAGACCCCAAAGACTTTGGGTGAGAGCACTCGTAGGTATGAGTGGAAAACAAAAGAAACGAAAACCTCTGCTCTGAAATAAGAGCGTAAAAGAGAACTTGCTTTCTTTCTAAGGTTGTACTGCTATCAAGTCCCGCGTTGATAAGCATAGCGTAATGGCATTTTGGAAAAAGAAGACTGCCTATAGATGATGAACAATGTCACTGTAATATTGAGCAACATATCAAACCTAAATTTAGGCGCTTGCTCTTTTGCATTTGACATGCAAGTTGCTGTGCATGCGTCATCACATTTGAATACTTGGCAGGAATGTCGCTCCTAATAGCACCAATGGAAAACAGCATATAGATCGGCAATTACAGCACACAAGTACATTGAATGAATATTGCTACGTAAATGCCAGTGTGAAAAGGTATCAGATATGGCTTTTTAAAATATGAAACAATTAAGGATTACAGCTTTAATGGGTGTTGCAACAAGTATCTAGTTTACCAGAAAGTGCCTGTTCGTAAGCTATTTCCTGTCCCACTGTTAGCATTTCCTGCATGTGGGGCAATATCCACACCCACAACAATACATCAACCTTGCCACAATGTTCAGTTATAAACATTGTATATAAAGCTATACAACAAATATATATATATATACAAAAAATTGCTCATTTCAAGCATAGATCTACTGGCTTGTCTACTGGCTTTTTATGGGAAAGGTTTAATTTATAAAGCCTGGCCCCAGTTTGCAGTTTCTTGGCTAAAAAAGCCAAGACAAATGCATGCCTTGGTGTTGGTTGTGGATCTCAATGGTTGAGCAAAATTTTGCAAATTTGTTGACATGGGCTAATTAGCCTGTTGCATTGAGATATGTTTTCCGTGACTGTTATCTGATGTTTTTTTTTTGTTCTATGTTCACACAGAATTAGACATGTAAAATGACAATTACTGTTTTGCAGCCTCAACGTTTTGAGATTTTATTTGTGAGAACCATTCCCTGTCCTTTCATTGGAGGGGGAAATATTAGCAAACAACGAGAGGCCTGGAAAGGGAGGCTAATGGCCAAGCAGCACTTAGGAGTGTTTGACTTAAGAATCCATGTTTGTTCCCATAGGTGGGCTGAATAAATGCTGGGACAGCACAGCTTGATAACTGGGTCAATACCCTTCTGTTTTCACACTGTATTGTGAACCAGGCCAAAAACCAATCAAAATGGTT
This sequence comes from Ilyophis sp. 1 JC-2022, assembly GCA_022702515.1. Taxonomy (NCBI): domain Eukaryota; kingdom Metazoa; phylum Chordata; class Actinopteri; order Anguilliformes; family Synaphobranchidae; genus Ilyophis; species Ilyophis sp. 1 JC-2022. The sequence continues at coordinate 32,794,618 of CM040396.1, forward strand.
TCTGTCTACCAGAGGGAAAATCCTTTATGTATAAGCTTTCTTGAAGGCAAACACATCGGGCCTCATTCATGAAACGTGAGCAGGACGAATGTGCATGTAAATCGTTCGTATTACCAATTTTGCCCGTATTTTGTTATTCATCAACATTTCCGTTCGTTAGTACCTCATTTGCTAGTACCTCCGAAGAAAATTTACACCTGCTCCGGAGCACACGTACCTCGTTCGTAAATTCAGAAAGCCGGTAAATGTAGCTTCTGATTGATAATTAGAATATGAATTTATTTTTATTTTCTGTTAAATTCACAAGACTAAATGTAGCCTTTGAAATACACATTGCAAATGTAATAAATTATGATTGTAAAACACTTTAGATTATGCCTATTAATCAGTTGTAGGCTATGAAGCTGTTTAATTAGACTCATAATGTAGTATAATGAACGCTCCCAGTAGCCTACTATTTTTTCTAAATTGTTAAAAATTGAAATTCTACATGACCTTACTATGCTATAACACACATTTAACCAATGCACAAAATTTGCTTTAAAGTGGCTTACATGTCTGTAGCCAGGGTTGCAATTGTGGTCAACAGCTTAATCCAGCTAATGCCAGTGTACATCCAATTCCCCGACAAGATGCAAAGACAGGTGGAGGTAAAGCTGGGTTTTTATGAAATTGCCAACCTGTCCAATGTTATCGGTGTCATAAACTGCACACCCCAGTGCATGTTTTTGTTGAAAAGTTGGTGAAATGCCGTCTCGCGTTCAGGGGGATAAACTTTATTTAAAAGTGAAAGTTTTTTAACCGGTTAGAATGTAGCAGCAGGCTATATCTGGGTAAAACATCAATGTGACCGCATGGGCGTGGATTTATACAAATTTTATACTAATCACAAAATAATGTGGACGCGGATCGTAAGTGAATACAAAAAAATCTACTTTTTCCACATGGTTTGATGAATCCGGCGTACATTTTTCAACTCCCTTCGGACATAAATGTACGCATATGTTTAGGAACGCTTCTTGAATGAGGTCCATTGTTCACTCAAGGTAAAGCCATCAATTTATATCAAATGATAACCCTGATGATGAATTGCATTCACACAACATCCCTGAGTAATCGTAAAGTTTTTTACGCTGAGTGAAGAATCAAAGCCCATCACAACACCCACCACAGTGCAGTTTGCACCTGTGTGACAACGGCAGCCATTTTCTGTCAAAATTCTTACTACATGTACATAAAGGGAAATATGGAAATTTGGTTCCACCAATTAAACTGTGGGAAGATTAGTTGGCCAGGATGCTAGGGAGCATTCTTACTTTTTCTATGTAACATGGGACTTTTTAATAAAGACAAAGTCCAGACCTCTATCACCTAAAAGGCAATTTCTTTGAAAGAGTCGTGCCCCTGCAATTACAATGTGTAATGTCATTATATACAGCACCCTCCAAAATTATTTGCACGCTTGATAAAGAAGAACAAGATAAAGTAAATAATACAAGTACTGTGCCATATTTTAATTAGCAAAAATTTGGAAATTGTGGGTATTCTTTAACAATGGTTCCAACCAAAATTAACACTTTTCTGAAATTATAATTGTATTTCCTATAAATAAATGCTTCCATTCCTTTAGTACCATCACTTGCAAAGACAACATTACTGTGTCGCCATATACAGACACTACGGTAATCATATAGTATATATATATATTTATATCATATTTAAATCCATCATACAGTAGAAGCATACTAGTATATTCTTTCCAATTTATATAACATTTATCTTACATTTACAAGTATACAATTTTAACATAGTTAAGTCATATTTTACACCACCTGATTCATTTTCCAACCCTCAGTTTCCCTGCAGTGAAGATCCTCAGAAATGGTATATAAACAGAAAGAATTATACTAGCAGAATCACACGTTTCAAGTGTAACTCAGATCACTTTTCCTCCCTATATTTGTAACATAAGAGAAAGAAATGATATTGTCTTTAAAACACTGCTTTTTTACCAGTTCAATAGACTGTCTGCAATAACTACTCATGTTTTTCTTTTTTCCCCATAATTTCACTAGTCAACTCTAAATTGCACTAGTCAACCTTCAAAACTCTAAATGCAAACTTCTAAACTGATAATTAAAAAGGTCCAATATCTAATTACATTATTGAATTGTTTAAATATAACACAAAACGTATTGTATAAACAGTAAAGCAATGATTGGTAATACTCATTATTAATCATTTATTCCACATGTGAAGTCCATTCCACCGTTAACTGGTAACCACATGAACAGGGTTGGCAGTGGTCACAGAAAGGGACATGGGCCCCTTCAAAGTGAAGCACACAGACAAGGGTCCTTCATAGAGGAGCACACAGACAAGGGTTTCCTCACAGAGAGCAAGGCCTAACTGCTATGGAGGTTCAGGCATTTACAGTTGGCAATGTCATCAACAAACAGTTCACAAAGAGGGAGTCCTGAACGGTAGTGCAACTTTTTTTTTGGCCAGGCAGTGTTCCTCACTCAAGTGTGTATCATGATAGAGGGTGTGGAGGCTCTGGATGGTAATGAGTTAGTAGTCATAATAGAGGGTGTGGAGGCTCTGGATGGTAATAAGTTAATTTAGTACCGTCATTTATTTCTTAGCCTATATCACATTTTAGAAAAATGTTAAATAGATTTTTATTGATTTTTTGTACCTGGCGAATAACACTGACACCAGTTGCATTCCAAATCAAGAGAAGCAGACAATTGGGTGGGGAGGATAACATGAATGTCAACTGCACTATGTCTTTGAGAGAGCATGTATAATAATAATAATAATAATAAAAGTGATGGAAAACAAAATAGTTATATTTCTCATCAGAAAGGCATTTCGACTGCTAAAAATGTCTTCCCGATGTTTGAACAGGTTGGGTGATGTAATAAAACACAGTCCTCTTTCATTGAATAGCTGCATGTGCCAGTGAGGGTCATCTCATTCTGCCCTGAAGGAATAATGCACATTTAAACCGGCATAAAGTCAGACAGTATATGCTACACCAACAAGCGGAGGAAAAAGAAGGAAGCATGATGCAGTGGGATTGTGGGAAGCATCCTGATTGGCCAGGCACACCTTTTGTACTCATGCCAGCTGGATTTTTGTCCTTGAAATATGGCCCTCTATATTCCTTATGCTTATGTGAAAATTGGGTTGCATAATTTACATGGTAAAACTTAATTACTGCTCCTTTGATTTGAATAGAATTTTATGGGGGGAAATATATGTACCGTACGTATTGGATAATATGCGGCTGCATTGCCAGGGCAAGCTATATTGTCAATCACAAACACCATAATACAGAGACCTTATATGAAATGAGGAGTTCATATAAAATTCATACTGATTAAAATAACATTGGGTTCTAGTGTACTATTTTTGCTTTTCTGGCCTATGAATCTGATTTTAAAAATGATATATCGGAACAAAAATTATTATCAGTCAGCATCATAATTAAACATAGTATCAATATATTGCTGAATTAAAATAAAAAGATAACACTTTTGATCATTGTTAAATTGAATAAATAGTAAGGTATTTTACCTGTGAGGCAGCCAATGATTGATAGGAGCACAAGCCGTTTCCATAGTAACGTCATCTTCAGTTGCCAAGGGCAAATAAGACTCTCATCCAATTGCTTGTGAATGGAATGCTTTTCCCTTGAATACAAGACTCTTAATCTGTTGAAAAAGTAATTATAGACATAATTAAAATAAGACACACTGAGCCACAAATAGCCGGCATTTACTTTAGTGAAAATACTTGAATCTGAAAATTCTACTTTTTGTATGACATCATCTGTTAAAAAAAGGTTTAGAATGAGAATCAGTTAACAGAGAGAAGATATCCCACTCACAAAGAGAGAAAGAATCTTCAAAAGACTCAAACTGCATATTTTTTACATCGGTTTGTGGGCAATTTTAAACAGCAAGTGAATCCCTAACAGAGGTAGTATCATTTCAGGTAATCACATGAATCTATCTGTATTAAATAATTTCAGAAAAGGTAAGGTATAGCATGTGTCCAGATATAACACGGATGTACAGTATGTGTCTGGCAATGTGACTCCTTGTCAGTAATCGCTGTAGCTGGGCTCATTAATAGATTTTAAATTCCATATTCAGGAACCAAATCCATGGAGACAAGCCACATGTGCAAACATCCTCCCCCAATCTGACTGAAAGGGGATTTTTTTTTTTTTTTTCTCCCTACAATGTTAATTTGTGCATGGCATCCATGTCCTTGTTTGCACACTCCATTCTCTGACAGCATAATCGTTTTTTTCAATATTCACTGCTTTGCTTACTTGTCAAGACAATATCGAGTCAGTTGGGGGAAAAAAGGGTAAGGTATCAATCATTTTTGGCAGACCTTAAAACTGTACAATGAAAGTCCTATATGCTATATGCTTAACACAGATAACATAAGAAACTCTGCGTCTTTTCATGCAGGTGAAAAAAGACATTAACATAGTTTTAAATTGGAAAGGGACATGCAAAGAAAATTAATCGAAAGAGAATTTCCACTTTTACACTGCCATAAAAGTGCCCTGAATTATACATTACTTGTCAAGCCAGGAAACAAGCGCCAACTGCCCCATAAGACGAACAAGAGGGCTGGATATTATTGACCTCAAAATCTACTTTTCTCCTCCTATTAATAGGAGCTGACTGCCAACCTAAATACAGTAAGCGGTGCACCCATTTAGTATTCTGCTGTGCAATGCTATCTCTCATTTAGATAAGGACCAAAACAATTATAAATATATTCTGTTCATGAGATGACATGGGCAGTTAGGGAGCTGAGCCGCTACTCAATCTCTCAGTCAATTCTAAGAGGAATATTAGCATTGGACAGAGAAAAAAGTGCAGTGATCTGAGTAGCTATAGTACAGAGAACTGGAGACTTAAATGTAGACTGCTGTCAGTCTTAAGTCCAAACTTAAAGCATGCTTCATTGTTTGGAGTTCTTTGTTGTAGAATGTACAGTAAGTGAGTGAAGTCTTTTAGTCCAACTACACTCTTGGAAGTCTCAGCAGGTTTATCAATGTCTCTTTAAATAGTAGTGATCGCAGACCTCAAATGGGATTTTTAAATGTCTTCAATTGATGTATTCATTTGTAGAATCAAGCACTTTAATGTTTAGGTGGAAAATAAATCTGGATGAGCAGACGGCTCTCCAGGAATAAAGCTGCACTCTATTGATCCTTCAGTTACAGCAAATACACTTGAAAAGATTGTATTTGAACTGACTGAAAACAATTAAAAATATATATTTTTAAAACTTAGTAACTATTTAAGTTTTTGTGTATTTAAGTTACTTTATTCCTCTTCGTACATAACCAAGGGGCACAACATAAAACGTAAGAAAGGCGCTGCACACGACGCATCTAATGCAAGTCTAACGCAAAGAGCAACCTATTGTGTTTACAGCAGGGCTGTCGTGAGAACCGCAATATAGCACTACCGCACTATTGACAAGCCAACCGCAGGGGATGGCAAGCAACCGCCACAACCGCCATGTTCACGTTTTTTCTTTTTTTCATGAGGCTAGGCCCTTCTTGTTTTACACTTCAGTGTGTGTGTATTGAATGTTAAATACATTCATAATTAAAACAAGAGTTAAGAGTGTAATTTTTCCCGTCAACTGTGTTCGCATCATGCTGCTGAGTTTCAGTCTTTGTTTTTAAGACGGAAACAATGGCAGCTGCTCTGGTCGCAAAACCTAATGTAACTTCACCAGTTTGAGAACATTTCGGCTTTCAACCGAATGAAAAGGGAGAGCCAGCCAATTTAGACCAGGCAACATTCAAAATCTCCGCCAGAAAGGTCCCCTTCAAACGGGGAAATACATCGAACCCAGATCTAAATCTTATATAGACTTTATTCTTTATGCTAAAAGAAAGGAATATTTCGTTTTTATTTACTTTTTTCCATATCCATTGCCTTTTATATTGCGTTAGTTTTGCACCATTTCTTTGACAAATATAGGCTATCCTTTTTTACTTCGTTAAAACTGTTCCGTTGTGAATTGCGCTTTAGCCTAAACGTAGCGTGTAGCCTACCTTGCGTTCTTATTGCTCCTCATTGCCCTTCTGTGTTCTGCATTTAACAATAAACAAGTATTTAATTTGTTTTAAAATTGTGTCATCGTTGTCGTTTAAAAATCAACAATATACCTAATAATAGCCAAACAATAAAGCTTATTTATATAGCACTAAAATCAGGATAGATGAAGTCATTTGCAAAAATGGCGCTAATACCGCATATCGCGCTGTTGATCCACCCTAAATCACCGCAGGGCAAATTCCATCACTGCGACAGCCCTAGTTTACGGCAGGGTTTCCTGTCAGTGCAGCCTCTCAGATTTTATTAACAACCTCTGGCATCTTTTATATTTAAAATAGCAATGTCTGAATGGCAGTGTCTGAATTTTTAAAAAACATACAATGATACATGATTTTCTTCTTTCTTTTATTAAGGAAATTAACTAGCCTTTATCTCTAAATTTTCTTCTGGCAAACGACTCAGGGTTGCAAGGACTCAACACAATATATAATCTTACAGTAGAATATAGAATCGCGTTTCTTAGATTTGCACAAATGGAAAAATTGATCATGTACACTTGACATATATATATGGCTTCAGTGACAAATTGAATGTTTCTTACAGTTGTGAACTGACAGAAGGAATTTAATAGAAATAATATTTGAAAATTCTTCTCCTTTTACGGAACTTGCTGTCGAAGCAGCAGAGATTATGTGTGTGAATGTATAAAAAGATTAACATTATATTTTTCTTCACCAGATAGTTCTTTTGAGAGGCTGTGTTAACTCTGAGCTGTCAGTGGCCCAGCTCTATTGCCTGGAGTGACTGTGAAGTCTTTTCACTTAACCCCCAGTGTCATACATAACCAGCCCTTTCCACACACAGCGCAGGAATAGCAGGCCTTACAGAAATATCACCCAATCCTGCCAGACCCATACTCTTGGATTTCAACTGCGCTGTGTCTTTGGCAGAGTCAGCTTATTAATTCTTCCAAAGGACCAGCGCAGAGACAACCAGCTTAATGTGGGTCCAACAGAAAAGGTTTTTGTCACTTAGATGGATGTTAGGGATGCTGGCCTGTCACTGATGATTGTGGAATTTAGCCATGTGCATTCTCTTCCATTAACTTCACTGCTCCCAAGTGCTTTGAACAAAATGTAGAACCCTCTAGAAAGTACCATTTCAAACAGGCAACTGTTAAATGGCTGTGACTATCTCTCCCCTTTTTGTCCAAATTTGTAAAGCACTGTTACTGCCCTGCTTGTAACTGTCACATGAGTGAGTGAGTGAGTGAGTGAGTGAGTGAGTGAGTGAGCTTCCAAAAAGATGCAGTTAAACATTTAGTTTAAGTTCTGTTTTGGTGACAACGCGAGGGCAAACGTGCCTGGGCGCCGATGGAATTGCTTTGTCTTGCGCAGGTATATTTTTCACCTGTGCCAGGTTTGGTTGTTTCAGTCTGCAGTAAATCCTGTGTCAACATGGGTTAGGAAGGGGTGTCTCAACAGAAACATTCGGCACTGGGCAAGTTTGGTGTTGAATATGGATGTTAACGATTAACCGATGATCGATTATACGTCATTACACATTCACGTCGATCAAGTTTAATGATTAAAAAGATTAATTTTTATTTTGGGTCACCTAAATTGCCCACCAGACAGAGCTGTATAATTGAACCTACGGAGATAGGCCTGGACGTCTACATTCAGGTCTTTAGCAAACAAAGATTCAATGTAATTTGGTGACATTATAATAAAATAGAAATGATAGCTAGCTATATCTATGATGAGTCACTATTTAGAACACTGACAGACGGGGGATTGTTTTCATGCCTATGACGTGATTGCAGAAGCCATGTTAACAATGTTTTTTGTGGGTTAGTGCCATTAGCTGTTGCTAGGCATGGGTTTCTTGTCAATTAATAAAAGTGCAAATTTGGGTTTTTAAATCTGTTTGCTGTGCAGTATGTCAAACAGTAGCTGTTTGGCATTTAGAAAACTCCAATGTTTTTAATATATTACTAGATTTTGTCCTAATTTAAAGACCTATAACTGATTGCATCACTTTTCCTCCTCAGGGGGTTGTGCCTGGAGAATGTATGAGTAGGCTATGATATTTTTGTGGGCGTGCCCTCTCTTTACAATTGTCTATTTCAAGTGTCTAGGTAAGATGTTTACGTTTACCGCTATGTTCTATTTGCCTTGCCTATGCCCTATTGGTGAGTTGAAATAATGACCTATCAGTGGGATTAAGTTACAATAAAATTTTGTAAAAATTGCTAGTTAATAAATGTTGGATTTATCTAATGCTCATGCTAACAGATTGCTTTGAATGCACTGTAAAGATTTGGTTGCACTTACGTAGGTACAATTACTAGTATGTCAGTTAGAACATTTGCCTGCTAAATAGTGCTATCTAGGTAGGTGACCACAAAGCAATTGTGATTTAGATAGCAAACATTAGCTAGCTAGCTAAGCACACTTACATAGCAAGCTAGCAAGATGGTAAAGGCACTCTAACACTCGAACTACTTAGCTTGCAATGCTATAACTTATTTAGCCAGCAGGCTAGTAACGGGCAAGAATGTCCTATAAGTATAGCACGTGAATACGTATAGCAAGTGATAGCGTTGTATCCAATAAGGGGTTGATACATATGCCGATGGAAGCGGAAATAGACCGGAGGCGACCACGCAGGGGGAGCCGAATACTTGCTCCATAAATTGAGCCCAGAACACACCAGAAGCTTTTAATAATCCGTTTCGCAGGGCTAGTTCAATGACGGAGCAAATGTTAAAAATGCGCTTCAGATGTTTGGACGGGTCGGGCAGTACATTACAATACAACTCGCAAGTCAGTGCTGTCTTAGTGGCATGCTGTGTTCTACAACACATAGCCATACACATTGGATGTGACATAGACCTCACAGGGGACACTTTACAGGACTTTCATATGGAGAAAGGTAGAGTCTAATATGATGATTGCTATGGAGATCACAGAGGCACAGAGTGCACAAGAGAGCAGGGACTGGTTGTCTGCGGGGCTGTTTCCCTAGTGAGTGTGCATTCAGCTTATCAAGTGCATGTCTGTAAGAATTAAACTTATTTGAAATTGTTTATTTTAAATAGTGGTATAAAACAAAGATTGTTGTAGCTGTAGTAAATTCAAACTGAATGCACCGTCTTCTTTCCCAGCCTCTGGTTTGCAAGCCCAATGCCTGCCAAGTTGAAACAGTAGCGGCAGCAGCACGATGAGCAGGCCGAATGGAGGGTGTCTCTACCAGCTGCCTTCTGCTCCTGGCCAGTCTGGGAATATTCACCCTGCAGAATTGTTCCCGGTTTTTCGTTTTTAGCACTGACATATGCTGTAAATGCAAAATATATGTATTTTGTTTGAGGGGGAAAATAAATATTAAAAATTTGAACTAGTCTGTCTTGGGGCGGCTAGATGGCTCATTCGGTTAAAGGCACCACACTGTGGTGCATGGATGAGCCTCACAGCCTCTGATCAAATCCGGACCGTGCCAGTGCCGAGTGTGACCGGTAGCTCCATAGCCAATGCACAAATGGGAGGGATCATTCGAATAGGATTCTGTGTGCATTTCTATATAGCGACTCCTAGATTGCAGTCAAAGCCGCATATGAAAGGTACTTCCTCCTATGCAAGCTTAGCTTTAGTCTGTGGTGTGAAAGGAAGCAGCTGGCAACACTAAGTGAACTGTGGATGTCTACACTCCCGATTTTGGCAATAGGGTTTGCGCAATGTATGTACAGTAGCTGTGGCTTCAGACGATTAGCTATTCCAAATTGGGGTGGAATATGGTGGATATGCTCAGCCCCACTTCAATTTAATTTAACATCACAAATAATGGTTCGTAGAGATGCTTGTAATGCCGAGCCTCTTGCTTGCGCTGCTCTTCAGCAGACACAAAAAAAAGTGCAGGGTGGTGGTCCCCCCCCCCCATGGTTCTTAAACCACCTACCCCCACCCCTGGGTTCTAGACTGGGGGGGGGGGGGGGGGGGGGGGGGGGTTTTTTTATTTGGTTCAAAAAAAAAGCTTTTTTTTTTTTTTTTTTTGTGGTGTGTGTAGGTGGTGGTAGCCATGCTGGTGTGTGGTGTGGAACAGATGAGGGGACATATGTTGTTTGTGAAAATTATGTGTGTGTGTGTGTTTGGGGGGGGGGGGTGGGGGGCACGAGGGGCATGTAAAAAATCACCCCGAAAAGTTGATAAAAAATAAGAACTTCTAGCGTAATGCTTAGGCTACCTGAATATGTATGATCTATTACAATTAAGTCGGAAGAAACGGAATAAATGAGCTGTTGTTTTTAGTAAAAATATTAGGACTGTCACATTTACTGATTGTTATTTTGCCATGCAATAAAGACAATAAGGCTACATTTAAGTGACTGTAATTAAGTTAAAAGGCTAACGTTACGAGAAAGCCTTAAATGACAAACAAAAGTCCACGGAAATGGTCTTGCGTGAATGTGTGAAGTTATCAGAAAAAAAGTGATTATGAATGAACTGTTTTGATTAAAACAACAGGCCAGAATCCCTGTATTAATTTTTACAATTTTTTTCTGCATGCCACACAGACTGCTGAGCAGAGGTGGACAATCCAGGGGTCAGAAAGTAAAAGTCCTACCATGTGTTTCTTCCACCCATGAACTCAGCCAGCTGATTTCACTAATTAGTTCCAAATCCCGGCTGAAGAATTGTGCTAATTAGCAAATCCAGGTGATGGGAACAAAATACTGTGAAGGACTTTTACTTTCTGAACCTGGATTGTCCACCTCTGCTGCTGTGGGATGAGCTCCCATACTTTAGTTATAAATTATATCATCTACAGGCCAATCCTGGCTTTGCACCACACTCCTGGTGCAAGTCATTTTTACTCAGCTGCTGTAATGTAAATGGCAACACAGTGGATTTCCTCCTTCCTTTCAAGTTTATAGGGTACGTGTCACAACTGTAAATCGTGTCAAATAAGATTACATGCTTTTGCTCTTCTTCTTCTTCTTCAAAAAAAACTGTGTGCTATGTTTTTCTACATATCTGCAGTATTATTTAACTGCAAACTGCTGCCTGGACTGTTTCTCATTTAATCACACAATTACCGGGTACGTTCCATCAAAGAATAAATAAATAATTTAACTAATAATTTACTTAAATAAAAAAGCAAAAGAGCAAACAAATCCGCCCCTTTGTAAGCTGTGCTGTCAGAATGACAATGGCGTGCTACCTAGTGTGTTTCTCAAATCAGAAGAAGAGAATGGAAAAAACATCATATTTGGTGAATAATTACAACATGTCTCCCATTTGGCTCTACAGGGTGTTGGTGCCCATCGACTTTTGAAGTGATATGTTGAATACAAGCTTGTCCTGCCAAACGTAATGAGGCGTCGGAGTTTCACCTCCACAATAACTGAGTCTAATGTACGTCTTTGGCAAAACAGATTCCCCAGTTAATGAGATGACTCCTTGGTTAGTGAGGCCATTGTTTGGCACATCATTGATAGGGGAGGTTGGTAAAGCCGTGCGTTCTCCCTGGAGAGCTTACATAATTGCTCAGAGGCTAACACGGAGGAGGGGGAAGGAGCGGGGCTCCAGACTAACATGGGGAGATGCGACTTGTTTTAAGATGCCGGGGACAGACTGGGTAAAGGCCAGAGGAAAGGGGTGTGCAAGTTAAACTGTAAAATCAGTCATTTACAAATACTGAAATATTAATTTTACCTTACAAGGATACAAGGATACGGTGCACACAGTTTTTGGCAGAATGAAAAAAATAAGTAAATTAATAAATAAATAAAATAAATAAGTCACACTAAACCGCCTCATAAGCAATTAACCCAAGCTATAACAACATTCAGATGGAGCTCAGGATTGAGAGACCGAGTACATTGGCAGTTACTGCTACAAGGATTGCATTTATCTGTATAGCTTCAGAGCTTGTAATCAGGGTGGGAATGACAGGTTTTGAGTCCGATGGCAGACACTTGGTCAAGGTAGATAATTAGCCCTCAAGCACTTGTGCTTGGTCTCCACATTCCTGAACCTACTAATCTAGCCACCTAACATGTCTCCTGCCGTATGAAATGTTCAGAAGTTTAAATAACGACGCACTAAATTACACTAAATAGGACTATCATTAAAACATTTGGCAGAGAGAGAGCCAATATTTTGCATGTATCTGCGCTGTGAAGGCTGAAGAAAAAGGGGCAGATTAGCGGGACAGCAGATGGATGGCTGGCTGTCTGTAAATGTACAGACTGAATTAGGCTTGATGAGTGCAAAATTAGAGCAGAGACCAAATGAAAATAGAAAATTAAGCAAATTTCTACGTTAATAATTATTCCACAACATTTACAAACAAAAGAAAAATACTAATGCTTTCCTTTGCCACTGGTCTGCATTTCATGCAAATGCAATTATTGAGATGTTCTTGTCTGTTATTTCAAGCGCTCCCGCCACGAAAGCACCCAGCATCATAGAGCCATGAGCGACTGGTGGACACACCATGAGACACAGTGATGCACCAATAAGAACACTTGCGTTTGGGTCACAAACCAACCATGACTTAGTGTGCGTGTGTGTGCGTGTGCGTGTGCGTGTGTGTGTGTAAAAAGGGATTTGCTGAAGCTTTATACAGTACACATTTCAATGTAATGCAATATCTGCTTCACAGTACAGACAGCATAGAAACCCTGTAAATAAACACATTGAAATGTAAACTTGAAATAACAAAACTGTGATCGATGACCTGATACCAAGGTAAGTCAACCTTTATAGGTAGCGCATTAATGCAATACCTGGAAGTTCACACCTTGAAGTGCTGACCGAGACCCAGTGGAATGCTCGGATGCGTCCAGGAGACCATAACCATGGGAGCACGACAGAGTGAGTGCACTTAATATAGAGTGGGACAAGGGGCAGTGATCCATCCTGCTACATCATTATCATGGTGGTGCATCCAAAGACCCCAAGCCCCAGGGTCATATATGCATCGCTGTGCCAAAGAGGCAGACAGTAAAGGGACTGTCTCTCCCTGTCCTTTCTCACTGAGCCCTGCAAATGAGTCAGACCACCATGTGATTTTGCCAAACCAGTGATTACACCTATTCCACTGGAGTTCCGAGGTGTTGGGGGAAAAAAAACATGATAAGATTCAGATGCTAGCTTCCTTCTTTCAAATACTACAAGGTAGAATCATTGTCCAGTGAGCAAAATTCATTCCATAGTACTTTGTGTCAGAATATAGTTGCTTAAAATCATGGTATTTCAGATTTACTATGTTTCTTTTCGTGGGTGGCAGTTTAGTATAATGGCTACGGAACTGGCCTTATAACCAAAAGGTTAGGTTAAATTCCCTGGTAGGACACTGCCGTTGTACCCTTGAGCAAGGTACTTGACCTGTATTGTTTCAGTATACTATATATCCAGCAGTATAAACGGGTACTATGCTTTAAAATGCGTAAATTGCCCTGGATAAGAGCGTCTACTAAATGCCCGTAATGTAATGGGTGGTAGAGGGGGATTTAACACCCCAGCTGACTACTATACTTTTAGAAGATTTGTATGGCTTTGTATTTCTTCTGCAAATATATTTTTCTCCTTTGTGCACAGGGTCAGTAATTGTTCAGAGGTTTCCTTTTAGTATTTACCAGTCTGAAGAGGCACACCTACACTGACAGCGGATTAATGTCAGTTCTGGAGAATTGTCGGTACGCTCCTTGAGAGCTGAGGTGAGGCAGATTTTGCCAATAGAGTCTAGATTCCCCAGAGAGGAGTCACCGCAGCACGCACCGTCATGCCACCGAATATCATGCACAAAGCATCTCATTCAGTACCCAGATTTATTTCAAAAACCATTGTATTAGGACAAAGGGTAGAAAAAGCAAAATAACACACGGGGACATAATAATTGCATTACGTTTTGGATGAATAATCAAACTAATGGAAATGCTGAAAAGCACAGAGCCACAGGCAGCACCTGCCCATTTCTCTGGAGGGGGTGCCGGGGGGGGGGGGGGGGAGAGGATTTGGGGCCGCAATAAAAGACAGAATCTGAAGTTGTATGCAGTAAAAAGCGAAAAGCGATGTTCTGCACTGACCGCACCACAACACAACAACCCCATATGGAGTTATACCCTAGATGATAATATAAAACCACAGCGAAATAAATCTCTACAGCCTCGGGCAGCGTAGCACTGCTTCTCGCAGAACATAGGAATTATAAGCATGGCATGGTCATAGCCAACCTTATCGACAAATGCAATCATTCTGAAGAGACTTGTTTTTTAAGACATGTTGACTTCCACCACGTTGCATGAAGATTAAAAGTTGGCAAGGACATTTAGGCTGGTTTCTGATTTCCCCACACCCTGCCCATTCAAATAGCTGAAAATGTTCATTAAATACATGTAACTTTAGCTGACGTTGTCTAAAAATTTTCTTAATCTTCGGTATTTTCACCAATGTAGTTGATGTTGTTTATGGCTTCCTTTATACATTTAATAATAATAATAAAATAATGCGGCAATTTATATTTCAATTGAACGAACACTTATTATCACGGAATTTGTGGAAAATATAGCCTACATCAGGAAGAAATGTCATAATTTGTCAATGTTTGCCATGGTAAAAATGAAATTCAGGCTAGTCCATGTAACTCCAGCGGTCTTATTCAAACGAAAAAGCCACGCCACTTCAGCGTACGACACATTTCCCAGAAAACAATCAAATAAAGGCTACTATTACTTACCAAACTGCTGAACAAAATGCTGCGTTTTCCCCCTTTTTCGTGAAATTAGAGGTCCAACCTTTGAGTTTATCATTTATCCCACTGTGTGTATGAACTCAACAGAACCGGTGGTATGCGTTGTCTTTACATCAGACTGAGAACCATTTCCACAACTGGGTATGCAAGCTCAATTAGCCAGTAAAACTGAGTCCAGGGAGAGGCTCCGAGAGTACACCAGCGTCCACAGATCAGCAGTCGGTGCGTGCACCTCTGTCCATGAGACCAAATACAGAAAATATTTATCCCCCGTCGCTGCAAGAAATAGATGCTCTTCCTCTCTGTATTCCCCGAAGCACCCACGCAATTAGCCCACGAATCTCAAAGCTCCGGTTTCTCGGGAACTGCTGGAGACACAGGTGCTGTAGTCTCTCCGCGGTTACACAGCGCTTGAATCACTCCCAAACGAGAGGACGGGAGACTTTTGAGCTGAGATTTACATTCTGCGCATCTCGTCTGCTCTGTTTCCAGCACTCCAGTCGTTGTGCAGAGGCAATAGGGCGCCCGTGTCTGACGAGGGAGACACGCACCGATAAACTACGCCACCGCTCGCCCGCTCGCTGAACATCAGCTTTTCATTGGCGAAGTGAAACGCTAGCAAATCCAATGACTGGGGCCTAAGCCCTCAAGTCATACAACATGTTCTGATTTGCATTACATAGTTAACACCTGTATGTTCTCTGTTAAGAATGTAAATTTTTTCAGCATTTCATTACCCAGCACACAAATTTAACAATCGCAAAAGCCACGATTCTCTCTCAATTAATTTAGACAGACTGAAGTGGCCATAATTATAGATAATATATCCAAAGATACCAGGTGAACATGCAGTTTATAAACTGTATATTGTGCTGTTCCCATGTGATAGGCATATCAGGAAATCGCACGATCATTTAGCCAGATAAACTGCAGCATGGATAGTTTAAATGAACCCTGATATAGGCTACGTTGTACACTGGGCGAGTAGATTAATGTTCTTCCGTATCTGTATTGTCACATAGGAGTGAATAACTAAACGGGCAGGCTACTGACTGTACCATTGAGTAAATAATAGTTATTTAATGTGCTAAAAAAAACAAAACACTTTGTGATTGAATCACACACACTTACTCAACAGAAAGTAACCCATTTGACTGTATAGCTTATTGTTTGGGATGTTGGGTATCAAAATAGAAAGTAAATACATGATAAAATAAATAAATAATAATAAGCAAAACAAAAATTAACGTATACAAACAACTACAAAAATGCATTACCCATTTAATAAAGCCGTTGTGACGTAAAAAAGGACAAACCAAAAATAATTACCAAATCAAATGTAATTAGCTTCTGGAAATATTGTTTTATTGAACTGGAAGAGACATTAAATACATGCAAAACTGTGTTTGAGCTCCACAATACCTAACAAAAAAGAAATAAATTGTTGCAGAAAAAATATTGAACAAGTCATTCCCTTGTTCGTGAGCCTACTGTAAAAGTCTTTGCCTTAAAAATACCTCCCCATCCCACACAAACACATATAGTGGCCTTTCATTTTCAGCTTTACGCGCCGTCATAACACATTTTCTCTTCCATAACTCATCAACCCTAAAAACTGCAGAATCAACTGGAAAGGCAGAACACACCTGTAAATACTTTAATCTGGTTGCCATGTGCATTATGTCATTTGAATGTAAAGAAAATTAACTCTTTGCATTTTTCATTATCCATTAAGGATATGTGGTCACCAGACACCAGCAGTGCCTGGGGGTTCACTACTTTTAACCTCATATTGAAATATTGTGTTTCCTAAAGAAGTGAGGCAGAAGAGATGGACCTCATTGTGAAAAGGAGCAGTGGGTTGTTATAAACAGCGTGGTAAAAATGTAGGCGCATTTGGCAGCCTTTAGACCAAATGCACTCGACTGTAGGTCGTAAGCTGCTGTCTTTAATCCTGTAAAGAAATTGCCTTCCAGGTCAACAATAAGTCATGGTGTTCAGAGTGCTGCAGTGCAATCTCTGGACACAGCTGAACACGTTGTGCCTGTCGAGTGCAGTGTTTAGCTCAAGGTAAATTCATGACAGATTTTACGTCTACATTTTTTCTGAAACTGTTGTATATTGCCATAGCGGTTTAAACACAAGAAATATATCACCATACAAACATTACTGTAATGTTTGGTTAAACTGAGTCTGAGTATGCAGATGTGCATTTGTTTCCAGCATTTATTATTTCCTAAAATATTTTAAGTATCGGTATAGGATGAGGTACATAGGTATCTATGAGTGCTTGCTTTTTAAAAACCCTAAAAAAAGCCCTGGTTATCCTCTGCCACATAACGGCTTTTGAGCTAGGCTGCACAACACTACTAACACTCCCAATAAGCACAAGTTTATTTTCATGTTCATTCATAAGCATTTCAATTTCACCCTCACAGAAAAAAAAATATTCTTCTTTGGTTTGCTGTTGCCCGCCATGGCCTATAAGGGCCGAAACATACCTCACGCAAATACGCGAACGTGGATGCTTCGAGCTACGCGAACAGTTTTTCTTTTGCCATGTCATTTTTTAAAGACAAACCGAGCAACGCTATAGCAGACAACAACAGTAAACAACTTTCTTCGATCTGGGCTTTCCTCTGGTTTGTCTTTCACAAATGTCATGGCAAAAGAAAAACTGTTTGCGTAGCTCGAAGCGTCCACGTTTGCGTATTTGCATGAGGTATGTTTCGGCCCTAACACTGGAAAAAACCGTGTAGACGATGGCCTTGCCAAATATGGAAGTAAATGTGTGTGTGGGTATGGTAATAGAGTACTAAAGTGAATATGTCAGATGTGGGCGGAGTCTGGTTTCAGAAGTAAATTCCCTATGGAAGATGGAATAGGCTCCGAAGACTATCGACTATTTCTTCTATTTATAGAATGAGCCAAAACATTACTGGATTAGCCTGTGTGGTACAAGGATATAGACCATATATCGCATGTTCCAATTTAAATTTTTTTAAGTAATGCATTAATGATTGTAGTTCAACTTCTAGTCCCCTTTAACAGACTGCATATCCAGTACTGCAACCCATGGGTGGTTCTCGACCAATAAGATATCATCATCCCGTCTGTCTGCTCTGTGGCAGATGGGAGTAGACTACTGCCACTGAAGACTAGCTAACGTTAGCTTGCTAAGTAGAGAAGCCCGCCCGACAAGGTCAGAAACTATGCTACGGTTAACCACATAGAACAATTCTAGCTTTTAGTCCTTCAAGTTAGCTAGCTAGCATTAGAAAAAAGTGTTTAAAAACAGAGCTGTGTGCTACTGCTGGCTAACGTTATATGACAATGTCTGGAGCCAAGGCTGCTCGTTCGGAGGGAATTTTGGGATGTGGAGTTTTTAAACAGTGCCAGCGCTGGTATGTTCACAAAAAAAAATATGAAAACGTAAACTATACTCGAAGCTGGTCCAGAAAAATGATAGTTTGCGAACGGGCGTTATATTGAACAATCCGGGAAATTGACGGTAAGACATAATCACTAGAAATTGTTAAAAAGTAAGTTTTAGTTAATGTCTACGCTCTAAATGAATGAGGAATTTACTTCCGAAACCAACGTGACATAGTCACTTCAGTACTCTATTCATAATGATGTGCACACGCTTCCTAATATAGACCGCCGCGGCACATCCAGCTACTTGACGGTTCACGCCCCTCTTTGGGGGAATATAATAGTGATGGAAATTATGGCTCTTTTAAGGGAACTGGATTTTATGGCTTTGTTCCTTTCCGAGAGGCTCTTCGTTCTTTTTGCATGTGTGTGTGCGCGCACGTATGTGTGAGAGGGGGGCACTTTACGACGACGAATGGCATAGATTTAGTAGGTTACACTAACCTACTAAATCTAATAATGCACATACTAGTCGCCAAAAGTCTGGCAGGGGACTGCCCATTAACAAATGACATGAATAACACATATATGATACTCTAGCTACATATCTTTTTTATTTTGTTCATATTTATGTTCCCTTCATTACGGTTTTCTATCGGCCCCGACCCACACACACACTTAAATTAGAATGTAATAATAATTAGAAATGGATTAGAAATGGATTGGAAATTGATTAAATATAATACATATATAATATATAATATATATAATATATAATATTTTTCCACTCACTTTCTTTACAAGAAGTACGAATTCCTGTCAAAATATTATCCAAGGTTGTGGAAGTGATAGAGAGACTATGAATAATTTGCGAGTTGGAGAACTTCGCTCTGTATTTTTAACAGTAATAGTTAACGTTACTAAAATCAGTTTTATATGCTATGGAAATGTATTCTAATACAAAATATAATATACCAAAAACATTATGGTTGCGTTTTATGAAATATTTTTGACTGAAAACACTCTAAGAAATACTTGGCAAAAAATAATGGCTCAGACCCCTACGAGACTCGGTTCCCTTCGTTCCTACCAAAGAGTCGTTCAAAAAAATCTGATCGTTCGTGACCGACCCACACCACTAGAATACAGAAGGAGAATATGCTCATTCAACTCAATGGCATTGCGTTGAGACACAACAAAAAAATCCCTGTATAAATTTTAAAAGACGAACAAGGAAATATATGCTTTGTAATAGAAATGTATAGCTAAAATGTCTGATTATATTATACATCACTAAACAGCATCGAGCGGGCAACATAGGCTACAATGTTAAATTTGATATGATTGGTCTGGCAACATGCCCCTTCAGTTCCTTCAAGTTCCAGCGAAATAAACATCAACACGTTTAATTTTTGCTGACATTTTAGTGTGGTACTGAGACACCAAAGTAGTTATTTCTTCAGCTACATACAGTATGCACTTGCTACATATTGCAATTTTGGTAAGTGTAAAACAGCTCTAATTTGTGTGCTAGTTTTTCTTAGCGCGTCTATGGGGTTTTCCAATATTTGTTAGCATTAAGCTAATCGGTAGTTGAACAGCAGTTAAACTAACTACATTTCTGCATTGTTTGATTCCTGAGAGGAATACTGGTATTGTGTTGTATGCCAGTGATCATCAGTAAACATGTAAAAATTTCCTGTCAGCCTCTGAATGCTTCTTTGTGTGTTGGACTGCTTGGTGACACTGGACATCTCGGGCTATTTTTAACCTATTTTTTAGCTGCATTGCACTTTAATTCACTTAATCCACTTGATTGATGTAATGATTCTGTTGGATGTCTTTGTTTGATATGTTCGTTTGTGTGTTGTGGTTCTGCCCCGCCGTCTTATGTCTTTTTTGTTGTTGCTGGGGCTACAACTGAAGTTCCCTAGCGGGAAAATAAAAGTTACTCTATTCTATTCTATCTGCCTAGCTATTTATCTAGCTAACGCTACATTTAATCAGGCCTATTAAGCGCACTGGCCGAAATGGGGCTGGGCATTCATAACAACGCTTCTGTGAAGTATGACCGCGGTGGTCTCTATGATCAACTCTGATTTGTCAACCAACAAACACATTAACACTCAAGTTAGTGGTTTACGCAAGTTAAAAGTTGGTATGCTCAAATAAACGCTCAATACCATATGTGCCATAGGATGTCCATCCATCCATTTTCAAACCAGACATTCCTCAGCCCAGCAACTTCCTCCAACTCCTCCCGGGTGATCCCTAGGCCCATAGGCCTCATTCTTTCAAATGGTGTATTCCTAGAACAGGAGTAGATGAGGAGCTAATTCAAATGAATGTAACACGCAAATTTGTGTTAAGAAAATGCATTCATAAATTAGCATTCAGAGAACACCGCCCTGTTGAACATTTTACCTTACAATTTGAATGTATTGTAATATATTCTTTTCCCCTTTTCATCAACAATAGATTCAAGACATTTATGATGCAAAAAATATTTTCATTCAACTTTTTTATTTATTTAAATTAGCTACATTTCTCATTTACAAAAGTATTCCCCAAGTAAAACAATTGTAGATAAGCCTTTGGCAACAATTACAGCTATGAGTCTTCTTGGATATGTCTGTATGAGGTTTGCACATTTAAAATTTTTGCCCATTCCTCAATGCAAATTTGCTCAAACTCTGCCAAGATAAATGGAGAGCATCAGTGAAAAGCTATTTTCAGGTCATACCACAGATAAAAGTTGACTTAAGTCTGCTTTGGCTGAGCCATTCATGAAAACTGACCTTCTTGTTTATGAGTTATTCCTTTGTGGCTTTGCCATGTGTTTTGTGGCATTACCCCGTCTGTATATGGCTCCATCCATCTTGCCTTTATTGGCAGTGGTGTATTGGTGCCTGGAGAAGTGGGTGTACTCTAGAGAAGTGGGTATACTCGAACAAATTGCTTACTACTAATTGATACGTGCACCAGTGGGGATTAAGAAGTGAGTATACTCTATGCCCACTGAAACATAAGTGGGTATACTGCATATACCCGTGTATACCCTCCACTACACTACTACTTATTGGTAACATTTTGCTGTTTCTTCTGCTGAAAAGCAACCCCATGGCATGATGCTGCCACCACCATGCTTGGTGGTAGGAATAGTGTTATCTGGATGATGAGCTGTGTTTAGTTTGTGCCAAACATGGCGCTTTGCTTTAAGGCAAAGAGCTCAACTTTAGCCTCATCATACTACTTCCAGAAAGTTTTTGCTAAACTTCTACTAAACTATTTTTTTCTCAAACACTGTCAGAAGCAGGTTTCATCAAGACACACCCCAAAAGTGCCTAAATTTGCCTAAAGTGCTGAAGAGATTGTTGATCTACGGACAGTATCTCATTTCAGCCAACAAGCTCTGCTAGTTTTGTAGCTGGCCTTTTAGTCACTCTTCTGAAAACTTCGGAAAACGGGCTGATGTTAATATTGTCTGGGTTGTTAATCTCGAAAAGGAATAGGAACATGAATAACATTTTGCAGGTGCCAGGTAATAAAAATAATTCTGAAGAACAAAACAAATACATGCACACTGCTTATACGTAGCTCCCAAATGTGATACAGTGGGCTCCAGAATTATTGGCACCCCTGACTGGCAATGCACAAAAACTACTTTAAAAAAACTATTATTGAGATAAACTCAAAATGCCAAGATGTGTTGTTTATTAATGTTTCAATGAAAACAACCAAAATTATAAATTTATTTAATAAACAAAAAATTTCACCAAAATCAAGGTTTTATAATTATTGGCACCCCTGGTTTAGTACTTAGTGTAACCACCTCTGGCAAGGATAACAGCATGGAGTCTCTTCCTGTAATGTTTGACAAGGTTAAAATGTTTGACATTTGGAGGGATTTTGGACCATTCCTCTATACACTCTTGTGTTTGCGCTTATAAACTGCCCTCTTCAGTTCAGCCCGCAGGTTTCCGATTGGATTGAGGTCCGGAAACTGAGATGACTGTTGCAGAACATTGATTTTGTTGTCACGGAACCATTTCTGTGTGGATTTTGAGTTATGCTTTGGGTCATTTTCTTGCTGAAAAGTCCACCTACGGCCAAGTCTCCGACTTCTAGCAGAGGCAATCAGTTGTCAGCCAAAATTGACTGATACTTGGTGAAATCTATTATGCCATTGATCCTAACCAGTGCCCCTGGACCTCTGGAATTAAAACAGCCCCAAAACATCACTGACCCACCACCATATTTCACTGTGGATATGGTGCCTCTCCTTGTATGTATATTCTACAATGTGTGAACAATAAGTGAACATAAAACCATGCATCGACACAAAGAGTTCAAATAACAACTTGCCGAAAAGGACGAAACAGCAAATCTGCAAAGGTCCATTAACGACTTGTCAAGGAACTGGGCAGGAAGCTGGGCCCGCAAGGAAACAGAGCAAAAGGACAGCACAACCCAGGGAAACTGCCAAAAGCCGGACCTTTTCCCTCGGACATCAAGGAGCCACGAATCCATCTGCCTGTGCACCCCAACAGTCAGACTGATACAAACATCCAGACAATAGTTTAGGAGAACTTTTGTTTAATGTTTATTATCAATGTAAATACATATTCGATTGGGTTCATTGTGCATGTATTTAGAGTAGCCTATAACTTACCATATCGCTTCTAGGCTATCGACACCCAATTAGCCTCGCATAGCTAAAGTTACATTTTCTTACAACTAACACTAACTTACAATCCTTTTAAAACTTATGCTAAATATTAATAAAAAGAATAACGTTAGCTAATGGTGGGACAACTCTGTAGAATCAAAACTCTAGTGCCATCTATTGTTACCTATGGTGGCCGAGACATCTCAAGCAATGCAACATTATCACAACATGAATGCAAATAAAAAAACACATTAACAAATAACAAAATACAAATATATTTTAAAAAGCTAATTGCAAAACATCTGCAAATAAAAAAAAACTGCATTTCAGAAAAATGACCACGGAAGTGGTCATGTCGCTTTGGATAAAATCGTCTGCTAAATGACTGTAATGTAATGTAAAGTGGTTGCTTAAGTTACGACTGAAATTGAGGTGGCACCGGACACCGTTGGATCCACAGAACAGTTCTGTGTTCAAATCAACGGCCTTCTATACTGTTCAGTATTCTATTTGAGATGAGAAAGTTAAGTTGGCCAAGTATTCTCTAAATGTGTACTTAATATCCCCAAATTATATACTTATTTCCGGGTTTTTGCTGATAATAGTTTGGATGATATTTTACTGCATACTGCATGTCACTAAACAGTATGCTAGTACACATTCCATAGGGTGTAGTAGACAAGGCTCTGTTTCTGACACAGCCTAAGGTTGGATCGAGAGCGGAGTATGGTAAACGAGATTTAGCTAGGTGAGTTATTTTATTCATAAAATTTAGTATATTTGATTAAGAAAAGAGGCACCTTAACATTAGCAGCATTCAAATGTGGCCTTTTTTCACTCTGCAGTTCACCTAAAAGGAACCTGAGAGGAAACATATTTACGTGTTCTTTTTTTTTAAAGTTTTGATTTTGACAAGTGATGTTTTAGGTTTGGTTTATGTTTAACCTAATTGTTGACACTATGGGCTTTATTTTGACGATTGTAGCGATTGGTCTAAAATGCATGGCGCAATTGCATTTTGAGTGTGTTCAAGTCTACTTTTGCTAGTTTGACAGTGTGTTATTTGAGCGCTAAGTAAGGAGCAAGGTGCAAATGGGCTGAACTTAGTCTCTTCATTAATTATAAGTGTGTCTTGGGCCTAACATGCAATAAACAAATCAAAATGTCATATCCCAGTCCCTTTAAAAGCCATCAGCATTTGCACCTCGGCGGATTGCAAATGAACCAACTCGGGCTGTTTTACAAATATATGCCGTTTAATTTTGTTATAACACCTGCAACAGCATAAACTACCAGAACTTGGCTTCCCTCTCAGTGTTGAAAACACTTTTTTTTGTGCGATTGCAACTTGCACCACACACTTTATTTTTTAGGCTATTTAGCTATCATTTGTTTTGCTAAATGGTGTTTGCATTTCCGAGTCAGCACATAATTTGTCTAGAGGCTCTTGGGCTTGGCCTGAATATTAACTAGCTTTCACGCCAACCCAGTCCTGAGAACTGAATTGTCGGCAGAAAGTGACACTATTCAATCTTCAATTTTTTCAGCTGTAGACGTTTTTAAAGGCTAAAATCTTGGAGGATGATTATTTTAATAACAAGGAGTGATGTCAAATAAAGAAAACCACTTTTTAAGCAGAGTTGGCAATCCTTTTAATGACGACACTAAATACACTAAAGCTGTCAGGTTGGGAACCCATAGGTTTACGCATATTTTCCCTTGTTTTATATTGTCCTGCTTATGGAAATATGACCAACGCGTTTTTACTGTTAGCTTAAAGCAAAATAAAATTTTGGTAGAACTTTGGGTTGTGTAGTTACCTGGCCATGATATGAGTCAAAATGGTGGCGAAATATGTTCCTTAGTTGCTCTGTGCTCCCCTGGGATGATAATGCAGAATAGGGTATTTGTGGCTCTCAATTCACTTCTATAGCGCAGGTAAAACGGTCTCAAAATGACACTTCTAGCACGTATACGAATGAAGCAAATTTAGTCAATACAACCAATAACCAATTAAAATTATTGTTGTTAAAATGTTGTTAGCAAGCTACCAGAAGAGACTAGCAACATGTTGGCATGTCGGTTTGTTTACCATAGATATATACTACCAGGAACACTTGCTTCTATGGAAATTTTGATCAATGAGTGGTTTCTGATGCATCGGCGCATTAACGCTGTTTCTGGCGCACGAATTACCTACTGGATCTACGTTCCAAATAAAATATGAAAAAGCCAGGAAAGGGCCATTTCATTAAAAAAAAAAAAAAAAAAAAAACGTGAGAGGACTGATTATTGCCATTAATATATCTTAATATTGCGCAGTTAAAATAACATTGAAACAACTGTGACATGGTGGAGGTGGTTTTAGCGCAAGCGCTTTCTGCTGGCTCAAGATAGCAATACGCCAAAATTATCCTGGCCACACCTCATCTTAAGACCAACCCGCCCAGTTCACTTGCTATGGAAGTTCACTTGTTATTTAAACAACGTGAGTGCTGGACGCTAAAATGACATCTGAAACTAGCAAAGACACTTGCGTTTGGTGTAAGGTACACTTGCGCCAGGTGTAAGGTAGGGCCCTAGGAGTTAGATGAATCAACATAAGTAGCAGCTCCTACTAGTACAGTGAAGTGTAGTGGCTGCATTAATTTATCTATGTTGTAGCCTTTTTCTAAATGTCCTTGTGCTATTTCTGTATTATGCTGCTGTGCAGTGCATGTATTTTATTAGCAAAATGAATACCTTATTCGGCAACTGCTCCGATAATGTTTCACAGTTCTGTGTGACAGGAACTGCATAGCCCGAGCAAGCAAGGCACTGGTGATATGCCTGAAACAGAAACCTCTGTGCAGAAATTTGCAGTAGACTTCAGCTAGCAACAAAATAATAAATAAGTGGGTTTGAGCAGAATAACAATGAGCCAAACGTGACAAAGGAAAAAATTTAGTCCCTGGCAGTAGCCAAAACAATAACACACCCCTATAAAACGGGCTAGCCATGTAAACACGGGCAGAGGAAAAAATCAGAATAGCGAACGCTAAAAAATATAGCGAGAGAAGGACAAAAAACAATGCACCTTCAGAACGTGACTATAACCAGGGGTGCACATAACTTTTTTGGTCTGGTTCTCAAAGGAGCACCTGGAGATGTTGCTTGGTGCTCACCCTTTAAATGAAATTAAATCGGACCTTTTGAGGGAAAGAAAATGAAACCGGATCTTTTGAGGGGTCTTTATTTGCCACACCCAAGGCACTGAACACACATGCAGAGGTAAACACAACACACAGATACATGCATTTCTTTAGCACAGCCGGGAATCCTACAAGCTGTCGTCATCACTACTCTCTTGACTGCTATCACTACTCTCTTGTCTGCTCTCCTCACTGTCTTCCTCTCTTTCAGACATGGTGGCTGATGATGTAGGCCTACTTCTTTCTCCCTGGTTGAGTCTGCGATTCACTGCTTGCATCCACAAGTCAACAACTGGTTTTGGGTCAAAAGTCTCTGTTGTCATCTTAGACAAATGGATATGCATCAGGGATGAGAGGCGAGAGTGTGACAGGCAGGATCTGTACCTGCTTTTTATTATATTGAGATGTGAAAATCCCCTCTCACATGCAGCACTGCTCAAAGGCAGTGTAAGGGACAACTGAAGGACTTTCTGAATATTGGAGTAACTGTCTGGATTGCTTGTTTTCACTATCTTGACCAAGTCATACACAGAGGAGGCTGCCAAACGTTTTCCTGCTTGCTTTAAACGCATCCATTCTCGTACAGTGGTGTCTTTGTCGATAGACAGGCTGGCCTCATATTTTTGAAGGATGTCAGTAAGTGTTGTGTTGCCAAAACTGTGGAGGTCTTGTTTTTCTTTAGGCTAAGTTGAAGGATCAAAAATTAAAAATGGATCACATGACTTGAGGGATTCATATCTGCTTTCAAACTCCTGAATTAGACCTCTTAATACATCAACCTTGTCCCTATCAGCATCAGCATTTGAAACAGTCTCTTTCCTGTACTTGCCTTCACTGTCGAGAAGAAGGGTCAGCTGTCCAATAGCTACCATGAGCTCATCCTTGCATTCACCAATAGTCAAATTCTCTTGCTGGAAGGTGAACTGTAAAATGTTTCCAGTGTCCAGCATGTTGGCTAGGAAACACTTGAAACGCTCTGTGCAGACATGTTTTAGGTCACTGTCATCACGTGTAGCCACTTGAGATTGAATGGCAGGTAGTAGCCTCCATATTTTCAACAGAGTCTCTTGTCTCCATGCAGACCATCTAATGTTGTGAAACTTTCCTAGTTTCACAAAGGCAATGCCATTCTCGTCACATATCTTCTTTAGTTGTTCTGTTCTTTTGGCGCCCCCTTTCTGTAAATAAAAGCTTAGCAGCTTGACAACGGAGCGATTAAATTTCTCACAGTATGCAACCATGCGATCAGCTGATTTGGCACAGTTCTCGAGGGTGTGGGCGGTACACAGAATATGCACAAGGGAATCCCCAATCGCCACCATCTGACGCAGTTTGGGAACGACTCCGTTGTGAACTCCGACGTTTACTGCAGCTCCGTCTGTGCATACCGAGACCAACTTTGTCTTCCACTCATTCCCTAAGCCACAAGCATGGAAGAGTTGCTCAAGCCCGTTCGTTATGTCCTGTGCCGTTCGATTCACACCCAAGTTAATTAATCCAAGGAAATCTGAGCTAAACTCTCCGTTGCTAGCCACAGACACAATGTACACAATTTCCTGCTCTACTTTCGTTATGTCTTCTGATCCGTCAAAAAGCACACCCCAAAATTCAGCTGCCTTCAATTTTTCACTCAACTCTGAACTGATTGCCTGTGCGATGGTATCCGTGATGCGGGCTCCCCCTTCTCTTGAATGATATGCAGTCCCGACATTAACTCCAAGCCTCTTGAAAAGTGCAATGTCCTCCTCATATGAACGCATAGGACGTGCATGTTTTGCTTTATGAAAGGCCAACAGAAACATATTACACAGAGCTTGACGCTGTTCTTCTGTGACTTTTTCCTGCCATATGTCGAGGGGACGATTGGGTTTTTTCTGATCTTGGCTGCAGTTAGCGATAGTTTCTATGTTCAAGTGCTCCTTGCTTTTCTCATGCTTTTCAAAAGCTGGATGACTGAAATTCTTCGTCCCTATATAAAAGGTGCTACTTTTATCAGCAATATTTGGATGTTCCCGGCATATCTGACACCACATTTCTGTGCGGTCGTCATCCGTTTGGAGCCAGGGTACCTCCTGCAGCCACTTCTCTGCAAATACACGTTTCTTTTATTCAGGTTCAGTCCGTTTCTTTGCGGGTGGTGGAATACCGAAATAGTTACTTAACGTGGCTTGCTTCTTGGACATTTTGAAGAATGGATGTAAAATCCTAAAACCAGAGAAAATATGTAACTAATTAGTTGTAACGTAACGTTAAGCTAAGTATTTAATGGAGCTGGTTTAAGCTAACCTAGCTAGCATTGCCGAACGAGCGTGAGCGTGGCTAGGCGATACCAGGCTAGGCTTAACCGTGAACTTGTAAAAATGGAAATAAATATCGAAGGTTAAAAGTTACACTAGTAATAACAACTGGTTAACCAATTTTGTCATCATGGATATCTTACCAGTGCTTTTGCAGAAACTCCCAAAAGTCTCCCACAACAGTGGTACGCAAAAGCGCTTCTTGACACAATATCAGCAGCGCATTATTTTTTTTGGCCGCGCATGCGCACCTGCGCACCAGTTATGTGCACCCCTGACTATAACGCTTGATAAATTGGAGAAATAAATTAAATAAAAATAAAACTCACGCTCTCAGAAACGAGAACGTGGGAGCGAATGAGAGGGAAGAAAAATAAGGGAACAGAACTAATTCTTTAGGCTTCTAGGCCGAAGAATGTATCAACTGCAAAACCAAAGAAAATTATATTTTTTAAAACAGCAGAGAGACTTCACCCAACTAACCCTGACTTTGTGAAGGCACAAAATGATAACAAAGCGTCTGGAAGCGGAAGAGAGAGGCTTAAATACTAACAGGTAGGGGAACAGGTGAAATTAATAATTAGCGGGGAAAAGCAAAGCCCCGAGACGGAATGCGGAAAAATCCGATAGATTGCTAACCGGCGCAGAGAGAACGAGAACCGTAGCAAACGAGGGAAGAAAGGCACAAACCATGACAATACCATTTCAGCTTTCAGGACAGCGCCAGAGAAAACCTAATAAATCATTCCGAAAAAAAAAAAGTTTTAAATGTGCATATGCAATGTGACTTCTGATGTATCCAATGTTTGCATCTTTTGTCTGCAAAAATGTTTTTTTTTAATCGCTCTGTTCATATGCAAGCAGTAGCTGTTTTCCAGCTCAGACGCCAATACGTCTCCACTGACAAAATTTCAACAGATCAATTCCTGGAGACTAGCTTTTGGTTCTTTGAACAGTGAGTGGCGTCCTTACACGTCAATTAAGCAGCAGGGCAAATCTTTAGGTTTTTAAAAGGACTCTGTTTAGGTTTAGCGGGGTGTCTAGTTCACTTCCAGCACAGGCCATTTAAGTTATTTCTTAAAGCGACAGCTGTCATTTTCAAAACAGTATAAGTCTAGTTGTGTCTTGTAAAATAGTGTATAAACTAATAATAGCACATATTCAAATACAATAGTTTTTTTCTATGACCAAGCTATTGAAGAGCTGGACAAAAGTGAAACAAGTGAACTATTCTTTAAGTAACCCCCATTTTTTTCCATTGTTGGAAAACACGATGGAAATTAAACCATCGTGTTAGATTTTTTTGCCACTAGTTGATGTGAATTTTGAAGAAAACAGTACATCAAGTAAATTAAAACACGCTTTACTTGTTTTTTTTCTCTCTCACATGTTTATGTATATTATGTGTGTACCATGAGTAATTCCTCACATAGTTCATAGATTTTGATAGTCTTGATGGTACATCGTACACTTGTGCCCTTCAAATACTGCCACAAATTTATAAGGCTTTAAGAGTAGTGCAAACAAAGAAAAATTGCATTTTTAAGTGCTTGGGGAAATAGGGTTATGTTGGAAAAAACCTATTTGTCAATATTTTCTAGTCACGTCTGGTTAGGCTACGCCCACTTCTTGCTTCCGAATACAGATACAGACACAGATCATTTTGGTGGAGCAAATACAAATAGTGACTTTTTTGCACACCCCTATCATTTTGTATAATCACATTCACTGCCTCTTATTTATTTATCCCAGTGTTTTCTTATTACATAGCATCTTCAACCCTGTGTGCAACTGCAAATAGTTTCCATTAAGGTTAATGTGAAATACATGCAGTGATTTTGCCCTGGCCTAATAGGACACTCTGAAAGGTGTTGTTAATAAATACAATACCACTGAAGGAGAATAAAACACCTTAATTGTGGACCTTACATTCAGGGACATTGAAGGTGTATGGTCCAACAGAGGCAATATTTCAAAAGACTGTCAACCAGCACTTCTGGGAGAAGAAAAAAAATGGCATCAAACAGAATTTCATCCTTCATTTGGTACCATTCCTGCTGGGATTTTATCATTTCAAAGGCAGACAGGTAAGATGGATCCATATGGAAGTTTATCTACAGCTTCAGAGGGACTTTTGGAAATAGAGGACCACAAGATATCTAAGCCCTTTTTCTGGATGAACCAACTAATAAAGAGCCGGTCTTATCATTTGAAGTTGTGCATTTTTAATGCAAACTCATCTCTTGAAGAGTGAAGCCATATCATTTTTACATTACAAAAAAAATTTACATTGTTACAATTTGTTTTAGACACTGATTGAATCAAGATTATATTACATGTTATATACTTATAGATTTGCACCATAAGCCTTTTTTTAAATAAATGAATCTTATTATTTTTATTTATTAAATGCATAGAAATTCACAGCCACCTTTTTAATACTTTTGACCAAAATATTTGTACACAACGAAGTCCATCTGTTTCTCTTTACAATCTTAATATTCTGGAGCAAATACCGGAAAAATTACTTGTCGAACCATATGTTATCTGGGGTAATTTGAGAAAATACGCATATGAATGTGTTTGTATATCAGCCAGTGAAGAAATGATCATTATCTCACCTGCTCAGCTGTATTTTGGTTTTATGTTAAATAATTTAAAAACCAAAATTACATGGAGATTTGTTCCATATTGCTGTGTTAGCAATTTTGAATTAAGAGGGGCCAAAAAAAAAAGAATTTTTCATGAAACCCTCCCTTCCACTCCTCCCCTGTGTTTGAGAGTTGTCCCCACACAACTCGTGTTGCGCAAAGAAGCCTCGACTTGAGTTAATAGGCTTTTCTCGTCTGCGTAAAACCTTCTCCAGTGACTTTACTAAAATTAGTGTGTGAACCCACAAACTTGCAGTAAACATTTCTCTTTTTAAACCAAACTACTGTACTTCATACAGTAGTTTACATTAAACAATTTAAATTGCTTAAAGCTCCGTTTTTTTTTCTCAAAACCAAAGTCAGTCAGCCGAGCATCCATTAAAGCTTGTCCGTTAAGATAAATCTTGTGAAGCAAGTTCTTCAGATACAACACCCCTTTATTACCCTCACAACTCTTCAGCATGGCCAGACCATCATTAATAATGCTTCATTCAGCCCTCCTTGTGGCATATTAACACAGTAATTTATTCATGCATTTTAAAAGAGCTCTTGTTGATGAAAAGCTGCCTCTAGGAATATTGTGCCCAACCTTTGGAGCTGTCAGGTTAACAGCATTAATATCATGTTGCAGCAAACTGCAGTTCTTCCTTGGCTGTGGAGGCTGGTTAATTAAACATTAAAAATTAAACTAAACTGCACCTGTCTGGGTGTGATTCTCTTTATAAACAAATGTAATGAACAATATATCAGCAAGTCATAATTACTATTTTTCAAAGTGGTGGTGTGCCGAAAATGTACAGAATTGGGATTGACATTTTTAGATCTCAAAATAAGTACATGCATCAGAATGGATTATTAAAATAATTTTGGTCATCAATAAAACATTATTGAGGAAACTAATTTGGCTCATCATTATTTGAATATAAACATACAGTGAGCACCATAATTCATTGAACAGTGACACATTATTTTGAGAGGGAAGCCAAGTTCTGTTATTTTTTTTGTTATTTTTGTTAGTTTGAAAGTCAAACTAACGAAAGTCATCAGGAAGTCATAGCATGCAAAGGATATGCGACCAAATATTTAAAATTATTACTTTATTCTACATTATGTTAAACGGTCCAATATTTTTTGATGACCGAACATGGGGGGGGGGACTATGTACAAAAGATTAATTTCTAAAATGTTCATCCGATATGGATGAAAATACACTCAAATTAAAGCTGACAGTCTGAACTTCAACCTCATTGTCATTTTATCCTTTCAAACTCAAAGTGCTAGAGTACAGAACCAAAATAACAAAACATATGTCACTGTCCAATGAATTATGGTGCTCACTGTATATACAGTGCTCTCCACTATTATTGGCACTATTTTATTGGATGAATAAAAAGGTTATACATAATTCAAATGAGAAAAATCCAACCTTTCATTGAAGTGAATTTATTATGAGAAAAAAAAATCCCTCATCAAAAAATAATTATTTCTAACAAAACCACGTGTGCCACAATTATTGGCACTTCTGCATTTCATACTTTGTACAACCTCCCTTTGCCAATAAAACAGCACTGAGTCTTCTCCCGTAACATCTAATAAGGTTGGAGAATACAGAGCAAGGAATCTGAGACCATTTCTCTTTACAGAATTTCTCCAGATCATCCAAGGTCCTCTCTTGTGCACTCTTCTCTTCAGCTCAGCCCTTGCACAGGTTTTAAATGGGGTTTAGGTCAGGGGACTGAGATGGCCATGGCAGAAGCTTGATTTTGTGTTCAGTTAACCATTTTTGTGTTGATTTGGACGTATGTTTTGGATCATTGTCCTGCTGAACGACGACCCAGTTTTAGTTTCCTGGCAGAGGCAGCCAGATTCAGATTTAAAATTTCCTGGTATTTCATGGAGTTCATGATGCCATGTACCCTAACAAGGTTCCCAGGGCCTAGAGGAAAAACAGCCCCACAACATCCCGGAACCTCCTCCATACTTAACAGTGGGGATCAGGTTATTTTCGGTATAGCAATCCTTCTTATTACGCCAAACCTACCTTGAGTGTTGGTTGCCAAAAAGCTACATTTGTGTTTCATCTGACCATAGAACACAGTTCCAGTAGCATTTAGCAAACTCCAGGCATTTATGTTTGTGGTGAAATGACAGGAAAGGCTTGTTTCTGGCATGCCTTCCAAATAATTTGTTGGCATGGAGTTTTGGAGACTTGATGACCCCAAGATGCTACTTTCCTCTGTAATTCTCCAACAGTGATCCTTGTGGATTGCTTTGTTTCTCTGATCATCCTTATCACTGTGCGTGGGGGCAAAATAAACTTGGTTCCTCTTCCAGGCAAGTTTGTAACAGTTCCAGTTGCTTTGAACTTTTTAAGTATTGCCCTAATGGTAGATATGGACATCTTTAGGTGTCTAGCTATATTGTTTATAGCCATTCCCTGACTTATGAAGCTCAACAAACTTTTCCCTCATTTGATTTGTGTGTTATTTTATCATTCCCATGTTGATGTATGAATAAGAGAATATGGCCTCTGTATCACCTCATATTTATACCCCAGTGAAACAGGAAGTCATTCATTACTGCTTGAAAGTTCGTAAACACTCTTATCTACTTTAAAAAGTAAAATATAAAAATTTTACAGTTACATTTTGTTTAGAATAATTTCTAAGGGTGCCAATAATTGTGGTACACGTGGTTTTGTTAAAAAGAATTATTTCTTGATGATTTTTTTTCTCTGATTAAATTCAATTAAAGGTTGGATTCTCATTTTTTGAGATAAAGCTAATTCACCAAAAGGTGTTTTTTTATAACCCTTTTTACTCATCTTTACCAGGGGTGCCAATGATTGTGGAGGTCACTGTATATACAGTATTCTTCCTGCGTTTATTATTTGTACAAACCAGAAATGCAATGACCGAATTTCTATACCGTTTACCGACTTTTGTTTGTCAACAGTTTTGAGTGTAGGAAGACAGAAGTCCTGAGCTATTTATAACCGGCAGGAAACTCAAAACAGGTGCGAGGAATAATCCAAACACCGAAACGGAGACGGAAAAACTCAGATAGATCGCTCCGCCGCCGTCAATAAGAATGACGACTGCAGAAACAGCAGAGGCTGCCAATAACCATGATAAATGCAGGTTAACGTTAACATGAGCGATGCTGGTTGCGAATGCGAGCAAGTTACTTCACAAAGCACGCTAATCTGTGTATAAAAACATTTTATCCAGCGAAAATGTCTTATATGATAAGTTACATCTAACAGTAACAAACTGCATCTATAGTAGACAATTTTTTCAGATGTCCATCTCATGATGCAAATCTGAAATGCAATTTCTTTAGTCAAGGTTGGCGTGACCAAACCATTTTTAAAATGCAAGACAGAGAGAGGGAAGTAAATTGAGTTGCGGTTTCATGCAATTTTCTTAAATAATGTAACTATGACAAAAATAACCAAAATTGGTGCTACTTTTATGGTATAAAGTTGAGAAGGAACATTTTTTTTTAATAGAATCAATTGTTTTCAGAGAGGTTTTTATTGGAAAATAATGTACTTCGGGTGTGGTCAGCAAAGCATCACTACGCCCGTCATACATTATTTTACAATAACGGGATAGACCGGATTATATATTTATATAGTTACTTTAATATTTATAGATTTTGTCAACAATATCTTTCCGAGGCCCTTTTAGCCTGTTGTTTTTCTGTTGTCAAGCAAAACTGCTGGTTGGTACTTCTATTTGAACATAAAACATATTGTTGCTAATTCTATTTCTGGTTACTAGTTTCATTTTGTCCGTAGTTATGCAAAACCTCATCATGGATTATTTCTTACGTAATCCACACCTCGTTGTGGATTATTTCTTACGTAATCTACACCTCATCATGGATTATTGCTTACTTAATGATACATTTCTTGCCGTTGGGTGAGAAATTACCAATGACCCTTAGGGTGTGGACCTAGGGGTCACTATTGTGACATCGGCATCAGAAAAAATATCTAATTTAGATGGGGTTGTTTTGTTTCTTTGTTATTTTTTAGTCTCGCATTCTGAGAATGAAATTCGAAAACAGCCTTATGTAGTGATTGTTTTCATTGTAACGTTAATCTACTAGAAGAAATATATTCATATTTATTTGCTTTGTGCAACCTACTGCCATTCACCTCACAGATCATAGTATTGACTGACAGGAAATACACATTGTTGTAAGGGTAATCTATAGACTATAATTTGTATAGTTACTGCATGTGTCTGGAAAAAAAGGGAAGCTGTTAGCTGTAATGTGCAGGAGCAGGACAAATCTGAACCTCTGTTCATAAGTGGCTAGGAAGGTTGGTTGCATACATACTCATGGCAGGTTCTTTTTCAATATCTGTTGCTGTGAGAGTGACAGCTGCCCTTTTGTTCATCACAACGGGTAATGGATGAAACTCTCACACCATGGTATTTGAAAATCTCATTTAATAAGATAAACATTTGCTCACTAGTCCTCCATGTGAGCAGCCTTTTTATGGATCATTACAGCTCACCATTGAGTTCCTAACGGGCAGGTTCCAACCGGCTGTCAATTGCATTTTACCACATCAAATTTGGATTTGTGCACATGTGTGAAGTGAAA
Source organism: Ilyophis sp. 1 JC-2022 (assembly GCA_022702515.1). Classification (NCBI taxonomy): domain Eukaryota; kingdom Metazoa; phylum Chordata; class Actinopteri; order Anguilliformes; family Synaphobranchidae; genus Ilyophis; species Ilyophis sp. 1 JC-2022. The sequence continues at coordinate 32,830,285 of CM040396.1, forward strand.
TCTGATTTTGTCCATACAAAATGTATTATCTTTTACAAAATTCTGGCTTTCTTATTTAACCATTCACTCACCTTGGATGACACAAAACGTTTGATCTGCTAGGCATCTTGGAGTGGTGCTGGGCAACAAACTGCTCCTCTCTGTAAACATCATGGCGACTTTCCGGGTGTGCACGTCCTTCCTGTACCACATCTGGAAAACCTGCCTCAGCAACTACCTGCTCACTGGCTTCCATATCTCCATCATTAGACCTTTTTTTAGGTCTAATAGACCTTTTTAAGGTCTAATGATGTATCCAGAACACTGCTGCTCACCTAATCCACAACCCCCACCCAGGGTCAGCCACGTGACCCCTTTTTCTCCATCGGCTCCCATCAAATTCAAAACCTTATTGCTAGCCTATCAGGCAGCTAAAGGGACTGCTCTGATATATCTTTAAAAGATCCTACATACTAGACAGAATTCCGTGTTTCACCACCTGGCCCCTTCCCCCTGCATACCTACACTTCCAATCAATGTCTACTGTTTGTTCTGGCCCTTTGATCTGCGATTAGGACAGCAGAATCCCTAGCCATCACCCAACGCATACTGAAGACCCATCTCTTCAGGTTGCACAGATGGCACCCCTCACTGTCTTTAGCCATCACTTATATATTTTTTGTATTTCCTTTTGGATAAATCTAGAGGTATAGCTGTGTACAGCAGGGTTTTTCCTGCAGTAAAATGTCTTTTTTTAATTTTTTAAAGCTGCCGAAAGAAAATCACACAAAAAAACAATTTTAAAAACAATTAGAAACGGAATGGGCATTCATTTTGCTGGACACTTGATGAATCCTGTGTCATAGCTTAAGTCCTAGCTTATTGGTTAAGGGTTTAAATGGATTCTGAAGATTGACATTTGAGGCTATGACGTGCCTGCTGCAAGTGTTAGGTCGCAAATAACGATGCTGAATATCGATGAGGATTCAGAAAGTAAGGGTTTATTTTTCACCAGGGTGCCCTAAAAAAATTAAGCCACAGGCAAAAAAATATAGTTAAGCGGATATTTCTGAAGTTTTTGTTTCCCATATCATACAATTTGCTTGTTATTGCTTAGGAAACACAACCTTAAATGCTTAACGTTAACCCTGGTTCTTTCAAAACAATATTTAATTTTGCTGTATGTAGCCTATGCAATATGTCATGTTTTATCCGATGTTCATACAGTTGAATGCATCCATCAAATAACAAATGCATCAGTCAACTAACAATCTAGAGAGGTGGAAATCTAGGTTAAGAGATGTTTTCACATGTTTTTTGACATAAACGTGTCAATATAGCTCAGGTTTTATCAAGATATAACCTGGCTACATCCTAGCCATTTACATTTTTTTTACTTTTCAACCAATTTTAGTCGGCTTTTCACTGGAATAGGAGACAGCGTTTTACCCACTTTTCAACGCATACATGTTCACTGGGAGGCAGATGTTTAAGCTGTGCTGCTAACGTTACTTCCCTCAGAATACTTTGAGACAGGCTTGATGTTTAATTCTACGTCAGATTTGTGTTTAATTAGGTCCTCATAGCCATGGTAAAATTTATAAAATAGAAAAATATGACAAATGCATAAACTAGGACAGTGTTGTGTTAATCTATGCCAAAAACTGATGTCTATCAAAGCATAAAATTGGAACAGAAGGGTAGGCTATAGGTGTTAAGTTAGCCACGATGACCAAGATAGACCGCCGCACTTAGGCACCACCGAAGCCTCTTTTTGAGCCAGGAACAAGCCTGTATAGTGGTATTTATTATTATTTACAATACAGACTTTCCGTTTGTTCAGTCCACTCTACACGTATTTATTATAAACAGGCCTTCTGTACATTAATGGTGATGTCATACTTTTTGTATTCATCAGATACATTCAGGAATACAACATTCTCAACAAAACACTGAAATTCTACATAACTGATGTAAGAATGATGCAATGTCATCACTCTTACATTCAAATACAGAAGGTGGCACTGTATATGTGTGAAGGGATTTTAACCCTATATCCCCAAGCACTTGAAAAGGCAATTTTCATTTGGTTTGCACTATCCTAAATAAAGCCTCATAATATTGTAGCAACATGCAGCAGACATGGTTGGAGACATGGATGATGTCAGTATTTGAAGGGTACATGCGTACCATCGAGACTAAAGTATCAAACCCTATGAAATATGTAAGGACCTAGTCAAGGAACACACATAAAGGGGGGGCTGAGCATATCCAATTCCCACCCCAATTCAGAATGACCAATCATCTGCAACTGCCGCCGCATACTTTACGCGGACCCCACTGCCAATTAGACATCCATGATTTTTCGTCTGAAAAATGGGCCACCAGCTGCTTCTTTTCACACCACAGACTACAACTAAGGTCACATAGAGCAGGGTCGGAGCAGGGTCGGAGGAGGGACCTTTCATAGGCGGCATTGGGTGCAATCTGCGGGCGCCCGGTCAACCAGCAGAGGTTGCAAGATAGCAATGCACACGGAAACATATGCGACTGAACCCACTCATCCCATTCCCCAATTGTGCATCAGCATATGGAGCTACCAGCCGCAGTCGGCACTACCTTCCGGATTCGATCTGAGTAAGTGAGGCTCATCCATGCACCACAGTGTGGTACCTTTACTGAATCAGCCCCTGAACTTTTTAAAAATTAAGTTTAGAAACTGTATTTTACAACTGAACAATAAACTGTTTACAAAACGACCGCTGGAGCTTTCAATCCGGCCATTTAAATGGCCTGCACTGCCAGCCTGCTTGTACCCCTGCTGAACTGCTGATAACAGCCCATTCACTGAACCTATAAACACCAATAATGGCTCATTTCAAACCTCAGCCTCAATAGTTTTGGAATTTACCATACTTAACTGTGCCACAGACTTGCGGTCATGAGTAGCCTATTTAATAAAAATAAAAAAACAATGTAAACACATCTAGAATCCAACCTCTTTAGATTTACAAAATTTAACAAAATATTTTTGACATCATTCACTAATGTATTTTTTATCCATGGCCACAATGAATACAAATATTTATTAATTCATTCTCTCAGTTTCTGTCCAAACATTTCACCTTTTGTCATTTCTGTCCTCATTTATTTATTTTATTAATGTACATCGTGGCTGCGTGTCATCATTTGAGCAACAATGGCAGGCGAGTCGGTTGGCTGTGATGTAGGCCTATTATGGCACACCTATTTACCGCCTAGTAACCTCCGGACCATCCGGACACTAGTGTATTCAAAATGTACACTGATTTTACATCAGTTAGCATATTTAAGTGTGGATAGTAAGCAGTTTCGAACAGAACCTTATAGTCCTGTTTAAGTTGTCTACTTGATTGGCTCAGATTTTTAAAAATGTAAATCAACCCCTTGAAGGTTTTCACAAAACCTCAGATTGATCGCTTTACTTGTCGGCCATGTTCTAAGTGGAGACATATCGGATTGACTTGAGACTTCTGTCAGAAAAAGAAAACAACTGCAGGTTGAATACAAAGGGAGCCATTTTGCATTAAAAAACATTACATTACTCTTATCAGAGCGAAATACGCAGCTTTCACATTTTACATAGCATCCATTTATAGCATTTCACAGGGCCTCCGGCAATTCCCTAAACATTAAACTACACCGCTGAACCATCAAAAACATTTATATGAACAACTGAATCATCAAGATACAAGTATAGTGGATATACCGTGTACTGCCAAGTATACCACCGTGAATGCAATATAAGTGCATTACGTGTGGACATTTAAAACTTTTTTCTGAATGATTTATTTGGCTGTCCTGAAAGCTGAAAGGGTATTAAATTTTTTTATGCAAAAATATACCAGACAAGATGATGGTAGAACTTTTATAAATGAGTTTATGATGTGATTTATTTGTAATGTAATGAGGGGTTGGGAATGGGGAGGCTCCTTTTTGCCCTGAGCTTAAGGAAGAACTGATACGGATACAAGTGCTGTTGCTAACTCCAGATGACTCTTCTGAACTTGCACAAGTGCGGCTACGTTTTAATAAATTGTATATTTGTGATGAGGCCCAATTCTGTGGGCAGTGCAGCCCATACCACTAGGGGGCTGGGTATAAAAAATAAAATAAAATAAAAAACATGGAAGGAAAAAACAGACAAAATGAGTTGTTGCATGTCCATGACTGACCTGCAGTTGACTGCTGACATTTGGTCAGATCGTAAAATCCCAGTAAATATTACCCACAGAAAAGAACCGCATGTACAGTACGTACAAGAAAGAACTAATGTAAACGCTTGGCTAATGCTAATGGCATTTGCGCTGCAGGAGTGATGTGGTTGACTGAGCGCTCGTCTTTCATGACTCTTCACTCAGAGACCTCAGAAACCCAGAGGTATTAATTAAAAAGATCTTCACAACACAACACTGACCCCACTGCACACTTCCCTCCCAATTAATTGCATTCTTGTGTTACTCTCTCTGATACATCAGAGACAATGTCATTTTGGGGGGAAAAAAAATATTTTTAATTAAAAATATTGCTTACTACAGTCAGCAGTGCACATGTGCAGTAAAGGCGAACAAAATCATTGTTGATTTTTATCTTAAATCTAACCTGGACTGATTAAATGAAAATGGTGTCTCACCCTCATTTTTAAAAGATGAACATGGGTCCAATAGCAGTATCAATTTAGGCATTCTGCCAACTGTAAGCACACATCCAGTTACACATTGCCAAGTTCGTTGTGTTACACAGAGTTTAGAGCTAATGCCCACAGAAATTCTCTCACATCAACAATTTATACCACATGCATTCCTTTTTGATATATGGACATTGAAAGGACTGCCAAGGGTGATGTGGGTGAGGGTCTATGTTTTAACCCAGCACTAAGACACCGGCTTCTAAACCTGCACCCACACTGACCTTTTTTGGATGAGGTTCCCCACCCCTGTCATAAACCATTAAAACACACATTATATGTAATAACAAGGTCAATCTATGGCTAATGGCTAATTGGTAAGAATATATTGGTCGAATGTCTTGTCCTTGTCCATCTCCTGTAGCTATGGTGCTTTTTTGCTATGTGTTTCTTCACCTCCAATTTAATGTTGATACATTTTTTTTACGACTTTAACAGTTCTTGTAACGAGTAATCCTACAATGTTATCTCCTTCCAGACCTTTTTACTTTACTGGTTCCTATGACAAAAAAAATTCCTTTACTGAACATCTGTTAATCAAACATTGGTTTTTGTGTATTTATTATATTTATTTATTTTGCTTTTGCTGGGCCATTTTGAATTTGAATGCACCTGCAAATGGAATTAGCAGCTTCCATATATGGCAATTCATGGGTGTGGATTTTTGTTAATCGCAAAATAAGATACACATGCCTGTAATGTATGATGAATAAGAATGTATGAACATATGGAATATGAACAAATCTGCCTTTCTTGCACAGTTTGATGAATCTGACGAAGATTTGTTGATGAACCTGCTTTATGTGTACGTAATACGTCCATATTTAGGAACCTTTCATGAATGAGGCCCAACATGGTGGTGTCAGCATAATGCTAATGAGGGAGGGGGCTGGGATGCTTGTTGCCTTCAAGGGCAAAATGGATGGAGCCATCTACTGGCAAATCCTTCAGGAGAACATTTAACATTTAGGGTGAACATTCATTTTCCAACAGGACAATGACCCAAAGCACATGTCAAAAATAGGGGATAGCTTAAAAACCAAAAAAATGGAATGGCTCACTCAAAGCTCAGACTTAATTCCCATTGAAAATTGATGTCCACAGATGTTGTCCTATCTCTTGGAAGTCTCATTTTTGGAGAGAAAAAAAGTAGCATCATTAATGCATTGAATCTATTTTGTTACTGAAGGGGAAAAATATTTAAATGAATTAAAATGTTAAAGTGAAACAGACAGTATATACTGTGTATATACACTGCTCAAAGAAATTAAGGGAACACTTAATCAACACAGTATAACACCAAGTCAATTTAACTTCTGGGATATTGATCTGTCCAGTTAGGAGGCATAAATGATTGTGAATCAATTTCACCTGCTTTGGTGCAAATGAAAGTGACAACAGATGGACAGGAGAGGCAACAGCAAGACAACCCCCAAAAAAGTAAATGGTTTTGCAGGTGGTGGCCACAGACCATTTCTCTCTCTTTATTCTTCCTGACTGATTTTTCTCTAGTTTTGCATTTTGCTAGTGCCCTTGTCACTACTGGTAGCATGAGACGGTACCTGCAGCCCATTAAGGTTGCACAGGTAGTCCAGCTCCTCCAGGATGCCACATCCATATGTGCCGTCACAAGAAGGTTTGCTTTGTCTCCCAGCATAGTCTCAAGAGCGTGGAGGAAATACCGGGAGATGGGCCATTGCACGAGGAGAGCTGGACAGGGCCGTAGAAGCAACAACCCAGCGGCAGGACTGGTATCTACTCCTTTGTGCGAGGAGGAACAGGAGGAGCACCGCCAGAGCCCTACAAAATGACCTCCAGCGGGCTACTCGTGTGCATGTTTCTGACCAAACTGTCAGAAACAGACTCCATGAGGGTGGCATGAGGGCCCGACGTTCTGTAGTGGGACCTGTGCTCACAGCCCAGCACCATGCAGCTCGATTGGCATTTGCCAGAGAACACCAGAATTGGCAGGTTCACCATTGGCGCCCCGTTCTCTTCACAGACGAGAGCAGGTTCACACTGAGCACATGTGACAGATGTGGAAGAGTCTGGAGACGCCGTGGCGAATGTTATGCTGACTGCAACATCATCCAGCATGACCGGTTTGGTTTTATTGATGTTATACTGTGATGATTACGTGTTCCCTTAATTTTTTTGAGCAGTGTATATATATATATATATAGAGAGAGAGAGAGACAGAGAAAGACGAATCTTTTACTCTTCTGCATTTCTTGATTAGACTTCTCTTCACAGTACATTGACTGCACTGCACGACATGAAGTCGGCCTGAACTGACAAACATTAGTTTACAACCATCTAGTGCGCGAGCAGCTCAGGATGAAATTTGTGAGTAGGCACAGATACCTCTTTGCCCTTGGTTTGTAATGAAGGATCAGCAGGAGGGATTGTGTTTTGACTCAACTTACTTGGTGTCCCAGCGCACACAGCGGGATTTGTCTGGAGCCAAGCCATCTGTTTATAACGAGCATCATGACTGAACCTTTGAAGGACTGACACAAAAATTAAAGCATAATAGCAACAAAATAAATATATATAGTGACAGCTTTTATGAAAAAGAAAAATAGAAGGAAAAAGGCTACCTTAATGACAACGGCCTTTTTGCTGGCCTTCCTGACCTTTGACCTAAAAAAGGCTGTTCTGTAGGAGCTGCTAAATCAGGGAGACCTGGAGGGCGGTGTCACGACGCTGCAATTTTAAGGCCTGCTTCTGGAAGCTGAAAAGTTTCCACGGTGGCAAGATTTTTATCCAATAATCATTTATTTCATGTGCTGAAGTATCGGGGGGATCCCATTTTCTGTGAGAAAAAGATGGCGACTTTTATTTTCTTTTAAACACTCCCTGTACTTTAAACAGGTAGTGGCAGCTTTGTGCTGTGTAATAATCTGATCAGGGAGGTTGAGTCTCTGAGTGGTTGTATGCGCCAAACCTATACGCCTCCGCTAAATCAAAAGACGTGTTTATAGAGGAAACGGCACAAAATTCCAAGGGAGAGAGACCTGTGGAGCAGAGACTGCAGACGGTACATGAATCATGGCACAGCACGTTATTCCTCTTGATGCACTTGCTTTTTTCTGGTTGAAAATAAAAGAAAGATATATTCATGCTACACACAGTTTACTAATAAGAAATATAATCTCAGACAAGCTTTTATGTTTGGATTTAGAATTATCCTTTTGGGGGTCGATTTACTAAAGGTAAAGGTGTACAAAAACACGTGTACAACTGTTACCACCCGCAAAACATCGACCGAGGTGATCAACTAACGAGGTGTAAAGAGGATTGCGTTTGCTAAAATTGAAAGATACAGTGGGTTGAAAAAGTATTCAGCCCTCTTAGGCTTTTTAATATTTTGCTGTGTATGAACATTTGATAAAAAATCTATTTAATCAGGGTTTTTTTCTGGTATTCAACACAAACAACTCTACGATGTCAATGTGAAAAGTAAAATATACAATTTGTTCCAAATTATTTATAAGTATAAATCCGAAAACAATCAATTCAACTTTTTCCTGTCTGGTTTCACTATGGAAGACAATGGAGAAATCTGAAGGGAGAAAGTTACTGAATTTGCACCTTCTACATTTTCACATAAAGTGATGGAGAGGTGATGATTTATGTAATTTTTTAACCCCCAGGGACTGGTCTCAAATTAAATCCATGAATGAACAATATCAGAGTATTGCGATGTAAAGTCCATTGTACTTTACCTGGTCTTGGCTTTGTTACCAAGAAAGACAATATTAACACACATTTTAACAGAAAATATTGTTCAATGTCTTTAAAAGATGATGTCTGGGCGCTTTATGATGTGCAATTTTGAACAAAGTTGTGCCGGTATGTCTGTTACAGTACAATGAAGCAAGGGGGCTGAATACTTAAGGAATTGATTGTTTTCGGTTTTATATTTATAAATAATTTCGAACAAATTGTAGATTTTACTTTCCACATTGACATTGTAGAGTTGTTTGTGTTTGTGTTGAATACCAGCAAAAAATAAATCAATTTTTATCAAATGTTTTTACAGAGCAAAATATGAAAAAGTCTAAGGTGGCTGAATAATTGTTCAACCCACTGTACATTGATTTCTCATTTTTGAGGGTTACAATGAATGAATATGTAAAATTGGACGTTCCTACGTTATTTCACGAAATAGTGGAAGGTGGTCATGCAAATATATTACTTTAGCACCGAAAGGAAGTTTGGGAAAGGTATTTGCAGGTGCATTTTAGTACAAATGGAAAGCAGGTATTAAAAGATACAGAATCGATAAGATCACGGCCGTAACTGAACGTTCTGAATAATTGCGTAGCAATGGGGGCTAATTAACTGGCTCATTCTAGCTAACGCTCAAAGAAGAGAATTTGTGGATAGCCTACATATACACATCACGAACAGTAAGAATTTTTTTAAAATCATGAAGCAAATCAGAATAGAAGAGTAATAGAACTATTATTTGAATCAAGCAGGCAATACAATGTCTATTATGCCAAACTGTGAATAACAAGCAAATCAAAACTTTAAATAAAACCCATGATCAAATGGAAATATGATTTTACGTGACACTTATGGTGCGAGTAGGCTTAGTGCTAGTAGGCATAATTATGATCCTTTCTGTCCTGACAGACATCTGTGATCAGTTTGTAATTGTTCCAACTCGTTCAGTGTAATTGTACTACTCTACACTAAAAAAAAACTATAAAAACAGTAAAATTGCTGCCAGTCTTTTCTCTATTTTCTTACAGTATAACCATTCCAAACACGCAACATTTCTCATTTAAATATGGCTGTTTGCGGCTGGAGTCATTTACATAATGATTCTTAGTTGATCACCCGCAAAGTGTCAACTGATAACACGTGCAAACACTTTGGCTTTGCCCACAAAATAACACCCTTTATTTGGCATCTTAGTAAATCAACCCTTTGGTCTATTGGTAATTTGTTCATTTGTTTGTATGAAAAAATAGTTGGAATTTAACATTATATTCAGAATATTCAAGTCTTTGTGAAATATGTGGGTGTGCTGGTATTTGTTTACGGTGGGTTTAAAGCCAAAAGTGTCTTATTTCCTTTGGGTGTCTTTAACATGTTTCTAGTTCATTAGCCAGGGTGGTTTCAAGAGCTGCTGCAGCTGTAACTTGGGAATACCCAATGAAACCCCGTCTTGGGGAAATTGCATGGAGACGTTAATTAAGATAAATGCAGTAATTCAAAGACGCATTGTCAGTTGACACAGAGAAGCCAAAAGGAGTAACTGCCGTACGAAAATCCAAAGCCTGTGATTCCTTATGAAGAGGAGTGTCATTGTTAACTACACCTTCAGAACTTGAAAGAAACTGCTCTGGGGATTTTCAATTGTGTAATATATAAACTGCTAGTTTTGCGAAAATTTTGGAATAGGATAAGTAAAAAAACACTGTTTATTTGTCTTCTTAACATTCATTCCTTTATTTATTTATTATTAATAGTTGTAGTAGTCGAAGAATAATAAGTCATTGCCATTGCTTTTTATTACCACCGCATTGTGTTACAGAACGCTATAGAGAAATCAGCTATAGAGAGATTAGCTATAGAGATATCAGCTATAGAGAGATCAGTTATAGAGAGATCAACTATAGAGAGATAAGCTATAAAAAGATCAGCTATAGAGAGGTCATCTATAGAGACATCAGCTATAGAAAGATATAGATATAGATATAGATATCAGATATAGAAAGATCAGATATAGAAAGATCAGTTATAGAAAGATCAGTTATAGAGAGATTAGCTATAGCGATATCAGCGATAGAGAGATCAGTTATAGAGAGATCAGCTATAGAGACATCAGCTATAGAAAGATATAGATATAGATATCAGATATAGAGAGATCAGATATAGAGAGGTCAGCTATAAAGAGACCAGTTCTGCAGTGCAGCCATGATTGTAGGGCAAGTAGTCTGAGACTCTAGTCTGAGCAGCACTCTCAGGTTACCCACCCCCCCCCCCCCCCAAACCCCCAAACCCCCCCCCCCACACACACACACACATACACACACTTCTGTATTTAGTATTTTACATTCTGTGGATGGCTATGCACCTCAAAATGGCTCCCCTAAAGAACCATTGTAAATTCATATATGTAAACTGGTACCATCCCTGCCCAGCTACGTGGAGATTCATGGGCCCCATCTAACAGTTTGTTATCCAGGGATAGTAATGAGCAGCATACTGTCATGTGCTGCGAGCATGCCAAGGGCAAGTGTGCTAACCATTAGACTGTCTGACCAGAAGAACTGGGCAGGATGTAGGAACAGTGATGATTTAACCAGGATCTTACAAATGTGGTGGCAAAGGAGGCGGTAAAAACTGAATGGCGGTCCTGTGGTAGATCCAACAATATAATATAACAAATACTGTGCATACATATATATTCAGGGCCCTCTGAGAGATATCTGAGCCCCTGTGGGAAGTCGGCAACATGATGCCTTTATCATGATGCACTACATGTGCTCGTGTGACACACACACACGTATTTTTTTCTCAGGCCCGATACATTTCAACAAATGCTCTCATCATACACCCTCCACTGTTGGTGCGACATAGCCTACCATAGGATGCACCGACGATAGATAATAGACAATAATAAAAAGGTATAGTTGCTAGTATTTTGAGTGGCTTACAACCATGTGTATTAGGATTTCAGATTTATAATGCAGTCATACCCCACTTTCAATAAGCACCTTTTCAGCATCTGCAATTGCACCATTCAAGAACACCGGTGACAAATGCGTCCAAGCACCCACTATTTTTTCCTATATTATTTCACGTATAGGAAAAAAGGACTAGATTTCCTACTTCTACAAATCTAGATTCTTACAAATCTATCTAATGTCAAGACTAATGACATTGTCTACCAGTAGGCTCTATGCTAGATTTACTAGTCCTATATGACCAGTGGTGATGGGTGAGCTGAAAATAAACAGGTTGGAAAACATCTATTTAAACCTGTTTTCATTACTTTTCTTTGATTAACATGCGTGCCCGCAATTAACCAATAAATTCTACTTGGAAAAATCCGTTTTAAGAACTAAGTACACTTCGATACACCAATTAGATTAAAAAAAAGATACACCAACTACCGCTTTTGCTTTTCTAACAAAACCTGCACTTCAAGACCATTTAAATGACAAAATATGCACATTGCAGATATTTTCTATGAATATTCAAAATGTGAGTACAGATAAGGAAAAGTACATGTATCCAAAATTTTAAATAATGTTGTAAAATGTGCAAAATTTTGCGATGCAAATAATAGGAATTTTATTCCTCGCCTAATTAAGGAGAACTACATCTGATGGTGTTGAGTATTTTGTGAATTAATTGCTGTATTGTTAATAAAGGAAAATGATAGAAAAATGGTCAAGATCAATAATCAGTTAAAGGGGAAGTTTTCCACCCTGTCAATTGTCAGCTTGAGCAGACACCACTGTGACAGATAATAAATATGATTTCATGTGTGAACATTTATAAGTTTATGAAAGGTAGACCATAGGATATGATATAGAAGCAAAAAGAGTGGGGTGACACCAGAGTTAAAAACTGAGAGGCTGCACTGACAGGAAACTCTGTCGTGAAACACAACAGGTTGCGTTTTGCTATAGATTTACATCGCGTGAAGCATCTTTCTTACGTTTTAGGCTGTGTGTGTGCAGACAAATTCCCTCCGGGGCAATAAGTGTCATTAATTCTTTCATTCATTAGCTAGTTATTATCATTGTAGCTTTTATTGTAAAGCCTGCTAGCTAGTTCAAAATAGAAATGAAAATTATGTTTATTATAGCTAGCTAGATGTACAATAATGTCGGTATTATCATCCACAAGATGCTACAATATAGGCCTACATATTAACTATATTTAATTTTGTTTTATCTATTGCTAGGCTCGTAGCCAGGTTTGTTTACTTCTGGTAATGTGCGTGGAGGCTCATAACAAGGGAGGGGAGTAAAAATTCACACTTGAATTGTGACGTTCTGTCGGAGCACTGAGATGCGGGTTCATAGTTGCATGAGTTACGAGCACTTTCGGGAAAGCGTTGTGAATGGCAAGTATATCTTCACAACACGTTTCACGACATACTGACATGCTTTTGGAAAGCCACCCCTGTTTGTCAGGTCAACTCAAAATAACAGTGCATGGTTTGAACACCTGAATCTGGCAGTTTCTCTGGGTCATGCCAAATCTTGTTTGCTGATTTCAAACTAATATTTAGCTCTGTTATGATGACATGTATGTGGGTGTATGCTTTGCACATCCTGGATTATAGATTTTTGATTCTGGATTCTGAATGGATGGAAGTGAGTGGATAAATTAACACACAAGCGGTTAGGATAATTCAACAGAATGTTGCTTATTAAACTAATATACACAAACAATTAGAAAATATATTTTCAATCCAGCAACTCCCCGGATTCCCACAACGAAACTGAGCAGGCCCTGTTGTGTAAAAGAGCATGATAAATGTGTCATGGATCTTGCCTTCCTTCCCTTATCTCCACGTTCTCGTTATTCTTTTTTGTCGTTACCGGTAATCTATCGGATTTTCCTTTGTTCCGTGACGGGGTTTTGCTTTCGCCTCGTCATTAGTAAGTTCACCTGTTATGAATTTCCGTTGACTATTTATACTTCGCTTCCTGCCTTTCTCGTTGCTTCCATGTTATTCCACGTAACATTCGAGCCGGTAAAAGAAGGTATAGGATTAGTTAGTAAGCTAGTATAAAAAAAGAAAGGGTTTAGAAAGAAAGGGTTTATTAAGAAAGCTAGTCTCTTTTCGCTCTCATTTCAGAGCAGAGACTTTCTCGTTTTCTTTCATTTTACACGAAACGGTTTCCTTTCGTTTCGCTCCACAAATGGGAGTAAGATAAGCGTGTCTGCTTATTTCCTTTGTTTTACTACTCTTATCTGCGAGCGCTTTAACTGCTTTGGTCCCAGTGAAAGGGATCTTAATAGTTTTATTTTCTTTGTTCGTTCGCTCCACAAACGTGGTTAGATAAGCGTGTCCGCTTATTTCCTTTGTTCTTCAAGCGCTCTAACTGCTTTGGTCCCAGTGAAAGGGATCTTTATAGTTTTATTTGTCTTTGTTAGTTCGCTCCACAAACGGAGTTAGATAAGCGTGTCTGCTTATTTCAGTTTTGCTCGCATATCGAGTTCCTCGCCTTTTTCGTGAGGTTATTTTGTGTTCTCATTATTCTCCCTCTCCACTATGGATTATTGTCCGTTTCAGTGGTGTTCATTGAACACTTAAAGAGTCCGTATCTGTCGCAACTGGACCTCCAATATTTCCTCTGTGTCTCTGACACAGAGAACCCCCACAAAATGTGCACTGATACATCCCTGCTGCGTCGTAGTGGGGAAGTGTTCACACCTTGGTGTTGTAGTTTCAATACTTGAAATTGCTCTAAAGTTAGCTCTTACAATTGCTCTGAAGCTTGACTGAATAATACAGCATCATAGCAATGACATCCTTACACCTGACTATCCATCCACCCAGCAGGTCTTATTATTGCATCTAATCTCTGCACCGCTGATGCCATATATCCACTCTGGAGGGTCAAGGCCAAGGGGCCAGACCTTTAGAATGTGCAAACTATGGAATGTGTGGGGTAAAACCTTTAACAGTGTCAGCTTATTATATAGCAGGGTTATATTTCAAACACGTATTATTTTCCAGCGCAAGCGTTCTTAAACCTGGGGCTGAAGTGAGATACATGGACCCGTTGTGAAACGTGTTCAGAGAAATAAATGACCGGCAGTTATTCGGTTATTCACAGTGAATGGGCGCTATCTCTCTAAAAGGCAGCCTCTAGATGGTGGGCGTCATGATGCTTTGTGTCACGGCAGTCATAAATCTGTGGCCGCCTCCGTGTACCTCTACAACACATTTCTCAAGGTCTGTGTTCAGCTGAACAGTGGCTGCTCGGCTGACCCAACACATGCTGTCTTTGCACGCAACAGGAAGTTTGAGGAAATGAAATATGTGACCAGTAAGGGTAGGAATGGATTTGCCTAAGAGTGTTAACCAAAAGGGATGAATGTGACACGTCAATCTAAAATAGAATATAGGCTACAACACGTTCACATTTCAGCAATATGTTTGGTGCATAGCCTTGTGCAGTTATATTCATAATATATTACTGCTTTTTTCTATCCATCCATCAAGTCCAGTATAGTTTGCACCTAAATGCGTGGCCAAAGATTTTTCATTGAATAAGAAGCTGACAAAACTCCAAATAACACGCAATTGACTCTGAATCAAATCATGAAGTGATGGATTGGAAAGGCTAATGAAATATTTACCGTGCAAAATAACTCTCTCATATATTAGCACTATTATTACAAATAGCTGGTGCTTTCAGCGTCTGATTGATTTGACCTAATCATTGTGTTTTGAAGAATGGATTTTTTTTTATTGGTTCAAACAAGTCAATGATTGACAGCTCGTTGTAGCTCAATCCATTGTGAGTTCAGAAAACCTCACTCTCCCATTTATAATTAATTGTTCTAAAAGTTCTGAGCAGGCTGGTTCGATGGGCCTGAGAGGAAACCATTCACACAGACAAAACCGAGAAGTGACACCAATTTTGAATTTGATTATTAATATCCCACCACCCTCCCCAACAAAAAACTTAGGAAATAATTTTAATAATTAAAAAATAATAATAATAAACCCAAGATCCAAAATTCATGTGTGGAGGTGGAAATGCATCTGTACATGCTGCTGAAGGACCGAGGGCTCTGTGAGCATGAGATGTGATTGATTGTGTTGTTATTGCTAACGACTCTCTTCCTGCCGCTTCAGGGACCCTCTTCGATCCATTCTCTGTCTGTTTCTACTACCGCTCATAAATTTTACAAGCAGCAGCACAGCACAGTCTGCTGGGAGCTCAAACAATTGCTTTATTGATGAATTTCATCATATCGGGAATAGTGCCACAGCCAAGCATGGGAACAAGCATCCATGTTAAGTGTTCTGTTCTGCCTTACACATTTTATTCACACTTATGTAATATATGCACAATTTGTTTTCATGTGAGCGCTTGTAGCTTGTCTGAGATATGATGTGCTTAGTAGCAGGCAGTGCTTCATCCTTGAGAATTCTGGCTTTTTTGCACAGGTCTGTTGGCCTTGAATTTTGTTGCGAAAACGTATGGTGTTCGTTAAAAAAAAGAAAATGAAGTTCCATCGCTTTTTAAAGTTAATATACACAGTAATATCAAAAGTGGCTTTCAATTCAAAAGATTGGGGCACAAAGTTAGTATCTGAACACAAGGTCATGTTAGACGTCATGAGCGGAATATCTGTCAGCCGTGTTTCTATATTTTGTTATTGAGAGGTTTTGGTCTTATTACTCATAATCAATTAGCCTACCACCAAGGACACCTAGAACTAAAACTAATTCCAAAAAAGTTGGGACAGTATGTAAAATGCACATAAAAGCAGAAAGCAGTGATTTGTAAAAAGATTATTTACATATATTTAATTGAAAACAGTACAAAGAAAAGATATTGAATGTTTTACCTTGTCAAATTTATTTATTTTTGTAAATATACACTAATTCCAAATTTGAGGCCTGCAACACATTCCAAAAAAGTTGGGACAGGGGCAAAAAAAAGGACTGGAAACCCACAAGTAAACAGGTGATGCATGACTGGATATAAAAGGATATCAAAAGACTGTTGATATATTATTTTCAGGTACTCTTACAAGCGATACTATAACCTCTCTGCATTTCAATGGATCTCTATGGGAATTGGGGGGTGGGACTAGATTAAGCTGTAAATTACATGGGAACAGTATGGAACACATGGTTGGCTAAATGGCTGTAAGTCATCAAGGGTGTGACGTATCAAACAAGCCTCAAACCATCACTCTGCTGCCAGATGTGCAGTAGATATTGATGGATATGGATCTTCTCCTGACTTATTTTTCCATAGAGTTCAATAGAAAAATTTGTCAAAAAAAACAACTTAATAATTAATTATAAATATATATATATATATATTTTATTTTTTGATTTTTTTATCAGTTCACAGATACATCACCTGTTTTACTTTTGGTTTTTTTTTTTTTTTTTCCCCCTTTCCCAACTTTTTTTTTTGTTTTGCAATTGCAATTTTGGAATTTGAATTTTTTTTATTTTAAAAAAAAAAAAAAAAAAAGATGGGTTGAGATTCTTTTGATACCTCAGACCAACTTAATGAACACTTACCGCCATCCCCATGCACATCCATTCCATACTGATCCAAAATTACAAAAAATCTATAGTCCATCCATTCAAGAAGAGAAGAAGAAACGGTCAATCGTTCTAAGAGTAAAAGAAATAAGATATTAAGAGTCTTTATTATATTATGCTCACATGACATGGCATGGAGGAAAAAAAAAAAAAAAAAAAAAAAAAAAAAAATTATTTTATACTTTATTCTATTTGTGTTTAAACTATTTTTTTTTTTTTTGAAAAAAAAAGGGGGGGGGGGGGGGGGGGGGCTATTTAAAAAAGGTTCAATAATTTCTAAACGGTTCATCAGATATGGATGAAAATACCCTCAAATTAAAGCTGACAGTCTGCAGTTCAATATTGTATCCTTTTAAACTCAAAGTGTTAGAGTACAGAACCAAAATAACAAAAAATGTGTCACTGTCAAATTAATTAAGGTGCTTACTGTATATACTGTAAATGCAGTGTGCAGTCAAACTATGCCAGTATGTTGACTATGATTATCTCTGGAAGATTGTATTTAGTACATCAATGCTTTGGCTAAATATGTTAAATGCTCCTTTAAGTTGATTGACAAAAAAAAAATGAAAGTCACATTTTGGCAGGTCAGCAGTTTGCCAATGCTATCCACTTTGACATTGAATAAAAACATTTAGACCTAATGCATATGATACCGTTTCCTGCACTACACTGATGTACATTTGGAGTGCTAGATGTGGCTGAATTCTGTTCATGATTATCAAAATTTCTTAGGTTAAAAAAAATAAAATAATTGGCAGCCCTGTGCAATGGCTTTGGAAAAATTGCTGTACTCTGCATTTTAGTTGGATGTTAATACACGGAATGTACAACACGCATAATTCATATCAGTGAATAATGAGAATAAGGACGTCTCGGAATTAAAAACCTGTTGAGATGCAGCGCTTAAGAGTAAGGTGACAATAAGGTGTAAATCTGAAAGGATTAATTGAGGTAAGTGATTTATGTGGGCAGAGTCAGGACCCTGCACCAGGTGTTTGTGCTACTCTGGGTCACAGCCAACTGCTGAGGTACGTAGGAATCAAGCAAAGGCACAGCTGCGTCCAACATGCAGCGATTCTGCGCGGCACTTACTGTTTTTAACAAATAAATATTGCAAGCAAAACATGTTTAATTCTTACAGGCACTGGGTAGTGGCACATGGCAAGTCAACAGGGGGCTGGCGAAATGGGATGATGAAATATTTATCAGAGCATTGCATATTCAGCGGTGGGTCCTTTGTGAGAGCTCGTGTGATCTTCCCCAACACGTTCGCAAATTAAATATTTATTGCCTTTAAATAAATAGGCCAGTACTGGGTAGCGAGCAGACAGAATGTCTGGGCGAATCGAAAAGCGTGCAGATTGGCGGTGCTGTCGGCAGCCTAGACGCAACGTCTCAGGAGGCGGGGGGTTTGCCGCACCTGTCAGTCCGACGATCAGAGAATGGCTGCGAAAACCCGTTCACTCGCAGAGTGCGATTCGCCTTCAGTTAGGCAATTTTCAGGGATTTAGCGCAAATAAGGCGCGGCTGTTAAATACCGCTATGTGCTACAAATAGAATTATGTGGTGTGTGTGAGAGAGAGAGGGATGGGGGTGAAATATGCAGATGCAGAAATGCTTTAAAATCCAACACGTTGCTGGATCTGGTGATTACAGGAGTAAATGCGGTGATGCCATAAAATATACAGTACATTGGATGGAAACACATTAAGCAATGTAAATGTTGGATATTAAAAGTCTTATTAAAACATGTCAAATACTAGCAGTAACACTGGTTATGGGGAAGGCGTGAAATAGTTATAGAGGTATCATTGTGAGTAAGTCATGTCCCGGTATGTCTGATGGATAACGATCATTTTGCACAGAATAGTTCCAATAGTTCCAAGTAAGACACAGTACATCTAATAGCTGTCGATACATATTTTTTGAAGGTGGCATCTGTGTCTCATAGCTGTAGTCAGTAAATATAAGAGGATAATGAGTAAAAAGGTAGTATACGAGTTCCGATGTATATGTTGGCTATGGGTAACACTCATCACTTGTGTTTGGTGGCTGATGTTATATATGAGTGGACAGATCCCCTGTGTTCGATGGCTAAATATTTGTATATGACCCTATAGGTCAGTTTCCACTTAAAGGCTATGACTGACTGAAAGTAGTGAACTGAAGTAATTTTACCCTCTTCAAAGGACAATGATATCTTGTAAAATGTCTTCCCGCAGGGAGGAAGACATCAAAACTCAACAAAACATCACAAGCAATTAAACTGTCAGCATGTGGGACTGTTTTATTTGAGAAGGCATAACTCTATATAGCCAAACATGTTTAAAGTGTGCCTTTCACTACCATGAACTTGGGAAATCAGAGACAATGAATTACAAGGAGAGTGGACCCAGAGGGCTGAATCAAGCAAGCTATTGTGATGCCAAACACACACACACACACACACACACACACACACACACACACACACGTGCACGCACAGTCAAATTGAATTGATGTGATGTCTTTTAATGTCTCAAAATATGCCATTATTTCATAATATAATGAATGTTGATAATAATAAATAAAGTCGATTAAATAAATATAGTGAAATACTATGTAACACAACAGTGTTCTGATTACATTACATTACAGGCATTTAGCAGACGCTCTTATCCAGAGCGGCTTACACAACTTTTTAACATTTCTTTTTTACATATATTATCCATTTATATAGCTGGATATATACTGAAGCAATTCAGGTTAAGTACCTTGCTTAAGGGTACAACGGCAGCGTCCTACCGGGGAATCGAACCTGCGACCTTTCAGTTACAAGGGCAGTTCATTAACCATTATACTATACTGCTGCCCCGTCTGATGATTTTGTAATCTGGTGCACATATTCCTGGCAGTTTATATGCATGCAAATTGTTAGAAAGCCAACGCCAATTATTACTTATAACTTCAGTGATCATCTGAAAAGAGCGTCTTTCATGGTGACAATGCACCAACCCCCCACAGATAATGTGTAGTTGGCCAAAGGTTTGGGGAGCAAGACGTCATTAAAATGCTATGGCCGTCTCTGTCCCAAGATCTGAACCCAGTCAGCAATTACGGAATATTCTGGAACAACGTCTGAGACAGAGTTTTTCACTTAGCTCAATAAGCATGAGTTGATTAACTTTCTCATGGAAGAGTGGTTCCTCTTGCAGAATTCCAGAAGCTGGTATGCTATACCACTTTCAGACCATACTGGCTACAAAAGCTGGCCCAACCCATTGGAACATTTGTGAACATTTACATTTGTGGTCATTACCTGTACACCTGTCTCTGTAATTTAATATTGAGAATTTAAATGTTAAGATTCAGCCATAAAACCAAATAAACTTAAATAAATAAATAAATAAACCCAATGATAAAATTGTACAAAGGTATGGATCAGTAGGTAGGAGTATTGTACTACCGCGACACTGGCGTGAGTCGTGACTGTGGAAGACCAGCTGAACTTCCCAGCACACATTTTAGCAACCACACAGTCCTGCAGGATCTTCCTTCACAACATCAGCACAATCCACCCCTTCCTCACCCAACACAGCTACTGGTACAAGCCCTAATAATATCTCGTCTGAAACTCTTGCTGGTCGGCATTCCAGACTGTGCCATCTGGCCACTGCAACTGGTCCAGAGTGCTACAACAAAACTTCTTAAAATTCACACATGCTATTCTTTTTAACATCCATCGCTACCTTCTGGTTGCTGCCTGCATTTAATTAAAATCTCACAAATGGTACTGCCCCTTCCTACCTTCAGACGATGAGGACGCCGTAAACTCGAAACAGACCTCTCCGTTCAGCATCTTCACACCAGCTGGCTGTCCCATCTCTTTGAGCACCCAGCAGCCGCTTCTTGTGGCCCCGGCACTTGATGGTGGAACAACCTTCCCCAATCAGTCAGAAAGGCAGATTCGCTGGCAAATGTCTAAGACCCCACCTTTTCAGACTAGACCTCATTGTTTCTATTTTTAAACTTTTGCATTGCACTCAGGGCTTTGTTCCCTCTTCCTTTAACACATGCATTGATGTGAAAACTACACCTCTCAGATTTGGTTTGGGACAGGAAACTCTGTGTTTGAAATAAACGGATCTCATTTGGGTTGTAATTTTAAGACACAAAAGGTACAAAGTGTCTTGTAGTCTGTTTAAATTAAAAATGTCTCCTTTGTGCTTTCCTGTTTACTGGGGGTAGGTTGTGCTGATGTGCACAACCACTGGGTTGCGGGTAGCTTTGTTTCGTTTGTCACCCAGATTGAATTAAAGAGACATTTTTAGCAGACTTGCTTTTTAATAAAGGATGAATCCTGAAGAGCTGGGTGTAACCTGCTGTGAAATTAAAACCCATTAAGCTATCTAATTTAATTGACAAACTTTTTATTTGAGAGATCAACAGCAAACTCATTTTAGCTAGTTAGTTGGGTGATATGTACCTTTTTAATTATGTTATTTGGCCTTATGAGTAGTTGAGCCGTCTTTTCCCCCTAACAGTTGCTGCATACAGTATATGTTGTTAATATAAAGGTTTCAGAGCACAGTAAACAAACCAAGGTGGACACTCACCTGGATCTATTTTAGTTATCCTATGACATGACTGAAATTAGATATTGTCATTAGTTTCGTTTTGTGACTGCAGCGTCTAGAATTAATTCATTCTAGGTCTTCTGTTTTCATGTTATCTCGTATAATAAATATTTTGAATGGCATGGACATATACCCCGAAGAATGTCTATGCCATTCAAAATGGTTTTGAATGCATATTTTCAAGCCATTCAAATTTCCTAAAATGTAGCTATGTAGGTAGCTATTCCATCCATTGAATCCCTCGGATTCTTACTTTTTTGTTTTACTTTTTTTGCTCCCCCAAACCCCAAAACAATAAAATATCATGGGTGCATAAGCCTATATTAAAAAATGTATATTCATATTCACATATATTCAATGCCCCCAATGCATGCTGCAAGTGTTACTGCAGATAAAAATGATAAAAAGTAAAATACTGTATGGCCAAAGGGTGTAAACCATGATGGATTGGTGTGTCATGTCTGTAATAAATAGGACAGTTGGCAACATCAGGGCAACATGACAACTGCACCTATGAGGAGGGGGTGGAGTCCAACTGTATTATTGTACAAACATATAATTGTCTAAGATGTAGTGTGTATATGTTATGACGGAAAACGATTTTCATGGATTTATGTGATGTAAAAAAGGGAAAAAAAAGGGAAAAAACATGGATGGCCCACTGATTTCTATTTCCTATTTATAGAACAATATATACATAGGTAGTATACATACGCATAGCTAATATTTATTATGTTCACAATAAGCCACCTAGATGCTGATCTGAAGAGTTTTATTTTAAATGCACTTTGGTCAAAGGGCCAAATACAGTATTTGGCTCCTGTGTTCTTAGTTTAAATATTCTGGTGTACGTCATGTTGGTGTAGTTTGACAGTGGATATTCAGCGTGAAAATGGGAAAATATATTACTGTGAGATAATACTCCTACTGCATCGCTGCACCCCATACCCAGTGCTCATGACTCATTCTTAGCTGCTACAATATGTAGGGACTGCTATGGCTGGGAACTGATGGCTGTGTAGAGCAGGAAATGAATATGTACGAATGGCCCTACTTTACCAGCCCCGTTTACCAGCACTAATATGGACGTTTCAAAACCGACCGACTGCTTTAAGAGAATCTGTGACTCCCTTCATTTAGTTTGTTTTCACTTTCAAGCTTTTGGTGTAAAAATGCATTGAGCTGGCTTTGTAGGAAGAGGCTAATTTCTGCTTGGCCAAGAAAGGTGTTTTCACACCTTTTACTGGCGTCGTAAAACAGCAGATTTGAGTGCATGTCACAATTGGAGTAGTTGACGGCTCTTTCCATTTCACACCACTTCTTTGACAGCCAATGCAGGCCCTTGTGGTCTTCTCTTCTTAAAAAGAGTCGATTTTTGCAGCTGAATAAAGTCACTATTAGCAAGTGCGTGGGAAAAAAGGCATTCATCTCAAAGGCATTTTTGCAGTCTTTTGTTTAAACCTGTATTTTAAAAGGGAAAGCAATGTAAATATAATGTTTAGGGAACTGGGCTTGTAACCGAGAGGTTGTGGGGTCAATTAGTGGGTAATCCACAGCTGTTGCATCCTTGAGAAAGGTACTTAACCTGAATTTCTTCATATATCAAGGTGCATACATGGATACTGGGTAAAAAATTTAGTTTTGTCAAAGCCTAAAATGTCAAACTCTTATCAACATTCAATCCACATTTGTCCTTGACGTTACAAGTAAATGCAAGCTTTAAGATGTTTTACTGATTGCTGAACTCACAAAACTGTTTGTGAAAGGGAAAAAAAATAAATCTTGCTTTCATTTTGGACAAAGTTGACAAACAAAGTTGACAAATGCTGATTGAATCCCAGCCACTCTCTATATTCAGTGCTAAAGAGGGAAGAAATTTGTGAGTGTAAAAACTTAAAAGCTCTGGAGTACAAGCTTGTGGATTCTTCAGTGTGCAGTTAGTTTCATGCCATGTTTGCTTTCAATTAATCAGCAAAACTTCCAACCCAAAACAAATTGAATAAAATAAAAAAAGTCAAATCAAACTTAATCCTCACTGCTCTGTGTTTTAGTTAATATTCTGGAACTATTAGCACAAATACAATTGATCACGTTTGGGACACCCAGTGCTTAAAAATGAAAACAGAAAGGCTGAGAAAGGCCTGTCCCTTATGTCATATATTGTGAATAAATACATAAATAAATAAGCATAAGTAAAATGTGTGGCTGTTAGTAATGGTTGGTTGCTTAATGTATACACAATGGACATATGTACAGACACATGTAGGGGTAGTGGAATAGATATAGATTAAATGGAAGGTGTACACAGCTTTACAGATGCATCTAATCAGCTCTGCTTACTGAATGTACGCAGGCATGTTGCATAAATGATTGATGTCTGCTCTTTCAGCAAGAAATTGTTGCAGCTCCTCAATTTCAATGAATGAATAGCTATAACATGATTTATACTGTCAAAGTAAATAATGAGCAAGGACGAATGAAGCCTTTGTTCCAATTTAAAATTTTTGCTTCCAATTAATTTTGTTTTTTCTCGGTAGGCTACGGATAGCCTATTAACCAATTCCGTGGATATTCCTACAAAATAGAGCTGTTGTCCAATTAAAATAATAAATAAATAATGGGGTTTTTAAACATAATTCGTTATTATTCTTTGTCTTCTCATCTCTCTATTTTCTATACGTTGGGCCTCTCCTGCCACCGCTTTGCCTCCTGCATCCACACAAAGAGCAGAAGCAGCTTTCTCAGAATGGCATTCTTGAGCAGCTTGCCCGCAAGCCAGTAGCTATTTATATCCTAGAGCCCACGCAGTACTACAGAAAAGGGCTAGCTTGGACCGCAGACTCACAAACCTATACATCGACACCAGACAGGACTCTGCAGAACCAGTGCAGGCTTCACAGACAGCTGCCGGTGCGGCGAGAGCAGGTAAAACAACAGGTAAGCCCGCCAGGTCCTCCTCTAAGACATCTGAAGGGGGTCCAGTAGAAGGTAAAATGACAAAGTAAAGGGTCAATGAAAGCGTGTGGACAGGTTGAAGTGTTTCAAGAGCAGATGGAGTGGCAATTTTAATACAAAACTCTGCTGTTAGAATGATTAATTCTAAGGTAATAGAGACAGGTAGAATTTTAACAGCTGAAATTACGTTTAATGGTTTTCACATGAAAATAATCAATGTTTATGCACCGGCTAATCAAAATGACCGAATCACTTTTCTTCCAAAGCTGCGTCCAGTCCTTTTGGGAAATCTCCCCGTTGTCATGGTGGGGGATTTTCAACTGTGCCCTGAGGGATGAGGACCGTAGCCGACCGTGGAAAGACCGCTCAAGTCCAGAGCTGGTGTCAGTTATTGAGGACAACTCCCTCGTTGACGCCGGTCGGGACCTGGTGCCGCGCTACACGTTGGGTGAGCTTGTGCGGCCAATCCTTTTCCAGGATAGATCGCATTCTCCTAAGCCAACAGCTACAAACAACACCACTTCACAAACAGTCTTTTTTTCAGATCATAAAGCACTCACTGTACAGATCACACTGCCTACACCAGTGCACAGGAGAAAGGGACTATGGAAATTAAATACATCACTTTTGGAGAACACTGCGGTTAGAGCGGCATATACGCATAGATTAGAGGAATGGAAGACACTTATAGACTTTTACGATTCACCAATAGAATGGTGGGAAATGGTTAAGTCACGCGCAAAGAGGTATTTTATTACAGTAGGAAAGACACAAGCGAGAGAAAAGAGGGAGAAAAAAAAAATGGCAAAACACACTCACAAGGTTACAGGCACAGGGGTTTGAGGTATCACGAGAAATTTTGCAGGTAAAATACACTTTAGCGGCACTCTACAGAAAGAAACAAGACAAAATACTTACAGTATTTAGACCAATACTTAGACCAGAATAAAAAATGCACAAGTTTAAAACAAAAAAATAAAAAACAAGAGGAACCAAATACCAGCACTGGTGGACAACACAGAGCAAATCATAACTGGGGAACAAGATATAAAATAACATAGACTCTTCTATAAAGAATTGTACAACACAAAAGAGATTGATAGTGGATTCATATTTACAAAACATACAGTCAATACCTACAGGGGAAGGAGAGAAGGAGGAGAGTCTGTCCACAGAGGAGGGTTAAGATGGGTTAAGATAATTTACCACAATAACATTAGTAGTGTGTTAGTTAACGGTTCTACAACACAAGATTTTCCCAAGGTTGCCCTTTATCAGCTCTCCTATATATCCTCTGTCTAGAACCACTGCTACTCATGGTCAAAAATAACTCACAAATAACAGGTTACACTATACCAGGGTGCAAAGAGCAGGTTAAGACACTAGCTTACATGGACAACAACACATTTTTCTGCACTGAACCAAGTTCAATTCCGCACATAATACATACCCTTGATCACTACTGCACTGCCACCTCTGCAATAATTAACAAGACTAAGAGTGAAGTGTTTGTGTCCAGGTCTTGGGCGGTCGACCAGGTCCTGTCTGATTCTTTTCCTGTAAAGAATATGGTTAAAATCTTGGGTGACTTTCGACAGTCTGGACCGACGCCCACGGCCGGGTACGTGGTAAAATCAATCCTGATTTTAGGATCCTGATTGTACAAGCTATGCTTTACCCGATCCTGGCCTACATAGGTAAGATCTTTCCCCCAGATAAGAATGTTGAAAAACAGATTAAATAAGATCATATTTGGATTTGTCTGGGGGAGTAGGCAGAAGAGGGCAAAGAGGCTGACAATGCGGAAAGACCTGAAGAACAGGGGTAGGGGTGTGCCAAACATCGTCCAGATAATCAGGATGCAGAGCCTAACATACCATCTCACAAACATCAAACAGATGAATAACAAAGCCAGTTGCATGAACCATTTTTACTTTGCTACCAGTTTAAGACCCCTGGGGCTCTGCAACCTGGAGCACACACACCCCTACTCCTGGGACCCACCCATACCATAGAGGATGCTGAACCATTTCATATACTCATCAGGCTTACACATAGCACAAGTAATGGATTGGTCTTTCAAAGGTATAAAACAGGTCATCAGAAACAAAGAAACAGTTCAGGTCCCCGAACTCATAAAACACAGCACAGTAACAAACGTCTGGAAAAATATTAACCACAAATTCTTACTGAACCCCCAGGAGGACCTGGCGTGGATGGCTGTACAGAAAGCTCTTGCCACCAGAGTGTTAATGTTCAGGAAGAGCTTGGGCCTAGTGGAGACCTGCCCCTATGCAGACTGTACAGCATATGAAACTGAGGTACACCTTCTGTGGCACTACAAAAAAGCCACAAACATCTGGTTAACCATTACACCTCTTCTCAACAGATATATGGACACAAGGATACTGGCCCCCCCGGGAAATCTTTCTCGGTCCCGCCAACGGAGTTAAATCTGCCGAGGAGGAGATTGCCTGAAGGGTCATCAACTGCACAAAACTCACACTCTGGGAAAGTCGAAACGTAAAAGTATTTCACAACCAGGAACTCCACAAAATCGTTGTCACCCGCATGATCATCAACCGGATCAAAGACTACTACCACCTTGATCGCGATAGACTAGTGGGTAAATGCACCACCAATATAAACTGGAAAATAACACGTCTCACAATTACACATATAGCCTCATCCCTTTGTAGAGTTTTTCCTGTAAAGCCCCAACCACACCCGCCCATCTCATCCATGTCTGTCATCTAACCCCCATGGACAATTTTTTGTGTAAACTGGTTGAAATAGTCAAATTAAAACCAAGCCCAAAGTATCAACATAAATGTATATCTGATAATGTCCTGTCTGAGTAAAAAATGTCTCAAATTATAGTCCTTGATTTGAATGTAATGTGAGTGTGAAAAAGTTAGGTGTTTAAATGTGTAGGTTTCCATATATAGTAATATAAATGTAAAAATATGTTTAATGTTAAATAGTATAGCCTAACCATAACTGTCGTCTTTGAATTGAATGTAATGTCTGAAATAACTAGTAAAAATATAAGAATGTAATGTCTAAAATAACTAGTAATGTTGGCAATGTGTACGTCAGATTTCACATATAGTAATGTACATGTTTAAAAATGTTATTTATGTTTAGTAGTGATGAATGTGGATTGTATTCAGTGTGAAACTGTATGACTTGAATGCAAAAACAATCAATAAAAAAATGGCTAGCTTGGATTGGAGGACATGAAGACTAGCTCTCTAGCAATTCCTATCCTGTGGGTGCCTGATTCATTGATGGAAGGAACAAATGCAGTGGTTAATAACCTTAGTTTTTTATTGAGATAGTATAGTAGACTATATACAGTTGAAGTCGGAAGTTTACATACACTTAGGTTGAAGTCATTAAAACTAATTTTTAACCACTCCATAGATTTCATGTTAGCAAACTATAGTGTTGGCAAGTCAGTTAGGACATCTACTCTGTGCATGACACAAGTAATTTTTCCAAAAATTGTTTCCAGACAGATTATTTTTAATATTTTTAATATCCTTTGCATGCCATGACTTCCTGATGTCTGTGACCCAACGACATAAAAAGACTCTTGATATCTTATTTTCTGGTATTCTTACAGGCGATACTATAACGTCTCTGCATTTTAATGGATCTCTATGAGAATTTGGGGGGTGGGACTAGATTTAGTTGTAAATTACACTGGAACAGTATGGAAACACATGGTTGTCTAAATGGCTGTAAGTCATCAAAGGTCTGTCGTATCAAACAAGTCTTAAATCATCACTCTGCTGTCAGAAATACAGTAGATATGGATCGATAACTTGCAGGGTTTCTTCTCCTGACTTATTTTTTCATAGAGTTAAATAGGAACATTTGTCAGGATAAACAACCCTTAAAGTGATCCATCCATATCTACTGCATATCTGGCAGCAGAGTGATGGTTTGAGGCTCGTTTGATACCTCAGACCCTTGATGATTAACAGCCATTTTACCAATCATGTATTCCATACTGTTCCAGCATCATTTACAGCTAAATCGAGTCCCACCCCCCAATTCCCATAGAGATCCACATATGCACATTTGTGACCATCCACAATCTCTACCCCACTCACTATAAACCTCTTCTGCAAGCTATTTCTAGACAGTTTGGAGTGTGCTTGTTTTGTGCCATTCAATTTGTATCACAGCAGGGCTGTAGATTATATTCTTTTTTGGCTCAAACTGCAGTTTCCTTGAGACACAGGTCTGATGGAGACCACAAGTTGGAGATCTTAATTAGATTGAAGTCTAAGAGTTGCTGCTCGGACAATGTGTATTTTCAGAGATGATGAATTTCAATAGATACATGAAATAATATGCATATATTTTTTAAATTACCAAATTATATGCATGGTCAAGTGCTCTCATTCTATGAATTCAAAATAAAAAAATTGTAGAGAGCTGGATACTGAAGGTAGACCTTTACCCGTTACACTTCCACCACCCCCATTTACTGTATTAATTTACTGTAAATAAATACAGTAAATTAACAAATAAAGAAAGAAACACACTGTCCAAAGCAAAAGGGAATATCTACCTACAGTCATAGCAAACAACTCAATTAGCCTGTGTGACACACATTTCAATATACTGTGCTTTTGGGAAGAGCAAGTAAAGTATTAAATCAAAAGGACATCTAAAACATAAGTTTAGATGCATGTTAAATAATTGACAAATATACTATAAGACAATTTTCTATAAAAATGACGATTCAGTAAAAATATTAACAAAAAATAAACCATTCATTTTCTCTGCAGTATTAGTCACTAAAATATTAAATATGTGAGAGTTGCTGGGTCATAATCTGATAAAACCTTTATTTGCTTAAATTTTTTTTTTCATTGCTTTTGAAAAGAAATACCCGCATACTGCCACCACTGTGCCGACTGCACATGTGCTAAGAGCACCGCAGTGAGTATTCCAAAGTAGTCTTCCTCTACACTAATGACTATTATCTACATTACAGACCACTAGGGATGGGTATCGAGAACCAATATTAAACTGGTACCGGCTCAGTTACCAAAATACAGATAAGCACCTGGAAAACCGGTGCTGCGATCGATATTTGAACGTAATTCACTTAAATTCATTCTAACATAGCTGGCAGGCGTTTTCAAATTACCTACCATAAAATATATGTTTCTACTCGGGTCCTAACAATAACAAGTTTTGTTTTTCTAATGATGAGGAGTTGTACGCGTCAGGCGATTACGTTCATCGTTGTCTGTTTACATTCTGTGCACTCCAGTCATGTGGCACTGATGGCAGACAGGTTAAGACGTTCAAAAGTGTGAACCAAAGTGAACGTAAACACAGAAAAATGCAATTTATGTAAAAAAAGCTGTTGCGTGTAAGTGGAGTAATACTAGCAGTTGAATGAAACACTTACAAATACAAGCAGTGTATTTGTAAAGCAGTGCAGTGTATTTGACTGCTTGAGCAAAGTGGCCGCTGCGCCATTACCTTCAGTGCAGCCCTCGATCCAGCTGATACGATTCCCCAAAATAACGTGACTGTCTGGACCTCATCAAGTCAAGGTAACATTTGTTCTATTTCGTTCCTCCAACCATTAGGGTTGTCAACCAAGAATTAACCTCCCAGGTGCCCGATGCATCGAGACTCTTATACCAACATTTGTCATAAATGTAGTGACGTAGTGACGTAATTCCTCCTTATAAAGGGCAGTGGCGCCCCCAGAAAGTTTTCATAGGGGGGGCCGGGGGGCACTGAAAATCTTGGGGTGGCACACCAAAACCAAAAGCCATAACTGAATTTCAGGAATTCTAATATGTTGTTGTAGTATATAAAAAAATATACATTATTGATTTAAATGAATAATACCTGATGTAAAATATCAGATAGAAGCATATTATGCAGACTCGGAAGCATATTATGCATATGCGACTCGCGAGCCGCGAGGGGGGGCCAGCGATTTTATCAGGGTGGCCGTGGCCCCTCCTGGCCACCCCTTGGTGGCGCCACTGATAAAGGGAGGCATGTCAATGCGTAAGTCCTCTTCGTTTTCTCGCCGATGCAGAGTTGAGAAGTGAGATTGTCTGTATCTTCTGCTAGTTCCCGACGCCTTGTCGGAGCTATGATTCTTATCGTCCTCCAAAGGCGGTGATAAGCACTCGCATGCGGTATCCGCTGGTAGCTTTGCTATTTTATGATGGGTATCGTTTTCTTGGTTATTTTGCTAATGCTAAACTATGCGGTTGTTTACGTTTAGCATATATAATTTGCGGTTAGGCACACGGTTCTGCCGTGTTTATTGGTTCACTGCAGCGAAACATAATCATGCGGTGAACAGGTTTGTATGCAGCAAGTACAGGTTTGTATACTTCTGCATTTTCACTGATTCCAGATCTATCCTGGGTGTAGTGCACTCCAGTGAGATTTGGTTTTCTACAATCTGTGAGCTCAGGTGATTGGTTTGTGTGGCAGAGTAGCGTGTGCGCTTCCCCAACTCAAGACCACCCGCCACATGTTGCATCCTCAGGTGCTCTTTATCCTTCTAAAGCATGAGCACCTTGTGCACAGAATGTGGGGGAGCCATGGATATGGCTGATGGGCACACCCGGTGCTGCCTGTGCCTCAGCCTCGGGCACCAGCAGGAGGCCTTTTTAGACCCCTGCCCATGCTGTATGAGTATGTATCTGGAGACCAAGCAGGCCCGATTGGGGTCAGTGGGAGGCTCAGGTTCCACTGACAATTCAGTGGGCTACTAGGCCTCTCTAGAGACTATTCTCTGTGCAGCCCTGGCACGCATGGGTTGCGATATGCCTCAGGTCAGCACTACAAAGACATCTAGATTTCACCGCCGGGCCCTCCAGGGGGTGCAGTTTGCCATGCCAGCATCTAATGATTTCCTGGGCTAATGATGAGCTAAGTAAATGTTGGTCACGCCCTGGCTTACAGCGGGTGGCCAAAGACTGTTGGACATTTGCGTCCATGTAGGACGCGGGAGTCTATGGACTCGACCAGATGCCCTCTGTGGAACCCGCCATTGCGGCACTGGTAGTATCCTCAGAGGAGGCAGTCCGGGCAGACGCCCGCTGCCCTAGGCCACAATGCAGAGCAACAGATGATCTGCTCTGTAAAACATATGATGCGGCTGCCAGGACGGCGCAAATTGGTAATTCACTGTCGTGGCTGATGCACGCGCAATTGCAGATGATGCTTGATGCGGGGGTCGACATTTCAATCAGTGATGCATCGCTGCAGGCATTCTCATTTATGACACAGGAACTAGGCAGAGTAAAGTCCTTGCTCACAATGACTCAGCGTCAGGTATGGTTGGCTCAGTCGCCTCTCCTGGACGCCAGAAAAAGAACCATCAGAGACCTGCCAGTTATTCCCGGCCAGGTTTTCACCAAAGTAGCCAAACAGACACTTGAGCGTTCTGTGGAGGCATTAAGATACAGGTAGCAGCAGATGTCACAGGGTCAGCAAGGGCACCACAAGCTTTTGCTGGTGGCCCCCAAATGGCCGTGTGAAACCCTAGTTTCCAGCGCTCCTCTGCCTTGTTTACGAACCGCCCTGGAAAATCCCGTTCCGGAAGGATCTGCTGTCGCAACAAAGTGGCTCTGTTTGGCACCCTCGGCTAAGCAAGATGAAGCTCTGCGTATGGCCACTGAGGAGCCCGACCCTTTGGTAACTGAGTGCGGTTCCCCTGTCCTGTGGACGCTACTTAACTCCAGAGCCCCCTCTACGAGGAAGGCCTATGGATATATGTGGCAACTGTTCTGCACATGGTGCTCACAAAAAGGCGCGAACCCTGTACACTGTCTGGTTTCTGTAGTACTGGATTTTTTGCAGTCTTACTTGATCACGGCAGAGCAGCCAGGCCCCCCAAATGCTCCGCCTGCCCCCCCAAATCCAGAAAAAATTAAATCTGACAATATGAAGTCGGCGCTACGGTAGGCTATTAGAGCTGCAGACGATTCGGCCAATCATAAAGTAATCGAAATAATATATTTCTCTAATATCTGATTGGTTTGTTTGGCTAAATAAAACATGGAGACGAGAGAGAAGTCAGTTTCTTTGATCGATCTATGCTGTCTCTTCTTGATAACTGTAACTGTTACGCATTGCTTAGGATATAATATTCGCAAACCTGGCTTACTCAGTGAGTTGAGGATAGTGGCGATAGAGTCTCCATCTGGGAGATTTGATTTTAAATAGATTGATTACATGTTGCATCTAGCCTAGTTGTTACAGCTGCGATTCTGTGAAACAGCTGCAGCATTGCACTAGCTGGCTGCACATGTGTGTGCACGCCCGTGTGTGTGTTAGTGAGCCTACTGCTGCGTGTTGGCTAGTCAGCCCTACTTTTCTCAAACTTTGGAATACTTCACATACATTAAAATACACTATCATATCTGTCTCTCTCTCTTACGTTCTCTATCACTCTCACGGCGAAACGGCAGCCGTCAACAGAGGCAAGGTGTCTCAGGTATAAGATATATTTAAAAAATTATTTTTATAATATATATATAGCCTATATATCCTGAAATTTAATGATGAGCCAGTTACAGTAACTTAGTTTCACATGTAAATAGAAAATGGCACAAAGAGACTGAAATGATGAAGGAATATAGCTAATCTTTAATATACTATAATATTGTTGTAATACTTTTATTGATTCCATATAAGATTAGATAATGATTTGGTATTATTGGGCATAAATAAAGTTGTCCTCCTATGAGATGAGGAGGGGTGGAGATGGGTTTAAAATGTAATAAAATTATCTTATCCACTAATATACTGATTAGCCTATGCTTTAGCTTTATATGAAGGTCTCAAATCTAAAATCTCGGGCTTTGGAAAAAAAAAAAATCTTCAAAATGTTCATAAATTAAACATTTTATTTTAGAAAATGCCCTGTGTGAGGTTGTGTATAAATGCAGGAAATTAGTTTTAAAAGGCAAAACATTTTTTGGTGGAGGATCCCCAGACCCCCCGCTACATAGTCCCCCCCCCTTGTGCCCCCCCAATCAAAGCAGTCTAGAAACGGCCCTGTTTATAACTGTTATTCTGTTAGCTTCTGAGAAGCTCAAGAACTTTTGTTATTTGGTAATCTGTAATCTTGTTCATTTAAGTTTATTGTATTTGTAGTGAAGCAGCAATGAAACACATTACCAGACTACCAGACATTTTTTTAGAGCAATGGGTCCCCTCATTATATACTCTCAGGAAATTATGAGGAAACAATTTCATTTCATTTTATCAAAATAACTTGTTATTTCTGCTAAAAATAATAATAAAATAACTTAATTATTTTCGCAACATCTCTTTATTTAAACAAAATTATGGAGAGTAGTATCGATCAGAGTATCGATAAGTATTGGTGTCAATAAGCAGTACTGGTACCGGTATCGGTATCAACAAAATCCTAATGATACCCATCCCTACAGACCGCACAGTATTACAGAGCAGTTAGTGTCGATCGGAAGAGATGGTCTTGCCTCTGGGCAGCTGGTGCATCATTGGAACTGATGCAGAGGTAATCTGAGAAACCCTGAATGACTTCAATCTAGCTTAGCCCTGGACGGAAGGGCCCAGAAGCGTCATACCATTGCTCCAAGACACAGACAACTCGTGCTAGCTGCTCAAACCTGGTTAAGCCTACGCTGGCGACGAGCACCTTTATGGAGAACCACTCGGGGGGCATCTGATCCAGTTAAAATTGTAATTTAATAGACCATTAGGTTTTTTTTTTTTTTTTTTCTTGAAAACTGAGCCAAGCCATACAAATGCAGTATAAAATGCATCGTAGCACAAGTATCATTTTTATGTCCAGTTTGCATCGCCCCCTCCTACACGCAGTACAGTATATGCAGTATTCTGTTGTGACTATATGGTATATAGCAAACATTTATTTGATCTATTTACCAGGTGCTGACACTAAGCACTTTCTGAGATGAGAGCTGAGCGGTCTGATGAAATCTTAAATTGCTTTCTTGGCTTGTTTGTTCCACTTGATGTTATCTGCAATAAACTCCCAAGGTAATGCTTACCTCAGCAAAGAGTATGGCTGAACACCTGCCTCCATAAAGCCCCACCATCACACCATTTGGGGCCAATGGCCACATATGAACCTGTCATAGTCTCTTTGTGCCATTGAAGTAAAAAGTTAATATTTACGTGAGTAAATAAAAATAAATAAATGCATTTTTTTCATCATGGTATTAAAAATATTGTTGTTTTAACATGGACATAGCATGAATGTCTTTGACTTGATTCATTATTTTCAATGCACAAGCACCTCAGTTGTTAGCATGGGGTGCTTTGCGTAGCCTCAAAAAGAAGGTTTCAGTGTTTTCCTTGAGCATGTTATTGAGTGCTGGATCTTGATCGATGTGAAAAAAATAAATAAATGTGTTTCAGTCATCAAGCCCTGTGTATTGAGCTAAAGATCAGGAACACAGCTTTGGCTTCAAGAGTGGCTAAAACACAGAACACATAATTGTACTACTGAAATAAACAAACACGCCACATAATTTAATGGCTACCAACTAGTGAAATAAAATGCATGCTTGCTTATATTCCCAACAAGATGCATCATGCCTTGATTGTAGGTCACACTGAATGAATGAATAATGGAAAATAATAAAGTAATTATGGAATATAATTAAAAGATAGTAAATACACTTCTAAATTATAATTTAATCAGTACCATTCGGGGGTTCATGCTATGGGTGAGTGACAGCTAGCACTATAGTTGTTAGTCCCTTATTAATACATTCAGTCTCATAAAAAAACAATTATATCACAAAACAAATAAAACACTATCAGTAAGTTATTCCAGAACAACACAGATATAAATGGTAATGAGTATTTTACAGCAAAAATAAAAAAAACTGCAAATCATTGATAATCCACTGAAAATAGTCAGATAAATCAGATCAATGAAGAAAGGGGATTGATTCATTCCAGCTCTATAAATGATTGAACTCTGTTGCGGCAGGCTAACTCTCTAGGTGATGGGTCGAGCATGTTGAGGGTGTCAGAGAAACGCTCATAATAGGTGTGACATCCTTCTGGAGATGCATCTGTTGAGGTTAGGCAAAATCTTATCTATCAGAACCGAATATGAAAGTTGTATGATATTTGTAAAAAAAAAACAGAATGATGCAACTGGACCCCACATGGAAACCTTAAATCAAGGTTGGTGGGTGAAAGTTTTGGTAGCTAAAATAAATGTTGTTTCTGTCAGACAAGCACAAATGGCCCACCAGTAACCCTCATCAAAAACACTATACTGTATTTTTTGATTACTGGTGAATTCCCCAACATTGGCACCACAGTCCCTGGGATGGGTTGTCCGTTGGTACGAAGAACATTCCTACCACTAGAGGCCTGATTTACTAAGACCTTTAGTGTGTGCAAAATCTTTTAGCACATGCAAAACTAATAACACAACCAATGATTGGTGCAAAACAAATAGGCTACCATGACCAATCATTGATCATGTTATTGGTTTTGCATGCGCTAAAAGGTTTTGCACACGCTAAATTATGTGGGACGATTTGTGAGAGCTTGTCTGTTCATTCTCAGCTAGTCCACCCTCCATGCATTATAGTATCTAAATGGCAAGGCCACTATATCTGCATTACTGACTAGTAGAGTACACTTACACTCGTTTACCAGTTTGAGTGCCCTGTGTCTGTGTGTGTCAATATTGGCCTATTCAGTTAGCATACCTAAAATAAAATATATAAGCATGAAATGCATGAAAACAAAGCAAAAACTGAAGGTGAACTATCACAAATCAATGTCTTAGATTGTACATGTCGTGAGTTGTAAGTTACAATAAGAAATGTGCAATGGATGCCAAAAAAAAGTTGCCGTTGCACCCGTCATGCATAGTGCCCACTGTACAAGCCTCTGGAGGCAGTGTTATCATCTGGGGCTGCTTCAATTAGTCAGGTCTAGGCTCAACAACGTTATGCAGCAATAAAATGAAGTCAGCTGTGTACCTGAATGTACTGAATGACCAGGTTATCCCATCAATGGGCATATTCCAGGACGACAATGCCAAGATTCATCGGGCTCAAATTGTGAGGAATCATTTTCACACATGAATTGGCCACCAGAGTCCTGACCTTAATGCCATTGAAAGTCTTTGGGATGTGCTGGAGAAGACTTTATGGAGTGGTTCGACTCTCCTGTCGTCAATACAAGATCTCAGCCAAAAATGAATGCAATTCTGGACGGAAATAAATGTTGTGACGTTGCATAAGGTTGTCGAAACAATGCCACAACGAATGTGCGCCGTAATCAAAGCTAAAGGCGGTCCAACGAAGGTACGACTTTTTCTTTGGCCAAGCAGTGTACTTTACAGTGCTACAATGCTATCTCCTGTTACCATTAATTCCTTTTTATGTTGAAACTGAAACTGTACGTGATTTAACTTGTTATTTTTTTTACTACATAAAGTATAGACATGTACAGATATATTCCAGATATCATTAAACTCATCCGCACACGTGTGTGGTTATTTACACTTACTAAGGTCTGCTAAACTTCAGAACATCATACACAAAATATAAAAATACAGTAACAGTCTGACATTTTGTCTTCAATTTACATTTTTAGGAGGGTTTGTTTGATAGGGTATATTATTTTTCTGTTCACTCGACTCGAGACTTGATGCTGTGTCAAGAAGAAAGATTTAAAAGTTATCCCCTTTGGAAATGGACAACTCATCATTCAAAAAGACACAGACTGCAGAGCCACTACTGTGGCAAGAGATTTTCTTTTGCTCGCTGAAATCAATTTCAATCACCAAAATCAATTTCACTATATTCCCTCTCCAGAGGAGATATGGAATAGTAAATGAATGGCCATGGTTGCAGGTGAAGGACTGCTCAAAATGAAAAAAAAAACAATGTCATGTGAATGAATGCAGTGGGATTACTCTAAATTGTAAAAATAAAAATGCAATTACAAAAGTATTTTTGTAAAGGGACAAAATAAAAATATGTATTTATTTAATTGGTTATCTTTTTTCTACATTTGCAATGCTGAATTTGGCCTTACATTTAAAGACTGTTGTTTTTCCAGTTTCATGAATATTTCTATTTAATTATTTTGTGAAAATACAAATGAAAGAATGTAGCCTGGACTAAATTAATCCCAGTGTACATGCACAGTATATGTTTGTGTTTGTATTGTATAATACATACACTATATTTAGATATCGTTGCATGTTATTGTCAGGCAAATTCAACTGTGGAAAGAACACCTTACGCTCAAGGTAATGTATGATATAATGAAAGGAACCTATTATTTTGAAAACGAAACTGGTTTTGAGGAACATATATCAAACAAAGTATGGATTTTAACCAAAATTGCTTAGGTGATGCAATTTATTACATGGATAAAGATGACAGGTGAAAATCAATGTCTGCTCTTCCAACCTTCGTCAGGCACTCAGTGACAATGTTGTTGATTAATTCTGGTCCAGGTGTGGGAACAGAAAGAGTAATTTCGAGGCTCACTGATTTGTGACAGACTTTTGAAAGGTCAGTACAGCTCAGTGCGTTAGTTCAGTGCGCTGACCTGGTCTCTAACCCATGTTAGACAGATTGGATTTGTATTTAAGTAGAACAACCTACAAGATACCACAAATGCATATTTTCTTCAGGTTTATGCCTTAGTATTTTCAATAGGATAGTGATTGCTCACCACTTGTCTCTGTGACTTTCTCCAATGTTGTTACATTCAATTTTATTATTACTATCATTTAATAATGGTGTAAACAGAATAGTTTTGCATAAGAGGTGTCATATAATTTGTATTTGGGTCTGAGAAAGATGACAGTGCAGAAGAAGCTTAGCCAATCCTAGAGGAGTCAAGTGCAAGGTCAGCTTCTGCACCCTTTTCTCTGACAACAGACACATCCATCACCATCTGTCAGAATTCAGGCCTGGGAAGGCCCAATTTACTGTCAGATAACCGTTAGTGGCTTACAAGATGAATCTCCACTCTGTGATGGTGTGCAAGACCTTTATACATCCTTATATGTGCTGGGGGGGGTTATTATAATAACTTCACAACCACTGTTTCGTGGCTAGAAACAGTAAAGTGTTAGATTTATGAAATCACAAGAGCCAGACACTTATGCAAAATAATCATTGCAATGGGAATGCTTGAAGCGGGAGCCCATTGAAAAAAAGCTTTAAAGAGTATAGCTATAAATAATATGTGCAGCTAATGATTTTCAGTGGTTTTTACTGTGTTTTCCTTTGTTTTTCACCCCTTAAAGTAGTCAGTGGAGTTGAAAATTGTGGTACAGTTCATAGCTCATATAGTATACTTTCCAGGGGAAGGCTTCATCTTGGTCACTGTAGAAAAGGATTGGCTTGTATTCAATTATTTCATAATGGTCCAAATGTAGAAACATCTTTTTACTTGCATCTAGCCCAAGCAACGTATTTTTCCTGTTTTTTTTAATTTTTCAGTTATAAAAAGCTTTAAGGTTTTTTTTTTGACTGAATACAAGACCACGTAATTCTGGTTTGACAGAATTGCATATGCTATTAAATTGGCTAAGTGCATTTGACAGAATCTAGGGCAGGGGCGGGCAACTCCAGGCCTCGTGGGCTGGTGTATATGCAGGTTTTTGCTGCCACCAGTTACCAATTATTTAATTAACCCAATCATTTATAGAATAGAATAGAATAACTTTTATTTCCCGCTAGGGAACTTCAGTTGTAGCCCCAGCAACAACAAAAAAGACAGACAGTGGGGCAGACCCACAACACACAAATA
Source organism: Ilyophis sp. 1 JC-2022 (assembly GCA_022702515.1). Lineage (NCBI taxonomy): Eukaryota > Metazoa > Chordata > Actinopteri > Anguilliformes > Synaphobranchidae > Ilyophis > Ilyophis sp. 1 JC-2022. The sequence goes on from CM040396.1 coordinate 32,869,676, forward strand.
AACCTATCAAACAAAGACATCCAACATCATTACATCAATCAAGTGAATTAAAGTGCAATACAGCCATGATTAAAAATAACCCCCGCTGTCCCGAGATTCAGTGTCCAGTGTCACCAAGCAGTCCAACACACACAATCCGCCTCCATGACTCTCCGCAATACACGCAGCACCACGGTCTCTGTACACCGCTGAAACAGAGCACCGAACTGCGTCAATCTTCTCAGGCTTCTCCTCACTCCTCCCCCACATTATGTTCTCCTTCCCTGGTTGCCTTTTGAAGATTACCTGCACTCCCGGATTAGTCCTGACATTTTCAACTCTGGTGAAGAGCGATGGTAACTGCAGTCTGCAGATCCAACGGACATTACCGAGCATATGCTGCGAATGTGTCTCCATGGTGACGACCACAAACAAAACTATATCGACTAGAAAATTTGTAAATATTATCAAAACGAGCAGCAGGAGTGCCCTGAAAAATTATATTATCTGATATTTTATCTACATTCCACGATATGAAGCAGCTGATGAATGTTCGTGTGTTGGTAATGCATGCATTGTAGCGTATTATTGTGATGTAATTTACGAGTGAATCGGTGATGGTGTATACAACTAATTAGCTGATTGAGCCAGGGTAGCTGGTGGCAGTAACCTGCCTGCATACACACAGGCACGCGAGGCCTGGAGTTGCCCACCCCTGATCTAGGGGATAAGTCTTTTCTGAATCATCTCTCAGAAACTATAATAACTTTGTTTTCCACGTTCTAAACATGTTACTATGCACAAACACACCACTCACTCAGTTGTTATTTACCAGGCAGTTACAACAGTCAGCATGATATCTTACTAGAAGCTCAACCACAATCATTAAGTTTTAAAGTTTTATACACCACAATGTAGAACCATAGTCACCGATATCAAAAGGTATTTAATCAGCAGCTGACACATATTGTTTGTCAAGAGGAGAAAGCAGCAACATGCATATACGTTCAGTACATTAGCCTATGTGTATGGTTCACCATAATGAATCTGGCTGTTTTTCAAGACTATGCTTATGAAAAGTAATCTATTAAATGGAATGAGGCCTGTTGATCGGCTGCTGGGAATTTGCTGAATCAGAATTATACTCACTTGGGCAGGTTCATAATTCACCATCACTAATGTTTCTACTTAATGCTTCCTGTCTAGAGGTATACTGATATTCAGCTTTAGGACTGTTCAAAACACATTTATGGCTCATTTTGTGTTATACCCAGGGTCTATCATTCTGGTTTTAGGCATTCTAAAAAATATACAGCCATGAACCTTATTTAAATGAGGTAGTTTACCTTAGTATTCAATTTATATAGCAGGATTGCAGTAGTTTTTTTGGACAGAAATTTAAAAGGCTGGAGTGTGATTGCTTCAAAACATTTTAAGCAGAGAAATTGCCTTAATAGTGCAGAAAAGCCAATGTAATAATTGCCTGTTGTAATGATAAATTAGTAATAGTGCTATTTATTACATACAGTAATTGATTTGTATGTATATTTTAATGGTACAACCAATACACAATTTATGTTCATAATAAGCAAAGCTGATCAGTTTAAGTACATAATGTAACATGACAGGCATGTGATCATATTCATTCTTGTGCAAAACTACACTCCTATAGAACGTAACCCAGCAATGAACTATGGATGCTTGAAAGCCCCCTCTCCCAATTGAAAAACATTTTTAAACATAGTCCTGCCTGTACATAATATACTTGACCTCCAAAATGCTTACAAATATAAAAGCAGCGACAATCTTAATATACCAATCCATCAATTACTGGGAATTCAGTTAAACAATAAAAGGGGAAATAACTGAGTACAACTGAACACCTAACCAAGAAGGAAACTTCTAGCATAAATAGCTGCTGTCTCGAATCTCACGTTATTGACCACAGAGGAATTCATAAAGGCCCACATTCATTTCAGTATGGCAAAAAACTGCATAACCTCCCGAGTCTCTTCAATACCTTATATCAAGTTTACACTGAATATATCATATCTGAAGTATATCTGTAAAGCTGAAATATTTTTGTCATACAGGTAGCTCCATTTATGTGATCTGGCTCTTTAGTGCTATAGACCAATCATTGCACATGTCATGTGGTACAATCTCCATGTGAGTGAGACAGCACTCTCCTCACAGGAGCCAGATCTAGTGCATCCACTCTGCACTCCTAGTGATATTTCCCTTTGTCCCTCATTGATCATTTCAGAAATCTATATTGACGACGGAATATTTAGTTGATTTCAGGAAATTGCATTTTTTCTGCAAGAACCCACAGAGGTTACAGATCACATACCAAGGGAAATTCAGTTACTGAGGAAGGATGTTTGAGATTAGAAAATACAATTTTTGCATTGATTGGGTTCACACATTACATTTGACTGGTTCTGTGGAACTTTTATGCAATACATTATTGTTTTTCTTAATCCATGTCAATTAAGATAGGTGATAAAACGATCATGTCTTTAAGAATGAATGAATTCTCAGTTAGTGATAATCTGTACACATAGCTTACTGTGGTTATTTATAATTTATTAAGAAGAAGAAGAAGAAGAAGAAGAAGAAGAAATAATACAGTTATGACATATATGCAGGAATATAAGATTTCAAAGTATATCAACATATTAATAACTACAACATTCTTAATAGAAGCATTTAAGACACAAAACAAAACAAAAAAACAAGCCATACCATTAGGAATTAGGAGCATCATCGATCTTGATGTCTACTTTGAGTTTGAGAAAAACAGTGACATTGCCACCACAAATTCAATTCATGATTGTAAAACTATTATGAAGTTCATGAAGCAAATTCTCCCGTGCGGAAAGTATACATTTGTTTTAACAATAAATGCATAACTATGTACTAATAGGCTGATGAAAAACACACACACTGATCCTATTGGAATGAACTTTTGGAGCAGTTAAGGTTGGATAAACTGTGTAGCAATATATTACCTTATAGCTCTGCCTGTAAAAAAAAAAAACTAATTTAGTGTTTTATACTGTGTTTTTAAAGTGTTTAGGTTCACTGACTCCTATGCGGGATGAAGTGGCCCACAGTGCAATCTTTAGCTTAATAACTGTTCAGGCTAGCAATCTGTTCCTGACACAGTGGGAAAATGCTGTTATCCTAGTAATGAGAAAGCCTCCCATTTAATGACAGGTAATATTTATGCTTAAACATTAGGGGTCTTGGAAGATGTCCCAACCATCTGGAAATGGGTTTCGAAAACATAGCGGGGAAGCACAGGTAAATAATTTTGGTAGAAAAGATGGCATGGATATATTTAGCATTAATACTTCTGCTCATTATGAGTAATTTGTATAATAATAATAATATACATATATATCTATATATATATATATATATATATATACACACACAGTATATAATCTTTAATAGATTCCACTGACATATATGAAATTGGTAAAGGAATATAATTTCCCCCCTAAAGCACTAGAAAGTCTTTTCCAGAATGCACAGATGATGAATAATCCAAGAGAGTTAATTATAGCCAATGAAGTGTACTAGACTAGAGCGAAGTGTACTGAACTAGTGCAATCTAGGCTTTGATCTCTTCATATTAATATAAACCACATCATGAACAATGCTGCTAATAATACTGTGACCGTGGGGTTTCAGTTGTGTCATTAAAACAATATGAACCATCCGTATCTGGACGACTTGGTGGATGATATCAAAAACAAATATGACGTGTTTGGCTATTTATCTTCGGTGTTTATTCATGAAACAATAGTTGTGGGACAATAGACTAGGGGTGTCCACCATGACACTTAATAACCAATGTTAAAAAAACAATGAGAGAATACAAATAAATTGACAGACAGTGTTGTGCGTAGGCTAAACATATCCATGTCATCTTTTCTACCAAAATTAATTTGCATCCCCGCCATGCTACTCTAAAAGAGAAAATGGATATTTGAAAAAAGAATATTAATTTTGACATTTCAGCTTCAAACTGCAACTGGACAGCATATGTTCGTGGCTTTCAAAGGCTGATAATGTATTTATCACAGAGTACAATTAAATAACCATACTTAATTTCAATATGAGAACAGAAGTCGTGAAAGATTTTAAATAACAGGTAATATGTTGCAAATGGCAACAAACCTCTCTGAATCATTTAATTGAGAGCAGTGCATTTTCATTTCAGCGGCATATCTTTGTGCCAAACAGCATAATCTTGACAAAGTAATCTCATACTTTAATATAAATAATAATAATGAAAGAAATCTTTTTGTATTACCTAAGCACTCATACTGCTAAAGTACCAGCACCCTGCCGATTATCTTCTCATGTTATGCTTGACAGAATCTATTGAACGAGAAAGCTGGTATATCAGAAACAGCAATCTGGAATCTAATGTTAATCTGAGGCAACACCAATGAACGTACAACATTATGAGTTCTCTGGGTGCTTTGCCAGACATTCATATTTACAAGATTATGAAAGTAACAGACATTTTGAATTGCCATCCCATGATGCTTCTGACCTTTTCACCTCATAAATGCTCTAAAAACGGTCTCATAACAGTCTGCAAACTGCCTGATCTGATTGAGACTGGAATTACATTTCACATTCAAGCTACTGACATTCGGTACAACCAAATAACACAATATATTATTCCAGAAACAAGGGAGAAAAGTGACACAAATTCATCAAAGAAGGAGCAGGCCCTTGAATTAAGCCCGGCCATCTAAATGATCATTAGAAGGCATCGTTGCCTCTTCATGTGAAAACTGAAGATTTTAAATACTGTACAGTAACTAGATGGAGGCCAGCATTGGGATATGGCTGTGCATCATAAATCCTTCTAGGCACATTCTATTGGCTGTCTGTGCTGAGGAGCTCTAATCATGATATAACATGCATCATATTTTGTCAAGGTGTCAGTGCTAGAATGACATTTTTATGAGATTGAAAAGTTGTGTGTATCATATTAGAGTCACAGCCATTGTCAGCAGTGTTATGGCATTTGAAAACGGTGTCTAGATGAAAGAAACTTTTGAGGGGGGTAAGATTTTTCTGGAGCCTGGAATTGAAGGGCTAAAATATTTAACATCTTGTCTATCTACAGTGTATGTACATATGTCATGGAGATTTCTTGGTTAGTTTTAGTATGTAGGTTTGTTAGTATATATAAGTTAAGTGTATTTAAAAATTAAACATTCAGAGGAAATTTTGTGGGCACATAACTGTGGATAGTGCATAGTAAAAAAAACAAGAAAAAAAAAAACAATACTTGTGTTGCTAGTGTCAAATTCCTTTTTGTGAATCAATAATTACAGACTCTGCAACTTGTATTCATGTTTTATGATTCAGACACCCATTTTATTAAAGTGGCATTTTTTATGAAATTATACCCCAGAAATCCGAGATGTCAACAAACGAGCTGCAATAGTCTGTACTGTTTCCTAGCAACATCTGCTGCACTTAATACCTGCAGTGGAACAAATGAATAAGACAATCTCCATCTCTGAGACTGATCTATCTATCTATCTATCTATCTATCTATTGGTCTGTCTAGCGGTCTGTCTAGCGGTCTGTCTAGCGGTCTGTCTGTCTGTCTGTATGTCTAGCAAGCTAGCTATATTGCACAAAACATAGATAGATGGATATAATGTCCATATGTTCAGTATTTTACAGTTTTCTAAAAAGGAGCCATGTATCACACTAGAGAAACCACACACAACATTGGCCAGTTGTTCAAAACAATTGTAAAACAAACAATGAGTTTATCATCCTCAGTATTTTCATATACAATCAAAATTATGAAAATAAAGCCCAAATGTTGTAGAAAGTACATTGAAATTGGAACTAACCTGTAAACAACCCAATATTACAAAATCAGAATTTATTGAAAAGCAGACTATTAGCAAAAATATGTATACAAAATTTTTTATTTTTAATACACTTTAGAAAACCTTAAACAATGATGAGCTTGTCAACAGCAACAAAGTATCACACCGACAAGCTTATTGCATTTATTAATCATTGATTTATTATGCTTGATTTTATTTTATACGATTGGTTGTCAAAAGTCAGCGCTGCATAGGCACCTAATTGAGGTGACTCAACATAATGTGTAGCCAACTAACAGCTGACTGAGAAGACCTATCCATAATAATATTCAATTGTGTTTCTTAACGATACTAAATGTTATGATGTTAAAGTCATATTTGAATATCACTTTACGATCTACCAACACTGGAATATCGCTGGACACTACAGCAGGGAAGGAATAACGGCAAATGATAATAATAATAAAAAAATAATCACTTATGTAATTGAGTTGTGAGAGTTTGTAAACTGGCTGTGGCATGTGTATAAATCAACAAGCCTGTAAAGTAAAGAGGACCCTGAAAAAAGACCAATCAATGATCCTTCACTGAAGTACTCTTAGCATCAGCACCCAGCTAAAAGACACCATCCAACCATGTGGCCAGAGGTTTCAAATAGGACCATGGGCATCACCCCGCATTGCAATGACCCTTACCATCCATCCAGACAGACTGAACATAGCAACCAAAAATCAACAAGTACATTTATATTAAGGATTTTTTAAACTCTTTTTTTGTAGATAATAATTTGAAATTAATCTCTTGCTGCAGCAGTTACATCCTATTGATTACATGGGTGTACTTAATCATGTATGAGACAAAGCAGACATGTTAAATGTTAAAATCTGGATGGAGGCTACATTGTTTTCTGCCTGATTTGTTAGAGGGCCTTTTTTGTGTACAGTCTGAAATGCACAATGAAGACCTCTCATGCACTTCACACAAATGTGAGGTATCATATATTATGTAGTAGTTACTGGATCTGTACAGCTGTTAAACACCACCCTGGACAGGGTAATTGCCACCAAATTAATATGAAAAGTCTGCCTTTCATTATGTATGAGGGCCAGGTGTGTCTCATTAAAACTGGGCCAGCAGTCAGACCCCTCCCCCCCCCCCCCCCCCATTACCCACTCCTCATTCAGGTAGAGTACAGAATCTGCACATTGTCCTTGAGACGTTGCGGCCTGTGACAGGAATTGGCAACTGGAGTCAGAGCTGCAATTCACGCAATAAAGTATGTCTATTATCTAACTGCTTTAATAGTGGTGCCGTGAATTCTGCTAACCTCATTAATTATTGTTACGCTTTTCAGTGTTTCTCTTTAGTGCATCTCATTGCTGACTGCAGAGTGCTGACCTACATAACATGTGGTTGCTATTATCTGATGAATAGAAAAGATGCCTCTCTCTCACCCTCTCTCGCTCTCTCTATCTCTCAGATTGCAGTGTACATACATGCTACATTTTCAACATGTACTTGACCATTTAAACATGAGATTTCCTCAAATTTACCATTTTTAACAAAGCGTGAGTCACATTGCTGTAAAACCAGCGGAATAGCATTTAATATATACAATTGAAGGTTTGGTGCTTTCATTATAAAGCATAAAGACGCAAACCACGGTGCGCCATGGCATTTTTTTTTTTGCTGTTTGTGGTTTTTGTCTTTCCATCAGTCTGGAAGACTAATTTTTGATTTCACCTCTAAAGGCTGCTGAGAACAGCACATTCTGATGCCTGGCCTGTCGACTCCACTGGAGCACATTACATCCTGGGAGCTTGCGGCTAGATCCGCAGTCCCTCCATATGGTATCCTGGAGCACCGACCCAGATGATTCGCATTCTCCTGGGCCCATGGGTGCCAGCTTGACCCAGCGTTGGCCTGGTGCCAGTGATCTCCTGGGAGCCACACTGAAAATAACCCCAATCCATCTTAGAGTGCCAGCTCAGTGTGCCGTCCGGGCAAAGGTCTGGGGCACGGCTCTCAACTTTGCTAACTATGCCGACGGCTCACCGAATCTACCAACGCTTCTTTTAACATTGATTGCCCCACATACCAAGCAGATGCTTAAGTTTTGCGTTGGTTAAGAAAAATGTAAAAAAAAAACCTGCACCCGCTGCTGCACTCAGAATAACTAAAAGCACCACTTTTCAGTTGACAGTACAGCTTTTGTGTCAATAACAGAATGGTGGATATGGACACTGAATAGATTTTATAATTGGATGCCAGAAAATTAGGTTTTCTTCTGTTAAAATAATGAAGCATAATAGCACCATTGTGGTCAGTAATTGTCACAGGAGGTAAAACTAAAAATTGACTTTTTTTTACTTGTATGATCTGTTCGTGAAAGCAGTCAGCCATTTTACTTATTTATATATTTATTTAGCTAAGATACAAAATCATTTCGCCGCTTACTGTATGGGCCATAATGTAAAAACGTACAGATGGCTACGTAAAATAGAAGGTGAAAGAAATGGATCAATATGCTCATCGATGTCAATATGTGTAGGTCAGTATGGACACAATGTATCTTTAGTCACTTATTTTGTCATGACTGCATTGGTATAACATGCTACTCATGACTTCAACATTCCTCAAAGAAGTATTTCATATGAATATACATTTATGATGTGCATTTATAAAATAATTGCAGCCAGGTTTCATAATTAATTTCCTTAGGGCAGACGACATTCTGCAATATATACAAACCACAAAAGTTTTATTCACTAAGAATAAGTGATCCTCTTTTCTCCCTCATTTTCATTTTCATTGGCAGTAGAAGCATTGAAATCATTTCTTTGTTTGCCAATTTGTCACTTCAGTTTCATCACCTTATTATTTCTACATGAGTTTTTCAAAATTTACGATATAATCTTGATCAGGTGAACTAATTATTCAGGGGGCAAATGCAAGCTCTTAATGTTCTGTTTGTGAGCTGAATGCTAAACTGTTGACAACTTTCTCTGTATCACTTAACCGGAGCGCACCAAATGCATAAATAATGGCACGACACAAAGGCAGAAAAAGGCATAGGAGAGATAGTTCTCAGATGAATACACAATCAATTGCATTCGAGATTTACTTTGCAAGATCTTTTGTACAGCGAAGAACACAGTGTTTTGAATAATAGGATAATGGTATATGGCTTTCAATTTCATATATATCTCCAATCATAAGAGCCGTTGGGACAATTTATGTCTTCTCTCTCAATCTATATAACGGTGTCCTTGAATAAACTTATTGTCTGTGCTGTCTCATTTGTTCGCAAACCAAAACCAAACCAAACCAACTGCTACAGCCTACAGCATTCCCATATCAAGTAAAACCTTTTTATTATTATTATTTTGACATTGCATTTAAAAACCTACATCAGTTAGGCTTACTCTGTGATGATCCTGCATGGTTTTAGTTTTTCCCACATGAAAGCATATCTGATGATCTAAAAGATGATTAGTTAATCACTATTTCTTATGAAAGTTAGCTTTGGAGAAAATATATGTAAATATATGTTATACTTAAAATCCCTTTGGCAGTAATAACAACCACACGACTCAGAGACTTGACCTAAGGCCATTTCCTTTTTATGCTCAGAAGGCTTTTCTGAACAATGTTGTACAATGATTCTGGAGATACTGACAGGCACAGTGACTAAATGTATATTTCCGTTCAATTCCCCTACTATTTCAGCTTTTCCAACTATTACTTTCACATAAAGCATAGTTTTTGGAATATATATAATTATCAATCTGACCTTTTACAGTTGGCATCACTACAAATGGTGCTCTTTTTGTGTATTTATTTATTTATTGGAAAGTATTTATCGGCTATGAATTTATTAGTATTGGATTTCTTCAACAAATATTTTAAGCAGTAAAACAGCAATTTTCTGGTTCATTATTATATGCTGTAGTGACAAGCATGTTTTGTGGTGAGAGAAAAAAAGATATAGCATATGTTTGAACAAATCGCAAATGTAGATTGAGTGGTAAATAGCTACAAGTAATGCTGCCACCAGCTGCCCAATTTATTTGGGTTCTCTCAAGGCCTATTTTCAGTTTCTGAATAATCCACATTCCTAACTGAAGAAGCATTACGCCTACGTCCTAAGGAATCACCTTGATTGTGGGACTGTAAATTTAGAAGCGCTTGGCGAAGCACATTTCTTTTTCAGGATCTGAAAGCAAGGCTGTGTGGGGGACAGTACTTCAACAGACTTTCTGCAAAGTGACTTGTGCTGTAAGAGCTGTAACAGAAGACAGGAAGAGAAGAAACAGACGTTGGTTCCTCCATGTTACAATTATACACACAGAGGCACTCCAGACTTCAGAGTTCACCGAGGATGGGGGGTAACAGGAAGGCCACTATGATGTCTAGTTTTACACTTCTAATGCGATAAGATTTTCACTGCAAATGTGTGATCCATATAGGGCATGGCGATAAACGATAAGTTTACTTAATGATAATTATCTAATATTGCTGGAGCACTATTAACATCCATCCACAATGCAGAATTTCATCTTTATTTTAGTCTTTATTTCTGTAAGTATGTCTGATACGGGAGAGAACTTCAAACTTCAGAGTCTATGTGAAATGCTTCCACAAAAATATACAGACGTGCTCAGATTTGTTGGTACCCCTGGTAAAAATGAGTAAAAAGGGTTATAAAAAATGTATTTAGCCAACCATGTGTTCCATACTGTTCCAGTGTAATCTATAGCTAAATCTAGTCCCACCCCCCAATTCCCATAGAGATCCATTCAAAAGCAGAGACATTTAGTATCGCTTGTAAGAATACCAGAAAATAAGATATCAAGAGTCTTTTCATGTTGTTGGGTCACAGACATCAGGAAGGCATGGCATGCAAAGGATATGCAACCAAATATAAAAAATTAATACTTTATTATATATATAAATGCAGAGGTGCCAATAATTGTGGCCAACGTGGTTTTGTTAAAAATAATTATTTCTTAATGAGGGATTTTCTTTCTCATAATAAATGAACGTCAATTAACGGATGTATTTTTCTAATTCTTTCAGTGTGAGATTAAGCTAATTCACCAAACGGTGAATTTTTTATAACCATTTTTACTCATCTTTACCAGGGGCGCCAACAAATTTGAGCACGTCTGTATACATAATCACCACTGGCCAAACTATGTTCATGAAAATAAAAAACAAAAATTTACATTTAATTGTGAGTTAAAGTTTAGCATAAGTGAATCTCAAATCAGAGGATTTTGATTTTTTAATTGATTAATAGCTGTTCCAATCAACATCTGTTGTCCCACTCTTTTCCATGCAAAAGCCTTTTGTGAATGACATGTTTATGAGGAGAGGATAACCAAAACATTTGTTAGCTCACTGAAAAGTCAATGCACCATCTGCTCCAGCAAGCTATAAATGAATCATTATTAAGCTGCAGTCAAATAAGAACAATTCTGCGTGGTTATTATAACAACCGTGCTTTGTCATTGCAGGTAGGCTGTAAAATGTACACTTTTTTCAAGGATCTACTAATACCTTGATGAACAATGAATGAAAGAAACATAGTCATGCTAAATCTGTGTTTATTTAAATATTTGTTTTGTCCTGATTAGGGGTGTAACGATACACACTCTGTACATACCGAGGTTTTGAAGTCACGCTTCGGTAACAGAGTGCATAATTGCTGCGTCGTGGATCGTCTAGGCTACACTCAGACTCAGAGAAGCGTATCTTTTTTCATTGCTTTTAGCTGTTGTTAGTTAATTGAGAAGATTGGAGTCACTCGGTAGCTTCGTTTATTTTGAATTGTTTGCAGTCAGTCGGTAGCTTGCTCGCTGTAATTGGCTCTATGCACGGCGGCTTCCGGTAAAATCTCAGCCAGCACCATTACTTCCACCACAACACAAACAGTAGCCAGCTATTTAGCAAACTCCCTTTCTGTCAGTCATTTCGTGACAAACTGTATATTTGTGACTTAGTTAGATTTGTTAAATATTTGTCCATTTGTTGAGTTTACATTATAAGTTCAAAAAATTTGAAATTTGTCAAATTTGAACTGTGTACGGAGCATTGCTAACCAGCACAAATGGCTCTGAATCACATAAAATCTTCTGTAGGCCTAATGCATAAAAAATATAACATTAGCTAGTGTAAATAACCTACAACTGAAGAGTTTATACCTGCTACTTTGTAGTACTGTTTAAAAAAAAAAAAGGATAGACAGGTCAACATATACAAAAAAAAAAAAAAAAAAAAAAAATTATTATTTCGTCGATTAATTCCTCCTAATTAATAATACAATATTGTATTTGTATTTATTATCGTTGGAATTATGATTTAGTTACCCACAACAAAGGGGTACAACTTGTAAGGATCATGCATTCGTTTGAGCAATGACAACAACCGTGTGGGTAGTGCGGCAAAAAAAAAAAAAAAAAAATCCCCTATTCTTCTCTTCATTTGGTATTTTCTTCTTCTTTTGTTCAGTGCTTGTGTGGTGTGGTGCTCACAGGTGTGTGTGTGTGACTGGGTGTGGCACCGGCACCGGGATGACCATCCCCATCCAGGTGTGGTGTGTGCAGGCTGGTGTGAGCATGGAGAGGAGGTGCCAAGCAGTTGCTGTGCTGTTGGTGATCTTCCCACACACGCTACGAGGGGTCCTGTGTATGTAAAAAAATAAAAAAAAAAAAAAAAAAATATGTGTGTTTTTTTTTTTTTTTTTTATGGGGGAGAGTACAATATCCCCCAGTCCACTCAAAACTCAAAACGATAAAAAAAGACAGAAGAGAATATTGCAGGGGATTTTGGTTTTTTTTTTTTTTGGGCACCACACACGGGTTGTGTTGCTTTGCTCATCGACGAACGCACGATTACAAGTACATTGTACCTGTGTGTAAGGTGACTAATCAGGCTTTCCCATATAAAATAAATATACCAATTGGTATTATTATTAAAGGGGAGGAATAATCGACCGAAATAACGTTTCCGAACTTTTTTTGAGGAGTGTATAAGCAGGAATATTTTCAAGATAGCTGAATGAGTGAAAGGCTGCTTTCTATGTTTATTAGGCCTGGCCTCATGCTTCTTTCAAGCAGCAATAATTGGTACATTTCTCGATGATTATCGATAGCCTATATATCTGCAAATTTCAAATGAAAATACTGGCTGTAGACTTGTTGAATATAGCCTAATATATAGCCTAGCATTGCTCCTCCTGAATCTGAGGTTTGACTAACGGTCGGAGCCTCCTTTCCAGCAACTTTGGCGTAGGCTTTCTCAGGGAGGCTGAGATTCCCCGATAGTTGGAACACACCCTCCGGTCCTCCTTTTTAAAAATGAGGACCACCACTCCGGTCTGCCACTCCAACCAGGTCCGAAAGGCCTCCTTCTTCAGCTTGACGGCCTCCCTCACCACTGGTGTCCACTAACGGGTCCTTGCGTTGCCGCTAGGACATGCACAGACTAGCTTATGACCACAGCTCCCAGCAGCTGCTTCCACAATAGAGATTTTCAACAGGGCCCATTCAGACTCCATGTCCCCAACCTCCTCCGAGACACAGGTGAAGCTCTTTCAGAGGTGAGAGTTGAAATCATTCCGGACAGCTTTCTCTTCCAGGTGTTCCCAACAGATCCTCACTACACGTTTGGGCCTACTGGGTTCCCCCGCCATGTGATCCAACTCACCACCAGATGGTGATCTACAGCTCCGCTCCTCTCTTCACCTGAGTGTTCAGAACATACGGCCGTAGGTCTGTCTACAGTCAATCATCGACCTTTGGCCTAAGGTTCTCCCGTACCATGTACACTTATGAACATCCTTATGTTCGAACATGGTGTTTGTTATGGCCAGCACATAAGTCCCACCAATAACATGCCACCACTCAAGTTCAGATCAGAGAAGCCGTTCCACCCAATCACGCCTCTCCTAGTATCGCTGTCATTGCTAACATGAGCGTTGAAGTCACCCAGTAGAACTATGGGTGGGTTGAACTAGTCAGTGGGTGGGGCCTTTTGCAGCACCCCTCCCACCTTATTCAAGAAGGCTGAATGCTCTGAACTGCTGTTAGGCGTTAGGAAATGAAGAAGTCAGACCACAAAAGAAAAAAGAAAAACTTCACAGAGTGTGAAATCGAGACGCTCGTTACGGTGGTTGGACGGGCTAAATTGTTTGATGGAAATTCCCACAATCTCCAAAATGTGCATACGGTTGGGTCATAGTGTGCATAAATGTGTGCATGTTTTGACATCAAGTTTATATTTATAAATCCAAAATCTGCGGGGAAAGCGGCATACGCATCTTTTTGTGCGCACTGTTTATAAATGAGGCCCCAGGTCTTTGCACAAATGGTGAAATACCAGAAATACAACAGTACTTGCCAAGGGGCAGTAATGAGAAATATAAATGGCAGTAGTGTAGTGGATCAGTGTGGTCTGGCACTCTGCTCAAAGCTGCATGTATAATTCCTTAATATTTTAGGGTGTATGTTTATGGATTGAATTCTAAATGCCTAGAAGTGTATATATATAATTTGCATACATAAGTGCGGGTTATGGGGGGTGTATTGGGTAAATAGGGAAATGTTTGGAATGTTTGCCCAACACATATCATATTAGCTCCATTGTTTTATTTTTTTCATGCCTTTTCAAATATGGGCGTGTGTTTGCATGTGTGTGTGCTCATCATGAAAAAATAGTAGTGTATGGTGTGGGTGCTGTAAGCCTTGTGATTTAAAATATAATAAATAAATAATAAAAAATGTCTGGCTCACTCATGGAAGAGCATTGGGAGTATACTGCGGAACCAAATTGTCTCTCAACTGAAAGAAAATCTGTAAATAACATTAGAGGTGGAAACATTTTCTTAATTTGGTTGAAGCTCTGTGCCCTCATAATATAGATGCAAGGCAATGAAGAATGCACAACGCTCTGTTTTCAAACGGACACTATATTATTTCAGGGCCACGAATTAGGTTATAGCCAGTGGCATAGTGCTAAAAAAAAGATGAGGAAACTATAATAAAATATTTAAAGACATATTGCAAAAATAAATAAATAACAACAACAACAGGAACAAATTATTGTTGCTGCTTACATCCTTTAACAAAGTAGTCATGAGTTCCTTACTTGATGTCCTTGTGCTTTGCAGCAGCAATAATACATTCCAGATTGACTCCTTGTCTTGCTGCGTCTACACACACTGATTTTTTTAAATTGAGCACTAGTTTTAATATTTTTATATGTTCATATAAAGTATGAGAATATAATTAAGCAATGCGTGAGAGAGTACTGTTGTACTGTATATTATCAACATGGTGATTCGGCATATAAACTATTTATCAAGTAATGATTGATACAGCACATTATTATTCTGTTATTAATTCTGCTCAAACTCCGAATATACAGTAGTTCTTGCATTTTTTAAAGATAGTTGTTTCAACAATATATCAATTATAATGTAAACAAAGCATTTGTAAGAGTAAAAAGCTCCAGGGCTGTTGTACTGTATATCAGTACTTATGGTATACCCCTTTTCAAAGCAAATTATTCTTATATTATATATAAGATTGAATTTGTGCTTTTGCATAATGCTTCAATACATAAATCAAAAGGTATAGACAGGGTTTTGGGGGGGGGGGCGGGGGGGGGGCCAGGGTCCCAGGGGGGGGGGGGGGGGGAAGGAAAAGGAAAAAAAAAAAAAAAAAAAAAAAAAAAAAAAAAAAAAAAAAAAAAAAAAAAAAAATTATATTCATAAGATTTACTGTGCGGTTTATAATATAATATCAATTGTTATAATCATTTTCAATTCGAAATTAGTCTTTGCCATGCCCTTTTCGCAATCGCATAAAAATAAAACCGTCTGCCTGTGTCAAAAGCGTTACGTTGAGCTGCTAACGGCCGATTAATGGAATCAAAAAAAAGTCAAAGTATTGTGTTGTGTGTTAAGAAGATGTATGTTTTTTTTTTTTTTTATTTTTGTGTAATTTAAAAGTTTCTTTTTAAAGCCATTTCGCAATAGGGGGGCCCCAGCCAGAGGCTACGGCTATTTGGGGGTCCTTGGCATGGAAAAGTTTGGGAACCCCTGGTATAGAAAACACCCCTCTATTGACATGCATTATAGAACAGCTTTGTCTAGCATGGCCTTAGAACACTAAAACTGTTTCCATACACATGGAAACTCTCAGCTTTTGAAATCAGACTTCTTGCTGGCTAATCCATATTTCTCTTGTCAAACAATTTTATTCTGAGCTGATTTTCCAGAAAGCCACTTCAAATCCACTGTCAATGGAACGCACTAATTATCTAATCTAAGTAATCTAATTGTTTTGTCTTACACACATTGCAAAATTCAGTATATTTTGTAAGCCGTCCTTTAGTGGAGTCATACTTTGTGCCAACAATCTGTAGGATCTGTGAGGGAAGGCTTTTATGCTTGAGGGGTTGGTATTCTGAGTCTCTTGTCAATAATGTTAAATAACCTTTCTGACATGCATGCTACCAGAAAAAAATCCCATACATATTTAAAATAATGATTCCCTCTGAGAAACATCCATACAGTACCCCAGTGGACAAAAACACTTTAAAAAAATACATCTTAGTCTTCTCTAATGACTAGATGATGTCCCCTCAGGAGCCGGAATGAAATGTTTAAGACGTCTTTTTGTGATGTCGTATGAACGTCATTCCTGACATTGAAAAGACGTTGTTATTTGACGTTAATAAGACCTATAATATGAACAGAATTAAGCGGCTTTCTTTTCAAATAAATCTTTATTTCAATTAAATAAAAAGTCCCACAAAATAAATAAAAGAATAAGTCCCATTAACTTGTTTGTGCAGACCACTAGTGGTAGAAGACGCCGGCGTCCACTTTACAAACATCAGAAATTGTCATGGTTCATGGGTTTTGGTTTCTCGTCCTGTTTTCTAATTGAGAATCTATCCGATTTTTTCCACGTTCCGGTCCTGGGTTTTGCTTTCCCGTGCTCGTTATTAATTTCACCTGTGCTTCTACCTGCGGGGTATTTAAGTTCCTTACTTCCGCTTCCACTTGTTATTCATTTGTACATTGAGCCAGGTATAGTCAGGTTTAAGCGACCTTGTGATATTAAATGTTTATGTTCATGATTGATTGAAACCTTTATTTCGACAGGGAAGAACATACTGAGATCAAGTCTCTTTCACAGATGTGCCCTGCTTACAATCAACATATACAATCAATACAGTAGCAAAGGTACAAAAAGTAGTAAATAAGTACAGACAATAAGCAAATTAAACAAATTAAACAATAAAACCTGCCTATCACTCTATCCTAATGCAATACAAACGTGCATATCTCTCTATCCTAATACAATACAACCTGCATATTTCTCTAACCTAATACAGTACAACCTGCTTATCTCTCTATCCTAATACAATAAAAACCTACATAACTTTCTATCCTAATACAATACAAACCAGCATATCTCTCTAACCTAATATTTCTCTAACCTAAATACAATACAACCTGCTTATCTCTCTATCCTAATATAATAAAAACCTACATAACTTTCTATCCTAAAACAATAAAAACCAGCATATCTCTCTAACCTAATACAATATAATCTGCATATCTCTCTATCCTAATACAATAAAAACCTGTATATCTCTCTATCCTAATACAATACAAACAACAGGAAATGCATAGAACATAGGAAAAAAGAGGGGGGGGGGTGGGCTATTGGGTGGGGGGGGGGGGGGGGGGGGGAGGCAGGTGAATGCATGCATGTGTGTGCAAGTGTGTATAGCTGTGAGTAGTCCGTGTTTATGTGTGCGTAAGACTGAAGGTTACATTCTGGCACTCAGCAATCTTGATAACTCAAGTCTGTAGAATCTTTTCACGAAACACAGCAAGTTGCTATGGAGATATCCTCGATGTAACTAGTCCGTAGGTCTTTTCGCGATAACACAGCAGGTTGCTATGGAGATATCCTTGAATGCCCTGTCCAGAAGTAAACAACAGGAGTCCAGGGAAGATAGGTGCGTAGGAACGCCTCTTTGCATGTGAGTCTTCTGGGAGAGATTTCTGCAGGCCAACAAGCGATGGGGTTCCGAAAACAAGATTAGATGTTTGGGTTATAGCGAGGAAAACAGCATTCCAATTCGTTACTCCTCTATACTCTCTGGGTCTCTCAGCTTGACCACTTCTCCTCGCAAAACAGTGATTTCTTCCAAAACGTTAACCATCTTGCGATTTAGGTCACATATCGCAACAGTCTGAGTACTCACTGCTCTGCCGACCACATTAATCATCATGGGCAGCCTTTGGCCTTCTTGAATAGCTCCCATCTTTCTAATTTTCCGATAGACCAGGGCAACGCTCAGTCCGAGAAGCAATTGTCCTGCCATCATAAATCCAAATATGTAGACGTCCTCCACGTCTTCCACGGAGAGAACCGCCAGGCAAAGAACCCGCCAGTTCTCCCATGCATCCATTATGTAGCCCGCAGCGAAAGTCCCGTCTGGGCAAGTAGGTTCCCCCGAACCAGTGCTTCTTGTTTAAATAATTTTGTCAATTGTGTTGAGAGACCAGCTTATCAATTCCATAATTTTGTAGTTTCAAAGACACCGTGCAAAGAATGGTTCCGAGCGGGTGGGAGAGGAGAGGAGAGAGGAGAGAGAGAATGTGCGACCGCCTCCGTCAAGAGCCAAGCAGGCACAATTTAATTGTGATATTAAATGTTTATGTTCATGAGGGACTTGCTTAGCTTTATACAGGTAAAGGATTGTGTTCCCCCTGTTAGCGTTCTTTGCTATTTATTTCCGTGCTGTTTTCTACGAGACAGTGTTTTCTTTTGGTGGTTTTGTTTTTTCTAGTCTCCTATTATTGGCTCTAGTATTGAGTTCGGGAGATTTAGATTTGTGTTTTACTTGTTCTATTCGAGTTCGCCCTATTTTTGTGGGTAGATTTAATTTGGCTGTTTAGCTGTCAGGAATTTATTCCTGTTTTTCTTTTCGTGTTAATTCCCTCTTATTGGTCCTCACTTGTGTGGGTGACTTGTCTGATCCCCCCCCCCCCTGCGAGAATACAGATCTTATCGCCATAAACCGCATATAATCAGTACTTATCTTATCAGCGAGCAAAATATCAAATTTTTATGTGCCACCATTGGCTTGTAATTCATAAAAGTAGCATGCTATGCTGCTACACTGTTATCTACAATAGACCCGACCACATGTAAGATAGCAAACATTTAAACATATTTGGGAGTTAATTAAAGTTTTTATAATTATCACCAAAAAATTGGTTACTATCGCAGCAACAAGACATAGATGATGAATACAGTTTAGTAAAATTGTCAAAATGCCTACTCACTCCACAGGGGGAAAAAACGAGCGTTATCTGTTTGTCACCAGATTTTTTATATAAATATGAAATAAAGTCATAACCTTACATTTGGTTATGAAGATTAAGATGTCCCCTGCAATAATCTGAGGTTGTTTTTTGCCTTGGTTGACCCATTTTAAGATATAATCCTTGTTTCCACTTTTCTCAAGTAATAAATTTATTTCTGCATAGGTTGGATTTTAGACACAGCAGCCATGTAAAATATAGCATTTATTATCAAATGTCTTGTGGCTAAATAGCAGCATAAGTCATATCATGTATTGTATTATTAGTAATAGCTTAGCCATGCATTATCTTATATTGACCACACCAGCATCAAAGTGTCATAAACTAACCTATGACATTGTTGCTGGTTGTTAATGTTAATCCAGTGTCACTGGCTGGCATTGATTTTTGTGAACTTTATATCTCACCGCCCACTTCTTTTGAAATTCCTTCATGCACTGAATGTAAACATGTTTTCTGTCAGCATACTTGATAGTTATGTGTTGATAGAAACTGATTATCTCCTGGTTTACTGTAATGCACATTTTATCCATTTTGAATACATTTGGAGACACTACGGGACACCAAGAATAGTTTTACATATCCCCCAAAATTTTGGACACATGTGGACAAGAGGTGTGTGGACCAGAGAATGTGAAGTATGACCCGTTTTATTTATACCTTTGCCTTTCAGAGGTGCATTTTAAAGTAAAAATTACAACTTCCGTTTTCCATTTGTTGTACAAGTATTTTGTGCATTTACAGCCCATAATGTACTGTATGTAAACATTATGTAAATAAACAAGTTCAAGCAATGACATTAAATGGTACAGGGGTCAATTTAAGCCATTACACACGTGTGTGTGTGATGTGCACATCTGGGTTTATAAAGCTTTAAACCGAACAGTGCAAAACAGGCAAAAATTGCCCAAACGTTGTGACAGTATGTAAATGTGCAAAAAAGCAGTGATTTGTAAATTCTCTTTTAAATATATTTAATTGAAAACAGTACAAAGAAAATATATTTTTTGTAAATATAGGATAATTCCGAATTTGATGCCTGCAACACGTTCCAAAAAAGTTGGGACAGGGGGAAAAAAAAGAATGTTTGGAACATTGCACAGGTAAACAGGTGATGCTATCATGACTGGGTATAAAAGGATATCAAAAGACAAAATCACTCTGCTGCCAGATATGCAGTAGATATGGATGGATCACTTGAAGCGTTGTTTCTCCTGACTTATTTTTCCATAGAGTTCAATAGGAAAATGAGTCAGGAGAAACAACCCTTAAACTGATCCATTCATATATACTGCATATGTGGCAGCAGAGTGACGGTTTGAGGCTAGTTTGATACCTCAGACTGTTGATGCTTACAGCCATTGCAACTTGTTCAACTGTTTCTTGTTTAATTTATGCCATTTCCCCAAGTTTCTGTGATGCTCACACCTGGAGTTATAAAGCGTTAAACAGAACACCCCTAAATAGGTGGGAATTGACCAGATTTGGCATCTGCGTGAAGGGCTTAAGAACATTTATTGAATCTGTCAACATATGAATGAAGTCCACATATGAATATCTCTCAAGAACGAATATATAAGAGAAAGTTGAGAAAAATAAAATAATGTTTTGACTTTCCTGAGCCCAGAGTCGATGACAACTGGATCTGTCTTAGCTTAAGGCTATATGAGGCGGCAGCTCATTCCATTGGCTATTGTTAAAGGAGGCACCAAGATTGGTTTAATGAGAACACAGAGACAATCTCCACCATACTGGAAAACATGCACAAGGAACACGCTGTTTTAACCCTCATATTATGTTTGGGGTCAATTTGCCCCGGTGCAATGTTAAAAACTAGTTATATTTAGTTCCTCCGACCATTAGGGTCGTAAACACGAATGAACCTTCTTGGTGCCAAATGCATCGAGACTCTTATACCAACATTTGTCATGGACATGACCTCCACGTAGTGATGTAATTCCTCCCTATAAAGGGAGGCACATCAATGCGGAAGTCCTCTTCTTTTTCTCGCCGATGCAGAGTAAAGATGTGAGACTGTTTGTGCTATCCCTTGCGCCTTGTGACTTTGGTCAGAGCTACGATTCTTTTCATTTTCCAAAGGCGGCGATAAGCACTCGCATACGGTAATCCTCTGCTAGCATTGTTACTAAGATACTGATATCGTTCTGTGGTATTTACTAGTGCTAAACTTTGCCATTGTTTACGTTAAGCATATGATGCGGCTAAGCACGAGGTGCTGCTGCATTTATTTGTACTCGGGGAACCAGTGCTTACCCCAGTACTGATTATGTCTATCCTGGCGTGGTCACCCCAGTAAGACATGTTCTAGTCTGTGAACGGGTTTGTGTACAGCGGGTACAGGTTTGTATCCTTTCTGTATTTCACGGACTCCAGATATATAGAAGTATATATACTGTATGTATATATGTGGTTATTTTGTACTCGAGGAACTGGTGTTTACCCCGATGTTGATTATATCTATCCTGGTGTGGTCACACCCCAGTGAGATTTTTTTTTGTTATTTGCTCGCAATAAACTTGCCTATGGTTTATAAGATAGATAGATACTTTATTGATTTTTTACAGTAAATTACTTTGTTACGGCACCTACATCCACAGTCAAAACAAGACAACCACACATAACATAAAGAACAACATCTGTACCTATTCCCAGGAAACCTAACATATGTAATATAATAAAGTATAATAAAAATACAATAAGACAATATAAATACAATAAAATACTTAGGTGTGCAAATGTGCAAAAGGTGCTCTGCAATAAATTACATAAGAACATTGAACAGTCTGATGGCAGCTGGCAGGAAAGACTTCCTGCTGTGTTCAGTCCTGCACCTTGGTGGGATCAGCCTGTGGGTGAAGATGCTCTGCCGAACCACCTGCAAGGCATGGAGAGGGTGCTCATAATAGAGTTCAGCTTTAAAAGCATTATTCTCTTAGCCACCTGCTAAATCGTGTCCATTCCAGCACCAATGATGGAGCTTGCCTTTTTGATAAGTTTGTTGAGTCTGTTCCTGTCAGCAGTGCGAGCACCCTCCCCCCCGCACATCACTCCAAAGAACAGCGCACTGGCAACAACAGACTGGTAAACGGTACACAATAGGGGCTTGCAGATGTCAAAAGATCTCAGCCTTCTTAAAAAGTACAGTCAGCTTTGACCCTTTTTGTATAGTGTCTCCATATGAATCTTCCAGTCCAGCTTGCAGTCAAGCTGCACTCCGAGGTATCTAAAACTGGAGACCAGCTCCACTTCAGTACCCCGAATGACAACTGGAACTGGTTTGGGCCTCTTCCTCCAAAAGTCCACAACCATCTCCTTAGTCTTTGAGGTGTTCAGATGAAGATGGTTGTGGTTACACCAGTCCACAAAGTCCCCAACAGTGTCCGTGTACTCCCCCTCATCTCTTCCCTTGATCAGACCAACAATAGCTGAATCATCCGAGAACTTCTGCAAAAAGCAGTTGTCAGTCTTGTACTGGAAGTCCGCCGTGTACATGGTAAACAAGAAAGGGGACAGAACTGTCCCTTGTGGTGCCCTCGTATTGCTCAAGACCTTTCCAGAGATACAACTCTGCAGGTACACATACTGTGGTCTGCAGGTTACATAGTCCATGACCCATGAGTCTAGTGCTGACTCCACCTGCATCCTCCTCATCTTCTCACATAGCTGCCCTGGCTATATTGTGTTGAAGGCACTTGAAAAGTCGAAGAACATAATCCTCACAGTTGCACCAGAGGTGTCCAGATGTGCATGGACCCTCTGTAGGATGTAAATGAGAGCATCTTCCACGCTAATGTTAGGCCGGTATGTAAATTGTAGAGGATTCATGTACTATGTGCACACCCTGGACCTGAGGTAGGCAAGGACCAGTCTCTCAAGTGTCTTCATAATATGTGAGGTGAGAGCTACAGGTCTATAGTTATTGAAGTTAGTGGGGTGGCTCTTTTTAGGTACAGGGACCAAACAAGATGTTTTCCACAGTGTGGGGATCCTCTGTAGACGCAGGCTCAGGTTGAAAATATATGTGAAAATACCACACAGCTGTCCGGAGCAGCCCCAGCTGCTTTCCCCTGCTTCAGGTTTTCCAGTTCCCTCCTGACCTGCGATGAGTGGAGTGTAAAAGGTAAGATGGTGGAGGGAGAAGTATGAGTCCCAGGTGAGATGGTAGAGGGAAGAATATGAGCCACAGGTAACAGACAAGGTGAAGTGGAGCTGTCAAATCTGTTAAACATATTCAGGTCGTCAGCTAGGTCCTGATCTCCATCAAGCAGCAATTCTCCCTTCCGCTCTAGACCTGTGATCTTCCTCATGCCAGCCCAGACCTGCTTTGCTCCATCCTGCTGTAGCTGTTGTTCCAGTTTGCTCCGGTAGGCTTGTTTCTCCTCCTTAATCTTCACCTTCAGTTCCCTTTGCAGTGCTTTTGATTTTTTACCTGTCACCCTCCCTGAAAATCTTCTTTTTCTAGTTTAACAGGGATTTCAGGCTGCTGGTGATCCAAGGTTTATTGTTGGGGAAACACTGAATTTCTCTGCTGGGTATATTATTATCAGCACAAAAATGTATGAAATCAGTGATGCAGTCTGTAAGTCCTTCAATATCCTCCCCATATGACTCACAGAAAACATACCAGTCTGTTGATTCCAGTCAGCATTTCAGGGATTCATTTGTTTCATGGAACCAGCATTTTGAAGTTCTGCTGGTGACAGGCATTTTGGGGTGTAGGTGGGAGAGAGATGAACCAGGTTATGGTTTGATCCACCAAGAGGGGGCAGTGCAGTGGATTTATATGCCTTTTTAACATTAGCATACAAAAGGTCCAGAGTCTTATCTCCCCTTGTTGTGCAATCAACAAGCTGTTTAAATGTGGGCAGAGAGTGTTGGAGAGAGAGACATGCTTAAAATCTCCAGATAGAAAAATGAATGAGTCTGGGTATTTCACTTGCAGTCTTGCGATAACAGCATGCACTACATCACAAGCAGCTTCCGCATTTGCAGACGAAGGGATATAAACAACAATGGCGATCACCACAGTAAATTCCCTCGGCAGGTAGTATGGTCTCAAGCGAACTCTTAAAAGTTCAATGTCCTTGTTGCGTATTCGTTTCTTGATGGTAGCATGTCCAGGGTTACACCATCTATTATTAATAAGCACAGCGAGCCCCCCTCCTTTCTGCTTACCGCTGGTTTTGGTGTCCCTGTTTGCTCGTATCGTCAGGAAGCCGCTGATGCTGGTGATTCCTCAGCCACGTCTCTGAAAAACACATGAGGCTGCTGTCCCGGTACGCATTCTGGCTCCTGACGAGGGTCTCCAATTCCTCCATCTTGTTGGACAACGAGCAAACATTTCCCATGGTGATAGATGGTAGGGCTGGTTTAAAAGCTCCTTTCCATATTTTTTCTCTCTTCCTCCTGTTTCTTTTTACACCGGCTCGAGTTCCCCAACGTCTCTTCCATAATAATTCAGCCGGGATATCATGTCTTGTCCCGGCAAGTTTTGAGAACGCTGCCAGGTCAAGTAGATCCTGCCGGGAGTAAACAATAGCCAGCTGTACCACCTGGCTCCGCTCCTCCACATGGAGTAGCTTCCCCAATATGAGGCATATTAAAAGATGTCGTATCCACTCCATTTAAGAGGAAACTTGGGGAACTGGGTTTACCCCAGTGCTAATTATATCTGTCCTGGCATGGTTATACCCTAGTGACATTTTCTTTATTCACAATCTGTGAGCAGGTGCGCATCATTGGTTGATTTTTAGATACTGGGTATCGTTCTTAGTTATTGGCTAGCATTAAACTGGGCTATTGTTTAAGTTTAGCATATAGTAAGGGTAAGCACATGGTGCTGCTGCGTTTATTTTGTATTTGGGGAACATGGCTTACCCCAATACTGATTATAGTCTAAACTGGAGTGGTCACGCCCCAGTGAGACATATTCTACTTTGTGAACAGGTTTGTATACAGCAAGTACAAGTTTGTATCCTCTCAAGAGCTCCGGTGATTGATTCTAAGTCTGTCCTGGCTGCGATTGTGCCCCAGTAAGACTCTCCCAATAGGTGAGCGCAGATGCTACATACCCATGCTGTATGGGTATGTCGCTGGAGAACAAGCAGGCCTGATTGGATGCATTCATCCATATGCTCCCCTCGGGCAGAACGCCATTCTCGGTAGAGGTTGCCCCCAAAGGGGACAACCTCAGGTCCAGGACTGGTCTCCTCTGACCAGTACAGAATTGAAAGACACGTACTTCCACATTCCTATCGGAGTGGAGCATCGTGGTCTCCTGCGCTTTGCGTTAATAAGCCTGCTGTACCTTATGTACCGAGTCATGCAGTATAATGCTCTCGCACACTGCCCAGTTATTAGGACACATCTCCAGTCTGGGCATCAGTGTCAATTATGGCAAGAGCCGGCTAATGCCAAGCTTGTCCATCAATTATGAGACTGCTGCTCGATTCAAGGGGCATGAGGGCATCTTTGATGCCCCGCCTCATAGCACGGTGCTTGACATTGTGCGTCGGTTCTAAGTGAACATGATCATCGAAATGTGGGTTATTTTTTCAGAGGCGTTTGGCCTGATTGCGGCCACCTCAGCAGTCATGCCTCTCGGCCGGCCAGCTCAGGGATTGCGGTCGTGACCACATCACGTGTGCTCTGGGAAAACATGTGATAGTGAGTTTATCACATAAACCACCAAGGTCTCTGCCACGAGGTGGAGTTGGTATGGCGACGATCCGGTCATGCCAATCAGAGTCCACTCACTGTCCCCAGTGGTTCTCGAAAGCTATAGCCGATGGAACCATGATTATGATGCTCTTTTGCCTTTTTTGCGGATCGAGAGAGTCCAACCCTTTGTTAACTGGGTGTGGTTCCCTGTCTTGCGGACGCTTCTTAATTCCAGAGCCCCCTCCATGAGTAGGGCCTATGGACATATACGGTAATGGTTCTGCATATGGTGCTCACAGAAAGGCGCGGACCTCGTACATTGTTTTGATTTCTGTTCTACTGGATTGAGGGGTCGGATCCATGCTTGATCACGGCAGGGCAGCCAGCACACTGAAGGTTTATGCTGCTGCTATATGCAGCAGGCACGGGTGGGTGCACAACAAGCCTGCAGGGAGCCATCATCTTGTCAATCGGTTTCTGAGGGGTGCCCATAGCTGTGACTTGTGAGGTCCCTGGTGGCTCCCTCCTGGGATCTCCCTTTGGTTTTGCGAGTGCTCACGGGTCAGCCCTATGAGCCTCTTGAGAGGACCACCCTTAAATGGCTTTCCCTTAAGACGGCATTCCTGCTAGCAATGGCGTCGGCTAGATGTGTTGGTGAGCTCTGCGCTCTCTCCATCAGCGCAGAGTGTCTAAGGTGGAGGCCGGCTGACTCAGGAGTCACACTGCGGCCCAATCCATTGTTTTTGGCCAAAGTCGTTTCGGCGCTTCATATTAACCAGCCGATCAAGCTCACTGCGCTTTGCCCCCCACCAGGCAAGGACCTGGGGGATGCACACTTGGTATGTCCAGTGTATGCGCTGCAATGCTACGTCGAAGCTACCGCTTCCATCAGACGTACAGGACAACTCTTTGTTTGTTATGGAAATCTAAGGGAAAAGCGCTCTCGGCGCAGAGCCTTTCCTGTTGGGTAGTGAAGGCAATAGCTATGGCCTATGAGGCTAGTGCTAGGCTCTTGCCTATGATTTTCCAGAGTAGGTCAATAGCAAGTATGGCTACTTCATGGGCAGCACTGAAAGGTGTACCACTTAAAGGGATTTGTGAGGTGGCGATTTAGTGTCCCCCTGCACATTTTTGAGGTTTTATCAGGTCAATGTGGTGCCGAGTTCAACGGTCGGGTTAACTGCCGACATCCTGCCGGCAGCCTTGGCATCCACTTAAAGGTATGACTATCCCTTGTGACGTTGTTGGTATTAGTCATCCGTGTTGACAACCCTAATAGTCGGAGTAACGAAATAGAACAAAGGTTACGACAGTTTTATTAGTTCTGGATGACCATTAGGGGTTATGGTCACTCAGGGCCCTTTAAGGGCGTGAAAGGTTCTGAGGACTTCCACATTGACGTGCCTCCCTTTATAGGGAGGAATTACATCGCTTCGTGGAGGTCATGTCCATGACAAATGTTAGTATAAGAATCTCAATGCATTTGGCACCTAGAAGGTTAATTCGTGTTGACGACCCTAATGGTCATCCGGAAATAATAGAAGCTTGGTTACAGTCGTAACCTTTGTTAACCTTATTTTTCATCTTCACACTATAACTTTTTTCCTTATTTGTTGCGATTAAATTTGGAAAAACAAAAAGTCAGAAGTCTGGTGGCACTTTCCATATAGGTTTTAAACTTCACAAAGTTGAATTTGACTTGAGAAGTTAAGTTAAACAGATTTTTAATATTTAGGGATAAAAGGGTGGTCAATAGGGTGACACAAAAGCTGACACAGAACGTGTCAAAATGTTTCTAAACTTTTGGTGTCAGGTTAACCCCAAACATAAAAGGCATCATAAAATGTCAACATAATATGAGGTTTAAACAACCCTACATCTGAAAGGCTCAAGCAGCAATGGATAACATCAAGGAATGAGGTGCAGGCTGTTCTGAGGAAACTACAAAATGAATGGTGTATAGGCAAGGCCCAATAAATCCATGCAGACATTTAGAGAAGAATGATATGCACAACTTTCTATGCAGTGAAAACCATCTATGGCCCCAAAACACCCCTCTCTCACCTGTGAAGTCTGCTGATGGTTCAACTCTGATAAAGAACTAGAAGCAAACTGTGGATAGATGGGGCCCCTGATACTGCATTATTCCTTGTGTGTGTGCACTCTGTCCTGGCGTGTATTGCTGCTGAGCTGTGGTGGTGTTGTCCCTCCCCCACCCCACAGACTGGACTGGGGCAAGCGTGACGAGATATGTGGTGGGGCAGAGGGGGGACTGCAAGCCGGGCTCAGCTCCAGTAGAGGCGGCGTGGCACCTCTTCGCTAATCAGCCTGGAGGGCGGCGGCGCTGCAGTGTGTGTTTTGTGTGTGGGGTTATTTTCGTTTGGGTTTTTTTATTTTGTGGCAGTCCCTCACCGGCATTGCGGCACATGGGTTTTAATCTTTCATTGTCATTCATTGGGCGTTGAGTGTGTGAAGTTAGTTTTGTATGAGTGTGCCCGAGTACGGGTCTAGCTTTCCCACTTGGAGTGTTACTGTGGGCCATCCCGGAGGGCCATTTGTGGTGTGGGTGGTCACGGATGTGTGTAGAGTGCCTCCCAGTGTGTGTAAATGAGTCTCTTGAGGCATGTGGCTGTCACGGTGTGGAGTGTGGGTGTGAGCACACTTACCTGTGGGGCTCCTGTGCTGCCTGGTAGTGTCTGGGAGGACGTCTGTAGGGGGGAAGAGAAGCAGACCCTGTAATTGTCTCAGTGTAACTGTGTTTTTATTGATGAATTGATAAATAAATATACTGTGTTTTTTTTCCTTTTACTCATGTGTTGGTGTGTTTTGAGAGTGGTGGATCACCTGCAAAAAGAAAAGGGGAAAGGGAGAAGGGTTAGTGTGGGGGAGCGCACAACCCCTGACATACACAACTGTATTACATACAGTACATGCTTTCGTGCAGCATACACCCGTTTCATTTTCCTTCGGAATATTCAGATCCACTAAAAGTATGTTTTTAAATTTTTTTTATAAGCTGAGAACATTTTTGTTTCATCTTTTTCAATCCTTTTCAATTAGATCCCAATGCCATCATCTTGTTCTTTGTGTGAAAGAAAATACATTGTTAAGCAATATTACCTTTTTAGCACCCAATGTGGAAGTGGAAATTCAGTTCTGCAATGTGAACATAATGGCAACTCTCTTGCTGTAGCTTCATGGTTTTGACTACTACAATTTACTCTTTGAAAAGTTTGAATGTGAACTGATAAAAGAATTTGAACTCTTTGAACATCAGCACACTTTTTTCCATCGCCACCTCATAGATGCTCTTTGTATTTGCTCAGCAAATGAAAAAGAGCCCAGTCACACATATGAGTTAACATATGAGAAGGTATGGTACTGTATAGCACTTCAGTAAAATAACAGTATTAAAGAATGAACATGTGAGCTGCAGGAGTAAAATAAGCACAGAGAGTAAGCAACCTTGCAGGACCCACAGAATAACTGATGGATGTGTCCGTCAGTGTTGTTTACTATTACAGTATTTATTTGCTAACCTTCATAGCTTGCATTTATAAGACGTTCATATAGTATAATATTTACTGTAGCACAAGAGGTTAAGCTGAAGGCTGCAAAAGCACTGCCCTGAGTTTCAGTGTGTCAAACTTTAACCCCTCTGGTATCAAAAGCACTGCCCTGAGTTTCAGTGTGTCAAACTTTAGCCCCTCTGGTATCAAAAGCACTGCCCTGAGTTTCAGTGTGTCAAACTTTAGCCCCTCTGGTATCAAAAGCACTGCCCTGAGTTTCAGTGTGTCAAACTTTAACCCCTCTGGTATCAAAAGCACTGCCCTGAGTTTCAGTGTGTCAAACTTTAGCCCCTCTGGTATCAAAAGCACTGCCCTGAGTTTCAGTGTGTCAAACTTTAGCCCCTCTGGTATCAAAAGCACTGCCGTGAGTTTCAGTGTGTCAAACTTTAGCCCCTCTGGTATCAAAAGCACTGCCCTGAGTTTCAGTGTGTCAAACTTTAGCCCCTCTGGTATCAAAAGCACTGCCCTGAGTTTCAGTGTATCAAACTTTAGCCCCTCTGGTATCAAAAGCACTGCCCTGAGTTTCAGTGTATCAAACTTTAGCCCCTCTGGTATCAAAAGCACTGCCCTGAGTTTCAGTGTGTCAAACTTTAACCCCTCTGGTATCAAAAGCACTGCCCTGAGTTTCAGTGTGCCAAACTTTAGCCCCTCTGGTATCAAAAGCACTGCCGTGAGTTTCAGTGTGTCAAACTTTAGCCCCACTGCCATCTAAAGATTACGCACACCTCGCATGAACACAAGCTTTAAAACTGCAGTGTACTATCTATGCCATTTCTTAACATAAGATATGCAGAGCAGTCAGGTACATGAAACTATGCAAAATATCCTTCCCAGAGTACTCACATAAGGGTTCTCCCCAAAGAATGTAACAGAGGCGGCTCATTTCCCTCTTTCTTTCGGTACGGGACCTTCCGGTTGGCACACCCTTAAACCGAACAATTACAGTCTTGCTTTAATGCATGTGCAAAACTTTTTTGTGCAGAATTTTAATTAAAAACTCTGATTTCTCACTCCCAGATGACTTGATGTTAATGTGCCTTATTTTAATCAGAAATAAATAATGGCCAGTTAGCCACTGTTACGTTTTAAAAAATGAAAAGCACCTTTATATAAAAAAAATTCTGCTGTGCCAAAAATGTACTGAAACGAATGTTGAAACGAACGTTACAAAAATCTTATGTGTACGTACACTCCTATTGGGTACCCATTAAGCCCATTCTGGACTTTTCACATATTTCATAATATTTCTTCAACTCGTTTTTTGAAAGTTTATAAATTAAGTCATAAACCTTGAAGTGAGAGATTTATATTTCCCTTTCTCTGTTCATATTTATTTTCATTTGGAGTCATGGATACATTTTTTTGTAGTTATTTTTTATCTATTACCCCCCAATGGTGAGAAACCTGCATGAAACAAAGATTTTTCATCCAGTAATTAAAAATAACATATTGTCCTACATTTCCACTCATATTATTTAATTTGATTGAGTATCAAAATATAATACCATCATCAATGAGTGAACACTTATCTTTATGATGTGTTTTTTATTAGTATCATTATTTATTTTATATGAATTCTGCTGATTGGCTCCAAATTGTGTCACAAGAGCTGTATTAACAAGTACTAATTAAGTAATGCTACCATGTGACTAATTGGTTAGACAGTTAGCAATGAGACTGATAATGATTATATCTATTCACATTGTGCTCATTAACCAGGATGCAGAGAACCTAAGAAGGAGCATACCCTCCAGATATCTTAGTGCTTTGTCTCACCGCATCTAAATATGCAGTGACTTCCCCTGGCAAATTCCCCTTTCTGCTTTTAATATGGTCAACTTCATTATGGTTAGAGGTGGGAGCAATAATCTAAATTGACAGTTTTAGAAGCATGTATTGAATACAGTTGGTAGCACTGCTTAGAATTCAAATGAGCATTACCTTGTGTGTGTTGCTGGGAAGCGCTGTTGACAAGTCGTACAGACAGGAGGAGGGGAATGTGGGCATCGATCCTGCTACCTCTCGCTTGCTAAGTGAGATTGGGGAATTATCTCAAAAGGTAGAGACGTGTACTGTGGTTGTGGAGGAAGTGGCTATAGATATATCCACTTCTTCCACTGCACAAGCTCTGGAGAGCGGTATTAATAGAAATGTGTGTGTGTGTGTGTGTGTGTGTGTAATGGTGTGGATGGCTATAGTTTGTTTAGCATTACCTGCAATCTTACTGTTGATAGCGCTCACAAGCTCATTACTGAAAATTTAGATCACACATTTTAAAATAAAAGAGGTGGGAATCAGAACAGCGGCAGTAGTGGCCTCCAATATGCAGTAAACTCAGTAAGCACTTCACAAGCTTCACAAATCTATTCACAGCCCAAATATTCTGCGCATGATAATCTCCCACATTTGATAGTATATTGATTTCCTTTCGTAATTTTCCATTTGGCGTTGGAAGTTCTAAAAGCAATGTGCATTTATTGACCCCCAGCAAGTATTGTAGTTACTCTCTGTGTCAACTCTGTTCCAGGTTTTGATGACTTCAGCACATAAATGGACTGCTATCTAGCATTTGTAAAATAGAATGGTGAAACCAGGAGAGGTCACGTGACCTACATGAGCTATGGTCGGGGATAGCTAGAGCTCCTGCTCCCACTCTTCCATTTTTCACTTTATTTAAGGTTAATCCATTTTACTCCACTCTATTTTGGTTTAAACTTTAAGTTACAATGTCAAAGCTTCGCCACTCTCGACACCGTCTGGTAAGCGTATGAAGCCGTCGTCCCACTGCTCCTGCGAGGCCTAAATCACAGATGCCATTTTATTAGCCCTTGCTAATGAGCAAGACAAGCTAGAGCTAGCTGTGACCCACGTGGTAAATACAGCAATTCAGGGAGTACATTACTTGGTAAAAGACTTGCAAAATAACTGTGCAAAGTTTAATCGGCAAGGTTGATTCACTTCAGGCTGAAACTAGAGGGCTGAAACATGAGGTTACTAACTTCTCAGCCGATCTGAATAAAGTTAAACAGAAAATGGCCAAACTTGAAGACCGAGAGAGGCGTTGTAATGTAAGTATAGTTGGACTGGCATGCAACCGGGAAGGGAACAACCCTGTTGACTTTTTACAAAAAATGCTTCCTCAATGGCTTTCCTCGCTTGGAAATATGGTAATTTAAATTTTACGCGCACATAGGATTTACAATCCCGCCACAAAAAGTTCAGACACTCCCAGAACCCTAATTTTCAAGGTTTTGAAATATCATGATCGGCAGGCATTTTACAAGGAGCTAGAGAAGCAAGGAATGATTAACCTATTCAAGACTAGGGGAGAAACATGAGGTTCTATGTCGATTCCAGTGCGGTCACTCTGCAGAGAAGGAAGGCCTTTGCACTCATTCAGAAGGACTTGCAAGCGGAGGGCATATCGTCTTTTCTCTTGTCGCACAATGGCAATCTTTTTCTTCTGTGCGTGAGGCAAAGGAGTCTCGAAGACGACGGTCACCAGTGTCAGGAGAATGCTGTTTTACCCACAGGCGGAGAGGAGCGAGGAAGCCTAAAGTAACTAGTTTGATTGTTAATCTTGTCGGATGACAGAGTGAACATTGACATGTGTTTTTGATGGTTAAATTGTCATATTAGCGTACAGTGTTGCCGGCTAGTTGAACGATGTACTGCTTACAATTGCCTGCATGACAAATGCTAATATGATATTGGTAGGCAGGTTTTTGTTCTACTTAAGACTTATTGGGTTACTATAAATATTAAAGTTAATGCAACAGATATCTATAATATTGTTCTGAAGTTAATTAACACATTCAGTTAACCTGCTGGTATAGCAGCCTGTGTTATATTCTAAGGGGGGAGAGGGACAGGCTCGGGCTCTCAGATTCACCGAGCGGTGTCATGTGGTTGTCACACTTCTTGGACAAAATGGGGGGGGGGGGTGGTCAGGCGGGATGGGATTTTTGGGGTCACGTTAAAAGTAACGTTATAACTGGTGTGGCATTGAACACTATATATAACAGGAGTTTAAATACAACTTCTTTGGTAGTGGGGATTACGTGCTCTCATGTCTGCATTTATGATTATGGAAACTGAAACATACATTTTTTGATGTATGGCTAAAATATCTATTTTAAATTAAGCGAGTAAAACTTTTAGAACACCTGCATCGGAAAGATTTTGACTTAGATTTCATTCACGAAATGCACGTTCAGAGGATGTACACCACTTACAAGATAGAACATATAAAGTTGTTGCTTCATTTTGTGTCAGTTATAAAATGAAAGGAACAATAATTCTGATAAAAAGGGGTTTGAGTTTGGTTATAGAAAGAACAAGCCAGGACATAGCATATATTTGTGTGCCCATTCATAATAAAAAGTATGCCTTCATGTCAATGCCCCGACAGTTTTTGAAAACACATTTTTTCCTTGGTTGACTAAATAAAAAATCATTATCGGAATATGAGTTAATAATGTGTGGTGATATGAATGCGGTTTTGTATTTTATAATGGATAGGTCAGTGCCCTCATCTACTCACTCACAACAATTGGCTTCAAATGTTTTAAATGTTCTGGTTAAGGACCTAAATCTCCTTGATGTTTGGCGAGATCAACATCCACAAGACAATGGTTATACCTATTTCTATCTCACAAGATGCTTTCTAGAATAGATTATATTTTTTGTTCTCGTAGTTCAAGTATACGTGTTAATTCAATAAGGATGATTCCTGCAGTTTTCTCTGATCATAACACGTTACAGATGGAACTCGATTGTGTTGTCAAGAAAACACAGGGTTGCGATTCAATGTCTCTTTCTTGCAGAACCCGACCTTTATAAACTGATTTTTAAAAAATGATTTAGTGGAATTTTTTAATAACAATAGAGATTCTGTTGACGACCCAATGTATGTCTGGATGGCCACCAAAGGCTTTAAAGGAATTTTACTTCCTCTTTTGCTTCCCACCTAAACAAAAGCAGAAATAAAAGAATAGAAGATTTGGAGCGAGTGTGTCAAACACTGAAGACTATTGAGCATGATCTGAACAGGTGGACAGCAATGAAAAAAATTAATGTTTTACCTCGTATACATTTTTACAGTATGATGATTCCATTGCCCCCTCCAGTAGGGTTTTGGACAAAAGTTGATCGGATTATACGTACATTTACGGTAAGCACTCCAGAATACGATATAGGAATTTGCCACGCTCCAAATCGGATGGTGGGCTTTCATTACCTCATTTTCAGTTTTATCATCAATCTTTTCAAATGCGCCCTTCAAATGTGGATGAATGAGACATCATCTGCGTCGTGGAAAGCAATTGAGGAAGCCACAATTTATCCAATTAGGCTCCAGGATGTATTATTTTCTGGTCTATCCAATCAAAAATGTATGTTAAAGTTCGGTTCTCTTATTACTAACACAATAGCTAATTTTAGATCATTTGAAAAACGGGTGGGTTGTAACTTAAAATAGCATCTTCTAACCAATATGGAATAATAGAGCTATCACTT
Organism: Ilyophis sp. 1 JC-2022; assembly: GCA_022702515.1. Classification (NCBI taxonomy): domain Eukaryota; kingdom Metazoa; phylum Chordata; class Actinopteri; order Anguilliformes; family Synaphobranchidae; genus Ilyophis; species Ilyophis sp. 1 JC-2022. The sequence continues at coordinate 32,904,721 of CM040396.1, forward strand.
CAGGGAATTAACCCTTTATTTCATCATGGTCAGGAAGGAGCATTCACACACTTAAGCATATATATAATTCTGATGGACTTATTAGTTTTCAGCAACTATGCCATGTGTACAAAATTCCAGAATCTTCTTTTTTTTTGTACTTATGCCTGTGCTTAAGTTAGTCTGAATACACATCCCTTGATTGATTTGATTCTTAAATGTCCAATCAGAGGATTGGTATTAGTCCTGTATGCACGGATGCTATGTTTAACATCTGATGATCTCCGGATCACAAAGTTATGGGAATCTGATTTGGAGAATGAGATGATCAATCAGGAAGTGGTATGGGGAAATATCTTTAGTTCGTTCAAAAACCCCAATCACCAGCTTATTCATTTTAAATTGTGTCACAGAGCATATTTGACACCTTGTATAAGGTATTATAGTAAGCAAGCCCAAAGTCCCAACTGCAGTCTGTGTCTCAATGGAGTTCCAGGTACATTTAAACACATGTTATGGGATTGCCCTGGGGTTTACATATTTTGGAATAATATAGTACCCATTCTGTCAATGACTCGGATATAACCTTTGAACCGAGCGTACTCCTTCATAATTAAGTTTTCTGTCTCTTCAACATCCTTTTTTGGGGGGACAATTTCTTCTGCTATCTTTATGTTTGTATTATTATTTGTATTTTATTTTGTTTTATCCTTGAATGATGAAGTGTACTGAGATGGGAGGGTTTTTTCTTTTTTTTTTTGGGGGGGGGGGGGTGGTTTAATTCAAAGTGATTGTAAGGTATGATCTGATCTGTGACTTTTCATATAAATAAACATATTTGATCAAAGAACGGTGAAACCAAGCCTTTAACTGAATTTGGACCCAGATTATATTCTGTTTCGGCAGTCATACTAATGAACCCTGCTACTTTTTGCTTATGTGGAAAACAAGCTATTTTTGGCCTCATTTGAACAGTTGCTTGAACGTCTTGTGTCTTGGTAACTGAATGACACGTATACACATGTATAGTAGTTACATTCACAATATCAAAAATAGGCAGCTTAATGATGAAATGTGTTTTTAGCTTGTTATATTTTTTTTCTGTGGCATTTCAGTTTCCCATTGCAGTATGTGCTAGAAATGCAAGCTTAACTAAGTCCGTGCAGCAGTTTTTGAACTTTTAATGAATTGGTTAATTACTTCATTTTATCAGACCAGATTAATCATATTTCAGTTGTTGATATTCTCATCATATCAAATGTCATAGCCTGGATTGTGGGTTTGAAAGTTGTCAGGTTTGGCTATACATGGGTGGAGGATGAAAACGGAAGTGTGAAAACTTCTGAGAAATTTCAGGTTCCATACCAAGTTTCAGGTTTTTTGATTCCATACAAAAAATAAATAAATGATGACTTGCCACAGTGTTTGAGATATAACAGTACTGTGCTCTAATTCCACAAAAGAGACAGCTGTTGAAACTGACCAAGAACAGGTTCAAAAAGTCATAATTAAAACGTATGTTCTTTAAAAATAATATAAGCAAGAAATCAGCTTTATACAAGCACATTTCATAAAGTGGTATAGCTCAGAAATTCAGCCATTGAACCATTCATCCCTAAAAGATGAAGGGCTTTGAGGTGTTCAGCACTTATCTGGTGCAAGCTGTTGTGTGAAGCTGATAGGAGACAATGAGGTATAACAGACCCTCTCTGTGTGAGCTGCCCTGATAATAGGTACTTGTATTACAATCACATTTCACCCCTTCCATGCTGCAGAGGAACATTGGCGGTTTGCTGGGTGCTTTTGAGCAGGCACAAGAGCTTTAAACAGAGTAATGCTTCTTCACGGGGAGCAGAGAACCATTGTTGTGTTAACTCAAAAAGTCAGGGAGCATTGCATTGCAATTTCTCATGGAACAAATTCATCTACGTTCTACAGGGCTTTTATGTGCGTCTAGTGGCAGGTTGGTCTGCAGAGAGGTACGCGTTCTCAACGGGAAGGGCTGTTTGTAGAAAGTGATGAGGGGGTGTGTGTAGTGGTGTAGTGAGCACCACTACTGTAGCTGGGGCCAGGTGAGTGGCCTCTGGTAACACAGCGGAAAACTGCCACCAGCGGTTTTCCATGTGCTTTTCAAGCTGTGTCTCATTCCGAGTTCAGTCTCAGATGTGTGAAGTCAGTGCCATTGTTCGGACAATTTGCTGTTGGATTTCAATCTTCTTTTGCCAAAGTCCTGGTGTGGTTATGACCTGAAAAGGCCTGCAAAGGGCAAGTTCTCTGATCAACAACCCTGTAATGTGCTGAGGCTGGTTGAGTGCACCTGTTCCCCTCCATCTTCCAGCTAAATCAGCCAGTTCTTCTGTCCCGCTGACAGGATCCCGCTGGTAACGACACACAGTACGTTTACCTTGCATTTTCTTTGTCCTCCAGCATGTCTCTGCTTCTCCTCGAGTATTATCCACATCACTGCTGAATGACCACTGGTTTCTCCTGAATGACCACTGGTTTATCATTAAAAAAAGTTACATCTGCTATTGGTTGAACCGCTATACTGCCACTGGAAACTGTATAATTTCTGGACTTAGTCTTGCCACAAGGTTGACAATCTGTTTTCAGGCATCAACCCCTGGTTGTTATTTGAAACTGCTGGAAAGACAGAGACAGAATGATAGAAGAAAACAAAATATGTACAATAAGACTGAAAACCAACAAAGATGTGCTAGGCCGCAATGGTTAACTGGGGTGGTTGAAGGATAATTAATGTCAAAACAGTGCACTGGTGGTGGAAAGGCTTTCTGTTCCCTTTCAGCCTGACATGGTTGCAATGCACTAGTAGGCTCCGCGGCACACTGTGTGGTTCAGCTGAGACAAATTCCACTAGAAGAAGCACCCAAGCCTCTGACTGCGCCTCTAATGAGAGCAGAGACTGTCAGCAGCTATCCCTTGAGCTCCGGGCCCTTCCTGACTCCCCCCCCCCCCCCCCCCCTCTCTCTCCACCCCACCCCTCCCCTCCCTGAGGCCCTGCCAAGTGGCTCACAGTGACTGACTGTGCAGATTAATCAAGCAAACCCTCTCTCTGCTTCGCTTTGCCATTTTAAAGACCAGAGCTCCAACAAGTCTTCCTGAGGGTCTCTATAATTGCAGGTCCTGCTGGCCTTGTTACCAGTGCTAAAGTGGGCCACTGCAAGATTTCAGATATTTAATTAAAAAATCTACTGAGGTACGTGCGAATTTTGATTGGCTTTGCTAAAGGGCATCCGTGGCATTATTTCCCTCAATAATACAATAATTCACTTCAGTCCCTTATCCAGGGATTCTATATTCACACCTTCTCTGTGCAACTTACATATAAATACATCATGGAGTTTTCATACATTTGAAAATGATGAAAATATTTGATGCTCATAAAACTATATTGGGTAGAGATGAAGGATACTGAATTATTTTTTTATTATGTAAGAATACTGGCACTGATCATGTATTCTGAATTTGCTGAAAATTAGGATTTAATTGCAATTGTACCTACTGCATGTGGGCTAATATCGGACTTTTTTCTCAAATGCCGTATACATTGAACTGAACATCTGCAAACATTACGGCTATTCAGGTAGATTGGAATATCCTTGTAATACTGCACATAGATGGTTTTTAATAATTATTTTCTTATGAAGAAGTGAAATCGGGGGTGGGGGTGTTGGCTTTTTATTATTCAAAAAACTAATCTTGCAATGTGTCTGTGCTTTTTGTCAACAAACACGTTGTGGTAAAAGCACCATCATGGATCAAAGATGGCAATGCATGCTGGGTTCTTTCCATCAGAACTATAGCAGACATTTTAGATTGTTACTAGCAGTTGATGTGTCATGTGACCTTGCAATCAAAACGATTGGTCTCAGTGCTTGAGGGGACACTGAAGTTGCCATTGTTGTTGAGTGCACATTTGTATTGCTAGTCTTGTGCCTGCATACAGTGGAATAAACATATGCTGTGAGCTTTTACTTGTTTCAGTGAACATAACAAGGACAACCCTCTTCATAGCCAGTAATATCCACCTTATCTCCTCTGACTAGTTTTAGATAATAAACATTATTTTCGTTGAGGAAAGCTAGAGCCATAAAAACAACTTGATATTATTATTATTTATTTATTACTGTTTGTGGTGAATTAATGTTTCTTCATGCTGAAAAATATCCACCCAAAAATATTCTCTTTACAGGCACCTGGATGAGTTATTCAGGACTGGGGTAATTTATTTTATTTTTTTCCCATTGTTTTGTTATTTTTTCTTGCTTAAGGATATGTTTTTCAGCTCTAGTTGCCAGATATAGATACGATTGTTCTTGTACTGGATGTTGTGAAAAGCAAACAATTTCAAAAACGTGTTGCATATATGTGGATCATTATGTGCAATAAATGTTTAACCGTCAGCACAAAGATAGACTGAAAATCACGCTAGCTGGAAGACAGCACTAGCAGAATAAAGCTTCGTGTGCCAGAACATTGCAAACTTATGCTGGTGTTGGTGACACATTGAGGTTGCCTACTGATTTGTTTGCGTATGTGCCTTTGGCCTCCAGTTCAGAGGGTTGCTGGCACTGGATTCCAATTCAAAGGTATGGCTCTCTATCTCTACTTAGATAGATAATAACTTGTCACGTCTCGTGCCTCCACGTTCTACTGTTGTTCTGTTTTTTTCCGTTTATATGTATTTTCTATCTAGTAGTCCGTTCCATGTTTTCCCTCTCTCCCTCCATTTTGTGTCTCTGCTTCCCCACACCTGAATTGTGTTTTCTCAGTCGTTTTTCGTTTCACCTGTTCCTCTTTGTTTTTTCGTTAGTTTGGTATTTAGTCTTCTGTTTCTGTGTTCTCCGACAGATCGTATTGTGCCCTGCATTCGTGCTTGTCTCAGTCTTTCCTGCGTTGATTCCTGCCTGTTCCGAGTTCCTGTGTTACCAGCCCAGTTCCTGTTCTCCTGCCTGTCCTGCCTGTTCCTGTCCAGCCCTGCTCCAGTCCTCCTGCCTGCCAATCCTTCTCCATCCTAGCCCTGCTCCTGCCCTTCGCACTCCTGTTCCCCAGCTCTGACGGATTCCCCGGTTCTGACCCCTGCCTGTTCTTCTGCATTGCCCTGTTTGTTGGACACTGACCCCTGCCTGGAACTGACTACGAATCTGCATTGCCTTTATTGCACCGTTTGCTGGACTTTGACCCTATTTTGTCAACCTCGAATAAAGCCTATTCCTATCACTTCTGGTGTGTGCGATTGGTTCCGATCAGTTCTCATAACAATAACTCATAAATGATCTTAAAGCCTGTCAATCTACCTCTGTTTTTCCAAAATTCCTAAGTTGTAATATTGTTTAGTATTGCAGCTGACTGAACATAACATAGCTTTTGGACTACTACATCTCTGTGTTGGTAGGCTTTCCTGCCTCTGTAGCTACAGACCAGTTCTACTTTGAGAAAGCAAGGTCATCGTGTTTGTGGTAAAATGAAAAAAAAAAGAATAACGTTGATAGTCATTTCAGTTTAGAGAATGATGAATCTTGGATTTGGGAGTTCATTTTCACTCAGGACACACTTATGAATGGGGGGTCTAGCGAAGCCAGCCAGCCAGCATGGCAGCAAAATGAGTCCTCTCTTTCTGATTAGGATGCGTTCATTTGCATAGTCGAATATTGCCTGTAGCTATCTTGCTAATAACAATTCCAAAGAAAGTGGGTATCGAATCACATCTAATTTGAAAACGGCCTTTAGCTAAGATGGCTATAATGGATTGTATGTGTGTGTGTGTGTGTGTGTGTGTGTTTTGTATGCGTCCCCCCTGAGCCCTTTCCCACCTGATCTCCCTCTCCAATTATTCTGGCCATTTTGACATTTGCTGTCAAAGCGGGCAACACTGCCCATTGTCCCCCAACTCCTGATTTACTCTTTACAAAGGTTATGCGCAAAAAGACCACATGGTGCGACTGTTAAATATGCAATGCCTGCACATACCTCACATAAGTGCAGAGTGCAAAGTTCATGGAGGTAATAGGTGCTTAGCTGGTGTATATAAAAATGACACGTGTTACTGCTAAAAAATAAAACAACAGTAATGGACAGCATGTGCTCATTACAAAAATTGGTGACTCTTCTTCACATCGCCACCTGAGCCCAGAACCCACTCTGGGGTTGTTATGTAGGTTTTGTGAGAAATGGTAAGTAAATGTCAAAGTAAAATGTTATCATTGAAATGGTACCTTTTTTTTAACGTGTGAAATATGCACGACAACATGACCCTCCTACTCCTATTCTAGTTGTTGACACAAGCTGGCAGTGATTCTGCACTATCATTATAATATCAAAAACACAAGCCCCTTCAGGGCAGGGCAAATCCGATAATTTAAAAACAACAGGAAAAACACGCAGAACAGCTGTTTGTGATTATTTCAGTGTGCAGCTCTTGACTAGGAAGGATTTTGATGGTTAAGAAGTGAGCGAAAGGCTCCGATTTCCCTCCACTCAAAGGATTTATGAGCTGTGTAATTATGCCACAGCACCGTGTAAAAAAAATGTGCCGTTTTTTTGAAAGCACTGTCAAGAAAGGTCAAGTAAACGTTCTGTGGTGTTCTCCTTTGAATTTCCCTACTTTGCTTTATTAGGGTGACCATATTATTTTTAAAAATACAGGGTTAGACGGGCGTTATGAACATAATACTAGGCTATTCGTTATGAACATAATACTATTTGTTTGTTTATATATGGTCTATGGAACAAGGAAATTCTAAACAGACATTTTAGGAATATCCGCCTGGAGGGATATTTTTGGTCCCAAAAAGAAGAAATGTCTGGGAAAAAGAGGACGTCTGGTCACCCTAGCTTTATCCACTCCTATTGCAAATTTAGACCCCATGATCTGTGGATGCTATCGGTTAAAATGCTGTCTAACAGCACTTCTCTGTCTCCCTTATCTAAGCATTTGGAACCTGTAGTCTTTGAGACCCCTACCATGATACAGTCATACAAACATACATACATACATACATACATACATACATCTGCATGCAGTAATGCAGTTAGGTTTTATAATCTAAATCCTCTTTATGATTGTATTGTCTCAGCAGTCTTGCAGTACAATGCTTAGCTGTTTTTTTTTTTTTTTTGTGCTTCTTACACAGCAGGTTTTTAACATAAAAAGAGCCTTCAGGGCCTGACTCATATGCCGCAAGCGCGACACCACACAATGCTTCACAGCACCCCATGCTGGTGCACTGAAAATATTGCTGCCATTAAAACGAAGAGCAATAAATAAGGAAGAATTATTTAATATCTTCATAGTGATGAGAGCACCAATGTTCATTTCTCAAGTGAAGGCTTGATCTCTAGCAGGCCTTTAAAAAAATGTTTAAAAAAAAAGAGAATCCGCAGCAGATGTGCAGTATGTTGATGTGCATTTTCCAATCTGATGCCGCTGTATTTCATGTCTGGACATGGAGCCAGAATGGAGGCCTATTCTCAAAGGATCTGTGTCACCTAGAGATAAAATGGGCACATGGAATTCACAGATCCAGTAAATATCTATGGTATGTGTACGGGGCGAGAGCAGGATGAGATAACTTGTGAGATAACTCTGTGAATCATTCGCTTTTTAACTTCATTGAATACTTCCCTAGGGATGAGCTTCAATCCCACAATGGTACATTTGAACAAAACATTAAAAATGTGTTACTGCTAATAAAACACATTAAATGGAAATAAAAAAAGGATACCAGATGTTTAGGAAAGGCCCATGCTTGTGTCAAGAAAATAAAATGTATACAGTTTACCAGTAGAGGGCCCTAAAATCAATGTAACATTTAAACATTATAATAAATTCTTCACATTTTTTATAGATGCTATTGATAATAGACAGACAGACAGACAGACAGACAGACATATAGATAGATGATGATGATGATGTTGATAATAATAATAATAATAATGATGATAATAATAATGGTCATCATCATATAATCATCCTCATAATCATCATTGTCGCTCAGTTGAATTTAAATTCAAAATGTTAGATGTGTTATGAACCACCAATTGCACACTGAACACATTGAAAGAGTTGTAATTTCCTGTTGCACCAGCAGAAGGGAGTATAGCATCATTCTAGCAGGTCTCATAACCAGTGGCTGCCCCATTTTCTGCTTTCCGAATAGAACACTGAAATTTGCTCTCCGGTGAATTTCCTCTTTCATCAGACTATACATATAAATGAGATTATATTGATATTTAATCTGTTTAGAATTAATATTTATTTTAAATCAAAAGGAAATTGCTAAGATAAAATGAGCATATTTTTTATTACCACAGGGTCATTTGTCCTTCAGAAAACTGTAAGCCCATCTCATTGCTGTTTTTCTCATTGATCAGATGAGTCTCCTCGGGGGACTAACTTAGGGGACAAAAAAAAGAAGCAAAAAATCACGTGGCTAAAAAATCGGAATGCATTGATCAGAATTATAGCCAAATCATTGGGTGCATCAAATCTGTACAACAGCAAGAATGTGCTTGTGAGCGCATCAATAGAAAATGACCTGGTAGACGATGGTAAACCACTGTAGTGGATGACCGAAGAATACTTTCAATTGTAAAGAAAAACCCCCTTTTCAACTGTCGAACAGATCAAGACCACTCTCTAGGATGTTGGCACAGATGTGTCAATGACTACCGTAAAGAGAAGACTACACGAGCGTAAGATCAGAGAGTTCACCGCAAGATGCAACAAACAACTACACTAAAAAAAAAAGAGAAGAGTGCCAGGTTAGAGTTTTGCTAAAAAAAAAAAAAAAAAAAATAGGGGGTGGGGTGTTGGGGAAACAAGTCTTGTGGAGAGGAGAGAGATCGTCAACACCCCCCCCCCCACTCCTCATCTGTGAAACATGGTGGTGGTAGCGTTATAGCTAGGGCATGTACAGCTGCCACTAGAACTGGCTCACTTGTCTTCATTGATGATGTGTCTGTCTGCTCCTGATGGCAGCAGCAGGATGCATTCTGAAGTGTTCAGGAGCTTATCTAATCACATCCAACCAAATGCCTCAAAACTCATTGGATGGTGCTTCACCTTGCAGCTGGACAATGACCCCAAACATACCGCTAAAGCAACCAAAAGGCCAACTCCGCTGTTGCTCCCTCTACTATATATAGCTTTCAAACAATTAATGTGGTTGGTTTTGTTGATGTTATGGTCTCTGTTGTTTGTTTTTGCACACTTGTGAGAGTCTCTTTGGTTTTGAAAAGTACATTATACAAACTTTACATTTCTGAAGGAGAGTCACTATTTACTGCCATTTTGAAGTGATGGATTGCACGGATTTATTCACAGAATATTTTGGAGTCATAATTATCATATTCTCTGTTTTTATAAATGCCACTGTATCTACCAAAACGTATCGTTCATATTTCTGGAAGTTCAGAGTATAAAATGTATTTTCATACACGTACATGCCTGCAAACGCACACACGCACGCACGCACGCACGCACGCACACATACGGTACCGATACAGCAAGGAGAGTATGCACTGTAGGCCTGAGAAAAAGGTTTGTGCATTTTGGATAGACCTTTGAAACTATTAAATTGAAAGAAAAAATCATGTATCTACCGAGTATGGGGTAGATTATGGATCACAGTGTTTTATTTTAGGCCAGAGTGCATAGTAATGAGCCAATGGCTTGGGAAACCCTTTTCATGCTTGGGAAAATAAGATCAATTCAGACAATTCAATAGGACACCGTTGCAGCACACTGGCCCATTGCTCGGTAGGAGAGCAACATTAATGACGACTTTTGCCCACTCATGTTTTGCATACCGAGTGCACATCAAACCACTGCGCATATCACAGGGAATTCAACCTGGGATCAAAGCCCCCTCACAATGTCCACCGCACTTTGGTGATTCCGAGGGACAGTGTTCCATTGTGGGCTAGGTCAGATCCGACACATATTTAGAGTCCATATGGTTGAGCCCTCCTTGCCCAGGCAGGGAGGGCATTGGTATAAGCACGAATAGCCCCCTTGGAAATGGGCTCCATAGAGACTATCCCCGCACATAAAAACCCTGGATGGACCACCAGCGAGGAATGGCCAGCCCCTCAACCCTGGACATGGAGCACGGACAATAGCCTTGCTCTTCAGTCCTGAGGCCCATCCTGAAACTTCTTTGACCCCTGAAACTTGACCATGCACAAATCTCACCGGACAAAGACCTATAGCATGGATTCTGACGCTCCGCTACTCATACCAAAGCACTGCCCTGTATTAAAAACCTGTAAAGTCCCATGGGAAGGGTATATGCTTTTATCTTTTATAGAAAAATGTGTGCTTCTCTAGTTTTCTATTTGTCCAGCTTGAGGAAAAAACAAAGACTATTTATAAAGATGATCAATGTTGAACACTGATCATTGTTCATCTTCACGACTGGTCAAACGATCCCGAAACAATATTCCAATATAGTATGCGGAGCCTTTTATGAAATATCTTTATGGAACTAAAATAGTAGAAATATTCATAATGTGAAACTTCCTATTCCTTCTGTGTAGAAATATTCTTCTTTAATTATTTTTCCTTTCGAATTATTTCTCTTTATTCAATCATATCTGCGCCTGAAATATGTATTACAGAAATACATTCATTTCCCCCTGAAAAATGTAACATATTTATTATTCTACATACTCCCAATTGTGTCTTCATTTCTATCATACCAGTTCCAAGCATGACCCTTCCATACAAAAGGATAAGAGATCCTTTTAGATTAGGAGAAAATTGGCTAGAGTAGCAGAAAAGGGTGAGGTATTGTAAAATGGCACCTTGGAATGAGTGATATAATTCATTTGGCCCGATTTCCCTTGATTAGATAATAATCTGATCAACATCCTTCACATAACGCATTTATCTGTCTCCGATATGTGCGTTTTATCATTTTTATTATAACTGTAAAGGTAGATAAAGTGTCAGCAATCAATCCCATGGTGGTTTTCATTGTTTTTTAATATCTGCTCCTCCTTTGCAGTTGATAGATAAGGCCGGCATTGTTGGACTGGCAGAGCACTGCATTCATTGTGTTTGCTAATTCAAGCCAAATCTTCCCACAGTTCCCATCACATGCACACGCATACATACAATCACACACAAACACCACAAAAGCCTGCAGACACGTGTACACCCACAGTCCACACACACATACATATGCATCTACAGAACACACACACACACACGCGCACATACATACACACGCTCACGCACACACACCCGCACACCTAAACACACACGCGCACACATGCGCGCGTGCACACACACAAGCAAGCATACACACGCACACATGCACACATACACACGCATACACACACACACACACACACACCAAAGAGGTGAGCCAGAGACTCAATTACAGGGAGATGTGACTTCAGAATCACGGCAACAGCGCCAGCATGGGGGCTAGAGCACCATGATGATATCATCACCGTCTTGCTTTATTGCCCTGATAAGGAAGAAATAGCACATCTCTGCTGCCCCTGGGGATATGCTGTTGTCATCTCACTTCACTCAGATTGACTGGAAATCTTTGCAAGCCTCAGGGAGCTAGTGAGAAATTAACTAAGTTTAGGACAGGCTTCATTACTTAGAGCAAGGGGTCTAAATAAATAATCTCATCATAACATTAGATAGTGTAATGAGATTATTTCCATCAAGAATTCATTACGAATTCGGCAACTGCTAATATAACGACTATTCCTATTATTTTGTGGAAGATAACACTCTGCAGACATCATTTTGTTCATGTTTAGTTGAATGTTTAGACATTAGATTTGCTGCACAATGTCTAGACCATGTTTCATTGAGATGTTTGTGTATTATTATTATTATTATAATATATTTTTTACCATTACTCAAAGCGTATATTGGTGTCACGTGCAATTGACATGCAACAGTGGCAGCCTTTGTGTGTGCGTGTCTGTGAATGTGTGAGCCTGGATGCTTTGTCGTAGAGACAGATTTAAAGGCTGCCTTTGTGCCGTGTCTTTTACTTCCTCACCCTTCGGTTTCTACAGAAGGACTGGGAACAAACGCATGTGGTCCATCGAGATTATACCTCATTGGAGCTCTACAATGGCCACATTAGATGTTTAAATGGTCTGACTTCACTGCATTCAAACAAGTGACAAAGACCGCAGTTGCGGTCTCCAGCTAGATTGCTTTGGTGTTGATCATTAAGAAGTATGCACATTAAAATGAGTGCATTTTAAAACAAGTGCAATATTGGTTTGAAAATAAATCCTAAATTCCGCATGCACAGAAGGAATGTAATGATATGCAACTAGATTGTTAATTAACTTCCTGCATTCCACCTTGCTTATATCGCCATGGCAACTGGTTTGCAGCTTCTGCACAATTGCCGCAAACCCCATCAATGAAGCTCCCAAACGGCCTTTGTAGAAATCCTTCTCGAAGAGAATGACTACAAAAAAAATTTAAGCTCCACCGCTCCGGAATTGCACACAAAAGCAAAATATGATTTATTTGTCAAATTTATCACTTGTTTCAGCAGTAACAAAACATTTGATGTTGTCCAACTTGCAAATGACTGTGAGCTGTTCTGGTCTCTTTCACTATGACATCACTCAGTCTTTCTCTGCTGAGTGAAGATGTGTATATCCCACTCTCTGGGTCCCGGCCAGCCTGTTAGATCATGTATCCACTCCAAACATCAACATAACGTATTATAACATAAAAGCCAAGCCATTGTAAAGCCTTGAAATATGTGTTCATTAATACACAAAAAATAGCATGCATGCCTATACAAATGGAAATTGTATAATAGATTTGCAAGGGATAATGATAGAGGGGCTGGGCATTACACAGCTCGGCTTGAATGCCAGACACAGAGGTAGTAAATTGCCCTTATGTGAGATGTGATTTGGAGACCATTAACACTGTTGCAAGTATGATATCATAACAGTTGGCTTGCTTGCTCTTACAAATTTCCAATTTGTCCGTTTTTAAGACTGCTGATCAAATAATATCTGAGACGGATGTGTGCGGGTTGGACCCGTAATGCACGACTCAGAACACTAACTTGATAATAAATACCCGCAAGGGCTTTATTATGGGGAAATCCAAAAACGTAGTCACACAAGCAAAGTCCAAAAACCAATAAATCCAGCCAGACCAAAGATACAGTACCGAGGGAGAAGGCAGTCTCGAAATCGATATCCATGCAAGAGTTCGTTAACCAGAGTAGCTGTCAGCGGAGCAAAAGTACAAAACAGGGAAAAGGCAAAGTTCGTAGTCGTAGGGCGTAGCAGGAGTCAGACCAAAGTCCTATCCGCGGGGCAGATGTACAAACAGACAGCAGGCAAAACTCGTGGTCAAAAAACAGGCAGTGGAAACAATAGGCAGGCAGTAACGATGGTCAATAAACAGGCTAGATCAATAACGGTAGTCAAAACAATGGAAAACGCTCAAAAGTGACAATAGTAAACTAAGGCAACAATTTTGCAAAGAATATAATTAACATGTACGAGAAACGTAAGGTAAACATGAACACATGGTTAGATAGTTAGTATTACCCAATCCTGATCTAATGTTAGTATATTAGTAACTAGACAAGGGAGAATGAAACAATTAGGGAAGCATGAGTGACAGCAAGAGAAGAAACAGCATGAACGCAAGGCTGCGGAAAAACATGGAAATATGTATGCAAACAATGAACTGCATCGTAACATAAACAGAAAATAAACTGTGACAAACACTAAACATGAAACATGGCATAAACATGACAGAAACGTAACAATATCAACTGATTTCAGAGCCACAAGCTGTGCGAGTTGCAAGGCTACAAGCCTGTACATGACGAGGATAATCTGTGGAAGCATATTCCGTTAGAACTGTGTTTACATTTTGCTGCTGCTACTTCATAGCTGGGTGTATATGGAAAAATAATGCACATTGCACAGCCAATTAGAATTGAGTATTCAGCCAAGCCATTGTATAATTCAAATTTAACCATTGTTCTTATTTTGCAAGCTATTTTCCCATCATAGTTCATGCAAGGCTTGCAATCATTTGTATAATTACATCTTCTATTGTCACACTTTACTTGGAATAGAAATAATCAGGAGGCGCCAGGCTTCTTTCCTTAATTCTTACTGCTGATGCCTGTCTCAATCACTGATACTATCATAGGATTTTAAATTAGAGTGTAGTATTCACATGGCAGTTTACTCAGGCACTCATCTGGTTTAATGTTGGCTCCACATGGCACCTGTCACCTCTTTAAATGTCATTACTCCTATTAATTCAGACGACTACACTATTTGATTTTCATCCTCCACATGCAGAAATTGGCTTCGGATTGCGACCTTAGAGATTGTCAGTGACAAGAGGTGTCAGGCTGGTGTCTTTTTGTTGTCACCGGGGAGAAACTGCAGTGGCACATTCCCAGCCAGAAGCAGCTGCACAAATCTGTAATGAGCTGTGCTTGAATAGGAGAGTAAGAGTGTGTGTGTGTGTGTGTGTGTGTGTGTGTGTGTGTGTGTGTGTGTGTGTGTGTGTGTGTGTGTCTGCGTGTGCGTGTGTTTCTCTCATTGAGCGTTGCAGTCTCAGGTTGCATGCACCATAGGAAATAGTTCCAACCAATGTAATTCTTTGAATAACAATCGGGTAATGAACCTCTGGAACTGTGACATCACTGTACAAGCTGTTTGGAGTTATTTGAAGTGCATTTTCTTATTTTAGACCATTAACCCATGATTGCCCACCTACCACTGTAAATAATAGCACACACTATTATTGAAATTATGTCAAAAAGCCAATAGTTGATCATTGCTAGTGTTACTGAGACTCCAGCCTGAGTCTGAAAGGTTGAGAAAATATCAACATAACATATAATATTTAAATATATGACTGAATGTGACAAAATAGTGTCCCTGGTGTCTCTAGGGTCCAGTTCTATTACCCTGTTTTCCCTGAGGGGACAGAACTGTGACGTGAATATAGGGACAATGCAGCTTGTTCAGTCCCAAACTTCATCAGGGGAATTAAACAGGATGTTGCAGCAGAAATGATTCCTTGCCTGGAAGGGTCATATGCATGCTTTGTATGGGAATCTTATATGGATAAAGCCAATGAACATAAAAACCCTGCCTCTGTAGTGTTTGTTCATTATGTACAACTCTGTATGTGTGCACATAAATACACTGTGTGTGTGTGTGTGTGTGTGTGTGTGTAAGCAAATTCTACCTCAATCAGCCAAAATAGATTTTACTGAATAAAATCACTTCAAATACAGTGCAGTGTACAGTCTTTCAGAATTTACTGAGATCAGATATTGTAATGGTCCCAGCCAATGTGTCCAGGCATCAGCGCAGAGCCAATTACTTGCATGATCGCACTGTCATTGTGTTGCATTCATCCATCCAGAGATTTAATTACAATGTAGTACATTCTTTCAGAAGGGAAAGTAAAAAAATAATTAAAACTGAAATATTTTGCCTTGGCACTCCTCATACTGTACAAAATTCATCATTTTACACTGTCTGACTGCACATTCTGTGCAATAGCGAACATTTATAAAATAACATAATTAAAGCATAAAACGGCAGTCTCCTTATGGCAACAATATGTTTTTGCTTTCATATTTGTCCATGTGCAACCTTATTTTGTAGCCTACCAATGTCTTAAATTATGATAATCATCTTGTATTTAGCATTTGTATTCACTTCATTGCTTTGAAGGTGTAAAACAAAAAGGGCAGCCATACAACTCCTAAACATCTGATATCAATAGAGTGACAAAACACTGAACAGGTAAAACACTAGTTGATTCAGCAATCAGAGTTTTAACACAAATAAAAGGGCAACATGTGAACTCTCCTGCATGTGGAGAACAATGGCTGACAAACATTTAGAAATGAGAATAGGTAGACCTGCTCTATTGTTATTTACTGCAATAGCAATACTCAGTGATTCCTGTACTGCAGAGTACCTAATTTATACTACTACAGGGGGGACCACAGTACAGACAGCATAGTGTGCACGAGCTAAGCTGGCAGTATCCCTCATGTACGTACCGAAGGCACCCCTACATGGAGCAAATACGGGAGAGCCTGTCCCCTCTGCAGCTCAGAGTAGCTAAGCACAGTCTTAGCATCTTACCAGCCTTACTGTAAAGAGGACCTGAAACACGGGGGAAATATGCCTTTCGCAGTGCTGCATAATTGAGTTCCACACACATCCACACAGACACACACACATACACACAAACACACACACACACACACACACACACAAGATAGACCAGAGCAGCTCACACGCGTTGTCATATGGGACAATGTGAGTTTCCACCGTGATGCTCTGTTTCAAAGTTGGTTCAATGAAACCATTGCTTTTTCATTTCTCGGTCATGCCAAGGGTGGCTGTGTCATTCCAAAAGACACTTCTCCCACTGCTTGGCCAGAGTAAATATAATGTGTGATGTACATAAGAATATGTGGCCTGATCAAGAGACCAGACTAATTTATTTCTGGTTTTACTTTTACATTTTTTGTTTACTCTCAGTACAGTAGTTTTTTTTTTCCTGTTTGTTTTTATTTTACTCTCTACTACATTTTTGTCATTTAGAAAAATAAAAAATAACAATATTTGCATTGGCTAGTACACAGTACTGAAGCCTAACTAATATAATGGTAATAGTGTCTTTCATTTTTTACACCAGCATGTAATTGGCATTTATAATTTGTATTCATTTGTTGACTAGTGTTTATTATTTGAAGGAA
Organism: Ilyophis sp. 1 JC-2022; assembly: GCA_022702515.1. Taxonomy (NCBI): domain Eukaryota; kingdom Metazoa; phylum Chordata; class Actinopteri; order Anguilliformes; family Synaphobranchidae; genus Ilyophis; species Ilyophis sp. 1 JC-2022. The sequence goes on from CM040396.1 coordinate 32,921,493, forward strand.
AAATATAATTTTGGCATGAGAGTGTATGGTTTTGAAAATAGTGCTTGATTTTGACAAGAGCTATATGAAGTTTTGCAGAAAGAGTTGACCGTGTGGGGTTTTGTGTTTATAATTTTGAGAAATTAATTTTAATTTCAGAAAATGTGTCTAAACAATTGAGGAAAAGCTGGAATGGATGGAAAGTGCCATTTAATGCAATCATTTAAAATCATTAGAAAATAGCATCAGAATGACTACAAGAGCAGTAGCCAGGTTCACAGCAGCTCCCTGTCAACATGATCCAGAGGAAACTACACAGCCCAGAAACACACAAAAGGAAACAGGACACTCAAAATATTAGCAGATGAAAAGATTCCTTTCTTATTCCTCTCTCTCTCTCTCTCTCTCTCTCTCTCTCTCTCTCTCACACACACACACACACACACACACACACACACACACACACACACATACACTGCCCATTATGCTTGTTATAGTCACACAGTTTTTCTCAATTGTTTACACACTAACACTGGGACTTAAGACACAATGACCACAACCTGAAACTCATGTACCAACTCAATTCTGATTTCATTTCTAAACCACACTATTTTTAAAACACTACACACAATTCTCTCTATTTTACACAAATATTTTTGTGTTCACATGGAACACACTGCCATTCAATTGGCTAAACTTACATTTCCAAGCTTGTTGTTCAATTTGCAATCAGAGCTTTAGCAATAATCAGAATAAAGTGTACAGGGTGCCTTTTGACAGGAACACAGAAAGAGTGTTCTATGTGCAAGTAAGTCCTATACATTCCCACAACTGATTGCATCCTATCAGCACTGACACATTACTGTAATCCAATTTATTTTTACAGTGTTTCACAATACTGTATTGACCACTCTAGGTCTCATCTGCCCGTCTCATCACATTCCTGTACACAGTACACAGCATCATCATTCCAGCACATCAGATATATGGCCCAGAGCAGCCCAGGTACGTTGTTATCTGGGACAACGTAAGTTTCCACCGGGCTGCTCTGGTCCGCAACTGGTTCATTGACTACCCACAATTTTCGGTTCTTTATCTCCCACCATGCTCTCCATTTCTCAATCCGATTGAGGAGTTTTTTTCTGCCTGGAGATGGAAAGTCTATGAGCGCAATCCGCATGCACGGATACCACTGCTACAGGCTATGGAGGAGGCATGCACGGATACCACAGCTACAGGCTATGGAGGAGGCATGTGGCGATATAGCTGCTGAGGCATTTCAGGGCTGGATTCGCCATTCTAGGTGATACTTCTCCCGCTGCTTGGCCAGGGAGAACATTGCCTGTGATATTGAGGAGGTCCTGTAGCCAGACAGGAACCGAAAACAGGATGCAGCCTAGTTATTTTATTATTTTTTTACTGTACAGACCTATTTTTTATTGTTTGTTCTGTACAAATCATTTTACACATCCAGTTGTGTTTGCTGTGATGTATAGGCTACAATTATACTTATTCAGAAGCATTTTTGTTGTTACTGTATATTTGTGTGTTGTTTTATATTTGAGTATAAAAACATACGGTAATGTTTTACAACAGGAGTAAGTGTAACATTGAACATGCAGAGGCCTAATTCTCCTGATAAGGCATTCATAGTGTTTTCCATTCATACTAAGTGTTTTCCATTCATACTAATGTTTTCCATTCAGCACATCAGTGTTCAATTGGTTCTTAGAAATGTCTACTCATATGAATGGTCTGTGTGTGTCATTTGAACACAAAATTCCATTTTGAGAATAAGACATAACGTTGTTTTGAAGGCAAAGTTTCATCTTGCGGGAGATTTGTGGCGTTTTCCATTTTGTGTGTGTGTTTTTTGATTTGTGTTTAGTTTTGAGAAAATGAGGTATGCTTTCAGAAAACGTGTGTGAACAATTGAGAAAAACTGTAATAAGGGCCACCACAATTCTTATAACATAATGTATCTGCGGTTGCTTGCCACTTTTAGCCTGCACTTAGAATGACTTCATGGACATTATAATCACGGAGAATGAACGCTTGCTGATGGCCTCCCTTCAGAGTTCCAGACTAACATCACATTAGACACCGTTGTTCATGAAACTTTGAGCGGTCGTTGAGCGGTCACTGAAGCTCCCAGAAAATGCAACCCAACAATCATGACTCTTCCATTGTCTCTGAGGTCTCCTCTTGCAACCATGATGGCAATATTGACAGGAAACCAGGCTTTTATCGCTTTTTTTCACAACCCTATTCATGCAGAGACATTATTTACTGAATTATTGGTTCAGCTGAGCCATACTAGTGTGATAGCTTCCGCTTTGCATACTGTTGTTTTTGTCATTTACCCAGATGTTTTAGTTCATTGTTTATATGATGTATTTGATGCTGCAATATAATGTACAATGTAATATCTCATATTTGGCTGTTTTTGCTGTATTTTACACACAAACTTGCACTAAAGCAACAAAATGAAAAGTTGCTGTATGCTGTATGCTTTCATAAATATACTATTGTCAAAACATGTTGAATATGATATTTTTAAAATAATTCGAAACACTGTGATTTTTGCATCCTTTAGTGGAGAAAATCAAACTAAATATCCTTATACAATCTGTTTATGCTATTTTCCAGACATCACACCACATAGTCATTTGCAGCATTTGGAATACCAGAACCTTAATACAGAGCATTTGTTTTATTTTGCTTGGAGGAATCCCAAATGGATTTCCCTGCTTTCATAATTTTAAAGGATACTTCTTGCGTATCTCATTAACAGCGAACAGTTCCAGGATGGCACACAAATAATGCCCCACACTAGTGAGGTGTTACTCTCTGGGGACTTTGCCTCCGTGCATCGTATTCTGCCTAAGGAAAACATTCTCTGCCTTCTGTCCATATTAATTATAATCTGACGACAAGCAATGGCCCATTCTCTCGTGCAGCACAGGCTGACGGGATAATTGTGTGGGTGTTTGTGAAAACGTTCAAAAGCCGCATATGTTTTTGGGCCTGCCTGCCTGATAACAGAAAGAAATGGCATCGTGTGTATGTCATATGTCAGTAGTCACACAGGAGTCACAATTGAGACATGCTTCTCATCGCTGCTTTGTCTAGTGCAGTCTTGCCAGAAGTGGGTGCTTGATAATCTTATGAAACAATACCCATTTTGTTAAGGTGGGATTCCCCAGCTTTTGGGCAGTAATCTAAGGGAAATCAATATTGATAAGAAAATGTTTGAGAACTCCTAAGCAAAGCAATGATCATTTTTTTTCTAATATGTCCATTGACCAATGCCATGACTACATTAACGTGGTTTCCCAATGCATTCCCAGCTCAGCAGGGAAGCGTGCAGTTTCAGTTCAAATACGTCTGTCACTGCAGGCACTGTAAAAAATTGTAGGTGACAACAACATAATAAAAATAAGTGAACATTCTGCAAACTAGATTTTTAGTAAACGGAACTTCTCGACACAAAGCTGATTAACTCAAAATATCAATTTAGTCAAACTTATGAATGTGCGCTAGAACTGACATATTAAGTCCTTTGTACTATAAAACGTAAGCTGATACGCTGCTAAGTTATATCAACTTAGGTTTTCAAGTACAAAAGACTTAAAACATCAGTTCTCACACACATTAATTCATATTTTGAGTTAATCAACTTTGTGTCCAGAAATTCCATTTACTCAAAATTTGTTTGCAGAATGTTGACTTATTTTTTTACATTAAAGTCACCAACTATTTTTTTTACAGTGTGTTTCTCTGTGGTTCCTCAATGAAATCAAGAAAACGTGCTTCCCATACTCAAGCCCATACCTTTCTGCACACTTCTCTAGTTCTAATTTATGTGATACAACCTCACTTCACTGATGGCTGCACGGTGAGCACATTACACCTTAGCCATATGAGATTGGCTATCTCAGTTGGTGTTGGGTACTAGTTATTTATTTTTAAATTTATCAAATTTATCCTTCTGTTGGGTAATATTATCAAATAATGCCGAACATAATCTGTACTGGATTGGCAGATATGATGCCCACCAAATACAGGGGACATAATTTTGAAACACCATTCCAAAAGCTTGGTATATTCTCAGTAGCTGGTTAAATTACAGATCACATTGTGACATCAGTCACCTCAGCACCATGCTATTTCAATCCCTCTCACAAATCCATTCAATTCATTGAGCTTTATTGGAATGACAAATCAACATTTCTGTTGCCAATAAATGTAACAATTACAAATGACAAAACCACTCTCTATCTTGGTCTCTCAGGCTCACGCTAGCCATTTTCAATGAGACCGAGACACACAGAGATGATGCCAACGCTTGCTGCGGGATATTGTGATCTAACCAATAAAACTGGAATAGATGCTTGGACTGAAATCAACTCACTGATATTTTTGAACACTTGAGTCAAATGAATTTATTTTGTACTATTTTGCTATTATACAACTATGTTTTGTAAAGTAAATGTGTTTTCGTTTGAGTACCGCTGTATTAAAATGGATGCCAGTTAGGGTTTTGGGGAGGGAGGAGGTCCTACAGTGTTATTTAGAAATAGGCCACAAAAGCAGGATGCCTGTCTCCTCTATCCCAGTATTGTCTTACACACTTGAATCATTTTCTTGCTAAAGTGGTGTAAAAGCTAAATGTGAAACTACTACAAAAGAACATCCCCTGTGATGATTCATTCTTAGTGTCACAGTAACTTATTTATATTTGGGCTGACTTATGGTTCCTTTAAATGTATCCATATACAAAATATCTATTTTAAAGGACCACAGGCAAATCCATGTTTTGCAGATTTGCGGTGAATTTTGCTAAGGCATAATGTTGATGAAATAATACTTTATGCAAATACTACCTTATGAAATGTGCAGCATCAAATTTTTGCACAGTATGATGAATAATTAATAAAGAATTAACATTCACTAGAATGTGACAATGTAATGATCAGTTTGAATCAATGTAGTATGAGAATTATAGAGAAAATGTGCTACTGTACCAGCAGACTGTTTAAAAGCCTGTGAGCATAGGAAGGAAACCAGAGGAAGTGCTTTCACCGGGGCTCCACCATGCAGACAAAGGGCTTTTGTACAGTACCTCCACTTACGAATTTGGACAAGTTTGCATCCCTGAAATAAATTTCACCGCTTACAAACGGGGAACAGATTGAATGAGGACAGAACAGAATTGGGCCAGTGACGCAATGTGTTAACTGCCTCCGGTCTGTTTCCGGCCTGAGTGCAGTTTACCTCCTACAACTTAAAACACCACTGAGAAATTCAAAGGATTCTTCAGCTTGCTATTTTGTTAATTCAACTGTATTCAACCAAACGAGAGAAAAAAAACACACTTGTATACAACTGCAGTCTTTAAAATATGAGTTTTTTTTTGCAGCCACTGGCCAAAGATATGCACATCCTGAAGAAAATGATATCTAGCTTGGTATCTAGCCATATAATCGCAAAGCTCGACAGTATCTTCAACGCAAGCAATATAATAATTGATTCATAGAATTGATTTCATTACACATAGACACACTTTGTCTACCACTCATGGCCAATTATTATATTTGTACAGAAACCATTACATCGTTGTATGAATCACAGTCAAATCAGTAATAGGAGTATTTAAGTCACTATCACTATCTTTACTGGCAAAGTGGACAGCGAATACTGTGTGATATACACTTGAAGGTATTGCAAAACAGTTATATCTGAATTCCTGTCTTGTTACAATTAATGTACATGCACACGTCCTATAATAATGATTAATTCATAAAGCATTGGGAAGCCCAAGGATTTAAATCTGCACAAAAATATGCTAAAAAAACATTGCTTTTCTTCTTGGATGAATGGGCTCCACACATCCAATTTGTTTATGCTTAAAATGTCTCAGTTTGTGAACTATCAGAATGAATACAAAATATGAATCTTTATATTATTAAATTACTTGACCTCAGAGCAGAGATAGGGCACAAACCATGACAGTGCCAGTTGTAGTCAGAAGTCCTGCGGGGCAATGCACCATTGCCTATAGTGTCCCAAAGCAAGGGGAGATTCATTCGGCAGGGTATTCCCCGCCTCGTTGCACAACAGCGACTGGTCAGTCAGGTGCCTGTGGTTTGCCTGCAACAGCTGAGACAGACTGCAGGATGTGCAGTCTTCCGGAGCAATGACTGCCTTCTGGAGGACGCCTGTTAGTCTGCCATCTCCTGAATTCATGGAGGGTACTGCAGCAATGCAACTGTGATTGGAAATCGCAATGGGATGCTAAAATAAATTTTAAAAAATCAAAGAACAACAAATTGTTGCTGTTGCATATTTTATCCAAATTATGCTAATATTTCAAATGTAAATATTATGGACCACTGTGCATTGATCAGCTTAAGGTATATTAATGTCATTATACACAATAGCTACCTGCTATTCTGTAAAAGCTCATTTACAGTTTTACAAAAAATAAGCAATAAGGTGGATGGATCATGGCAGCAGTCCAAAAAGAATACTGAATATACTGGCTTCTATTCCATGAATAATTTTAAATGATATTTCATAGCATATTTATATCCCTCCCAGCAACAGAATTGATCATAATTTTTAGTTGAAAGTCTAAAGTCTGATGAGTGGTAAATGAGTTGTGGGCAACACAACTGCCTGCATATCTACTGCCAGCTCATTTACTCTCATTATGCAGCCCCCAGGTTGTCACTGGGGGGAAGGGAGGTGGATTGGAGAGAGAGAGAGAGAGAGAGAGAGAGAGAGAGAGAGAGAGAGAGAGAGAGAGAGAGAGAGAGAGAGAGAGAGAGAAGGAGAGAGAGAGAGAGAGAGAGGGAGAGAGGGAGAGGGAGAGGGAGAGAGAGAGAGAGAGAGAGAGAGAGAGAGAGGGAGAGAGAGAGAGAGAGAGAGAGAGAGAGAGAGAGAAGGAGAGAGAGAGAGAGAGAGAGAGAGAGAGAGGGAGAGGGAGAGAGAGAGAGGGAGAGAGAGAGAGAGAGAGAGAGAGAGAGAAGGAGAGAGAAAGAGAGAGAGAGCAAGAGAGAGAGAGAGAGAGAGAGAGAGAGAGAGAGAGAAAGAGAGAGAGAGCAAGACAGCGAGAGTGAGACTGCTTTTAGCTTTCTTCCAAGCTGCCGGCATGAACCCTTGGCACCTCTGGCAGAAGGTACCTTCTGTTTACAAACTAAACGCTGACGGCATTCATACATACTACCTCTTGCTCGTCCAGAGGAAATGTTGAATTTTGATCCTCATTACGATACCGCACTGTGTGGAGAGAGGGGGCAGGGATGCTGGGAGTACTGAGAGTTCTGGGCTCGGCTGCTGAAGCGAGACCAAATGGAAATCTCCATAGGATTGAGCAGGTACGGCCCGGAGTGCTCAGTCCCCGCTTTGCTCCTGTGAATTTGGATCATCTGAGGACATATTCTGTTCTTTCCACAGATCCAAAATAATACTTTAATTACAATATCTTAATGAATGACCTGAAGAGATCACCTACTGGTTATATTTCAGAGAGAACTCCTGTTCTCCTGAAAGCTTTTACAGTGGTGCATCGAGTGCTATAGTGCCGCTACTCTTAAGGCCGCTTGGGCTGATGCATACAATAAAAAGAAAACTGGTTAAGGAGTTGGCTGAGTCAGCTCTTTCAAAATGCACTAGTCCTCTTTGTCCTAACGTCTGCCACGTTGTAGATTTCGCCGAGCAAGCGCTTTATGTTACGCGCTCATAGATTACGTCGTACGTCATTTCTCTTACTGGAACTGCTGTCCACAGAATGGCGATTGCAGCAAATGGAAACAGTCCCAGACGGCTGTGCTTCCTCCACATGTCCTTTTAAGGTTATGAGAATTGTGACTCGCAGCATCAGTCATCGTTAATTTAACACATTATTTGAATCTCTTAATAAAAAAGAAGCCTTGTGGAAATATTAGTATAATAAATCAATCGATGGGAGGCAAATACCATCGCTATGTAAATGGACTCATGTGCTTTCCGAGGCACTTTGCGTGTCGGAGAGTAATGATCATTAATAGCCAGTGCTCCTCACTCATGATTCTCAGCTAGGCACTGGAAATATGGATTGGAAAAAGGCTGAGGAAATTATTCACTGCTCCATACTGTGCATGCTTTTCTGTCAGCGATGCCTTTGAAATAAACAGAAGCGTGCGACATATTAACTGCAACTGAATCACTGTATCACAATATATCTTAGATATAGGCAGGGAAATAGATGACGTCATAACAGAACATTGCGCATGCCTTTACTACATTTAGTGGTGCATGGGGAAAAAATATAACTTTACAATTTAGTTATTTATTCGTCAGGTGCCTCTATCCATGATATAAATTATTATAGATATATAGATTATTCACACTTTCGAGACCAAGTGCTTACATATGTTAAAGTGATCAAGGACGCAAGTTGACAAAAGTTTAGAGGGTAATAAAGTTTTAGAGGAAAATGTTCATTAAAATATCAATTTCACTCAAGTTATCATGAATATGACACGATTTATTTATATATTTTACTAAACGCCCAGACACAATTTGCATCTTAGTATGACAGATTTTTCTTGAATAAGATTTCCATCCAATGACTGATGCGTGTGACAGAAAGCCAGAGAATAATGATAAAGTAAATAATGAACAACAGATTGATCTTTGGGCTGATTTTGATATCGCTATGATCAACCACAAACTGTGATGAATCTTTCTGGGAAACGTTAAGAGGGGGTGATATCATGTTCAAATACCAATGATGCAGCCAGTATGTTCTTCCCTCATTCTCGTCTATTGGCTGGAACATGACTGCAAAATATGTAGCCTAATCTCCGACACTTAGTTCTCGCATACGCTTCACGTTATATCAGAGATGTTTTCTTTATGATTGCGGCAAAAAGGTCATTTTGGCTCTCACAATCGTTGGCGCAAAATGTTGATGCTGTTGCTGTCTAGGGTGCTGAAACATTCCCTATCCGCCGTATGATGTTTCCCAGCTAAAATATTAAGGAGTTAGGCCTACTACTTGGAATAAACATAGGCTGTATATGCTTTCTATCTTGGTAAAAAGGTGAATTCATTCATTTATTTTCGAATATAAATCTATTGTAGGCCTACGTATTTTCAATGAACGCATTCGTATTCATTTTCAAAGACGAGTAAGGCTAAATCATACAGTGTTCCCGGATAATTATTAGGCTATTATGCCTATTGTTTGTTTGCTTTATTTTATGCACTTTTCATATACCTTTTGAAATAACTGGGACTAGCCTACACCCTAGTAGCCTAGGCTGTCACTAGTCTGCAACCGCTGAACTAGCCTATTCAAGGAGTCAGCACATCCATTCACACGATATTCCCAGTACAATAAACTTGACCCGGCGTCTTGATAATAATACCCATCCTATGCGCGAGTAGCTGTCATTGGGGAGTTTGAACCCTCACATTGTCGGGAAGTTGTGCAGGGTCTCCTGGTTGCCATGGATTCCTAAAACCTCTTGATGCTGGTCACGATTGGTTCTCTTCCTTTTAACGTCTTTGTTTGGGAAAACCGATTTTTTTTTTCTTTTGGTGAGAGAGGGATAGCATCTTGGGAGTAATATTCTCTTATCGAAGCTCCTCCTGCTCACTCGCTCTCGTTTCACACTTTTCTACTGTAGCGAGCGGCGCGGTGCTGAAGAGCTTTAAACGTGTTCTCTTTCACTGCAGTGGAATGAGCGTTTCTTGAAGGTGAGGGATTATTACTTTTTTTCTTTCTAAATTGCGGTTTTATTACGTGTGTAAAACAAAAGCTTTAGTCTGACAGATGCTGTGTTTATTATTCATTTCCAGAGTCTCAGAAGTCCTTTTGAAAAGTTGTCCGGGCTAGCCTACTATTAAAGCAAGGTATTCTACAGTGATGCTGTTGGAATAGCGATTTATGTACGACTTGTAAAATAGAAGCACCTAGCCTACTGAAGACAGACCTTTTACGAAGCATACTCTCTTATTCCCCGATGCTAGTTTGCCCTGATTTTAGCCTATAACTTGGGAGTTATTTTACACTGAATAGATTTTCCCAACACTGCGTACATGGAGCCGTTTGTTGCATAGCAACCCTGTTCCCGGGTCAGTTCATGCCATATTGAAACAGTCCTGCCGGGTTTCGAGTCCTTCCATATAAATTAGAGCCTGTGGGATTTTCGTCCTTGTGTAACTTATAGGGGTGTTGTCCTTCCACATTTTGCATGCCTTCTTGTTACCCTGGAATAAATTATTAGCCTGCACCAGCTTTAGTTTGAAGTAAGGGGAAATAAGAAGAATAAAGTAATCATGTAGGCTATTATGCTTTTAAGTTTGTGTTTAAGCTAATTAAGTTCGTTCAAGCACATTTCAGACGGTTTGAAATGTAGGCTATACTCTAAATGTATTTAAGTAAACCGAACATATATTTAGCACATTCAATGCACACAGTTATTCTCTCTTACTACAGCCATGATACGTTGATTTTAATATGACCCCTTCATTAGCTGCATGGTTTTTAGAGGCTACCTCAGGTTTTCCGTGTTGGTATTGTGTGGGTTTTGTTGTTATTTATAAGGCTTGATAATATGGGCAGATAGCGGCAAATAACAAGCAGTTTGCAATTGAGTGGTCAAGAGTTGTTTTTATTTCTTTCTTTTTTAAATCCTGTTTTTAGTCTAAATCCTGAAAAGTTCTATTATGTGCTAGTTAGAATAAAAAAAGGTTATGTCTTAGCTAAATGTAATGTTGTTTGCATTACTGGTAATACATACCGCAATAATGTTGGTATTGTTTGCGCAAACCCTCTAGATTTGTTAAACAAGTCTTTTGAATGTTCTGAATTTAGCTGGTGTAGAAACATTGCAGAAATAATGCAATAACTTACATATCTGCACAGATTTGTTTCTGCTGAGCCTGTAACTACAGCTTTCCCTTACCCATTATGCACCATTCATCAACATAGTGAAAGAAATAGCCTATTTACTCCAAACCACACAGCAGGTTATATCTGAAAGGCATTGTGCTCTTTTTTTCTTATTTTTATTACTATTTCTGTGGGTGGGTCAACTGACGGCGCTTCCCATTTAAACATTCAAATGTCAAATGATTGTAGCCCCTTTAAAAATCCCTGAAAAGACTTTTGTTTTGCGCCACACAAAGGCTGTGTGTTCTGAGCGCACATACTCCGAGGCCAGGATGAGTCCCTCAGAGAACACAACATAGATCACCTGCAGCACATTGTTCTGGTTACTAATCATTGAGCTATTTTACGCACATCCTTTCTCAGCACTCTTCCATTTTGTTCAGATTTGACTGTTTAACCAGGCCCGTTGCTGTGATTCACCTTGACAAGGTGCCTGTGCTATAACAATGGCCGCGTGCTCTCAGGGTGTACTCTGAGCACAGGGCCTATCTGATGGTCACGAGTCGATGAACCGTAGCATCTCCCAGCTCTTAATTATTTTTCTCATTTCATGTCAATTAGCCATCGCCTGACGCAAAGTTTCAGGTTGTGATGGGAGATGTACAACATAGGGCCGCGCATGGCACTGTAATTAGTTAAGTAATAGCACTTTAATAACCACAATTAGTCACACTGTAAAGATCGGATTGGTGTTATTGTATTTCGGGGTTTTATTTCTTTTTAAAATGCTGAGTAATTGATTTGGATTTGATGGAAAGGGTGGCGATGGGTTTTTTGCTGCGTACAAAGATGGATGCGTCTCATGAATCACGCACTGCCTGCCTCAGCATTCTCGGTAGTATAATTCAGACCATTCGCCATAAATGGACACAGAAAAAATGGATTGGTTGAAAGGGAATTATGAGAGCAAAAAGCAACATGAGTAAAAACTGTGCTGTACTGCACCCTTTAGGGACCATTTTTACTGATGAACTATGAGTGGAAATGTCTTCAGATTTTTACACATATTTTCTTCTTTTTGGTTAATTTGTCCCTTGCCTTGTGCTTGCGCACTGCGTCAATTATTAAAAAAAACCTTGTGAAGGTCACAGTGACATCTCTGGACTCATCTGGTGCATCCCATGTAGTGATCAAACAGCAGGTTATGTTTTATTTCCATACCGGCATGCAACTGCTCTGTTTGATATTGAGCAGTGGGATTTGCCCTATATCTACCCTGAGTGGTTATTCAGAAAAGACAACAGCGGACTAAAAAGACACAGTGTCCTTCCGCGCAGTGTTGTGTAGCCCGGCCGAGTGTTTACAATGACTCGGTCGCCACCTCGTGATTGACCCTCTCCCCCCCCGCCTCCCCGTAAAAAAGGGGTCTCTCTCAGAGCGCTTGGGACCGCTCGTCCCTCAAACCCTCTGTCTATTCAGGCCACTTCGGCTTTTTCTAAGAAGTAGGTCGAATTCTTCTCACTCTGGTCCAACTCAATGGAGGGCCAGTAATTGGGCAGTCCAGGGGTCCACCGGCTTCCCGCTGTTCTATTACAGCCAACGTGCAGCCCTTCTGCATACTGTAAAAAAACCTGCCAATTTGCTTCTAGAGCAGGTTCTTTAATGGCGTTTAGCCCTTTTTTCTCCCTAAGTTGGAAAGCCTCATCGTATTTATTAGCGCACATTGCCACAACCTCCACTTTCGACAGACATGAATTGGATGAAGTCACTTGTATGGTGTAAAGCTGGATTTTCGGTTTTAGTCTATGTTTTCGATTGACCAATACAGTTGTATGTGCAATGAAGGATATTACAGATATTTACAGAAGTGTATGATTATGCAGTCAGTTGTACAATGACTACAAAGGCAGTTTCGATACCAGACCGTGGTGCATGGCATGCACTAGAACAGTGCCTTAAAGGGTAGGTACACTCTAGATCACTTTCTTTTCCACCGTAAACATGTTTGTATGCCTACCTTATAATGAAACGTATTCATGCATTTTGTTATTTCAACAATTCTGAAATAATATTGCATATCATAAGGAACTGGTAGAAAAGCGTCTTTGTGCTGCCCCTAATGATTGAAATTTCCTTCCTGCTCCCAACATTGCCCCTGCCCCAATCGTGATGTCAGAGTACCTCTTTGGAGGTACCTCTACATCATATGGATAATTGTTGTTGCCCCCAACGGAAACAGCCGGCACTGATTGGTTAGACCCGCTACGTTCCTTTAGTTTCGGCTTCACGTTTTTAAACCGGAACAACGTTGCTTCCTGTTCATAAACTCTCTTATTCCACCAAAATAGTCCACTAAAATATGTTTCTGAATATATTTGAGGTGAGAAATAAGCCATGCAGTTGCTGAATCTTGATTCATATTTGACGTGCAACGTCTAGTTTGACAGTTTGATCCGAGTTATACAAAATAATTTGTACAATGTACGTTCATTTATGCAAATGATGATGGACGCACCTCCTCCACCCCCACCCCTCTCGCTCACCCCACAAAGTATTTTTCTAAATTGTGTAGTAGGCGGAGACAAGCTGAGACAGTGGGTGTACTTACCCTTTAACATAATAAGTCGCCTAGTAGCCCCAGGACAGTGTGTTTAAATCTGAGAAGGAGTTGTATCCATTAGAAGTGTAGATCAATTAATGAAAGCATACAGACAAGCTGAGTATACAAACATAGAAAAAACACACATTCACGCAAATGCATTGTCACGGTGACACACTATCTCACACAGGTTAACATACTATAACAAACACAGTGTTCCTCTCAGAAAGTCACACCCAAATCACTCAAATATTCAGTCTTTCTCTTACAGCACACTGCACGAGGAAGGTTAGTACAGTCGCACTTTTAAAAGCTTTGCTTGGAATGTGTTGGATTACATAGATGCTGGTAAGAAATTATAAGAGCACTTGAGAGGAGAGAAGATCTATAAATGTATAAAAACAGCAGAATTACAATTTCAATAGCCTCACATGGCTCCTTTATCACACAGCCCTGGCGACGTGACACAGAAACTGGCAATCCTGCTAGGTAACTGAGTTACCTTGCTGCCTTTTTCAGTCTAATTAAAGATGGTTTGCATAGACATACTCCATGGCACTTGTTCCTTTAGTTAATTACTTGCCCTTTTCAAGATGTACATTTCATTTTATTTTTCCTCCAACTAGAAACATGAGTATCACTAAAGAATTTGAGCTTGCACATTGTGTAAACTTCAACCAAGACACATTTACAGTGAAATTATTATTAGTAACAACATGGGAGGCTATGTAGCGCAAGACAGCAGGTAATTTATCCTGACTTTTGGAGTTTAGACCATTACATATAAAAGACTGATGTCTGCATATCTGGCTACTGGCAACTAAAAGCCACTGGCATCTGATTGGGCAAACATCTGGAGCAGAGGAGGGGAATGGGGGTTGGCAGGGGGGAGTGAGACGTTTTCACAAAGATGGGTTTACAGAAAAAAGGAAGTAGGAAAAAGTGTATATTGATATTAATATAAATGCATATTAATATAGAAAAACCACAGCAAAAAAGGACAGAAGGGTAGGGCTTAAAGGGGCAGTTCACCCAAAAATGTTTCTACGTACCAGGAGTGCTATCTATAGTTTTGCTGAGAACTGACTAGTTTTGTAGATATCTGCTGCAACTCACCTTGACCCTGATATAATGGAACAAAAGCATGCAAGTAATCTGGCGCTTCTGTCGACACGTGTGCCGTGGAATACTGGTGTGCTTTGGTTGATACAGATGTGCGGATGTACACCGTTGGCGTTCTTCGGTAGTTAAAAAAATCTACGTGCACACGGGTCTGTGGATGTTTGTGAGTAACCATGTCACGTTACTGTAGATTTTTTCACATTTTTGGGGTTTTGAGCGCCACAAACTTTGGACACCAGTTGAGGTCCGTTCTACCAGGATGATATCACGGTGAGCTGCAGCGGATATCTACAAAACTATAGTGAGTTCTCAGCAAAACTACCTGGATGGATAGATAGCACTCCACGTATGTAGAAACTGCTGAATATTTACATTTTTACCTCATTTGAAGCAATGTATTTATTCTGGAATTCCAGTGAATAAACTCTCTTTGAATTAACGGCTCTCAGATGGGATCATGTAGAAAGCAGACTGTCCGAATGTCAGGTGTGTGTGTGTGTGTGTGTGTGTGTGTGTGTGTGTGTGTTTGTGTGTCTCTGCGTGTGTGTGTGTCATTTTTTTGTTGTTGTTATATTTTCCATTGCTAGCTGCTTTGCTCTTTTATTTGATTACTCAAATTGTGTGGAATAAATACATGCAGAGTAGGATACCGTATATTAGGTCTCCAGTAATGTTTCTGATGCTGGAAACAATCTAGTGAGCGCTCAGTAACATTTGGAAATACTATAGCCCCTTCACTGGGCTCCAGTGACACAGTAAACTTAATTGAAGCTTTTCTGGTGCAAGCAATTACAGCACTGACTTGTGTTCCCTTTGGGAGACAACCCTCAAAGCAATGCAGGTCTAACTTAGGCACCTGCTTTCATATTTACTTACTGTGACAGGGGGCAGGTACAGCCACTATGTTCTGGGGGGAAAATGATTTCATTAAATATTCATGTATCCATACAATCCTTGCTCTCTTTGTGCTTTTCAATAAAAAGTGCTAGAAAGACAGAAGAAGGAAATTTTGTTTATTCTGTTGGGTAATGGAGAGGGGCATGTATAAAGACATAATGATAAGAGTTTGAGATCAACCAGAATTCAAGCTCATATCTTATTTAACAGACCAGTGCATTATTGGGGCCACTGGGCAGACATGAGCAATTACAGACAGGCTACACGCACTATTAATCTGCAAAGGTAATACTGAAGGACAAACCCAAGAGGAGGTCAATGTTATCACACATGTTCAGGGTTTTCTGTTCCCAGAATATTCCGGAGGGAGGAATAGAGGAGGACAATGTGTTTGGCTGGCATAGGCTCCACTACACTTGCTTGAGGCATCTGGCTTGGGATATTGCTCCCAGATTCTCTGAAGTACATGAGTCTGCCTCAGATTTTAAAAAAAACAAGAACTATGACTTTTTGCTTCCTATGTGACTACTGTTTAAAACCCAATTGAAAATACCTCACAACTATTTTGATATAAAATGTTAGTTGTTACAAAAATGTTCTCTAACTGTATTCAGCAGTCCAATTTGTTGTGAAAAAACCTAACTATTTCTTTAAACCAAATCTCTCTAGCTGACAAACCTTTCAGTAGAGCTTTTTCATCCATACCTTTCCTTGTCTCTATACTGTGATTCATACTTACATTGGCATAACACATAATTATGTATGGGAAGAATGTGCTTTCTTATCTGTTCTGTAGTTACTTCGATGACCTTTCTATATGCACTTACTGTACGTCGCTTTGGATAAAAGCGTCTGCTAAATGACTGTAATGTAATGTAATAATTACACTCCACATATTTGTCAGTGGTAGGAATTTTGACCAAGATGAACGGCACGGCTTGTAGCCTATTTTGAATACTATAAAGGAAACGGGTATGTGCAAAGCATACATTTTCAATTAAAGATAAACATGATGCTAATCTGAGAGTTCACCTGTATAAATAAAAAAGACCTTGTCTTTTGTATTTTAGAGGTTCACTGAGTGAATATTTCACTAATATCTACTATTAACTAATATCTAAGGTTGTCTAAGGATTTTGGTTTGACACCGTACCAGCACAGAAGTGAAAATGGCGGGTGTTCTGGATGAGGCGTGGGGTTTATGCAGTCTGCTTATTTGGCTGGGCATCCTCACAGACGGCACTGTGCCTGCCTGTATGTGAAGGGGAAGGGTTAGGGTTGGGGGGGGGGAGTGTTTGTGGAAACACCCCGGGGACTGTTTAAGGAGAGAAATGGGATGATATGGGATGTGGGAAATGACAGCCTCAGAGATGCATGACAGGTTGATAGGTATGATGGGAAACAGAAAAGCCATCCTGAGCCTTTCCCATCACCCTCAGCTGTTGTTTGTAAACCCAATATAAGCCCCCACAATCAGAACACAAACCCAAAGCCTTATGTGGCATCTCAAATGTGAAAAAAACCTTAATCATATAATTTTTTTTTTACCTTCAAGCTGTTTATATTCATCAGATTCAAAACACACGATGTTCTGTGTCAAAGTCAATGAATCGAACAAGCACTGTAGCTACAGCCAGATTTGTTACTGCAGAATCAGTATACTAGAACCTGTGATATTAAAAAAATATATAAGTCTGTTATCATCTTTAAGAAAATTTGATCACAGATGCTTATTTAAATCCTATGACTAGTTGCAAAGACCATTGCAGGAGCTATCCCAATGATCCTGTGTGTGTGCGTGTGTGCTTGCGTGCATGTGTGTGTGTGTGTGTGTGTGTGTTGTATTCAGCTGCATCCTATTTTTTCTCATCTTTTTTTATTTAGAATGAGGCACGGCTTTAATAAAACCCCTCCCCCCACATTAGCGCGTTAAAGCATCCCCGATGTCCGTCTGTCTGCGGCCGGCCTCTCTCTGTGGCGGGATGGCCACTTTAGCGCGGAGAAAGCAACAGCCGTGCCTGCTGGCCGGGGCTCCCTCCGGAGACCTCATTACGGCGCTTGCTGTTCCTGTGGGTGCTGTAGGCAGCCAGAACGGGTCAATCCCAACAGACAGGGCTCCAACACAGTGGCTCTCGGCCCAGTCGCCGGCGTGTTCTCAGCCAAACTGTGCGCGGCATAGTAACAGCCTCTGTAGCTTTGTAGCCGCGTTGCTATCCTCACATGGAAGATCAACGTGCCGATCAACCCCATTTAGAATAACATTAAATGAGGGGCAGACTCAGAGGTCTGTGGTTTATATTTTTTGTCTGTGGAGGATGTCATCACCAAATCACAAATCAAAGACCCACAGCCACTAATTGAATACACCACATTGGTGTTTCCTGTGCATACTAAAGGGTAACAAAGTACTAAAACCATTTATTTTAGATGAGAACTGATACATTTGGTTTTTAAAAGTGTTACTGATTGATTCTGGTCCAAATCTTGACATTTTACTATAGTCAAGGCAAAGCAGCGTAAACCCAAATAATTTGGCTCAAAAGTGTCTCTAGTGGTAAAATGTTAGGTACTGCATGTCCAGTCTGTCATTGGCCAGAAACTTACTCCAGCTGACATTGTATAAAGCATAGCAAAGCAAGGAGTTGTATTATATGCATGCTACACGTTTACCTTTGCAACATCTCTACAGATATTCTCTCTTGGAAAGAGTTCAGTGCAGTGACCACATGTGCACCCGTTGAAATGGAATCTTGCAGGTAGCGATTGCCTACAGCCTGTGGAAAATGAGTAGCATACATGGCATGGGTAACTATTTGTACAGCGTGTGATTGTTTACTGGCCGCATCATTAGAATCCCAAACGAGCTATGCGTGCCACATTCTCCACCATTGCTTCTGCCTTGGCAGCGGCTAGCTTCTTGGGGCTCGGCAGTAGCTGGAGCTAGCGTGTTTGTGTACTATATATATATATAATATATTAATAAACCACAATCAAAATGGTGGATGCATAGCCTAGATTGATTTGCAGGTAGCACCGAAGTATAAAACATAAAAGTGTAAGGGTTTGTAGCAATGAGCCAAACACAAAACAAAACACGAATACAGAACAAGTCACTCACAAACGTGAGGACCACTATAAGAGTCTCAGTAGCAAAATAATAAACAACCCACGAACACGGGTGTGGCTTGTAGACATGAGCAGGAAAGGACTCCTAAACAGAAATACACGAGCACAGCTCAAAAAGGAGAAAACAACACCCGATAAGAGGTGAAAAATAAAAATAAATAAACCTCTCACTCTCAATATAACAGAGTAGAAGAGAGTAAGAAACAAAAATAACAAAAGGGACTAATCCCTAAAGAGCTTCAAGGGCAGCTAAAGCCAATCTAGTAGTGAAACTATAGTGCAGCTATTTTCTAACCAACCCTGACGACGTGAAGGCACGAAATGACAAAGAAGCGCCAGGAAGTCAGAGGCTTAAATACCTATCAGGTAATCGGACAGGTGAAACGAATGATAAGCGGGGAGAAGCAAAACCCCGAACCGGAACGTGGTAAAAAATCCGACTGCTTACCGGAGAGAGAGGACAAGAACCGTAGTGAAACAAAAACAAATAGCCACGGACTATGACAAAAATAGGCGAGCAACCTATATTTGAAATCCAAACAAAATGTATTTGTAATATTGCCCATGTAAGCGTGCACTGGCTCGTTTGCTGGATACTCGCTTAACTGCAACAAGATGATTATGTAGCTAGTTATCGTTAATATGTTTTTTTATCGGAGATATGTTTTAAAACTATTTTACTACTAAACCACTAAATCAAACCACAAAATCAATGTTCTTGCCTAATTTATTCAACATTTCAGTGGTGCAGTAAAATAACTTTTAAAAGATCTCTTATAGCCTACCTGGGTGCCGCTTTTTCTATTTTTAGGATTTTTCCGCGAGATACATAAAGGCATTGAATTTAAACTTCCGAAACAAGAAGCTTGGGGTTACAGTAAAGCATTCTTGGCAATTTCACTGTTCAAAGTCTGCAGTTTTGCGAACTCGTTCCCTTGAGCCAAATCGAGGGTCGGGGGACTAATTTAATGTACTTCACTTGCATTTCTAATGGATTAGACCGCACTCCCC
This sequence comes from Ilyophis sp. 1 JC-2022, assembly GCA_022702515.1. Lineage (NCBI taxonomy): Eukaryota > Metazoa > Chordata > Actinopteri > Anguilliformes > Synaphobranchidae > Ilyophis > Ilyophis sp. 1 JC-2022. Next base: position 32,941,115 of record CM040396.1, read on the forward strand.
CTTGAAACGAACAACTTCCGGTTTCTAAAGGGATTCCACTAAGTGGAAGTGGCGAGTGGAAGTGCAGGAGGGCAGAACATTCAGCAGATTGGACTGCAGTCATGGTCTGCTGGTGTTACTTATTCCTCACACAATCTTTACATCCCAGTTCTAACTTAATCTTCCGAATAACATTAGCTAAATACTGAACAAGTGCACCATTTTTTCAGCCAGACATTTAGGACACTTAAGATGGCTGAATGTCTCACTAACATTGTTTAAAACAGGAAGCTGGCCTGAGATCACAGGCTTGCAACTGGGTTTGATACAGTCATGTCATGAAATGAAATCTTTCTTTAAAACTTCAGATTTTTTCAACCTGGTTTCATTTGTGCCTGCATGCTTACAGCTTTAGTGGAGTGTTTTGTAATGATTGCAGGAGCTTTATGTTTATATCATCCACTGTGGCACCGGGGAAACAGTAGCCTACATGCTAAAATAGGTTGCAAACGATAGAAACCCCCATTACTGTGTTCGACAGTTTGCTGTGCTGCCTCAAGTGTGTTTCTTGCCCTCAACAGAGGTGAGTGGGCATGGTTTAGGATGGAGGAAGAGTCTTATTTGATTGTAAACACAGGACCGCTGCATGGCTAAAAATCCTGCATAGTGCACCTTTAAGCTGAATTAATAAAGCCACTTGAGGACAGGAAGTTATTTATCAGCTTTGTTGAGCAACACCATTAAATTTGACATCCCAAAACTCTCTTGTGCTCAGCTATTCTCAGCTATTTATTTATGTATTATTATTATTTATTCATTTTTTTTAATACTGGGGTGTTAGCACTTAAAAAAGGATAAATTGCTCCCTTTTTTGCCACGCTCCAAACAATACAGTTGATACTAATTCCAAAACAAATATATATTTTGACAAATACATGTTTTTTAAACAACAGTAAAATAATAGCAAAATATTTAACTGGCTTTTATAAAAAAGGCATGCCCATTATGAATGCCCTTGGTTCATTGGCAGTCCACTGAACAGAAGGACATAACACAGCTTGGATCCATTTCTTAATGTTTTCTCTCCCCAAAATAGTAAATGCTGTGTGAGAACACTGCCAAACCAGGGTAGCCCCAAAACCATTCATCAATGGTGAGCTATGGGGCAGCTATTTTGCCCATCGGTGCTAATTTAATCTACAAAGCTCCTATAGAGCTGTGGAAAAGCATATGACCTTGTTAGCTCAGAATAAGGGGTCTTGGGTACAGAACAAAAAAAAAGATTAGATAACCCCATTTATTTTTTTATTGCCACAATCTTGCTTATAAATGTTCTTTCCACCCAAAGTATTATGGGCTTTTCTGGAGGCTAATGTCAGAATTTGGGTTTGTATGAGCTGATCTCAGGATGGTGCGCTGTTGTTGATTCCGCTCTGGTGTGTGAACATTCTCCATGGTCAGTGGCTGGGGGGCCCCTTGTGTATTTAATAAACACAGGCTTGAACACAATGGACTATAAGGCAGACAGCCCCTCACCCACCCCAAAACCAGTCCCCGCTACGCTCTGTCTCCGATGGGACAGAAGTGGCTCTCGTGTCTTGTGCCTGCATCAGTTCCTTACACCGCCGGAATCACTCATACTGTTTAAGGTGTCAAAATGAATTGTGTTTCCTGTCTGTTCTGCCCTCGGCAGTCTCCGCGGCCATGTCCGCTTCCTCCCCGCACAACTTGTACAGCTCCTGGGTGACGACCTCAAAGGGAAAATTACTTTACAGCAGCTATTATTAAATGTAAAAACTCTTTAAAGAGTAAGTGCACCCACTGCCTCAGCCTGCCTCTGCCTACTACACAATTTACAAAAATGCTTTGTGGGGTGAGCGAGGGAGAGGGGTGGGGGGCGGAGGAGCTGTGTCCATCGTCATTTGCATGAACGAACATACAATGTACAAATGATTTCGTATAACTCGGATCAAACTGTCAAAGTAGACGTTGCAGATCAGATATGAATCAAGATTCGGCAACTGCATTGCCTATTTCTCACCTCAAATATTTTCAGAAACATATTTTAGTGGACTATTTAGGTGGAATAAGAGAGTTTATGAACAGGACGCCACGTTGTTCTGGTTTAAAAACGTGGAGCCGAAACCAAAGGATGTAGTGCGTCTAACCAATCGGGTGCTGGCTATTTCCGTTGTGGGTGGCAACAATTATCTATATGATGTAGAGGTACCTCCAAAGAGGTATTCTGACATCACGATTGGGAGGGGGCAGAGTAGGGAGCTGAAAGAAAATTTTAACTGTTAGAGGGCAGCACAAAGATGCTTTTCTACCAGTTTCTTCTGATACAATATTATTTCAGAATTGTTGAAATAACGGAATGGATGAATAAGTTTCATTATAAGGTGGGCATACAAACATGTTTACAGCTAAAAGAAAAGTGATCTAGGGTGTACTTACCCTTTAACAGACCTTTGCTTCTCTGGAAAGTTCTGTTGGCTAAAAACTAATGTGCAAATACGTTTTCCATGAAATAATGGTGTAATGAAGCCAACATGGCAAAGAATATAATACCTGTCTTCACGGGCCACCAATTGGGTGGAGCTGCCACATGCTGTCAATCACTGACTCATTTGAACTCAACATGGCACTTTGCTTTTCACAGTGAATTACTTTGATTGGTTCAAGTCAGTGAGTCATGATTAGCTTGCAGAATTATTGCCAAAGCTTAGCAATGCTTCACCTCCCTGTGAATACAAAACATGGGTTAGTGATGGTAGAAAAGGGCTTTGTAACCAGACAGGATGCAGTTTCAAAGATTGCGTCAGACTTCCCTATGCAACTTTTGTGCTAGGTACAGCTCTTGAATTGCTTTTGTAAATAACACAGGTATGACAATTACGTCATAGGTAAACTGGAATCTACAGAAGTAGTGTTGACAAAGGCTTCTCTAAAGTGCATTCAAAAAATGCAAAACTATAGAATTTGTTTTTTCAATAAAGGCAGACTGAACCCTCTGTGGGTCTCCACAGAGCTAACATCTAACATCCATATATTTGAGCAGGGGAATGGGCATAGCGTGACCATATATTTGGGCAAAAATATATATATATTATATATACAGTACATAATAAAAAAATGCTCAGGGGTGTGAACAAAAACATGCTTAGTACAAGCACTGGAGGAGAATGTGTGCTTGTCTCCCTTCTCCAGAAAGGACAGAGAAAGTTACAATGGTGAGACAGGCTTATAAGTACATTCCAAAGTGGCAGTATATGGGATAAAAATTAATATAAAGAATTCTTCCAAACAAAGGCCTTTCCATATGGCCACAATGCTCTCCGTTCATTCAGCAACTGTCGCACATTTCCTTTCGTCATGAGCCTAGTGGTCACTGACGTTAATGGAACACGATGAGTAAGAAGAGGAAGTACATAGCAGACGCGTAGACTCTTAACTCAAATATGGACAAAGTGCAACGCGCTTAGATTGAACAGGGACCTTTGAGAGCTCTTTCTCTATTAGCCAGAGGAGGGCATGTTCAAAATGCCACGAAACAACACGGGAGACACCTGTGGTTGTTAATATTCTGTGAACATGGATGAAAACATCAGGTCATTACACAAGCTAACCCCACACAGTCGTGTGCGTTTTCCCAATGTCCATTTCTTCAGTTTTTGCATGGGCAGATTTATGCATTGGAAAATAATATCTGGAAACAATACAGCAGAATGCAGTCCAGTCGAGTTGCAGCAGTACCCCATGGCTTTACCCTTTTCCTCCCAAACACATGCTATGTTAGTGTGAATATCTTCTAGGATTTGGATGGCTGTGTTATCATGTTAATTGACAGCTTTAGGGGACAGATTAGCATATTCAGTCCATTGAACTAATGTGACATAAAGGGTTTGATATCATTTGAATGGATATTATATTCAGAACATTTTTGATTCAGTATACTCACTATTCCTTTAATTTTAGTTATGGTTTAGTCGTGTCTATACTACCTTATTAAACAAAAAATAGATATGGAAAGCCTTGTTTGATTGATGTTTGACTAAAACAACATGATTTATTTCTCGAATCCCAAACTACTAACAATGGAGCTGCCCCAAAATTGACATCTGCTTTTCAGATGTTCTGTTTCAATTACAAATTGACGGATAATGCACCATGAATTAAAAGACCTCCACGCTGAGTGCTGTTTAATTGGATTAGCTTAGCAGAACATTACAGAGGTCAAACACAGGAGTGGAGGCAAAATTGATTCAAAATGTCGCTTTATGTGAAGGCTATATGGGGTTATGTTAAAAATATACCGGTTGAATTAACTGTGCAAGTTGGCTTTGGGGCATAATAATTGAATTGAGTATTTTTCCAAAACTCACACAGCCCACTTTTAATCAATTTTGAGAAAATCACATCTTTGCTTATTTTAAATTTTTATACTTAAATCCCTAAAAATAATAGTGTACAAAGTAAAACTGCCAATATCTAACCATTTATCACCTATGGTCTTGCTAGACTTGTAGAGTAGGGTATTTTTGCCTTGTTTACTTTCAAATGTGACTTCAGACTGACACTGTAGTATGACTTATTGAAAGATACAGTCAAATGTTTCTTAGCTTGCTTTTCTGGAGCCTTTCGGGAGAGGGTCATTGAGGTTACTGCTGATGTTTTACTCTTTAATGAAGTACAGTATGGTGGACTCAAGGCTCTGCTACCATTTCAGAAGGGCTTATATCAGCACTGTTTCTCTCAGCAATGTGTCATTGTTGTGATCCATTGCCCCTAAAAGAAAAAGAAGAAAAAAAACATGAAGAAAATGACCTTGTTTCCAAGGTGCTGACTTTATTGATATGACATGTCTGGAATGGATATTATGATTCTAATAAACAAACTGAAAGAATAAACACGGTTCTTAGTGCCTTGTTTGCCCCGCTAGGCTATATTTTGCCATTAAAAGCAGCCCCTAAGGTTTTCTGTACTCGTTTTCCAAGTCAGCAGAATCAAAATAGCGTTTGTGCCTTCTTTTTTTCTTGTTTTTTTTTTTTTTGGTAATTGAACTGGGAGGCCTTTCAATCTATTCAGTTCCCAAGAAATACCGGCAAAATGTTATTGTTGCAGACATATAAGAAAGTTTCTTGAGAGTGGCTTGTGGAAATTCAATAGATTAAATCAGATGTGTGTCTTCCATTGTTTTCTCGTATGAGAACGATCTCATGGTTTGTGAAAGACAAGAAAAAAGAACGTTCTCGTAAAGTGGGGGAGGGGGTAGCGGGTTCTGAATATGGGATGTCTCCCAAGCACATGTCTCTGAAGGATTAGGAAACTGGATTACATTCAGAATCAGTTATATCCATTGAGAGAACAACTGTTTTAACCAGATTAATTAAAATGATGGATTTACTATTCTACATAAATAAACCTCCAGCACACATATCACGCAGTTCAGTCTAATCACAGTGCCTACACGATTCACAGTAGATAAAAGCCTTGAGGCAGTGGTTTTGAAAACAAAACAAATCAATAAATAATAGAAAGATTCTTGCAGAAACCTATCTTTTGAAATCTGGCTTCCTGAACCAGGGAACAAGTTCTTCAGGGGAATTAAGAAGAATGGTTGTTTTTTGACAAGTCTGACACTGGTGAGTTTGTCGCTGTGTTTCCTGCTGTGTCTCAGATTGGAATGTCCGTGTTGGTTATTTGAGCGATGAAGGAAGGCTTGGGATATCCTCTGCTGTGACAAGGTTGAGCAGGGCTTTTTCTGTAGATGGATGTATACATTCTGTCAGTGTGGTGAAATTATTAATTGTATTTGAAAGACAGCTTCTATCCAGAAAATAGCTTTTCTTGGGATTCAGAGGAAGTGCCCTGCCAGCAGTATGGAGAATAAAACATGCAAACATTCAGAACATGCAGTTAGGGAAGTGCAATAGAGCAACAAGGGCACCAATTGGGGTTTACACAAGTGACCCCACCATTAGTAATCTATAGCTGTATACTAGGACAGATATTGAAGACTTATGAGAGGGAAACAACCCTACTAACTTATCAAAAAAATTGGGTCACAGATGTTGACAGGTGACAGTAGGAAAGGATGCCATCCCACAATACTCTATGGCTACAGGCTTCTCTTGCCCTGTCGCCAGACTGTAATTGATGATAAGTGTGGGTGAGGGTTAGTAGATGGGTAGGACTGTATAGGGCTGTTCGGATTTTATCACCACGCACAATCTTGAGTGTCGGCCAGAACACTACTTCAAGGCCAAAATGTTCAGGGCAGGAGAGGTGCAGGTTGGAGATGAGGCAGAATGAGGAGACGAGATCTGATGCAACCACTTTGTATTGAATAATCAGTTCAGTTACAGGATTCTCTGTTTGAGAATAGTATAATACCAGTTAGGTATTGTATCAACACAGCGTGAACAAGGAGTGTGTTTCAGGGTGTGTATGAACACAGAGTGTGGTTCTGAAAATAAAGAGAAAGGCAGAAATAATAAGTACAAGGCTACAACGTAACCCGCACGCACATATCTCGCACATGTTAACAGGCTAGTCAGCTTGCAGCATTACCGAACACGCAAATGACTGACTAAAAGTTCGTAACCATGTTCTGACACACTAATAGGCATGTGGCTATAACAATGAACACATCCAGCATACTTGCGCACATAAGATAGCAAACTAATCAGAACGTCAGCCAACACGGTACTGAATGCTATAAGTGCTAACATTCTTTCGCTCGCGTAAACTAACAACCGGCAATTCACTTCTCCAAACGTATTTTCATGACTTAATATACAGCCTTAACGTTAAATTAGAGAACTTACTTGTCCCATAGACGCACACTTTAAACTAAAGGGTTTCCTTTGTTCGCGCGACACATATAGAGGCTGAAATTACTGCTTCCGAAGCACGCCAACTTAAAAGGTAAAAATATGTGTTCTGCCTCAGTACTGATGTAGGTGCTACTAATATCAAACTAAGAGTCCGTAAACATGGAAAGGAGAAATAAACATAATAAAAGTCCAGAGCCTTTTGTACAGCCGCCCCCGAATGTACAAGGTACATTTGCACCACGTAAAAGGCTACACTGTACTAACTAAACAAGACTCAAAGGGGGTGGCTGCTGTCTTCAGCCGGAAGGGCAGGCAGGATAACCAGCCGGGCAACTGGCCGTGTGTACGTTCTGTCCTTGACCTTTACATCTGCTGACCTGATGTGACCATCAGGACTAGGGTGAACCTTGACAATGCGCCCAGTAGGCCACAAGGCCCTAGGCAGCTGGGGGTCCACAATCGGCACAATCGGCACAATCGGCTGGAGATGACTGCCACTTTGACCGGGCCTGCAGCCCAGGTAAGTACAGTCGGATGAAACGGGCCCAGAAGTGGTCAGCAAGCACTTGTGCATGCTTCCACCGCCGGCGACTGAGGAGCTCCTCCTTGGGGTAGACGACTTGAGGCAGGGACGTGTCAGGCCGCCCCATCAGCAGGCAGTTGGGTGTCACGGGGTCTGGATCGCCGACATCAGATGGAACGTAGCCCAAAGGTTTGGCGTTCAGGATCCCTTCCACTTCGATGAGGACGGTACGGAGGACCTCTTCCTGCAGGGGCTGTGCCCCGACTGTGGTGTGCAAGGCAGTCTTCACGGATCGGATCTCCCGCTCCCACACACCCCCGAAGTGGGGGGCGGCAGGAGGATTGAAGCGGAAGTCGATTTTCTGTGGGGCAAGGAGCAGCTGAAGGTCAGCGGACATTGCTGCAAATGCCTCGCTCAGCTCTCTCTCGCCCCCTCTGAAGTTGGTGCCCTGGTCTGAATAGAGCTCAGCAGGTCTTCCCCTCCTAGCAATAAACCTACGCAGGGCCATTAGAAAGGAGTCGGTGTCAATGGAGGTCAGGACGTCCAGGTGTACAGCCCTGACAGTGAGGCATTTAAATATTATCCCCCACCTCTTTTCTGTGCGCCGCCCTATTTTGACCTCAAACGGCCCAAAGCAGTCAATGCCTGTCGAGTGGAAAGCAGGCTTAAAAAGACGGAGGCGGGCTACAGGTAAATCAGCCATTCTGGGTACTGTTGGCCTCGCTTTCCAACGGTGGCATTCTGTGCAATTCCTTTGGAAACGACGGACTGCCTCTCTTCCCCGCAGAATCCAGTACATGCGTCGGATTTCAGCGAAGACACGTTCTGGTCCTGGGTGCTTCAGACGGCTGTCGAAGTCCTGTATGAGGAGGCAGGTCACTGGATGTGAGGGATCCAAGACGACAGGGTGTAGGCTGGTGTAGGCCAGATCTTCGGACCGACGGAGACGACCGCCGACCCTGATGAGCTCTCCAGTGGCGTCCAGCTCTGGGGACAGGTTCAGGAGACGGCTGCTGCGTTGAACTGGTTTCCCTGCTTTAAGGAGACGGAGTTCTTCAGGGAAGCTGTCGCGCTGCGCCCTGCTAAGGAGGAGCCTCTCAGCCTGGTGGTAATCCTCTGCATCAGCACAGCTCTCCTTTGTAGCCGCCCCATGAAGCTCCTGGACAGTGGCTTGTAGCAGTTCCTTCCATGTTCTGTATTGGTGTAGGTCTGAGTCTGACTGATTTGCGCCCACAGATGTCACACCACAGAAAGTTAGTTTGCGCAACTCAGTAGCATCTGGAGGGTCTCCCACTGCACTGGTAGGATCAGCAGGCCACTGGTTAGGATCCATAAGAAGAAAGGGGGGCCCTTGACTCCATCTGTTGGGTCTTACAAGGTCCTGCAGCGTTTTGCCGCGGGTGATATCATCGGCGGGGTTCTGTGCCGAGTCGACGTATCGCCAGGTGTGCTGGTTGGTCATTTCTTGGATCTCCGCTACGCGAGTGCCAACAAAGACCTTGTAGCGGCAAGATTCAGACCGCAGCCATGCCAGCACTGTTGTGGAGTCAGACCACATGACGGTCTTCTGGACCTCCAAAGTGAGCTCATCACTAAGGAGTTTGGAGAGCTGGGCTCCTGTGAGTGCACCACACAGCTCCAGCCGGGGCATTGAGTGCAGACGTCTTGGGGCTACCCGGGATCGGGCCATCACGAAGGCCAGGTGCGCGGTGCCATCATTGTCCACCGCTCTAAGATACGCCACCGCCCCATAGGCCTGCTCAGATGCGTCACAAAATATGTGCAGCTCTCTTTCTCTCACTGAGGCAGCGATGTCCTTAGGTGTGTATGGACGGGTGAGGCTTACTTGAGGGAGGAAGCGTAGCTCTTCTTCCCAGTCTCTCCACTGCTGGACAAGGTCTGGAGGCAGCTGGGTGTCGTCCCATCCTCTATTCTTGTCCCACAGGCATCTCACCAGCATCTTGGCTCTTGTTGTATACGGCAGGATGAAGTCTAAGGGGTCGTATTGGCTGGCGAGCACCTTGTAGATATTGCGCATGGTGGGCTCACCATACTGGACTGGACGATGTTTGTACCCCAGCATGTCAGTGGAGAAGTGCCAGCTGAGGCCTAGTGTGGACTCAGGACTGTCCGTGTTGTCTTGTGCGAGCCAGAGTTCGGCGCTGTTGGACCTAGCATCTTCGGGAAGGTGGCTAATGACGCTAGGTTCATTGCTGGCCCACTGGCGGAGCACAAAGCCACCTGAGGACAGGAGGGCGCTTAGCTTGTCCACTAGGTCTCGTGCTGCGCTGGTGGAGGGAAGACTCTGAAGGCAATTATCCACATAAAAGCATTTCTCGATGGAGTTCCTCACTTCGTCTTCTGGCTGGCTATTATCTCTTGTGTGGCGTTGCAAGGCAAATGTGGCACAGCACGGGCTACACGTAGTGCCAAACGGGAGTACCTGCCATTCATATACTGCTGCCGGCTCATCTCGGCACAGATCGCGCCACACAAAGCGCAGAAGAGGGCGGTCTTTGGGGAGCAGTCGAACTTGGTGGAACATGCTCTTTATATCTCCACTTATGGCTACTGCGTGTTCCCGGAATCTGAGGAGGACTCCCAACAGCGACGCCCCAAGGGTAGGCCCAGGTAAGAGGTAGTCGTTCAGGTTGTACCCTCGATATTGGAATGAGCAGTTGAATACAAGGCGGTGTTTGCCATTGTGGCTAACTAGGTGGTGGGGGATGTACCATGCCTCATCTCCCCGGTTCAGCTCGGATGGGTCAAGCCTGACAGCTGACCCGGCCTGGATCAACTTTTCAATCTCTGCCCGGTACACCTTGGCCTTTTCAGGATCTCTCTGGAGTCTTCTCTCTACTCCCCTCAAGCTCGGGATGACGGCGTCAGGGGTAGCTTGGAGGCGTGGCATATCTTTGAGGCGCAGCAATGGGGTGGCATAGCGCAATATGCCATCAACCTCCACACGGGTGGTGTTGTCTTCTAGGAGGCTGACGGCTAAGTTATCTTGCTGCGAGCGTGTCACCACTCTGCTGCTCCTAAGGGGGATGACATCAGTCTGCCAGAGTTTCTCTACGTGTCTCATTAGCTCGCTCACCTGAGGGGGGACAGAGGTCAACAGGCACTGTTGCGGGCTGTTCAGTCGGCAGATGACACTGGATGGGCCCTGTAGCGTCCAGCCCAGCCGGGTGTGGATGGCAGCAGGGCCGCCAGGGGGTCCCAGACGTACGGGCTCAGTGGGAGTGACGAGGTGTGGGTGGTCACTGCCTATGAGCAGCAGTGGTTTGACCTTCTTGAATGGCTGGAGGGGTAGCCCGGACAGATACTTATACTTCTTCTGGAGTGATTCGATCGGGTAAGTATGATCTGCGAGGTCGATGTGAGCTGCTGTGAAGGCATTGGTGATGCGATAGCGGGTCTTTGGCTGAGCCTTGGGTGAGATGAGGAAGGAGACACAGTTGCCCTGGAAGGTCTGCACGTCCTGTCTGATGGTGCGTAACCGCAGGTTCTCTGTTGTGCCTTGAAGGCCTAATTTCTGAGCGGCTGTTGGTAGCAGCATCGTTCTCTCCGACCCGTCGTCCAGTACCGCATAGGTATCAATGGTGCGGCTGCCGTGGTGCAGGGACACTGGGATTACTTTGAGCAGGACCCGGCTGCCCTCTGTTGGTCGGTCGAGGTAAAACACTCTTGTTGACGCCTCACCTCTATCAGGAGACACCACTGCCTGTGGTGTTCCTCTCTGCTGCCCCGTGTTGACATCATGTAGAACTTGAAGATGGCGACCGTTGCACAGCCTGCAGGGCTTCTTCAAGTTGCACTGAGCCGCTTGGTGTGAGCGGGCACAGCGCCAGCACCTTTTGTTGGCCTTTATCCACTCCGTCAGCTGGTCTTTGTTGAGTTTACTTATGGCTTCACATTGGCTTAGGTGGTGTTCACGGTTATCACAAAAGGCACAGTAGGGTGAAGGCTTACCATTGGTGGGAGAGCTACTGGGAGGCTTTGCTTCCTTTGGCGTGTTCTCTGATCCATGCAGCACAGTGACAGGACGTTTTCCCCATTGCTTGTGAGGCTTCGAGCTATTCTGGTTGTCTTTAGCTGCTGTGGAGGATAGCTGGCCATCGAAATCTTGGCACCAGGACTCATACTTCAGCCATCTGGCTAGGTCGTTGAGGGTGTACGTGTGGCCTGTCAGACTGAACATGCATCTGCGGAACTCCGCTCGCTGTTCGGGGGGTAGCTTGCTGAGCAGACGAGCAACATGGGAACCGCACTGTAGCTCCATTTCTCCATCAGCGCCAAGCGTCTTTAACATGCCCACCAGTGACTGGATCTGAAGAGAGAATCTCTCAAAGGCAGCCACATCTCCACGCTTGATGTCGGGTGAGTCCATTACTGTGGCAATTCGCTTCAGCGCTAACTGGTGTGGCTGGCCAAACTTCTCATTCAGAGCCTCCATGGTGTCCGTGAAAGGTGTCTGGGAGTGGAGGTAAGCGTCAGCAATTAGTTTGGCCTCCTCCAGCTTAAGGTGGTCTGTGAGTACTTGATACTTGAACAGTTCTGAGCTGTCAGGGGGTAACAAGTTCTCTAGGGCGATCTTGAGGTGAGCAAACTCACCAGGGTCTCGATGTGAGAGGTTGGGAATGGTTGGACGAGGGCCACGGTACGCTGTGTCCAAGTGGGCGCTCTTATAAGATGGCCTTGGGTCCATGGAGGTCTGCCTTGACGTGTAGAGAGGGCGCTGAGGAGATGGCGGGTGCTGAACGGGCTGTTGGCGGTGCGCAGGTGGGTCAACGGGCACTTCATAAGGCGTGAAGGTGGACTTGGGTGGCGACAGGGCAACACCGGACCAGGTAGGAGGCGGTAGAGGAGCGTATGTGGGGTGGCTAACCCTGGTGGGTCTCTGGGCTGGTGTTGACTGATTCTGCTTGGCTGCAGGCATCTCATTTCCCATGACTTGCAGTTGACTCACAAGTCTGTCAAGGCGTTCGATCACAGGTTGGTCGCTAATTGCATCTCCATCGCACGGCGGCGGTGGCGGTGGAGGCCAGTCATCATCCTCATCAGCGTTCGCTGGGTCTAGATGGGTTTCATACGCCTGGTGTGACCTCTGGAGGCTGCGCGCGGTGCTAACCAGCTGTTGCATGTCTGCGCGGACTGATTTTAACTCTTCCAGGTCGGCCGACATAAGCTGCTGAGACTGCTGAAGCAGGCGCCGCTCACGCTGTATCTCCTCTAACTCTGTACTGAAGACTGTGGCTTGCTGGGTTATGTGGCGCGGGGCATTACGGGGGGTAAGGTGATCACGTGACCCCTCTTCTCCCATGTCTCGACGTAGCTGGTGGGCTAGCTGTTCCTCTTGATCATGCAGCAGACGTTTGGGTGCATAGCATGCATCGCTTTCGTGGAGGGCAGCATCCCAGTGCAGCAGCGGGCTCCGTGGAGTAGAATACTGAGAAGTGAGGGTGGTCTTCTCGGCCGCTCCCTTCATGTGAGTCATCTGTTCTCTTTCATGTCCGCGCCAGTGAGATCCAGGGCCATGGAGATCGACGTCATAGTCTTCAAAACGAAGAGGGGGGCGCGTGCAGCGTCGGGGGCGTGCACCATAGGCTTCAAATCCTTGAACATCCATCTTGAGCTAGATTGAGAGTGATGTATATCCGGCTCGAAGGACCATTAATGTGGGTGAGGGTTAGTAGATGGGTAGGACTGTATAGGGCTGTTCGGATTTTATCACCACGCACAATCTTGAGTGTCGGCCAGAACACTACTTCAAGGCCAAAATGTTCAGGGCAGGAGAGGTGCAGGTTGGAGATGAGGCAGAATGAGGAGACGAGATCTGATGCAACCACTTTGTATTGAATAATCAGTTCAGTTACAGGATTCTCTGTTTGAGAATAGTATAATACCAGTTAGGTATTGTATCAACACAGCGTGAACAAGGAGTGTGTTTCAGGGTGTGTATGAACACAGAGTGTGGTTCTGAAAATAAAGAGAAAGGCAGAAATAATAAGTACAAGGCTACAACGTAACCCGCACGCACATATCTCGCACATGTTAACAGGCTAGTCAGCTTGCAGCATTACCGAACACGCAAATGACTGACTAAAAGTTCGTAACCATGTTCTGACACACTAATAGGCATGTGGCTATAACAATGAACACATCCAGCATACTTGCGCACATAAGATAGCAAACTAATCAGAACGTCAGCCAACACGGTACTGAATGCTATAAGTGCTAACATTCTTTCGCTCGCGTAAACTAACAACCGGCAATTCACTTCTCCAAACGTATTTTCATGACTTAATATACAGCCTTAACGTTAAATTAGAGAACTTACTTGTCCCATAGACGCACACTTTAAACTAAAGGGTTTCCTTTGTTCGCGCGACACATATAGAGGCTGAAATTACTGCTTCCGAAGCACGCCAACTTAAAAGGTAAAAATATGTGTTCTGCCTCAGTACTGATGTAGGTGCTACTAATATCAAACTAAGAGTCCGTAAACATGGAAAGGAGAAATAAACATAATAAAAGTCCAGAGCCTTTTGTACAATAAGCCTGATCATAAAGGTGATTTTTTAATCTAGACTTTGAGACTGTGTCTGACTCATGCCTGATACACTTTGGAAGGGTGTTCCACAGTAGTGGGGTTCTGTATGAAAAAGCTCTCCCAAGTTTTTAGATGTAGATATATTTAGAGATTAATGGGACCACTAAGTAGCCTGCATCTTGAGAATGAAGTGACCTTGTGAGCATATAGGGTCAAAGAAGGTGAGCTATTTACAGTGGTGCAAGTCCATTCAGAACTTTAAAAGTCAGAATCAAAACCTTAAAATGTATCCTATACGTAATTGGTAGTCAGTGAAGCGATGCTATCACTGGGGTAATATGCTGATACATTTTAGTATAATGCAAGACTCGATGTGTAGTATCATCAAATTTTACTCAAAGCACAGGAAAAATTAGCTGGGAAGCATGTTTCCTACATCTCCCAGATGTCCTTGTTTTCAAGTGGCATGTTTAAGTGAATGCAGTCTCAGCAAGATGATAGTCACCATAGGGCGAGTGGTTCCAGGTTTGCAGATGATCAGGTTTGATTGACAGAGTCTTGCATATCTGACAACTCCCTCAGGCATACATTGCAATCGTTACTTCCCCATCACCAAATTGAATATTTCAGGTTTCATGTATTTAAAGTCTGTTTCACCCCCTCAACTTCCATTGGCTGCAGCTGCACTTGGTTTCCATTGGCAACCTGTTCCTGCAGGGACAACGGCGTAATGAAACTACTGGAGTGTGAGTTGCCTATGGCTCTGGCGCTGGTGTTCCCCCACAAATCTGTCCACGGGCACCTCTCCCCATTGTCTCCAGAGAGCTCAGAGAGGAGCACTTTTATGGATGCTGTCTTGTAGAACATGAGCCTCATATCCACCTCCTCATCTTGCTCATCCTTTGTCATATATTAATAGTGAGGAACATGTGGGGAATGTTCAGCGCTCTGCCCCCTCTTGTTCGGATACTCCCTATTGTCATGTTGCCGCCGTAGTTTTCTGTTCCTGTCACATGGAACCACCCCCCCACCCCCCCAATACTCCATACCTAATATTATTACTATCTCACAAGGGAACTTTCAATAACCTCCCTGTGCTCTCCTCTGATATCTTCTGAAATGGGAAAGCAACATTTCCCCGTACTACCCCCTGTAGTGAGAGGAAAGCAGAGGGTCTGGTTTTGAGTGTGCCAGTGCAAGCCCCCCCTGCCACCACCCTTTCATCTATAGTGTATGGAGGGCACTCAGACAAGGTCCTCGCCATTCATTAGGAAATAGTCTGCATTCCTCACGCTCAATATGGACATGGTTTGCTGGCTCTTGAAGTGTGATTCACTGCTTTCAGTCAGAGCTGTGCCTCTGAACAGTGCCCTCACTGTTTTCCCCAAAATTTCCCTCCAACATTCACAGTCCCGCTCAGTCAGAGCTAAATATACTCTATTTGTGTGCTCAATAATCCAAAACATGAAGAATACAAATTTTTTCCCTCTTGGAAAAAGCAGGACATGAACCATGGTAGGCTGCATCATTTAAGACCAGTGCAAAGAGTAATGTATTTGCTATTTCCTGAGTTAAGTGTTTGTTATACTAATTGAACAAAACACTTTCTATTCATGAACTGCATTCATTGTTTCTACATCTATTTTGCTTTGCTGTTATTCTTAGATTTAAATATGAATGTCATTGAAATGAAATACTATCCATGGTAAATGTGACATACTTAACTAAAAAAATACACTCCTACCCTCTTGATATTGAGGCTAAATGCATGTATTCTTCTTTGATTTCCCTTACCTATGATGCTTTCTTAGTCCTTAGTCTCCCAGGCACGGTTATTGCAGGAGGAATATGCACTGTAACTATAATCAGCAGCAAAAGAGAACAAAAGAATCTGACTTACTGTATATGTAACTGAAAAAGAGCTTAGAACCTCCATGCAAGTTAACATTATTAACTGAACTGAAGAGTTTAATATGGAAGAAATCACTTGGTAAAACGAGGGTACACTAATTAACATGAATTAGGATGCAATTAATAAGCATTCATTAACAATTAATGAAGGTGTTTATTAAGGTTTATTAATGTTAACTAAGAAACAAATGCATTAATAAATGGTCAATAAAAATGAAAGCAACAAGTAAGTCATAGGCCTATTCCACAAACAAAAGAGTTATAGGTTGTGTACATTTGGCCAGCAGTGGCACCATGGTTTTTTTACGATTACACTTACAAATCATTCACATCCACTTTTTCGTACAGGTGTTGCATTTTCTTGGGAACCAAAAATATTAAGATGTTCGCCCTAAACAAGCATAAACAAAGAGATTACCATTTAATGAAAGGGCTTAAGTGAACTATATAATCTTTATTAACCATTTATCAATGCATTTGTTGATCTTAGTTAACATTCATAACCCGTAATAAACACATGAATTAACGGTTAATTAATGTTTACTACGGTATTAATTAATGTTAATTAATGGACACTTATTGATAAGTGTTACCAATCACTTTAAGTATGTTCAGCTAATAAAACTCCTCTTGTTAAGATAATATGAAAAGTAACACTTGCTTTGATCTTCACTGTGTTATTTCCTATCTATACCAAGCCAATTACATCAAAGGGGAAAAAAGCTTGTTACAGAAATGTCTTTGAACAATATTCTCATGTGTGAAGATGATAAGGTGGAAGAGAGTAATAACTGCTCTCTTTCCATACAATGTGTTGCACTTTGTACCTGAGCATTGGCATTGAAGTCATATCTTGTCCCTGGGCTGTGAAGTGTGGACTGCATGGGTCCACACAAGGCTAGAGCAGAATATCAAGGAGAAATTCCATTAACTCACTCTGCAAGGGAAATCTAGCAATGCAGTCCTGAAACATGAATGAATGAGGATTTTCTCTCCTCAAATGCACACAGAAAATTACATTAAAATGTGTTTTGCCTACACACTTATCATTCCGGCAGGACTTATGGGGACCTATATCTATCAGCATGGATGAGTGGCAGGTTAGATTAATAATGAGGTGGAAAGTAACATCAAATGCAGGACAGTGGAGGTATTAAGTCTATTGGCTGACCCGATGTGTGACTGGCAGGGACCTGTGTGTGTGTCTGGACTGGGTGAAAAAAACACTGACTTGCTGCCCATGGCGTCCTCCTTTCTCTAACACACACAATTCAAGGAAGATGGGCCTTAGATAACTGAAAGCTGCAAAGGGAACATTCAGAGAAAGCCTGTGCAATTGAAAGGCTGGAATTCGATGAAACAACCCCACTGCTAAAATAACGGCGGAAAAAAAAAGCGCGAGAGTAAAAGGCGCTGTGAGTCGCACCGGCACCTCATGAGATGGATGCTGTTGTGAAGCAGGTCGTGGGCGGAATGCAAAGCGCAGCAGCCCCACAGTCATCATCATTACAGCGGGAGCTGCAGACGGGAGACCTGGGAGACGGTAATGGCCGCCCCTCTTCTGCTCTCTCGACAGATTTGCAGGCTCATCTGAAGCCAGTAGCAGCACGTCTGTGGGAAATATCTATGTTCTCACAGCCACTCGAAGCTCGCATGCAGGAGACGCCCTCCATTAAACACCACCGCGTCCCCCAAGAACACAAACCAAAGCTTTCGTCCTCGTTTAGCCTCATTTAAGGCAAAATTATTAGCAATAATTTTCTTTTTCTAAGAGGTTGAAATTGCTGTGTTTACTGTTTTCCAATATAGAAGAACAGATTTCAGTGGGAAATGTGTAGGGATTTGTAGTAAATTTGCTGGTGGGGGAGTGGTGGTTCTGGCTGAGGTAATGATGTAGCTGTCCCTCGACTCCTAATTAAGTTAATATTGCTTCTCATATCGATAAATAAATATATAATAGGTGTATTAACCACCTCAGGCTTTTGAGAACTATAGCTGTAAAATATTATAACCTTTGCAAAATCTTGAAGCGTGTAAAATCTATTACTAAAAAGAATCAAAATATTGTATTATTTTATCAAGAAATTGGACAAAATCACAAGGAAAAGGCACAGAATTTGTTATTTGTTAAGCTTCATCATAGCGACACAACGCGACACAAAGGCTGCAAAATGAGTTTAATCAATTACCAATTACACACGAGGGTTGTGTCAGCTGTCTCTGACATCTCGTCTGAGTGCTATGGATTTTTGGTGATCCAAACCCACAGTTAGCTGAGGAATCCACAGTAATTGTGTCCTGCAGTTTCATCTTTTTTTCAACAAGCACATTGCTGCACTGCATTGATGCACTGGCAACACTTGCAATTTAACAGTATGACATTGCATGCTGTTCTCTTTGTCATAAAATGCTATTCAAAAATGGATGCACCATAAAGTAAAAATAATAAGGAGGACATTGTTATGGTTTGGAACACTGGTATGGACCCAAATGCAGGACTTGGAGGCAATCGCAGGCAAAAGGACTCCGCAAGGAGTATTTATTTCAGAACACAAGCAAACAAAACAAAGTAACAGGGAAAGCTTAGTGAGAGGCTGGAAACGGGGTTGGTGAAACTAATAGGGCTGGGTGGGAGATGGGGCAGGAGCGAGCAGGAACGGGAAGCAGGCTTGACGGGCTGGAGTGAGGAATAGAACAAACAACAAGTTAAGTAGAGCAAAACAGACAGAATGGCCAGGGAATGTCGAGAACAAAGCAGAAACACACAACAAACTGGCAACAAAACTGAGAAAGAGGGGAACTTAAATAACGAAGGAAACAGGTGAGAGGGCTAATTGAATGACTGAAGGGATTGTGTGCAAGAGGGAGAGTAATAGGCTAACCAATAAGGGGAGAAAACAAGGAACTAAACGGGGAAACCACACCCAGCCTGCACAAACACGGAACAAAACAGACAGGGTAACGTGAAAAACACGACATGAAACAAGAGGAATGGGAAACAAGAGAAACTAAAGGACGGTGTAGTGGAGGGAAACGGCGGATCTAACAGACATTTCATAAATTAGTTACAACAGCAAACAATAATGCAGAGAGGCATGTGTAGGCTACTGTATCACATGAAACAAAAATATATATTTGAGACTGCTAAACCACAATTTGTGTGCAGATAATCCTGAAGTGTGTGCGTTCTGCACTTAGAAGCTGTGTATATTCAATCATTTGACTTTGCAAAGATACATTATCATCAGGCTTATCTGTGTAAATCTTGCTCTCTTCACATTTTAAGAAATGCCTTCAGGCAGGGACCAAAATGAACACCAAATGAGGGTAGATATTTTCTCGGGCTGGTAAATCATGCAGGTGTACAGTCAAGCCGGAAAGTCTGCCCACCCCTTTCACCTTCTCCACGTTTTATTACGTTACAGACTTATACTACAATAGATTTAGTTCATTTTTTGCCTCAAACATCTACACACAATAGCCAATAATGATGAAGTGAAAACAGGTTTTTAGAAAATATGCTATTTTATTTTACTGACAAAAATAGGTTATTTAGGGCTTACATATCTGTACACACCCTTAGCCTAATACTTAGTTGCTGCACCTTTGGCAGCGATTACAGCTTCAAGGCGTCTTGAGAAATAAGCTACAAGCTTGGCACACTTGTTTCTGGACATTTTTGCCCATTCCTCTTGGCATATCCTTACAAGCTCCGTCAGGTTGGATGGGGAGCGTCGGTACACAGCCATTTTCAGCTCTTTCCACAGATGTTCAATTGGATTCAGGTCTGGGCTCTGGCTGGGCCATTCAAGGACATGCACAGACTTTCTCCGAAGCCACTCCTTTGTTCTCTTGGCTGTGTGCTTCGGGTCGTTGTCATGTTGGAAGGTAAACCTTTGCCCCAGTCTGAGGTCCAGAGCGCTCTGGAGCAGGTTTTCTTCAAGGATCTCGGTGTACTTAGCTGCATTCATCTTTCCCTCTATCAGGACTAGTCGCTCCGTTCCCGCTGCTGAAAAACATCCTCACATCATGATGCTGCCACCCCCATGCTTCACTGTAGGGATGGTATTAGCCAGGTGATGAGTGGTGCCAGGTTTCCTGGTATTCAGGCCAAAATGTTAGATTTTGGTTTCATCAGACCAGAGAATCTTTATTTTCATGGTTTGAGAGTCCTCTAGGTGCCTTTTGGCAAACTCCAAGCGGGCTGTGATGTGCCTTTTACTAAGGAGGAGCTTCCATCTGGCCACTCTACCATAAAGGCCTGATTGGTGGAGTACTGCCTGGATGGTTGATCTTCTGAAAGGTTCTCCCATCTCCACAAGGATACGCTGGAGCTCTGTCAGAGTGACCCTCGGGTTCCTGCTCACCTCCCTGGCCAAGGCCCGTCTTCCCCGATTGCTCAGTTTGGCCGGGCGGCCAGGTCTAGGAAGATTCTTGGTGGTTCCAAACTTCTTCCATTTACGAATGATGGTGGCCACTGTGCTCTTTGGGACCTGTAAAGCTGCAGAGATTTTTACGTACCCTTCTCCAGATCTATGCTTTGACACAATCCTGTTTCTGAGGTCTGCAGATAATTTCTTTGACCCCTTGGCTTGGAGTTTGCTCTGACATGCACTGTCAACTGTGGGACCTTATATAGGCAGGTGTTGGCTATCCCCAATCATGTCCAATCAATTGAATTTATAACAGGTGGACTCCAATTAAGTTGTAGAAACATCTCAAGCAGTATCAGTGGAAACAAAATGCACCTCAGCTCACTTTTGCATGTCATATCAAAGGGTGTGCACACTTGTGTACATATGATATTTTAATTTAACATTTAGATTTTTAATAAATTAGCACAAATGTCTAAAAACCTGTTTTCACTTTGTCATTATGGGCTATTTTGCGTAGACTTTTGAGACAAAAAATTAACTCTATTGTAGAATATGTCTGTAACGTAATAAAACGTGGAGAAGGTGAAAGGGGTATGCAGACTTTCCGGTTTGACTGTATAAAAAAAAGAATTTTTCAAGTAAAATCTCCCTAATTTTGGGTTGAGGGAAACAAAATCACCAAGATAAGCAACTGCTTGGTCCTCTAGAGACACCGTAGCTTGTTCATCACATCAAGTTTATACACTTTGTGCGTGCAAAAAGCAGGTTTTTTTTTGACTGAACTATAGCATAGCAGGAATACTGAATGACACCTCTCCTTTCATTAGCAGTTACAACTTGCCAGCTAAAGATTTATATTTAGCTATCTCATTCCAATGTGGAGACATTTTCCTGGACTCTAACCATTTCTAGGGCTCCTAGTATTCAGGAATTGTGGAATTGACCTTCAAAAGCAGAATTTTGCAACTTGAAACCTATTACAAAACAGAGAGGGTGGTCATAAACTGATTGGCAGCAAACTAAACTCATAGGACTTTTTATTTAAAGTTTAAGAAAATCAAGAGAGAGAGAGAGAGAGAGAGAGAGAGAGAGAGAGAGAGAGAGAGAGAGAGAGAGAGAGAGAGAGAGAGAGATGGACTAGAGTTCCACCCAGGGCTTGCGGTGATAGTCACTTTCCTCTTGAGCCACAGGATGTGCTGCTTTCCATTGTTACGCACATTTAAAAGCAGTTACTTACACAGATGACTCACCTCACCTGGTTTCTTGGGTCTGAACCAGTTGCTGATTTTAACTTGAAAATAGAAACCAGCCAGCCTGCAGCTCTCCTAAGGGCAAGAATGACTACCACTAATCGATCTTAAGGATGATTCACCTTCTGACAATGGGATGTGTAGACATAAGGAACATGAAACGATCATATTTTATACATGTAAGGATTTACAGTGTGTGTATTTATTGCTTTGTTGAGGAATGTTTAGTGATGTACGTATTACACAATGGTAGCTAGTTTTGGTAGCCTGTTGAGCATGAAAGGGCAGTAGCCTATATAGGAAGAGATAGCCTTTAACTTGACATAATTGATCCGGGCACTACTTTGATATGTCATTTTACAATCAATATGTGCTTCCCCTTCGACACTAGAAGATTAAAAAACAGCAAAGTGAATTTATATCAGATGAGAAAACACTGATAATGATTTGCTTTCAGTTACTTTGATTACTCCCTGATGCAGATCAATGGTGTTATTTCAGGATCTGTTTTTTCATAACCGACCAGTGATTGCTTTAAAGAAATGGACATCTCTACAGTTCGTTATATTGCATTAAAACCAACGACCTGGTGGATATAAGATATAGTCATTTTGTCAATGTCAGCTTTGGCTTCTTTCTACCAGATTCTCTCTGCCTGTTCTATGAATCATTCTCGGTTGAGTGCAATGAGTGTAACTGCAGAAAGGAGAAGGAGTTTGTAGTTGTACCCTAGTAGAAGTAATACATGGAACTTGGTATATTAGCGGTAAGCTTTCACCTGCAACATTAATCAATCCGTTTCAAAGTTTCATTTTTCAATTACCGGGATATTATTTTATAACCTGGGCAAATGCTAATTATGTTTGTGGTTACACAGGAACTGGAATGTCAGAGCTTGTCAGTTTAGACCCCGTGTAGTTGTGATAGTCAGACACGTATGATTTTTTTATTGATGTAAAGCCATCAAACGAAGCACTTCTACCAGGTAGCTGTGATTAAGGGCAGAGGAAACCCTAGCGAGCTGCGAGCTGCACGGCGCTGCTGGACCAACCAGAAGTCCTGCTGTTTCCACAGAGATGAACTACAGCCTTCGTTAGCGCAGATAACAACAGAAGAGGCTTTTGAACCGTCTATTACAGCCCTCTTAAAAGGCGTTCGGATTAAATCCTCTGCACGCTGTTGTCCAGTACCAGGGTTTTTAGAAGATTGTTTGCAGGAAATTGAATTATTATACGGTTTAGATTAAAGTGTGAAGATATGCAGTAGGCGGTCACCCAGGGTTAATTTATTTTCGGTCTGGCATTTCCGCTCAAACACGCTGTTCTTTAGTTGTCCACAGTGATGATGAAAAAGGTCAGTATTGAAGCATACCACATTAAATAGCTCTGATTTGTTCTACTTTCCATTCCGGCACAATCTCAACAGCTTGACCCTGGTGAGCCTGGAAAATACGGAATTCTTCAGGTCTTTACTTACGACCTGTCAACAGCATACGCACAAACAGGGTCACTCGTGTACACGGCTATTCCGTGCACCAGTGATTCTAAATTCCCTCTCACTTCAATCATCCTCAGATTGAGAGACTCCAATTGACAGAGCTATGAAAATCTGTTAAAATGTTCTGTTTCTTTGACTATAGATGTGGGATGCCATTAAGAACGGCAGATAGATAGACCACTGTCCCTGGGTATGCCTGCACTACACACAGTAACATTAACCACCAGTAGGGCCAATTAAATTGTCCAAACAAAAAAAATTGTTTAAGTATAATATGTTCCTTGGCCAGTCATACAAATGTATTTATTTTTTCTACTATGTTCTCTTTCACAATAACTCATGATGATAGTGTTTATCAAATTAACTCATATGACTCATAAATACAGTATCATGAGAACCGGATGACAGGGAATATGACGTGTGAAATCTTACATTTTTTTATTTAGGTATAATTTTTATCTTACTTTATCTCCGCTTTTGTCCTTTCGGTTAGCTACATTACAAATAACAGTAAAGTGGAAAAGTCACGAATCAGAAAAAATATATTTGTCATTACTTGAAAAAAGAAATCCCTGAAAGGTCTGCCTTTCCATCAAATTATCAATTAGGCAAGGTGAGTAAAATTAGGTTAATGCGGTGAAATTAGTTTAGTTGTTCATTTTGTGAATGAACGTGAGCACTTCATGCTCACTTCAGTTCTATTAAGTAGAATTCAATTAACACCAAAAAGACTTCATGCTGTCTCAGGCAGTAATTCTCAGCTAAAACTTTAATGGGAAGCTTGCTTTTGCTCAACAGAAAATAATTTACATGTAAGGAATCGGTAGTGTATTTGTGAGTTTATGTTGTTTGCTTGAGAAGCAGCAAGTCACTTCTTATTTCTTTATGTCAAATCCACCATTTAAAGGAGACCTCACATAATCCCCAAGGGAACTCTAGCAACTGGTGGAAAGAGAGGAACACGTAGCTCAAAAAAATCTCCAGGGAAAACTTCACTTCACTTTCAAACTTTCTCCCTTACAATCCCAACTTTAATATGACCAAAACAGTGCGATCTCTGGACCTCACATTAATAGAGCCTTTCAGACAAGCACTGAAAGGAGAACAAATGGTCTCATTCATCTGCTTCCAAAATGCTAATGCTCCTGGCTCTTAACACTTTTACAGGGTTTCCCATGTCATGGCTTAGCATAGTGTGCAGTAATAGCACCAGGTTGTGTAGGGGCCTCACATGGACCCTCAGACTCTTTTCATGACATAGGAAAGCCACATTGAAGAGGGCAGAAAAACACTAGTGACACTTTGCTAAAGTTATACACTGGAATCATGAACATGCAGAGATACAGCATTTGCACACAAAAACACACCGACACAGATGTACGCACGCACACACACACACACACACACACAAGTACACACACACACAAGCACACACACACACACACAAATCGCAACCTTCACCCACCCTCTCCATTCACTATCTCACCTAGGGCGGAAGAACACAAACAACAACAACACCAACATTATACTTATAATAATGATAGGCTAATAATTTCCATCACCGTATATGGAAACATACAATTATATCGTCATGTTTGAATTAGGTCTAGGCTATGTGGAAATAATCTGTGTCTTGTTGTTGGAATGTTACCACACATTTGGCATTTTTGATGGTTTAATGATAGAAGGGACTGTCCTGTGGAATCTTGGACAGGTGGTCACATTAGTTCATACCTTTTCTTGTTTCCAGGATATTTAGCCCTCTAGAACATTGGGGGATTCTCTTTAACACAATAGTGGTTTGAGAGAAATCCAGCGAAACTGAAATTTGGTTACACTGGATTGGATATTCTATTAAAGTGCCGTAGCGGTTTTGATTGCATTCCGGTATATAGACAGTACCTACAGGCTGAGTAAAGGTGAAGCACACTTTATGCATCAGGACTAACATTTGGAGAATGTTTTCAATAATCAGGTTTTAATGCTGCCACTCCCATGTGTACTCTGGTGACCCCAGCTGCTTTGACACGTCCACATCTTTACTGGTCCGGCTTTGTGAACATGCTTGTGATTTACAGTTCTGGTCAACGGTACATATTCCAGTTTGTCTTACAGAAAATTCAATACGAGCATTTATTTTCTTCACAAACAGGTAACTGTACACAGGGACACGAGTTTGAGCAATTCTCAAAATCCACTTGCCAAACTGTGTTTGTGAGAAAAAAACAAAAAAACATGATTTGCATAATTTGCTATAATTTGGAGGGCGTCTTATACTGTTCAGGTGACTCAACCCAGCTCATTCCAAGAAAACAGGATCGCATGCCGGTTCTTGAAAGATCTTAAGCTGGAAGGGCTAGTACACTCATGCTTATTGACACAGCAGTTCAAGGGCAATCACTAAATCCGAAAAGAATATTATTGAAAAAGAATTTTGATGAATGACGTGTTTCTCTTCTTAACAATTTGCATCTGGGTTAAAGAAGTATGCAGGTGCGCACACGTTATTGACATTTTTTCTCTCAAACCTGCAGAGGCATGTCCAAGATTACCCACATGAAAGTGCTTTTAAAAACACACTCCCGCCTCCTTGCATAGGACAGGTTTTGAATCAGTGTGGTTTTGTACTACGCAGCTAAATCTTTAGAGAACGAGAAGTTAACAACTCCACTAGCAGTGACATTTAATCTCAATAAAATCTTTCTGAGAAGTTATAGGCCTTGTGGGGATACGTCACTATAACAACCGTAGATGTTTCGGGGCTTTTGTGGCCATCTGTGTCGGTTTGAGGGAGAACAAAGGCCTTGTGGCGAAAACAAAAACAGGTGCTGTTGTTTTGACAATTTCAGGGGATGGAATTGAATTCTTGCTTTTTCCCCTTTCTATGTCTTAATGAGTTCAGCAAAAAGTTGTCTGGAGGATAAATGCTGAGCAAACAAATGAAAAAAAGAGGCAGGGATGGTTGTTGCTCAAAAAGTAAAAGCTATTATTTTCTTCAAAATGACCCCAATTTAAATTGACACAAATTTTTGTAACAGAACAATTCTGACTGTTGTGCATTGCCTTCGTAATGTCCCCCAATTGACTAGCCTTTTATCCCTAAATATTACAAATCTGTGATAAACTTTTAATTTTACAGCTGGAGGTAAGTGCAGGTTTGTGAAGTCTAAAGCCTGTTTGGGAAAGTATCCAGAATCACCCACAAAGAAATCAGAGATAAAAAATTTATATATTCTTGCATATATTCTTATGTTTTATACAGTTACAAAGACTTGGGTCAAAATTACCCCACACAACGCCTTTGTATACAATGTTGGTACAGGACTTTTCACAACAGCATTATGTTTATTGCATGGTTTTCTATTTGATCCCACCAAATTAGGAGAAGTCATACAAGATTAAATAATAGGCTTTACCGGTTTATACCGGTTTCGCAGAACAATTAAGCAGTCCGTGGCAATAGAGTCTCCAAAGTGTATTTACTCTTTGATCGTGGCTCCCAGTTTCTCCTAGCTTTCTGTATTGACTGAGAAATTTGATCTCTCATCAGTCAAACCCAGAGAAGAGAATGTAATATCGATCAGTGTTCGCGGTGTTGAGCTTTTGTGGAGTCCTATTGATGTTCAGTGTACGCGGTGTTGAGCTATTCGTGCAGTCCTATTGATGTTGATTAATTGCACCCTTTGTGCGTATCGTAGCCACCGCTCAAGAGAGACAGCCCTGCACCAATGGGTCGGACTGTGAAGTTATCGTCACGTTATTGATACTGAATATATGTCTGATCATCCACCAGCATTAGCTGGAGCTGGCTCTCTTAAAGAAATAGCGCCTGTTAAAAGTGTGCAGGAGGAAATTTGCACTTGAGCCTTTTTTCTTTTATTCTCGCAACAGGGACATTAACTAGCGAATAGTAATCTGTAAGACAATTTCACACCCATTTTAATGTGTAAGCTATTTACTCCAAAAGCAAAGCTTCATCATAAAATGTAATATTCAATGAATTTGAAATGTTCAAAGCTTTTTCTTATTAGCATACATGAATTTTTCATGAGCACTGTCTTGAGATGTAACCTATTTTCCTTTGCTATCTCATTTCTGTTCCCGTTTGAGTGTTGCACCAATAGGATCCACACACATTTTGTTTCTTGCTTTTAAGATTTCAGAACTAGATTATTGGTTTCGATGAACATGTATTGGATTAGCAACTTGTCAACAACGTAAAAAATTGCTAGGTAAATAGTGTGGGTGCCAGCCTTTGTGACCGCTAAGATAAAAAGGACTGGCCGATACTAATATTTGAAGAGATTACCAAGTAATATTTCCACGTTACAAAGTGCTTCCTTTACTTTGATAATAACAACAAAAAATCCTTTCATCGGAAGGTTTTTTTCTTTTATTTTACCTGCACCCAACAGTATTGTTCCTTTTCATATTATCATACTGAATTCCATTGTATGAACAACTGAAAACATCATTTATGAACAATGCATCCTCCACCTGTTAAGCAAGGACCCTCCCTCCGTGAGAAGAGCACACAGATTTACTTTACGTGACAAGCATTGGATTAATAAACAAATATTAGCCTAGGCTTCTGTATGTGTGTGTGCATGTGTGTGTGGGTATGTGCGCGCATGCATGCGTTACGCAAACATTCCATTGATTCTGCTCTCATGAAGAAACTGGATCAATCTGTTCTTGTTTTGCAGCTTTAATTAGACCACAGCCTTTAGATGTACACACAAAAGCCAGCTGAATGCAATTACAAAATAAATATAAAATTTTTTAAAAATGGGAGCAAAGAGTGACAGGTGTATCTATATCATTATAATGGATGGCAAAATATTCTGGTGCAAGCCTGCAGAACCTGCAAAGGAATTAATTATGTCCTTTACACTCACATTGCAAGCGAAGGTTTTTGTTCGTCTCCAGCAATGTGAAACAAAACAATTAAATCTATATGTAAAGTATACATTAGTGTAACCAAAGTAAGCGCATTCGTCGGTTTTTATGGTCTATAGACCGTGTGCAGAAATTTCACAGGACAAAGCAGTCATGGCTGGAAAAATTCATATTGTCAACACTGCTGTCTTGCGTAGTCTGGAGATTAACATTATTAAGTGTGTACGAATGACAAAGAACATGAAATGTCAGTTTATCACTGGGTTATCTGCCATCAAAATGTCATAGAATAGCATTTTAACTGTCAACTCACAGGAAGACAACACTATTGATTTACCACGTGTAATTTAAGTGGGCAGTGTGGTCGGTATGGTACAGATGGGATACTGCCTGCCTGCATAATTAAATATTATGGCCCTGTCACACTATTGCGTATGAGAGAAACGTATGAGTTGCGTATGTAAATCAATACGCTAGCTGTACGGTACACCTTCATGTCAGCGTATGACCAGCGTACTCGACCTATGAGTAACGTACCTCTAGCGTAATTCTAGCGTATTCAGCGTATGCCTAGCGTATGCTTAGCGCATAAACCATACGTCCGAAAACGCACACAATTTTAAAGCATGCTTAAAAAACTTTTTGTGCCTCGCCGTATGCCAGCGTATGCCACCGTATGCGACCGTGCTTGAAACGTATACAACCTATGCCTAACATACCCCTAGCGTATATCAGCATATGAGTGATATTTTTCATGGCTGGCATACGCTAGTACGATACGCAATAGTGTGACAGGGCCATAAGACAGTCGTATCCTAAAATTATTTATTAGGGAATCATTCAGCATAGATTCTGCCCATGTGTACATACACATATATAATAAGCTTGTAAAGATATACAGTGGGTTGAAAAGGTATTCAGCACCCTTAGACTTCTTCATATTTAGCTGTGTACGAACATTTGACAAAAATGTATTTAATCAAGCTTTTTTGCGGGTATTCAAACCAAACAACTCTACGAGGTCAATGTGAAAAGTAACTTACAAATTACTTATAAATATAAAACCTGATTAAATACATTTTTATCAAATGTTCATACACATTTACACAGCTAAATATGAAAAAAGTCCAAGAGGGCTGAATACCTTTTCAACCCACTGTATATGGGAACAAATTAAAAGCAGTCTGAATAAAATTGCAAGAAGAAACATAACCAATAATGACACAAAGTGGCAGTGATCAGTGCTAGCTTCAGTTTCTGGGCTCGGAGATGGAACACAAATGTGATTATCTTCCCATTTCCGCAGATTATTTTATTATCTTTGACAGATTTCGCATCAGGGCACACACTTCAAATGTTATTACTGTATCTGCCCAATGAGGTATAGATTTGGGTACAAGGTCATTGGTGTTGGAAAAATCTGAATGTTTATGAACTTCAGGATTCCCAATTAAGCATGAAATCTTACACACTCTAACAGAGTACTTATGAATATTACATAACTTTCTGTGACCTCTTGAGCTTTATCTGTGAATTGTATGCATAATGCTTATGCCATGCCATAAATTCTATTTTAATCCAGTGTAATACAGTGACAATATATGTAGTCATATGTCTGGCCAAAACTACAAACTACATACACTGCATGCTCATAACAACTGTTTGTCAATTTTTGGGAAGACAAGAAATAAGAAAATGTTTAGATTTAATTTTTTTACCAAAACATTTATAGACGGCCAGAGTTTCTGCCTTTAATAATATAGCCGAGTGGAGAATACTGTGCACTACCTTAAGGGTGATTTATATCAGCCCAGCATAGTTGCTTTGGGAAATCACATGTTGCAGGGTGTAATTTTGCCTGTGAAGGTGCCTCTGATGTGAAAATAGCATCTTAGCTTTTGACCGAGTTAGGCTGGGGTAGCTTGTTGGCACAGAGAGGGAAAAAATCTACCATACCACAGTGACTGCTAGCCTCATTTGATGAGCATATGAGCTGTTGCCTTGAGACCAAAAGGTGTAAATTGTTTTCACTCCACAGGCTATGACATACATAATTAGTATACATCGGCATATGCACAAATATTCTTAAACAGGAGCTGGATGTGCTAAACAGGAAAAAAAAAAAACTGTTTCTTTTTTTAATTATTTTGTTTAAAATTTTTCATATTCAGTAATTAAACATGCTGATTTTTTTGCCCTTGGGTTTACTATAATTCCCCACTCAATACTGGTAATACAGGTTTGGGGCGAGAGAGCAACTCCTGTTAGAATGTAAGGGTGGATTCTGCCGTGGAGATGTTGTGTGTGTGTATTTACAACGTATGCATGCTTACGGAGGACCTCTGACACGCAGGAGAAGCCACGTTCCGAAAGACGTTTTACTGGAACATAGGTTCTTCTAAGGTAAAGACATTCACTCTCAATATATTTCCCTCTCATCAGCTTCAATAACAGCACTAATATCTATCGCTCTATCTCTCTCTCATGTAGCCTACTCTCTCCCACATGCATTCCCTATGTCTCACATTTCTGAAGTTCTCACAGCGCTGAAGTGATTTGAGGAGGGTGAACGTAGTGGTGTCTGCCTGAGCCTGTAAAGGAGCAATAGACGTCCACCATACGCAGGGAATACAAAGCAATACTATTCACTTTCAAGGCTGGTCGTTTGATGCGGGCTTGACAAAGACATCAGTTTAAAAGCCCTTTGACGGGGTGCTTAAATGTTCCTCTTTGTCCTTTTTAAGTTGCAGAAAGATAACTTTCTGATTGTATGTGCTCTTTCATCTCCCCATGAATTAGAATCATGACAGGGTTACATCTGTGAAATGCTTTAAAGAAACTGCGACTGGAAAAAGCAACAGTTGAGTCATGAAATAATTCAACACTGCATGTGGCATCATTTTAAAAGTATTATATACATGTTTTACCTTAGTACATGCCTACTTGTATACGAATAAATGTAGGTGTATTTAATCTGATTATTCTCTATGCATTAATGTTGTACAATGAGTGAATTTTGGAATAATCAATTAATGCCAGTACTGACACTATGGTCTGGATTCAATTAACATGTGTCATTGACCGAGACTTAAATTGTTACTTTATACCAGGACAAACTCAATATCTTTCATTCATTTTGGGGATTTCTGAACTAGCTGGGTTTGTGAAGAAGACAATTACACTGTTCGTTTAATTGTGAGTCAAATGCTGAGAGGCCTCTGTCTCCAGACAAACTGGCGCATGTATTGCTTCTCAGTAAATTGTCTGCATTCCTGTTGTGCGACATTTTAGGACAACATAGTTAGCTAGACACAATGGTACGCGATCAGTTTAGAGTTACTTGAGGTATTTGGAAGAATTATCCCATAGAAGTGAGAAAGACAGACAGAACTCAGACAAGGACAGGCGGATAATGCATACTGGACTGACATGGAATAAATGTGCAACAAGTTAATGTAGGATCCCATTATAATTATTAAAATGTTATAAATTGTATGTACCTCATAAGTATGGATGCCCAAAGAACAGGAAAACAGCTGAAAAATATATGTGACTGATATATGGAAAGAGCTATTTTGGACTTTGCCATAGCCCATGACTGATATATGGAAAAAGGTATTTTGGACAACATTAAACAGTACATTGTACAATATCTGTGTACTAATGCCTGGCAACTTAAGACAGGATCATGTACAGGACATTCTATTCAACCAGGGTTGCCAAAAGAGAAGTTTCTGGAAGATATTCAACCTGTTAAATTTCAGTGAAATTTGCCGTGTATCTGTCATTTACTGTGTCGACATGTCTGTGATCTGGGATTTATGGATTTGGATATTCCTGATTATGAGAAGTGGACAGCCATATCTGGTAATTAATGGCACGTTTCTGGACAAGAATATCTCCCTGCACGAGGTTATGTGCGTTTCCGACGGTAGAGATGCATCCACATGCATCCAGTCTATTTTCGGATTTGCGCTCTGTCGTGTCCGCCCCATAAGTGCAGATTTTCATGCATGCAGTGTGTGGTTGGCCGGTCTCTAGTGGAATGACTTATGTATGGTGCTAAGGAATGGCCAGGGTACCATTTGATGGACGGTGTATTGTTGATTCATATTGTCCAACGTAGGGCTATGCGATATGGACAAAATCTTCTATCACGATATGGGTAATTTCATATCTCGATAACAATATATACCGCGATATAGTAAGTTTTCTGTAAATTCTATGAAAACATTGTCTATACAAAATAACCACATGCCTCATGACTACTTTTTGATAATCCTGTGAACTAAATACAAATGAAAGGCATTTCTCTTTTCTCCTTTTATTTGGAAGTGACATTGAGCAGAACTGTCACAAATGAGAAAAAGAAAAAAACATTTTCCAAACAAAATACATATTAAAGTAAACAACACTGTTTCAGAAATATACAATAGTGCAGCAATAAACAAGATAGCTATATGAATATAAAATAAAAAGTAGGCTAAACACATCACTTTGTTTGTTTCATAAATCTCCAGTAGTGCAGCCAGTAACCATAATAAATACAATATCAATATAAAATATCAAAAACAAATATAAAAACATTCTGTTTCAAGTTTCAGAAACAGAAATAGTCAGCCAATAGTGCCCCCCCGATATATATAGTCATATCGAACAGCCCTAGTCTAATGTATATTGTTCAGCACCAAGTCAACATATACAATGTGCTCTGAAAATGGAATCTGGAACTTCTATACTGTATAGAAATTATCCTGCTGTCTTTTTGGCCTTGTGTATTCTCAAATCCAATACGGGTGACACCGAGTCTGAATCCTGGCCGAGGGCCTTTCTGTGTGGCGTTTGCATGGTCTCCCCGTATCCGCGTGGGTTTCCTCCTGGTACTCCAGTTTCGTCTCACAGTCTAAAGACATGCAGGTTAGGTGAATTGGAGACTCTAAATTGCCCATAGGTATGAGTGTGTGAGTGAATGGTCTGTGTGCCCTGTGATGGATTGGCGACCTGTCCAGGGTGTATTCCTGCCTCTCGCCTAATGCATGCTGAGATAGGCTCCAGCCCCCCCACGACCCTGACCAAAAATAAGCAGGTTAGATAACGGATGGATAGAATGCGGATGACAAATTTAATTCGATTTTAGCATTTTGTATCCTGCTATCTGTTAGCACATGATTTACAATGTGCTCTAGCTTACTGGATATCTGACTGCGTGCCTTTAGACTGTGATAGCATTTTTCCTACGTGTTGCACACAGCATATCACGTGCATAATCTTACATTCCATCTGACCTGATGACAAGCTAAACAACTGTAGTGCATGCCGGATACAGACAGCCCAAGTCTTCCAGTAGTTTCTCCAACACTGCCACAAATCATGTAAAATTCCAATGAGGTTCAATGTAAAAGTGTGCCTCCATTTTTTATTGAAATCTCCTGAAAGATTCCTTCGCCTGACCCCCCAACGTACCCCTATATGTCTCATGGTGATTGATCAATTTTGTCAGATTGGGCTGTCAGTTATTATGGGATGCCATTTGAAAGAAGAATGTTACCAAAAGGAGAAGCCACGCGCTCGAACATTTACATTCTAATTTCTGACCTTTTTTTTTAGTCAAACAGTGTGCACCTAAGTGTCAGAGCACGCCAGACATTGACATCCCTGCTGTCAGGAATTTAACTATCCATCTCAGTGCAATAAACGTTATATACCAGCTAGGTTCTCTATTTTAGTAGCGGTGCATGTCGTTGTATGTTGGCCCACTTTGAGCACTGTGTATAGTGGTGGTTGATTAATATAATCAATCACATGTTCCAGAAGGTACATTTGCATAATGATTTAGTTTCCGTGTGCACTTTTTCTTCCCCTAGGCATTTTTACCTGAAGTCTGCTAATTGGCTCACAGGAAAGTAAGGTGGCTGAATATACATTCAGAACAGATAGTCCTTCCCTCATGATAGAACACAACATAACTGTTATATTTTCTACTATTTTGTTCAGTTTCTCTTCTTAGTGAACATTAATTCATTACATTCACTATGAATTCACAAAAAAGATCACATTACTATGATTTGCTCAACAGACTAAACTTTCTGCATATGCTATTTTCATATCACTGGAACCTTTATGTGGCAATTATATACTTTGATCACTGGAACAACAGGGGACATGCTACAAGGGACATGCTACTCTCTCATTAAAAATGCAGTTCATTAGAAACTGTCCCACCCTTGTTAGGGATAGCTATTATTTACTAATCCAGAAATGAAAATCATGATATTGTATTGTAAATGTGATGTGTTATTCAGGTGAGATATGTTGCATGTTTAATATGATACCACTCACAGCACAAATATAGTATCTCTGTGGCAGATTTGAAGAATGGTTATAAGATTATTGCTGTATCTAATGAGGTATTAAAAACTAAAAACTACATTTTAAGTGAGAGGTTTGGCTTGGTAAAACGATATAAATTTCCAATGAGCACCGCCAAGCCAAACTTCAGCTCTCTACACGATCAGAGATTTCCAGTACTTTGTTTTTTTTTATATATCTGACAACTATACAGTTCTCTAGATATGTTGATCTACTGTATTTCAAACAACATGTACATGTTTTTATTTATACCCTTTGAACTCTATTATGTATGACATATCAAGGCAACTAGGTCAACATGTTATGTTACGTGTGAAATCGTTTAGCCTACTCTGTATGCCAACGGTGTATGGATTTATATATAGCATACTATTTAGGCACACATTAATGTTTTCAAAGGTGGTGGTATAAGGCTAGGCCATATGTCCAGTATAGACTACTTCTTGTATGGATGATTTGAATCTGCAAATTAAGAGTAAAATCTATGATGGTATGAAAAATCACAATGAAGAATCACTGTATTTATGCACTCAAGCAGCACGTGATATTTTGTTTTCTTATGTGTACACAGTCTGCTGTGTAAAATTTTCTGCACAAATGCTGCCCTTAATGTACGAATGTTCATTATAGATCTATAGCCTATGTCTAAAGATACTCTAGTGGGACTTTTATAATGCAGCAGTTATAGGTCACTTACCACTCTGAAGAGTATGAATCAGGCTCTTTAAACCAATCTGCCCAGTGATGAGAACATGTTTGAAATACAGTAGACCAACATAGCTACATAACTATATAGCAGTCAGCTATAAAATGGAGTACTGGAAATCCCTGATAGTGTAGAGAGCTGACGTTTGGCATAGTGGTGCTCATTTAAATGTCCTGACTTTTGTGGCTCTTGACCAAGCCAAACTTTTCACTTTAAACATTTTTTGTTGTTATTAACCCGATTAACTAGTGTTATTTAACCCCTACGTGCAGATCCCCTAGTGGCCATGGCGCCAAGATTTTTCTCAATTCAGATATTAATTTATCCTGCCAAACCAAACTATGAGAGGAAACAACCATATCCGTGTTTTAGCTTTATTAGTTCATGATTTGTGACAACTCTGCCGAATACAAGAAACTGCCGAGTTTCTAAGTGTCACTATTGTCCTGTAGCAAGTCTATTGAACAAGCAACCCCATACCCAGTCTCGCCTGCAAAAATTTGTATTCCATCATAGCAACAAGATAAACCCAACAATAGCCCGGTCATATGCCAAAAACAGCGGTGAGCCCTGCTCACTGAAATGCAAAATAAACGTGATATTCTTGTGTAATTACACCACGTCTTTCCACTACCAATATCTGCTACTAAATATGAACAAAATATCCAATCCTACCATTGGTTTTACGCATAGAGATTTCATTCAGTTGTCTGGGACAATCCATTTGAAAAATATAACACTTTATAACACTTTGAACAATAAATTACAGCCGGGTGTAACCAAATTTTTAGTTGTATTAGTTTAGTTCTATGCAAACAACTTAGAATGTACATTCACTCGCCGAGATGTAATAGTTGTTTCCTGTCATTTTCGTAAGTTTTTACTCATTTATTTACTCGTCAGCATGGCAAAAAAAAACCCTCGCCTGCTTACATGGATTTTGGAAGTGTGTCAGAAGAAGATACCATAGTTGCCAGGATACCATAGATACCATACCATTGATTCTGTCGGAGAATATGCATGAGGGACATTCCCTCCTGGATATGTAAATATTAATGTTACTGCTTGTGATATTTCAAATATGTATGTTAGTTTTTCCACTCTGTCACAGTGTTGTGCCATGTGTTTGATATTGTTATTTTCGCATTTTGAGTGCATTTCACATACTGTAGTGTAAGCGTTCATCGATGGCTCAGTCATGTTTTATGTTTGATTTGCCCGAAAGCTAGAACATTTGCCAGCCTTTTCCTGATGGTGGAATATAATTTTAATATAATTGCAATCTTATCATACATAATATCGGCTATGGTGTACTTGTATCTAGCTGGGCTACTCAGGGCATGGAAAATACTAATTCCAATTTACTCTGCATATTTTCTAGATTAATGTCAAATTTTCCTAGGTGTGAGTATGAATGTGTATATGCTTTATAATGGACAAATGATATTTTGACAGTTGATTTAGTTAAATATATGATTATTTTATGATTTACAGCAATTCACAATTTAGCCATTTTGGATACATTTGGAGACACTAAGGGAGAGCAGGGTACACTGCCTATATTTTGCATCATAGATCTGTAGTAGTTCTACATATCACCCTCAGATTTTGTACACTTGTGGATACACAGTTTATGATCCAGAAAATGTATTTACCTGTTTCACATATGTAGCTCTCAGTACTTCATTGCAAACTAAAAAAACAAATCTTTATTGCATTACAAAGATTTGTTTGCATTTATTTTGACCGAAATTATGAAAATAAACTAATCTAAGTTAGTATTGTAAATGGTACAACTGTCTTATTTCCTTTATGCCCTTTTCCAAGTCTCTGTGATGCTCACACCAGAATTTATAAAGCCTTAAATAGAACACCCCTGAAGAGGGGTTAAGTGTCAATATCTCAAAGTTCAAATTGAAGATTAAGTATATACATAAAACACATGAAAATACGTAGCCAAATGTTTTATATACGTAAAAAAAATACGTACAAAAGTGTGTGTTTTTACAAAACAACAGCAACGTATTACAGCTGCAAGTGCAACAGTTTGGATATTTGATTCCTTAAACATGTTTATACCAGAGATTTTGTTTAAAAAAAATTATGCCTCTACTAAACCGGAAGTACATTGGGTACATAGTATAGTAAGCAAGGAAAAAACGCTAAATGTTTATACAACTTTCCAATAATATATTGGAACATGATTTTTTTAGCATGTAGAATTGGTGCATTTTATTTTCTGTGACTTTATTGCCCTGCAGTGCAACTTGCGAGGCTTTCATAAGCAGTGACACTTTTTAACAAGCCTGCCTCAGAATGTGGGGGGGGGGGGGGGGGGTCATTCTA
This sequence comes from Ilyophis sp. 1 JC-2022, assembly GCA_022702515.1. Taxonomy (NCBI): domain Eukaryota; kingdom Metazoa; phylum Chordata; class Actinopteri; order Anguilliformes; family Synaphobranchidae; genus Ilyophis; species Ilyophis sp. 1 JC-2022. The sequence goes on from CM040396.1 coordinate 32,978,363, forward strand.
ACCACAATTGGAAGCTACTGTATATTGCAATTGCATAAAAAGGGACCTTTTTAAAAAACTGATCAAATTACAGACTGAGATGAATCAATAGGCTCCTAATTAGTTTGTTGAACATGTGTGGTTAAGTTCTTTCATCATTTCCCGTTAAACGCATTAACACAGTTCAAGTTTGGCTCGTTGTCATTTTCCTTTGACTTCATTCCTCATTATTTACCATCTATGGTTAATTGTAGTGGATGTGTGTCCTCACTCACCAATTACGAGTGTTTTTGACGATTTTGATTATATATTATGCGTCTTCATATATTATGGTGTAAATTATGGCGTTATGACAGTTTTTACATAATACGCCGTTTTGGAAGTAAAACATGCCCAGAATTATGACTTTTTTGGCAGTCCATAGCACGCACACACACACACACACACACACACACACACACACTCACTCTGAAATGTATTAAATACACTAGCGTATGTTGGGGCAGAGCATTCTTGTTGCATAGTAGCTCAGCACACACACACTCTGCCTCTAGTCCACGTGACATGGTGCTCAGCTCACCCATCCACAACTCATTTCCAATCCGAGATATTTTCCACTAGCGGATTAGGACGTGGTCTAAATGAATTTCCCACCTCAGCAGGCTGGTCAAAGTGCAGACCGGCAGCAGCTGTGTTTTCTTTAAAGTCCTCTGGTGTTCATTTGGTCTCGCCATCTAGCAAACCAAATGACCAAATGTGGCTTTTTTTGCCCTTCAGGAAAAAAGGCAACGTCTGGAATCCAAAAGAATTCATTCTGCCTGTTGAAAATCAGATTGAAGGGACAATGGTGCCTCTTGGCAGTGCAGATTCTGCCTGGAGTAGTGTATAATAGGTCTCTCTTATCTAACCTGTAGGCCTGTACCACTGCATAGTGATGATGATCTGTAAAGAGCCTTGCCTCCAGGTTCTTTCCATTAAATTATTATTGAACTGGATCTTTATTTTTTAAAGGATGATTTGTCACAGTTACATGGTTGAGCCTGAAAACCCATAGGAATGGTTTACTTATATGTACCCTTTTGTAGGCAAGGTTGCCATGCCTACATATTTGACTGAAAGCAGGGCCTGGTTATTTAATGAATTTGTCTCCAGCCTCTGTTTGCTTGGTGTACTCAATCTGCTGTGTACACACTCTAAACATCTCAGAGCTAAAGAACCTTCACATAAGACCTTTAGTGAGGGATGACCTTTAGGGAATAACTTATTGATTCCAGGGGAAACATGATTGAAGAGGGTTTCAAGAGAATACTTCATTTGAACTCAAATATAGGAGTAATGGACTATACTGTATAAGGATGTGAGTACATCTATAGAACTTTTTTTCATCCTCTATGTTAATTTTCATGGATGTTTCCATCCGTGCCTACACTTGAGCCTAAGGACCTTGGTTTAAAGGGATTTCTGACAGTCACGTTTGTGGTTATCTGTGAGAAACAGGCCCCTGTTTGCATGTTGCATATTATTAGGTATTCTAATCACGATGAGCAATCACATGATCACAGCCGTGATCACAAAACACACCATCTGTGAGAGGGCTTGGCTGACAGAGCTGCTTGTCTGGCAAAGGCAGTCTCTCACAACATCACCATAGTTGGTTGCCAGCTCTTGCCTTTTGGGACACAGCTAGCTAGTTCAATGTGCCCTGCACCGAGGGCCCAACAGTTAGGAAATTTAATGTTGAGGAAACAAAGCACAAGATGATTTTATTTATCCACCTCTGTATAATGTTCTGGAAAAAAAAGGTTTTGTTTAAAACTCTCCACTGGAAGGTCTGACCTTCTGGAAGCACTTCTGGCTCACCTATGAAAATGAATCTGGAAGTAATTCAAAAGCCTATTAAAGGGTCAGGGATAATAGAGACTTGCATATAAACATGGGTGATTACAATTCTGGTATTTTAACAGCAATATGCTTGTCATTAGAGCTGTGTTGTTACCCGGGAAGTAGTGGTTAAGCAATTCAAAGTTGTTTAAAAAAAATGGTACAGGAAGTCTATAAACAGACGATCAAACACCCAAGCCATGAACTCGAAACAACTGGGGCCTGCATCACAAAGCATGATTACTGCAGTTGTGCCTCCCAATACTCAAAAAATGCATCCTCCCTGCCTCCACTACCACCTCCTCTCCTCCGTGTCCCGGAAACCGATCTTTGTGTCCTCGCTCCCTCCGCTGTCCCAATATTGGAGGAGACTAGCGAAGCAACTTCACACTTGCCTTCTCCTCCGGCGAAGATTACATCGATGTTTCCTTTGAAGTATTATTGCTAGGGAGAGCAGTTATGCCAAAATAATTAGGGAAGTATGAAAAAGGATCAGGGTTTAAAGCAAAATCAGAGGTTAAACCTTATGTATGTATTTCTTTCATATTTTTATGAATTTATGGTTTAAACACCATTATATAGTCAAAAGAGAGAAGGACAGCAACTCAGTCTTAGAAGAAGGCGGAAGCCGAAACGCGTCCGTGCCCAAATAAAACAGAAGACTGAGTTGCTGTCCTTCTCTCTTGACTATATACAGTATACTCCACTAAGGATTCAGCACCAGCAAAACGTCACTAGACAAAGTTGAGCACGTTTAACTATTTCGCATTAAACACCATTATAATCTAACATATTCAAAATCATAGCAAGCACTGGGTTGCGGACTACACCCATATAACTATTTTATACAGTAGTTCCTGGTTAGAGGGTCTATTTTACAATGGGAAATGGCGGAATTCACAACAAAAAGCCAGTTTTCTCAAAACTGTGTTTTGCAAAATCACAATATTCAAACAGTCATATCTCCAGAAATATTTACTCAATCTCATCAAGTGATACCTCATTTCGTAGCACTGATTCTTTACTTTCAAATTTTGAAACATGTATCTGAAGCAGGGATCCGGTCACAAATATGCATGACAGCTACCATTTCAGTATGTGAATATGCATTAATTGATGTATTCAACCAATTGTTTACAAAGGATGTATTTAAATTTGATTTCAAATGTTAAAGTGGGAAATTTCTGGGAAATAAATGTTTTTTGGTGTGAACACTGCGATACTATGAACATTGGGAATAATATCTCTGATAATATGATGCGACAATTCATTTATCTACGGAAATGTTTCTGAATTAGCCTACGTGAGATGAAATTAACTGGCAATAGAATGTCTGTCACAGTATAGCAGTAGGCTATAGCTACAGCTGCATATATGAGGTGACTTTGTGCTCTATGTTCAGACATCGGGCACATCGGGATACTGGAAATTGTCCTGTTTGCGTATACTACGAGATGTCTACTTTGATCTAATGTTGCTGATAAACTAGTCCTTTCCTCCAATCCCCTCCTCCCCTCCATTCCTCCACATACTTCTTAGTAGGAGAGCAGTGGTAGTGGGGGAGTGGAGGAAAGGAGGAGAGGAGTGAAGAATATTGGGACGCACCGCAGGAGTTAGCTGGATAACTGCACTGAGTAAAACCCGGAACAGCTGCTTTCACTGCAGTTCATGTTCCAGATTTGGGAGAATTCCGGGATTTCAGTGCAGTAATCCTGCTTCGTGTTACAGGTCCCCTAGCACTAGTAATGGCATTTTACAGTCAAAATATGGCCCATAGAAAGCTATGTAAAGGGACAAGACATTGGCAAGACATTAAGTAATACATAAGTAGGTAATACATACTGTATAGTACAGTCAGAAATATAAAGTATATTAACATAAGAAAATACATAAAATACTATACAGTTAAACCTATTCAGGTAAATGGCTGTCTCAGCATTATTTATATGCGAAAGGCATATAAAGTCAGATTGACTATAATAGAGTATTAAATAAAATACATTGCAGCTTACAGTTTTGCCTTGTAGCTGAAATTATAATGAAACAACTCATAGTAAGCGTAAATCATTTTTATGTATTGCAACAGTGTTGCATTTACTGGAAAGAAATGTTGTCTGAACATGCTACATCTTCACACTCTGACTGCATACATTCTGCCAGTAGATTTTCAGGCACTTTTCAGTGGTTTAACATCGATCACCCTGACAAGCTATGAGGGTTGTTTGGACACGTCTGTTCATATCATATTTGTGTGGCAGAAATCAACAGCTGTGTCTCAGTGAGGTTTCTGGAATGGGATAGAGTTTTCTCTGACAAGACAGGTTACACTCTTTATCTACCCCTTTTTGGATCGTTCCATTCACTCTCTCCATTGTCTCTAAATACCCCAGAGTGGTAAACAGATAGGGATTAACTTTCATTGACTACAACTATATATAGTTATATGATAACTTATATTTTATTTATAATTTATATTTTATACAAAGTGAGAGATATGTGGATGAAATAGGTTGACCAAGGAATACTTTCACAATAGCATGCTCCTCATTAGACCAGCATCTGAATAAAGGGTTGGAAGTGTTAAATTAATGAAATAATTGAAAATATTGTCTTGACCAACAAATTAGGGGTTGGGTTTTGTTTATCACCCTAAGGTAATGTATTCATTGCCTGTTTGTCTGTAAACAAAATATTTAAATTAAACATTCTCAAAAAAGGCTATGAGCAAAACTTGTATGGAAGCTTGTATGACTTCCTTGTACATGTATGGGGGCATTTAGCTTAAATATAACATTTGACAATGGCATATAATATCTCAGTGATGAAGGCAGCATGCCAAAATAACCACTAAATGGAATATGTTAAAGACTTTTATTCTATGGACCTTAGACTTTAACTGTTAGCTTAAATAACAATGTGGTCCACAATATGACATTTAGACAACCCAAAGGAGAAATTGAAATATGGATGAAAAGAATCAGTGTAAACGTGGCAGTTTTACCAGATAGCCAGTGCAGGAGGCTGCCATTCGAATTTGATGTGTGTGATGTGCGTCTCATTATACTAATAAGGCTGGTCATAAATGTCTACAAATTACACTGATTACAAGTACAGTTAAGAAACCTCCTGGGAAAAAAAGTACTTAAATCATGTGGAGGCTCATTACTTCTTACTTCTTAAAGTCAATTCACTTCCTACCAATGTGGGTGTGCCTTTGTCTTTGTTCTGGGAAAAGTACAAAGTAATTTCATATTATACTTTTTTTTCTGAGAAGAAAAGTCAGCATGACAAAGCAGATGATTTAGATCACAATATTATATAGTGATGCAATCGTGACGCATACACCAGGCTTCGCACCTGTCGATCTTTCAGGTGATGCAGTTAGAGTGGGGGATGGAGATCAACCCCAGGGGAGCAGAGCTGTGAAGAGAACACTGTGACATTTGCTTTTGCGATCGACATCAGTCAACCACAAAAAATGTACAGATAAGGTGTGGGAGAAAATTATTGAAACCGGTCTCAAAAAGGACTAGATGTGTCGCTCCCATGTAAAAAAAAAAAACCTAAACTCGCAAATTAAAAGAAAAAAAAGAAATAAAACACTCAGTGGGGACAGTCAATGGGTTGTTCTCTCTCCTTGTACCGTTTCCAGACCTTATAGTTCATTTACAACTTACAAGCAAATAACAAGCACGTGACCTCATTTTAATTCTGCTTCCAGGTCACTCGTCATTAACAGCCATAGTCTCCATCTCCGGAACTTGTCATTTTAATGACATCCTTGTTGCTGTTTTATTTGCGAATGGAAGAAGAAGTGTTTGCTTTGACTCGCTAGTTGAAATGCTCAACGTGCTAAATCGTTGCTGGCGGAGGTGTGTAGGAGTTGGAGCGAGCAGCAAGAGGGGTGTCGGGTAGCCATTCCCAGGCACTGCCCGGGACAATGTCCGGACTGTCAGACCGTAGTGCACAAAGACGGGGCCTGAAGCTGGCAGCTTGTCCTGGTACCTTCCTGCCTCCATCCTGGCCAGAGCTTAGATGCTCACAACCATAAGCTTTTGTGTTGATAAGGCTCTGTTAGCATGATTATCATGGCCACTTCATTCAGTCAGTAAAGGACTGTTCTCTTATGAGGTGTGTGAATATTCATTATATTAGACAGTTTGACAGTTTACTTGTAGAATGTCATACTACTGTGTGTAACCCTAACCCTAACCCTAACACATACAACATTGTGTTTTGTTGTTTGTGTGTGTGTGTGTGTGTGTGTGTGAATTTTTCTATAAGCCTGGAAAACATCACCATAAAACACACAACACTTATACAAATATACCACTGCCATTGATGATTTCCCACTGAAAAATCTAAAAGTAGTATACATTTAAATGCTTTACTTCATAATATGCATTTTAATTCCCGCTACTGCGCAATCAGGCCAGTGAACGGAAGCCAACCAAGATAACCTTGCTAAGTCCTACAGTAACAATGTGTCCCAGAAACAGCATCTCTTTGGTCATTTCTGCAGCCGTTTCACAGCCCCCCATCAGCATAATTCAAGCGTGACGCCCCCTTCCCCTCCTCCTCTATCCACCTCTCTCTTTCCCTCCATCTCCTTTCCCCATTCTCCTCAGTATATCCCCAAGTCTGAGATCCTGGTCCACGCCATATATCATACAGATTGTCGCCAACCCTCCCCCAGGGTGGTGATAGAAATCCAAGCTTTCTGGTGGACCGTGCAGCATGTGTAATTGGCTGTCTCGGCGCTGTATGTTTTGTCGGCAGATCACACGCACGCACTTTGCTGGTTCCCATCTGTGCAGGCTTGGACTGATTACCAACTGGTGTCAATCCACCACACCTAACCAACCAGTGCCTTGCAAAATCCTATTATTGTTCTAATCCAATTGGCTCACAGCTTAGAGCAAATAGAGAAATTACAAGCCAATGGTCAAAGACATTATTGTCATGATATCATCATTTTATGTAATGGTTTCTGCAAACACAAGGTCATCAACACAGATTGTCAACACAGAGCTAAACTTCATGCATCCTCTATTTTTTATCAAAGGCATACAGGAAATTTGACCAGCATTAGGAATTAAAGAAATTGTCCACACCTCACAGAGGACTGTACAGAGACTTGTCACTAGAGAACTTACTCACCACACAGAGTAATCTCCAAAATGCAGCTCCTGCACATACTGCGGTTTCTGCTTTCTGCAATCTACTATAGCTGCGCTGTCCTCCAGACAAATGAATGCTGATGTTTTCATACATAAAGTGTACATATTTGTAAAGGCACAGACCAGGGGGAGAAAATGGAGCGCGCTCATCTGCCATTCCTCTACTTTTCCTCTCCCTTTTGTACACACCCAGTGAATAGCCTTTAGATCTGGCTTTGTTGGAATGATTGTCAGTGGCTTAATGAGCTTCTTTGCCAAGTGAGAGGCTTTGGCAACATATGTCTCTGCACTTCCTCTCAAGCAGAGGGCAAGCCACAAAGCGCACGGTAGAGAACTGTCCCTGGATATCGTCACACATTACACTTCCTGCGTGCCGTGCTCGGCTTTCCCTTGGATTGACTGCACACGAGGGAAATAGTTTTTCAGACCCTTTGGGAAGATCGCTGAAATGAAGACTTCTCTTGTAAGTAACACCGTTTTTCCAGACGTGGTTGTTTCTCCGATGACAGTGAAAGGGACAATATTTTGTTGTCATTATTGCGTGTAGGTGGCGCTTGTTGAAGACGAGTGCATTTTATTGCAGAGAGCATCCGTGCTGTCATCTCCCTTGCGCTTTAACTGTCAGTAAAGCGAACATCAAGGCTTCCCCGAATTCACACGCTGAAGACCTGCGTTGTTTTGAAATTGAAAGAAAGGAGCGGGTTGCTTGGTCGACCCTATCAATGGAGATACGGATTTTTTCACGCTCTATTCATAAATTTAGAAACGAACGAGTACATTTTTTTTATAAAGAAGTTGCTGGTTCTGATACAACGGGAAAAAGGTTAAGAAATAAATCCCTCGAAAGTCTGCCGCTACTCCTCTGTGTCTGTTTTTTTGAACTGTATATCATTATGAAGCCACGCAATATTATATTTCCAAATAACTTTATTTTTATAATGTATTATTTAAAATGATGAATTGATGAATACTATCCCCCCTGGCGCAGATGCTGTAATGCTTTCAAGTCATCTGGGCTGAACTAAGTCCAGATAAAGAGTCTTTTCACAGCTGGATTCTGTCTTTCTGCATGTCTGGCGTCATGAATGACACTTTAGATTCATTCCACAGAGTGTGTCTGGATTTCATGTGAAGATGTGTTGTCAGAAAATATATTAAGAAAGTCAAATCTGTTATTAGACGTTACGTTGTTATAGTAATCATTTGAATAATGACTGACAAAATTACTACTTTATAAGGCTCATCATGGGAGCAGGGCTCTGCAGTTAATTCTGTCAACTCCCTTGTTATTCTGTGAAGGAAGCACTGGATTTTTGCTCATTTCTGGCATATCTTTCAAACATTGAGCTTCGGTGATATTGTGCAGATGCCCAGCTGTGGCTGAAAGCAGGAAGTAACATACAAAATGCACTGAATTTGTCAGACATAGATCATACATCGGAAATGTGGCTCATGTTAAAAAAAAATAATAATAATAATAATAATAATAATAAAAATAATAATAATAATAAAAATACTTGGGATCAATTTGGGATTATAACAAAATATCGCTGTCTGTATCTGTGTTTAGAAATAAGTACTCCCCTCTGTAGTACAGAGTAAATTGCTTCAGGCTTTTGACGGAAGAAGGGATTTGGGATATCAGTACCATCCATCATGCCCTACATTGGCAGGGCTTTATCCTGGGAAATGACCAACATCAGTCAGCTCCTGAGAATGAACGTGGCGAGGACCTCGCCACTTTCGCTCACACAAAATTATATCCTTGTCTCTGCAGTCCCTGTTTCACATCCATTACACTCCAGGCCACTCGTTTAGGATCAGAGAATAATATGATCTTGGTCCGCAGTGAGCTGCACTCCCCTGTGGCTCAGAACTTCAAAAAGACCTGAGGGAAAAAAGAAAAGAAAAACATTGCTGATTCAACAAAATGGAGAAATTCGTAGAGAGAGCAGTTTGTGTATTATGCATGACACGGTTTTCCATTTAACTGGCACATTGTTTGCACCCTCTCAGGGCCCGGGAACAACCTATGCGTCTCCTCTGGCCCCATCACTCTTTGAAATCAACTCCTCAGCTGATGGGCAGTATTACGGTGTAGAGTTTTTGCCCCATTTTTCTGAGTCAAATGATGTTTGCGTAGGCATCTGTATGTATGGGTCCCCGTCCCCCCCCCCCACCAGATATTCTGTGTTCAGGGGCTGAATAGAAATGGCAGAGTGCAGGTGTCCACATTTTTTTTTATTTGTGGAAGGTGGCCAGAGGGTTTGAAATGAGTGTTTTGTATGCCTTTGGGAAAGGGCCAATTGTTTCACTGTGTACCCAGTCATATCATGTACACAGAAACTGAGTTAAATGCAACCAAAGTGCAACTGTTGGACACGCTGTGTAAACATGTCTGCTAAGTACATATTGAATGTTATCATGATTCACCACCAAATTATACAATTTCTCAGATTCATTGAATCAGCATAATTTTTTTGTCTTTATTTAAAGACTGTATTAAATAAGCTGCAATCTCTGCATTGAACAGTGAGGTGCATTGCAAAATCGATCATTTCAGATTTTCATGCATAGCACAATTCATAATCCCCCTGTTTTTTCACTGATATGATCAACAAGGATATAGATATCTGTGCCAGGGACAATAAATTGTGATATAAATGGGGAAAATTAGGTAAATAAACTATATTTTTATCAGACATATGTCTGATAAACAGACATATGTATTTTATAATATTTAATATCTTATATTCACGATGGTGAGCCATTCACCAAGTGGAAAGGCCATCACATTGATGATGAAAAAGTTGTTATGGAACACTTTGGCACATGAACGTCTCAAGAGCAAAGTGCTGGTTGACCAGTAAAAAGTAACAGCCCCATGAGGTCACATTGCTTGTGGTTAACCAAAAAGACTCCATTGAGCTGTCACTTGAGGCTTGTCACATTCAGTTGTTGGTCATTTGGGGGTCACTCAAGGTCGGTGAGAGAGTTCACGTGTCCACTAGGGACGGGAGTCAGGGAGTCCCCAGTTCATTTGTGTGGCTCCACACCATCCATCTTCATCCTCCACCAGTCCTAGCTCTCTGTCTAATTTTCCCTCTTTCCATCTTCCTCTCCCTCCCCCACCTTATCCACCTGCTCCCAACACAGACTGCTGAAATATTAATGGTGTTGTAATTGAACTGTTCACTTACTGGCATGCATGCAAAAAGGAGTGAAACTGAGCCAAATTTCAATTAGACATGCTTATTATTTAATATTGCTCGAAGTTCCTAATCTCATTAAGGAGGCGTGTTTCTGTTTTGCTGCGACTGGAGAAGTTTTAATAATAAATGAATTGCGTTCACGAGCACAGAGTGGAATCTGTGGGAATTTTCAGATCTTGTTTGTGCTGCGAGGACCTCTGTTAGCTACGGGTCAAACTGGAACAAATGACAAATTAAGCAGCGATGTAATGGCATATTTTAGCAGAGTCAATTAGCTGCACGGCGTGGTACATTTCAACAAGTCACATTGGGGCCTGCATCACAACCAAGAAAGCAGAGCTAGAACAGACAGATATTCAGCCATAATAGAAATACATGCAGAACTTGAGCGATGTGGGAACAACAGCTGGGTCGTACTGAATCACAATAAAATTGGGACCTGTTGGGAGGGCCAAAAGGATGAAAAAATACAACAAATTATCAAGCACAGCACTGTGCAGATGGACTAATTGCTTTGTAATGTTAATCCATTCCTCCATTACGCTCTGTAATATGGCTGAAATTGGGATGCCATCACGGTGATTATCTGGAGAGCAAGTGGAGAGCGGTGTTCTTGTCTTCCACTGTTGGCTGTTTGGTGCACAGAATATTCTAATCCAGCCTCAGCCTGACAAGGTAGGATGTACTTAATCCTATTACGAGCTTGCAGATAAAATACAGGGCGCCATACGGCCTGCAATACTTCAGAGATTTAAGTGAAAGAGGAAATTAAACTGCATGTGAACCCTGTTTTGTGGCCATGAGGTTCATGCAGCACTCAAACGAGAATGACCTGAAAATGCTGAAATCATACTGAAAACAATTATTGCATTTTTTTTTGGCTGATGCTTCAAGAAATGAATGTGACAGAAAATAAACAAATAAGTTCTGACAGGTGATACGTGCTGAGGTGAGCAGGAAAAGTATCTGAGGGTGACAGGGGTAACAACAACATTGGCCCCAGGACGTCTTTTGGTTTCATGGTCACAGTTTTCAGCCTGGATTCAACATGTGTCCAAAACATCTTGTTTGCATTTACAAAAACACAAATAAGTGCTGGAGCATCTCTTCATTTTCTGTTAATTTTGGGGGTCGATAGCACGCAACTTCCTTTACCTTTACCGGCTAGAATGTTACATGAAATAACACGGAAGCGACGAGAAAAGGAGGAAGCGGGGTATAAATAGTGAGCGGAAATACAGGACAGGTGAACTCACTAATCACCGAGGCGAAAGCAAAACCCGTATCGGAACACAGAAAAATCCGATAGATTTACAGGTAAACGGAAAAAAAGGAATACTAAGCGCGGAGATGAGGGAAGGAAGGCGCGATCCGATGATAGTCCTGTTATAATTTAAGTGCAAATGTCGGTTGAACTCAGGCCTTAATTGTTATATAGGAGACATAAAGTAAACTGCTGTGATGGCAGATGTGATTTCACTAAGAGGGATGGGACGGCAGTCATTTCCTCGGAGCTGTGAGCGGGTGACTTTGGTGCAGCAGGCAGTCAATCACTTATTATCTATCATCCGGCCCTCTAAAGGTGGAATTACTCATTTAAATCAACAGTACCCACAGCAGATTGACCGACTGAATGGGTGTACTTTGGTTTTAGGGTGCACTTACACATTTGGAATTGCATTTGTTCAAAAATCTGAAAGATTTTTCCAGAAGAGGTCGATCAATGAGGGAACTCATTGTGAGTGGACCGGTTCACTGTAGCGTAGAACAATGTGGCCCCAGGTTTCGGGTTCACTGGATGTTGCACCCCTGTCCTCAGCTGACCCCATGGCTTCTTTCTACTCTATCTGGATTGAAGCTGAAAGAGGTCAGGAGCACAGAAGTTCCATCTTTCTGTCCAAGGTTAGCAGCGTTTGACCGCCTGGCACCTTTATCAATGTCAGGCTTGGGGTTTATTGGTATTGAGGGGAGGGATTACTGCTACCAGCAGTACTACCAGAGCCTCTCTACAGAAGTATTATACGTGCGGGGAGGAAATAGAAGCCATTACAATGCCTGCCACTTTAGCCCAGTGATTCCTGTACCTCCTCAATCCCGGTGGGCACATTTTAAAGTGATATCACCGATCATTCAGTCACAATGGAGGAAGAATAAAAATCAGATGGCGAGCATCATGCGGATGGGCCATAATCCATCTAAGTGATGCTAGGTTGATAAAGCTATGGGCCAAAAACAGCTGGGAAACTGGAACACATTGTCTTGTGAGGGCTATAACACCACCCCCCCCCCCCTTAAACATCCCTACAAAGAACAATCCAATTAGCGCGGCATCCTACCTTTTCGTTTTAATCTGGGTAGTGCTATACAAATCACCATCTGTGGGAAAATACAAGGTGGCAGACCTGCATGTACACAAACATCTATGGTGCCTGGGGCATTTTTTTGTTTGCATGTCTTGTTCCCATACTCGTTATTATTGTAGAGATCATGATATGTTCAGAGTGTTCGGGAGCTGGACCAAGACCCTTTGAATTTGAGCTGCAATTAAAATGGATGTAACTTTGAACCCTTTTATGTTTCATGTTCCCCCAATGACATCGCATAGGTCATCTATGATGTCAGATGACCAAACACTTGAGTCACTAGGGCTTACCAGAATTAATGCAATTACTCAGAGACACGGGAAGTGGTCCATTTTAAAAATAGAAGCCCACAGAGAAATAAATTAAATTGACTCTTTCACTGTCTTGTCAATTATTCAATTACTTTTCATGAACTGCCGTTTGACCTCCATGTTTCTATTGGATTTGTGAGCTGAGGGAGGAGATTAAGGAAACAAACATAAGACTGTATTGTTGAAAACACACTAAAAAGCTAAAGCCAAAAAGCTAAAAAGCCAGCTGTTCCTGAAAACAGCAGGCCCATCAGAGCATGGCTATCTCTCACGGCAGCTCCCTCCTATTGAATTAAAGAGCTTAGCGATCAGAGATTCCACACTTCCAGCGCAAATCCTTTTTGGCTTTAATTAGAAGTTCAGACATAATGGCAAGTGGACAGTTGTTCAGATATGCAGGCATTTCTGGGCTTTTGTTACAAACCAGATATTAAAATATTTTTATTTTTTGGACACATACACACACACACACACACACACATATATATATGTGTATATACAGTGTTCATTAAAGTATCGCTTGTAAGAGTACCAGAAAATAAGATATCAAGAGTATGTGTATGTTGTTGGGTCACAGACATCAGGAAGTCATGGCATGCAGGATATGCGACCAGATATTAAACATGATTACTTTATTCTATATATAAATGCAGGGGTGCCAATAATTGTGTTAAAGATAATTATTTTTTGATGAGGGATATTTTTTTCTCATAATAAATTAACTTCAATTAAAGGTAGGATTTTTCGAATTTTTTCAGTGTGAGATTAAGCTATTTCACCAAACAGTTCATTTTTTATAACCCTTTTTACTCATCTTTACCAGGGGTGCCAATAATAGTGGAAGGCACCATGTATGTATGTATGTGAGTGTGTGTGTAAATATGTAGGGTTGCTGCCCCCTAAAATAAAATAATATTTCTTAATGAAGAGGAAAATGTGGAATGTGATTTGTCCCATATTTGGTTTCAGTACGTGTGTGTGTATGTGCTTGTGTTTTGTGTGTGGCTTGTACACTTTGGGGTCTGCTGTGCATTTTTGAGGGTGGCTAATATGTTGAAATTGTTATTATATTGAAGCTTTGTGCAATTTTCTATGAGCCCTGCATGATCTAAAATTCATTAATTGGAATCTACGTAGATGTATTTAGAGAGTCACAAGTCCGCACACCAAAAAAAAAAAAATATTTATTTGAGGAAAAAATCAAGACAGCAGGGTCACTGAATTCTGAACTCTGAAACATCCTACGCTGCGCTAAATTTTACAAACTGCAACTGAAATGAGAGTAACCTAATGAACTGGGTCACTGCCAGCATAAGAGAAGCTAATGACCAGCCACAGAAGAGATTCCATCACAGAGGCTTATGGGTAATGTTGCCACCAATGTGTGCATTCCTGAAAAGACCTTCGCCTCCTCCCCCATTCTGTTCTTGTAAAATGAAGCTCATTATGGTCTACCCTATTCATATTCTGTGCGCAAAATAGTCCTGTTTTCTTTTTTTTTCGCCAATCTCCAGGCTGCATGAGCAGTAGTTTACGCAAATGATTTAGCACGTTTAATGTCAAAGTTCATTTGATATCAGATATAATACTATGGGGATGCTAGTGAAATCATATTTCTAATTACCTCTGAACATCTTAAGTAAAACTGGGTAGATTTCAGTGCAACAATGGGTACGCTAATAATGGCATTCTCTCGACTGAACTTATTCATCTTTATTTAACCAGGATCCAAAGGATCCCTCTCTCATTTACAGAAATGAGTAAAAAAAAAAAAAAAAAAAAAAAAAGTCGGGAATATCAGGGATTGCATGGTCAACGAACTGCAAGGAAAACAATCAGGTGGTTGGATTGAAAGAGCCAGTTTGGGAATGTGACCACGGCACCAGGGTTAATTGTACTCTTACAGCAAGTGCTGCGGGATATTTAAAGAGTCAGGACCTTGGTTAAAGCTTAATGCCCCTTTCACTCCCCGCCACTGCTCTGGGAAATTGGTGCATCATTGGCGGGGAATACTGCTCCCTATTGGCCCAGCCTGTTCAAGCCCTGACTAAGCCCAGCCACATCTCATTAGACAGGAGGGTGCGTGGTATGGTTTCTGGCGGATTAAGAAGAAAAAAAAGATGCTTCCATGCTAAACATCAGTTTATTGTGCTTGGCTTCTCATCTGTTCTTCTAATGTGGAATGTATTCATATTATTGCTGCAACAAATGCCATGCATTAGTACAACTGGAGAAAGTTCCACCTTTAATATAAATAAATAAATAAACCGCCATAATGTTGTACAGTCGTGCATATTAATGTGCTTTCTGTCATGTACACTGGCAAACAAACAAACAGAAAGCGATTGTGGTCTCTCGGGAAGATGGTGCCAGAGAGCTTTGCCATGTCGATCAGCCTTTGAGAGAAATTTATAGAAAAGTTAGGGGAGGGTGTGGAAGCCCGTTCTGAAGAATGTGTCTGTTATGGCGGGAAGCAGAGCATGGGGAGCCACGAGGGATTTGTGCATGATTTCACTTTGGGAGCGTGGGAGGATTAACAGGACTCTTCGTGTGCTCACAGGTCTCGTGTGCTCGCGCGCCCTCCGACTGAGATGAACTGAGAACCAGGAGGGAGTAGCAGCGTGGTTTCTTCTCCGAACTCTCCAGGTTTCCGTTAGCAGCGGCGCGATGGGTTCGCCGCAGGGCCCGGGCGTGGCCTTCCTTCTGGGCATAGTCTCCAGCATCAGTGTCTTCTGCCTTGCCCCTGCACTTGACATCCCGCTGGAGTGTAAGTGTTTTCCCTTTTGCCGCATCTGAGGTGTGTTGTGCAATTTGCTTTATGACATATTATTGTATTCCCCTTTATTTATTTTATTTTATCATTTGTCTATATTCACAAATGTCTGCCGTGTTCCCTGAATTTATGTGCTCCTCACATGGACTAAACAAGGCCATTGTCTGGCCAGATGGTACATTATATTGTGTCTAACCAGACGGTCTAACCTTGACCATGATAAGCCCTCCGGTCCAAGAAGCCCAGAAGTGGTCCATTGCACCATCACGGAAAAAGAGAGTTAGCTATTCACTCAATTAGTTTCTGTCACAGAACAGTCTCATAGGTAATTGCAAATCTGCATATGCGTCAACAGAATCATATTTGTCCAAATTAATCTGAAATGTTTAATGAAAAGCTCTCTCAGGTTTGCTCATATTGCATACAGGTGTTCTGTAATTACTGATGCTGGAGTTATGAAGCATATATTATGGTTTCCTTGGAAACTTGACTCAAGGATTCTTCATGTACGGTATACATTATTCACATCTCTGACTTTGAGGGATAATTTTTATGAAATATTAGGAAACCTTTGAAAATACAATATGTCATGATGTTTTTAGATTTATAAAGACATGTTATCAATATGAAATGTACGTGCAAATTATTCAAGCAAATAAAATGAACCAAAAGTCATGTTGAGCTTGCAAAAATAATTTGCATAAAATGAGTGTGTTTCCACTGAATGTGTTTCTGTCCTTTTTACTGCTGCCATGGATTATATAGATTTAAATCAAGTAAACAGTAAGTTTCTCATGTTACTTAATTTCAGCATTAATCTTTTATTTTTCTGTGTGCTTCTGTGTGTGTGTGTGTGTGTGTGTGTGTGTGTGTGTGTGTGTGTGTGTGTGTGTGTGTGTGTGCATGTGTGTGTGTGCACGTGTACACTAACACACAAAAAAACACACACATACACACACACCCACACACCCGCATGCACGTGCACACACACACACACACAAACACACACACACACAACTGAGACTATATGTTTCAGCTAACCACTCAATATTGTCTTGTCCAGTTGAGCAGCCGCCCACCATCACGTCTCAGTCTCCCAGATCCATGATTGCCGTCCCCTCCGATGAGAGCTTCTCCATCGAGTGTGAGGCCAAAGGCAATCCTGAGCCGACGTGAGTGAGAGACATAGGAGCAGCTCCACTTATAATGGCTTGTTGTTCACCACTCAGGCTCTAACATGTTCCACAGCTTGCTTTTCAGGTTTTAAAACCACAGTGCTATGCTTGACTTTAAATTGTAACATTGTTTGTTTGCATCGCACATTCCCTTATCCAGAACAACTTATGTTTGAAGTACTGCACATTTGTACCGCTGTGTATAACTGCAAAATAATTCAGGTTAAGTGCATTGTGGTAATATATAGTAGGCTACTGTGCAAAAAGTCTTAGGCACATGTACAAAATAATATTCTGTAAGGCAAATATGTTTTCAAAAATAATGAAATGAAAAGTTTCTAAATATCTATAGAGAGCAGTAAACTTAATCAAATAAATATTTGGCGTGTCCTCCCTTTGCCTTTGAAACTGCATCAGTTCTCTTAGGTACACTGTCCTGCAGTTTTATGAAAAACTAAGGTTGTTCCAAGCATCTTGCACACAGTTACCACAGTTCTTCTGCAGACTTTGGCAGTCTCGCTTGCTTCTGTCTGTCCAGGTAATCCGAGACAGCATCAATGATGTTGAGATCAGGGCTCTGGAGGCCGTGTCCGTTGCGGAACTCCTTGTTTTTCTTTTCGCTGAAGATTCAATTCATTTTTTGGAAAAATTTATTAAATCTAAAATCAGCTTTTTCTTACTGACACACTAATGCAGAAGATAAAAAATACAAATATTAAAATAAAATTGTATAAAAAACTTTCTATATAGTATATACGTACTTTTGGACAGTACTATATACACTTGCAGACTGTCAGCTTTAATTCTCGGGTATTCATATTCATATTAGGTGAACCATGTAGGGACTGCAGCCTTTTAATACATAGTCCCCATTTTAGGGGACCAAAAAGAATTGGAAAATTGGCTGCTCAGCTGTTTCTTGGCCAGCTGTGTGTCGTTGCATTATTAGTTAATGCACAAGAAAGTTAACAAAAGGTCTAGAGTTGATGCTAGAGTTGATACTGGGTGTGGCATTTGCATTTGTAATCTGTTCCTGTTGTCCCTCAACATGAGGCCAAAGCAGGCCATCATCATGAGGCTGAAAGAAATAATAAGTCAATCAGAGACATATCCAAAACATCGGTTGTGTCAAAACCAACAGTTTGATACATTGTTAAGAAGCAAGAATGCACTTGTGAGCTCAGCAATAGCAAATTACCTAATAGACCATAGAAGACCACTGTAGTGGTTGACCGAAGAATACTTTGAATTGTGAAGAAAAACCCCCTTTCAACTGTCAAATAGATGATGAACACTCCCCAGGATGTAGGCACAGATGTATCAAAGACTAATGTAAGGCTACGACTACACCAGCATAACTCAGAGGGTTCACCGCAAGATACAAACTACAGGTAATCCTCAAGAACAGAACAACTAGGTTTGAATTGCAAAAAAAAAAAAACTAGTTTTTGAAACATAGTGGTGGTAGTGTCATGGCTTGGGCATGTATGGCTACCACTGGAATTGGTTCACTTGTCTTTCTTGATGATGTATCTGCTGACGCCAGCAGCGGGATGAATTCTGAAGTGTACAGAAACATCTTTTCTGCTGAAATCCAACCAAACCCATCTGGATGAAAATCCACCTTTCAGCAGGATAATGGCCCCAAACATGATGCAAAAGCAACCAAGAAGTTTTTTCAGGGCCAAAAAGTGTTTCACTTGCTGAAGACAAGACTGAAGGCAAAAGTCAGGAAGTGAAGTGTAGTACAGGCCTGGCAGAACATTATCATGGAAGACACCGAGCACCCGGTGATGTCTATGGGTCGCTGACTTTGAATACAAAAGACTTGCAAGATTATGTTAATTAGTCCAATTACTTCTAGTCCCCTAACATTGGGAGGGGGGAGTGCTGTAATTTCTGCATTGGTTGTTGGATATGGATCTAAATACCCTTCAATTAAAGCCGACAGTCTGCACATTTACATCTTATTATTGTTTTATTTAAATCCAATGTTTTGGAGTACGGAGCCAAAACAACAAAAAATTGTGTCACTGTACACTTAGGTATTGGACTGTACCTGGACTCCACTGTTTCTTAACCATTACATCACACTGCCAAGGTTTGGCTAGTACACTTACTGTTACTATTGACTGTCATGGCTTTTTGGTACTACTGGACCTTTTAAGTATATTTAACAGAGTTCTCTTTGGTAGATACCGCTGGACGAGAAATGGCCGGGAGTTTGACCTGCACCAAGGCCCCAGGCTGATAAAGAAAGGAAACTCTGGGACGTTTCTGATCCTGAATAAAGGAAACCTGACGCAGTATCAGGGAAAGTATCGCTGTCATGCATCCAATAAACTGGGAACAGCCATATCTGAGGAGATTGAATTTGCCGTGCCCCGTGAGTAACATGTCTTTCCAAGGTTAAGAGTTGTTCAAATTGATTCAGAAACAGAAATCCAATGTTTTTTTTTTGTTCCCCCCCCCCCCCCCATGCTGGATAGTGAACATTCTGCTAGCTGAGCAGAATGATTTTGAAACCCCAGAGTACTCTTACCCTTCAGTTCCATCATATTTACACCCGGAGACTGTAGAACAGAAATGGAGTGAAGCAGCCTTTCCATCAACCCCACCTCAATATATTTTTCATTTTATTTCAGCACAGGTACATAAATCATCAAAGGAAACCCTGGCCAGTGGGGACTAGCAAGCGAGTGACAGTATCTGGCTGGGTTCCACTCATTCAGATGTATGCTGTGAAACCCAAATAATAATATTAAATATACAATTCATAAAATAGAATATTGAATAAACACCAACAGATATAGCAGCAAGTATGAAAGCAAAGCCCAAACTATAGCAAAACTGAGCAGAAATGCAGACCTTTGAAATAGTTGGATATACAGTCAAGCCGGAAAGTCTGCCCACCCCTTTCCCCTTCTCCACGTTTTATTACATTACAGACATATTCTACAATAGATTGAGTAAATTTTTTGTCTCACAATTTTACACAAAATAGCCCATAATGACAAAGTGAAAACATGTTTTTAGAAATTTTTGCAAATGTATTAAAAATCGAAAACTAAAATTTATCATTTACATAAGTATTCATACCCTTTGCTTTAACATATTTTTAAAGTATCATATTTAATATTTGGTTGCATATCTTTTGCATGCTGTTACTTCCTGAAGTCTGTAACCAATCAACATCAAAAGACTCTCGATACCTTATTTTCAGGTACTGTTACAAGCGATACTATAAGCTCTCTGCATTTGAATGGATCTCTATGGGAATTGGGGGGTGAGACTAGATTCAGCTGTAAATTACACTGGTACAGTATGGAACATATGTTAAAGCAAAGGGTATGAATACTTATGTAAATGAAAGATTTCAGTTTTCGATTTTTAATACATTTGCAAAAATTTCTAAAAACATTTTTTCAGTTTGTCATTATGGGATATTTTGTGTCGAATTTTGAGACAAAAAATTAACTCAATCTATTGTAGAATATGTCTGTAACGTAATAAAACGTGGAGAAGGTGAAAGGGGTGGGCAGACTTTCCCGCTTGACTGTATGTATGTATATTATAGGCTATATTTTGTATGTATTGCCATCATACCATATTGGAAACTAAAAAGCTTTTTGCTTGCAAAGTAATCTACCTAAAATTCGAAGGCACAATTTGTAGACGTACATCCCAGTTGCACAGTCATAAATTGTATTTATTGTTTTAGTTATTGGGTTAAAACAAATTCAGAGGTACCCAATGAGTTACTGAATTGACTTAAATTATTGCCTATGCAAACCTCAGGAGCTTTGTTTGGCGTGAACAAACTATATTTTATGGCCTTTAAAGTGCACCTTAAATTTGAACTGCTTATTGTGTCATGTGGATCATGTGTGTCATGTATGTATAGCGGTTAATGCAGGGGTGAATGATAACAACTATGATTCATGAAAATCAATTTAGCATGTGTCCAAAGATTGGTGCTAAGGAATTCCCTGTTCATATTTTCCAGTGTTGGGTATTTGTAGGTGTAACTGGCATCATCGGACACAAACTCTGGCACGTTGTCTGTGTGATATAATCAGACTAACCATTACTAGCACTGTCAGCAATGAATTTGTTCCAGTTGTATCTAGAGCCGGCTTTGCTTAACTTATGGTTGCTTAACTGCACTTACATCAGCTGCCAATAGTGGGATAAATTGTATTTGACTAGGTGGGCTGTCAGCCTGAATTTTAGCGGTTATCCTTCAGGTGTCCCTGTAGGCACTCAGAAATCGTTTGGCAATAAGCACAGACACGTGACTAATTATACAATTAGGGAGTAATGGTGTCCATCAGTGCAAAACAATAAATATGCTGTTGCAGATGTGTGGAGTGTAGAGGAAATGAAACATGAGACAGAGACAAGACAGATGACTGAGTAAACAGTATCTTACTGGTGCAGTACGTGCTGACGGATTGCATTTTTTTGCACGTCTTGCAACTTACCTTTAGATCACAGGACAATATACCAGCGCTTAAAGACACAAAAACACACACACATACACACACACACACACATACACACACACACAAACAATCTTGGAATAGACACAGTCGATGGCGAAACGTCATAAGGGTAAAGATAGGCGAGGGACTGAAAAACTGATGTAATTTTTCTACCTGAAAAAGTGGGTCACTCAAAATGTTGTTAATTTTTTTAAGGAGCGTGGTAAATGTGGTAAAATATTATCCAAGCAGGAAAATAAAGCATACTGCACATCTGAGAGACAAGGTTGCATGGGAAGGTTGTACAGATAAGACTGCCTCTTGAGCCATGCAAAAGCAGATGGAGAACTTGGTATTCTGCTGCAGAGTACAGTTCAGAATACATCGGATTTTATTTAGGGCTCATAGAGATGGGGATGGACATTACACTGGTGCATTAAATGAGGTCAGCACATTCTTCAGAGAAATGGCATGTTCTCTCATTTCACAGAATGGGAAGAATCTGATTGACCTGGCTCACGGTTTTGAGAGTGAGAGAGGAGGAAATCGCTAAACAAGTATAAACTTGAGTTGCTGAAGAATGCATATAAAAAAGTGGGCCAACATATTCACAGCACACAGAGAACAATACAATCAAATGTTCAGCTAAGCAATGAAAAAGCTCAACCCCCAATCAACTGAAAGAAAGATTTTAGTCAATCAACTCACAAAATTCTTGAGGCGGACAGGATTTGTGACCTAAATGAGTTTGCAGTGTGGGTGTAGGAAACATCCAACTTAATTCCGTTTCAGGCTTGAGGACGTCTCTCTGAACATAAACATCCCCAAACATCTTGTGAGGGGAAATGCCCATTGTCAATTTAAAAAAGATATATATTTCCATGGTTTAACGGAAGGCCAAATACAACTTGATGCCATGCAAAAATCATCTTGTTACGGGAGGGTTTACACACATTAATGTCAATCCATGAAAGTAGAAATAGTAAAACAACAACTATGATTACATTTAACGACATTTAAAATCAACTACAAATGTGATCTTTTCTTTTACTTAAATGTATGACTTTCCCAGCTACCCCTGATTTGACTTATGTGTACATGCAAATACCTTGTTTTTATTTACTTATTTAGTTATTTATTGTCTTACAATATTTTTAACACTGTACAGTGGGTTTTTCATTTTAAATCATTGTTTTTGTTAGATTATTATTATTAGATTATATTTTGTTAATGTATGTATCCACTATGAGTCCAATATGTAATGTGTCAACATAAACATTGCTCTGCCAAGTGCTAATTGAAGATGACAGACGCAATTAATTGAATGATCGTTTTTAACGGATGGCTTGAAATAGACTCTCTCTCAACCCCTTGATGGTGGAGGTTCTGGGTTTGTTTATACCTGATATGACCAAAAACAGTTAGCAGCCTACATCTTTCATAGACTGTTGCATTAAAATAGCCCAAGGCTTAGTTCATGTTATGTGCTGAAGACCAAACCACAACAAGGGCCATCTTGAATTACCTTCTTTTGCCATTTTTGGTGGCCAATGTTGGAACATTTGTTTTGGTTTTTTAGGTTGCTGCTAAGAAAACCAATCATGATTACTGGATAGCAGCTTCCAGAAAGATATTTAGAGATTTTTTTTTCAAGTATAGAAAATTTAATTGAATGCTGTAAGTAAGAAACTTATTTGTTATGGTAAAAGGCATTACTGTGTTTTGTTTTTGAGCTGAAAATGTGGGCCATGTGTATCCTGTTCTACATTCGTTTTCAAAGACCTGCAGATCTTATATCCAATTTTCAAACGTGATAATCAAAGGAGAAAAACAATCTGAACAATGACAACTGTGTTCCTATGCACTTTTAATGCTGGGCTCCACTAATAATAGAAGACATTTATTACATCCAACCAGTTGTGGTAATATGGTCTGATACAGTGGACAGATGTTGAATATATGTTGGGTGACTGCCACCCACAGGGAATACTTGGAACTACATGATTATTGAACAGTGCTCTCAGATACAACATAACATTTGTTACTTCTGCTGTTATTTGGTTAGGTGTCCCGAAGTTCCCTAAAGAGAAAATTGATCCCATCAGAGTGGAGGAAGGGCAACAATTCACTTTAGAATGCAAGCCCCCCAAAGGTATCCCTCCTCTGCAGATCTACTGGATGACCTTAGGTGAGTTATCATTAGCATGGGTTCACTAGCCATGCCAATGCTACATCTAACACTATATCCTCAGACTTCATTGCTAATTAAAGCACTAAATTCTCTATCTCCTTGTTGCACCTGCTATGGAACGTAACTGTACGTTATTGATTGACACACTACCATCAGTTGTCTGATAATTTGACACTGGCTCTGCTCATTGCTTAAATGTTTATGTACTATGCGCTTGTGTATGTCGCACTGGAAAAAGTTTCTGCGAAATGTAAGCGTACATGAAAATGCGTTAACGAGAGCAAAAGTGAGGGTGTACGTCACGCCTCCTCCCCCAAAACATAAATAAATAAAGTACACGTACAGACATGTGTATGAGCATTTTTTTGCATCTGCTTGCCAGCAGCGAAGTGCCCTTTGTACCAGTACATATATCTCAGTAAGTGCCACTCAGCTGTGCTACAGGAATTTCCCAGTGCATTCAATGTGCAAACATGCTTCTGAAGATGTAAGGATAGACATTATTGACAGAGGAATAGGGAGCTTTTGTGTTACGGCACACAGCGTACCGAAACTAGGAAATAAATAAATAAGAAGAAAGGGAGTTGGACAGTTCTATTGAGACATGAAAGAATGAAAGCCAATCGAGCTGAAGAACAATCAATGAATACCGGATGAAAAAAATTAAAAAAACTAACATCTAGTGTATGGGAACCAGAATAAAAGGATATAGAAAGTAACATTCAAAAGTATCTGACATTGTATTATTACTGCAATATTTGATATGTTTGATGTGACATTTTATAATTGCTCAATGATGTTCCTATGCTTGCCAGGTATTGTAATTCTACATCAGACAGATCTAGTAGCACTTTTATAGCTCTGGATTTTCAGCTTTACATTATTCAAAGCTTTAACAGTTGTCTTACCTGGAATTCAAACCCATGAATCCCTGGACCAGGTTTAACTCGCAGCCTGTCTGATCCAGCTGTTTCCTGCATTCCCCCGCAGGTCTCCAGCACATCGAGCAGGACAAACGGGTGTCAATGGGCCTCGATGGCAATCTCTACTTCTCCAACGCGTTGGTTAAGGACACCCGCAGCGACTACTGCTGCTATGCCGCCTTCTCGAGGATACGCACCATTGTCCAGAAAACCGCCATGTCTGTGATCGTCAGCGCGAGTAAGCGTCACACCAAACCTCCTCTAGAGCGCTAGAGGTCACGCGTTGGAGTTGTGCTCATACCCAACAAGCCAAAGCGCTGGAATGCGTAGCATTGCTCACTGTCCTCGTATTTATGCCATGCTTTTTTATTTTGTGTTCATCGTGAACCAGCACCCGTGTGTTGAGTTGTGGATCATGTGATCTCCTGGTACTGTGACATCATTTGCTCTCCATCTTTGCATTTCAGCCCAGTCTATCAATG
The DNA here is from genome assembly GCA_022702515.1 of Ilyophis sp. 1 JC-2022. Classification (NCBI taxonomy): domain Eukaryota; kingdom Metazoa; phylum Chordata; class Actinopteri; order Anguilliformes; family Synaphobranchidae; genus Ilyophis; species Ilyophis sp. 1 JC-2022. Next base: position 33,003,317 of record CM040396.1, read on the forward strand.
ACTCCAATAGCAATGCAAGTGGTGAGTGTCATTTCATGCCACTGTTACTCCCATAACACCACACCTCTCTGTGTAGCTAATTAGTGAAACTTTAACTTTAAATAAGTTGAAGGACATACTATTTGCAACCTTAACATGTAACCTTTCTAGTTGCCCATATCATAGGTTCTTACAATGCAAGTGTTTTATCTGCATTGCTACAATAATAAAAAAATGAAATTGTATTCAATATTGTGGAATATAACTAACGCATACACAATACATGATACATTTTTCTAGATATTGATATGCGTAGTATATAGATAATCTAAGGATGTAAACATAATCATCTGTCATGTCATCCAGTTGGGCTATTTATTTTTTGTCAAGCCTCACTGCAACTGTGAGGCAAAGCATTAAGTGCCAAAAATCTCTATCGATTATGCAGCCAATGCCATTCTGGAAAGAAAACCCAGTCTTGTGGTGCCCCCTGGTGACAATACGAATATAGGACTGGTGAAAGACGACAAACTGGAGCTTGAATGCATTGCGGAGGGATTGTGAGTACACTGTCGTCTATTCCTACAGATAAGACCATCGTTGCAAGTTATTTCATTATCATATGCAATAGCCTGGGTCCACATTAAGCTCTCTCCGTATTGTCTTAAGTCCGACTCCAACGATAGAGTGGATTAAAGTGGGCGGAGGTCTGCCTGATAAAGTGAGCATCGAGAACCACGGGAAGCTCCTGACCATACCTGAAGTCGATGCCGATGATGAGGGGCAGTACATGTGCAAAGCCGTAAACCACAACGGAAACGTCGGTCACTTTTTCCACGTGACAGTCGAAGGTGAATTAATCAGCAGAACGCAGCGAATGCAATATCCCGATTTCTTTTCACAGGTCACAGTTCACATGCTGACTTTATGATGTTATGATTCAGTAATACCATCTGAACAATGGACAATATACAGGATATCATAGCTTCTGTACATAAATTTATTTATTTTTTTGAAGAAAGGTTTGAACTTAAGAGCAACAGTAGCGTGTCACTCGTTAAAGTTAAAAATACAGTATTTTTTACATTGTAACTCATTCTGATTGCAGTGTTCTGCAACACAATCATGCCTCTGGTGGCTCTTTAGTCCTATGATGTTACATACTAATAAATGTTCAAAATTAGACTTGCTGGTATGGGCATAATGTATTTAATACATGGAATGCTTTTAAAAGCTTAAAAGCACACTGATTTGAAAGAGCATGGTTAAATGTTTATGGAAAAAGCACCACCTAGTGTTTACTTACTGTCATTGAGCATAAGCCTGTCTTAAAAAAATATGAATGAATGAATAGATAAAAACTGCAAAGCTACAGGGACTAAAGAGATCCATTGAACATGAGACGTATTACAAATCAATAAGTAATAATTCAAAGGCAGCGCCTGCACTTTTATCCAAAGACACTGAAAACCTGAAGCCTGCATTCAACTCGGCCCTGGATCTTGTTTGCCTGATTTAAAGATAGATCTCTATCTTTGATACACTTTATTCATTACCAGGTTACATTTCAGTTCTTTAACCCTTTCTGTCAATGTTCTCCTCCAGAGCCTCCCCGGTGGCTGTTTGAGCCAAAGAGCCAGTTGGCAACCATAGGCTCAGAAGTACGCATTAAGTGCTCGGCCTCCGGATTGCCTCAGCCCACGATAACTTGGAGAATGAACGGAGAGCTTCTCGAGGGTGTGTAAAGGTTGCCCATCCTCCAATCAATCAGATAACTTCCTGAATCATTTCATCCCTGTTTTATGAGTTACGGCATGAATGGATTTCATTTAGTCATTTATTTTATTTTTATTTCCCCAGACACATCAGTATCCAACAGAAATGTACTTGATGACACGATTGTCCTACGCAACGCTAAGCCTGAGAACAGCGCGGTATATCAGTGTGAAGCATCCAACAGGCACGGGACCCTGCTGGCCAATGCTAATATCATGGTTATGAGTAAGTTCAGTGTATGCGCCTGCATACGTACTTAGGTGTGAGTAGCACCGCTATCCTCCTGAGACCCGGCAGAAAAACTGTTTAAGTATTTAAATTGTTTTGACATTATACAAGTGTCTTGGATGACAAAAAAACATGTTGCAGTAAAATAAAAATATTTTTAAAAATATTAATTATATTATTTATATTGAATGTCCGTCGTAGTGTAGGTTTCAGCAAAGTAGAAGGGTCTCTGACCAGAGACTCGTGTCCCTTATAGGGGACACAAATGTACTGCCGGGTCTTAGGAGGCTATGTAAGTTTAAGTCATAAAACAGGCTCTGTACTGACTGGGGCACTGGTTTGGTTACTAGACATGACCAGGAGGTTATAGGTTCAGGTGTAGTGCAGAATTATTTTGTTGTTCTCTTGAACATAATCAAGTCTCACTTACCTCAAGCTATATAAATCAGTGATGTGTGAAATCCCCACATGCTCTAAGAAAAAGGCATATCCAAAACAACTAGATCTACATAACTGCACTTTTACCATTTAAAAAAACCCAAATCGTTTAAATCTTTATAGCTTGTTGTTATGTTTGAGTTCTCACATACAATCAGATAATAGAGGTAGAAAGGCAGATATGCTGGGTAATGATCATTTATAATGACAATGGGCTGCATTAGTCTGGCACCTTTCCCCTCAGGATCTCAAAACACTTTACAATAAAGAACTGCCCTCAAACATCTCACACACAAATGTTGTAGCAACCACCTTAGCAGGCCTTCTCATCAAAAGAAACGTACATACATTCATTTTTATTAGTATTATACCGTATACATATTATCCCTTTATACAGGATACTTACTGAAGACATTCAGGTTAAGTACCTCACTCAAGGGTACACCAGTTCGAGGGCCAGTGATGAGAAGCAGTTTCTTATGACTAATATATGGAGGCAGACAGCACGTGCTGGCTCCCCGTGGGCACAGCGGCGTCTGGTCTAAGAGCGAGCAGCGCGGCATCGTCGGTGGAGCAAGCCTCTTCGCACGTCGAGCAGCGTGGCTCTTTTATATGCTAACAACTTGTCGTGTTTAAAATTGCGACGCTGGGAGAAAAACACCACTCTACGCTCATACCCAGCAATATACGATCCTTCATATCGCTACGTGAATGCGACTGCAAGGGCCTCTCAGGAAGAATGGGCCATTTGCATCCATTGACAGGACATCTGCGAGGCGCAGCCCGATCGTCAATGAACGTATCGAGAATGCTCATCGCAGGGCCACTGCTGCTGAGCGATCATGATGAGAATTACTTCTCCCCTGCCACTGTATTATTCATACTTAGCCCATATACAAAACTATAAAAGCAAGATTATACATATCCATTTTAGTTATTTTCAGTGATCTGTTCCACCCAATTAAACCAGTTTCATCTTGAGAAATGGCTGTGAATTACAGAGTCTCATCGGACGAGGCATAGTATTATTGATTTACCTTATTGTTCCCAATGTTTGTATTATGCACTGATTAAAACTTTAACTTTTGGCCCAATATTTTCTGGATAACCATGACCTAATTTTCCATTGGTGTCAGCGTGTGCAATGACACTTTGGACATTGCGATGCTAATAGTTCTCAGAAGTGCAATCAAGCCACTTGATGCAAGCAGCTTATGGGCAAGGAGTGCACCTGCACTAATCAAACTCCAACCTGAGCGTGCCCTTCAGTTACATCAGATAATAAACTGGCACGCTACCATATGTGAGCCTCTGTTGGTAGCAGACAGCATTTGCGAAATAAAGCTAGCGTCTTTTTGACCACTGTCTATACACACAGACCTGCGTCCTACGATCCTCACAGAGAACAACCGAAACTACGCCGCTACAGAAGGGAAGAGTGCGGTCATGCATTGCAAGGTTTTCAGCTCTCCACCCTCCTCTATCACCTGGTGAGTGACCCTCCCCCACCCCTCCACCTCCCCAGCCCCCTGCCAGCCCTGTGCAGAGTGGCAGACTAGTGCTAGACATGGCCAGATGGTCTCAAAATATGGCTCTGGAGCACTGCACATTAACAACAATTTTTTTTTGAACCAGCCAGAGCAGAGCTAACATTTACAGTGCAAGCAATGGCTTTTTCTTAGGATGAACCTATTTTGAAAGGATTTCTTCACTGTTCCCAGTAGAGTGACACAAATCATAAGCACCAGTTCTGCAGACCGAGTGTATAAGCCTCAATTCCCATTCAGGGAGAACAAAAAATAAATAAATAAATCTGGTAAAAAATAAAATTTAAACGAAGATTGAATATGTTTGCTGATATGTGTTGAGTATTTACAGTACACACACTACTGCACTTGTGGAATTTTAGTGATCAGACATCTATCAGTGGAAAAAGCTATTTGACGGGATGTTTTCTCCTTTAAACTCTAATGAAAGCTCTGGGTAGTAGTAAGGCCGGCTTGTGTTATCGGCAGGAGGAGGGTCAGATTGTATGCTACTTACTGGATATGGTTCAGAATGCCTAAGTGTGCATGTAAATACTTGATACATACAAAATGTATAATAAATTTAAAAAATCTCCTTTAAAGTATAATAAGGAGTTTAAATGATCATGACCGCTGTTAAGGTCTCATTTGAAATTCTAATTGTCTCAAGATCCATATACTTAGGCGTGCTACTTCAAAAAAAAAGAGTCTCATCCTTGTTGCTGTCATGGTTGCGGAATATTTTCTGAAGATCAGTATAAATGTTTGCCCAGACAAGTAGAAACAGCAAAATGTCACCCTATAAAACTCCAATAACAAGTGCTTTCTTCGTTATTATATTTTTGTATTATATTCAGAATATTTACAAATGCAGGACAAGCATAATGTAACTATTTACAGTATTACATTGGCAGTAAAACCTGACCTTGTACACATTTTGTCTACCATTAATTTTGAACAGAAGTACCTGTCTTTACACAGATATATACAATTGATAAATATGACTACATATCTCTTAGGACCAAGGATGACACAACAATTTCTGTGGAGGAACCGAGATTTTATGTTCATGAGAACGGCTCACTGGAGATCCACACTGTTGAGAAGGGAGACATGGGACAATACACCTGTTTCGCCACAAATACAGTGGACAAATCTGCAATCACTGCCTTACTGGATATAAAAGGTATTATTTAATTAAAGGTGTTTGTGTGTGTGTGTGTGTGTGTGTGTGTGTGTGTTATATACATACACTGTTGATAAGTCTGTATTGATTTACCCAGCCAAATAAATCTAAAACAATTCAGAGCGCAAAAAACAATGAGAAGAAAAAGAAAAAAAAATATATATAGTCAGTAAATTTCCGGTGTCTCAGATCCTACGAAAATAGTGGACCCGCCGCAAGACCTCCGAATCCTGAGAGGGACCACTGCCCAATTCACCTGCCAGGCCGAATACGACAAGTTCTTCAGAGGTGACCTTGAAATGCGCTGGGAAAAGGATGATATAGAGTTAGACGTCAACCACACTGAGAATGCTGGGTAAGGTGCATGATTCGTCACAGTGCTTCGCCATTTAACCCAGTGGGAGTTTCCTGTGATCTCTGGGATTCAGCCCGTACAAATCAGAACCTTCATTTATCTCCTTGTGGCAGATTCTTTGTGGACGACGGGATTCTGCAGATCATCAATGTAAGCCGTAAAGACCAAGGCACGTACACGTGTAGGGCCGTAACCCCTCTGGACGAGGACATGGCCTCTGCTCAGCTCATCGTGTTGGGTAAGTATCACATTTACAGTACATATTCAACATGCGCATGAGTGTACCTAATCTACACTACAACGCTCAATACATTAGAGAGTTGATCTCATCACTGTTCAACCCAGCAGGGATCTGCATAACACCACTATTTTTTTTTCTAGGCCCTCTGTGATGTACAGATAACACATTACTGAATATTCAAACAGGGAAGTGTGTAAACCTACAACATTCAGCAGCTCAGGGACCTCATTAGTTCCGCACGAAGACACACGCGCGCGCATGCACGCACACACACACAGGTGTAAGTGTTAAAAAACTATATATGTACAGTTTTTACACTTTTTTAAAGCCTGGAATACATAAAATATGTCAAGCAGATGTCTGCCTGCAGACAAGGGGGTGTACTATGACAGTTCAGTTCAGTTCAGTTCAATGCAGTTTTTTTTCCATAAAAAAAAAAACATATGCATGGACGGAATAGCTTAGCTGGACTCATAGGTGTATGACGGAGACTCTTAGAGTATACAAGTAGCTCAGTGCTCCAGTAGATGCTCTTCTGGCACAAGCACAAGCCTAGCAGAGCTGAACTTATCTTTCGTATATCAGACAAAGGCTTGCTTCTCCACTGTTCATCCCACTCAGTGTACAGTCTACATAAGAAGGAACATGCTACATGACATATATGACTGTATAACTCACCAGGGATCTCCAGAACATGGCGCCGTTCAGCACATCAGGGATCCTAACGCATTAGTGCATTTACCATAGCTCTACACTGCAGCATACAGCACAGAAAACATAGCTTTAGTCTGGCTCTTTGTGGAGTTTTCCTCTCAGCATTTCGACGCTACATGTCTCCAGAAATAACCAGGTGGGCGGGAATGGAGTCATTCCATCGCAGTTGTCGGTTTGGCTTTCACATGCATTAGAGGTGTTGTACTTTAACGTGTTGTTGTGGTATTGCGTCAGATGTCCCAGATGCTCCGGAGAACGCGGTGGTGTCGGAACACAGGAACAGGAGCGCGAAGCTGAAATGGGTCCCCGGGGACGAACACAACAGCCCCACAAACGGTAACAAGGCTACACACCTGACCTTGCCTGTCTGAAACCCAGCACAGGACCTACAGCACAATCGTATGCACCTTCGAAGCTGCCTGTCCATTTAAACAGCTTTAATGTCCACCGCCCTACATAAAGATTGCTCAATGGAGGCATTTGCAAGGTTTGCTACCCTGCCCAAAATGAATGTACCTTGTGAACTGGTTTGGTATCAGGGCATTGATCTGGTTGATGTTTGTCTGAACAGAGTTTGTTATTGAATATGAGGAGAATGAGTGGGAACCTGGAAGGTGGAAGGAGCTTCTGAGAGTTCCAGGAAACCATAGCTCCGGGGAACTTCAGGCTCTCCTGAATTTACACGGGCACGTGAACTACCAGTTCCGCGTGTTCGCCATCAACGCCATTGGGAGGGGACCCCCCAGCGCACCCACAGAGCGAATCAGGACTCCTCCTTCAGGTTGTACATACGCCCTCACATCATTAGCATTCTGCCCATGCGTTTCACCAAAATCCAATCTTGGTTTCTACTAGAGATGCGATGTGTGCTTTAAACGGACATGATGTCCCTGTGTTGTCTCTGATGTTGCATTTTGTAGTTGCTATTTGTATGCTGCAATATAAGTTCTCTTAATTGTCTGTAAGCTGTCACGGAGAAAGGTGTCTGCCGAATGAATAAATGCATGGATGCATGAGTGAGTAATATTTCACCCGGTCTGTCGCGATGCTCATTGAACTTTAAAATTGACGCCTTTAAGGATCATTGAGGTCGTTCTTTGCACTGTGCACATATCACAGGCCAGTTTTTTAACAAACAGTTCCTCTCCTAACAAAATCCATATTTCTTTGCTTTTATAGCTCCAGACAAGAACCCTGAAAACATAAAAATTGAAGGTCATTTGCCCCATGAAATGGATATTATCTGGGAGGTAAGAAACATGGCATGGTCTTTCACACTGACTTTATAGCCACCTAAATTACCAAGTGTAGCACACAACTCAGATAAATTCTATTTTTAAGGTAAATTACATTGAAGTTTTGTTTCATTGTGTCTTAGATGAAAAAAATATATACTGAAATTGCCATTGGTCATCTCTGCGATTACAAGAGGATGCTTTAAAAAGAGTTCAAAAATACAGAAATCCATACTCCCGTTCTTTTATATTTCTGTTGAATTTCACAAAGCTACTCTTCAATTGATCTATCTTAGGCATGGAGCTCCTTTCAAAGCCATTCATTGTAATGATTTCAAAAGCACGAGAAATGACAGGCACTAGGAAAATGAGTTTTACATGGAATCAGACACACACTATTGTAAAATTATATCAATTATTAGCTCTCGTTTTTAGAATTGTGGGGGGCCAAGAAGCTGGTCGTTTTTGCCGGGTCTCTCATTGTTAATGTTTTGACTTTGCGGATAATTGTCTCTCATTGTACGTGCGTACTCCAGCGCGAGAATGTCTCAGTAAATGGATCCCTCTATCTGAATTCAGACTTCAGTGCTCATTACTTTACCAATTAGGCTTCCATATAACAAACTGGGTAATTTACAGGTCCAATTGCAGCCCGTTAAATGCTTGCCTAATGATACGGAACATAAAGTGGGTGAATTTCACCAAATACTCTGTTTCTCCAAACTACTGCATGTTTAAAAAAAAAAAAGGGATTGAAAAGTGTGATGTATAAAAACTGAACTTTAGATTGGCTTAATGGATTATTGACTGATTTTAGCGTGATGCATTTCTCTCCTTTTCTTTAGCCACTGTTGCCCATTGAACACAATGGCCCTGGTTTGGATTACAAGGTGAGCTACAGGCTGCAGGACACAGATGAGGACTGGAAAGAGCATGTGGTGAAAAGGCACTCCTTTGTAGTGAAGAACACCCCAACATTCGTCCCCTACGAGATCAAGATCCAGTCAAGAAACCACCAGGGCTGGGGACCGGTTCCCAGAGTGGTGACTGGATACTCTGGAGAGGACTGTGAGTCATGAGCTTTCTTCAAGGGCCTCTGTGTAGTTAACCTGAGATAGTGAGCAATGCAGTGGCAGTCTTGTTGGGAGTTTTAGGAATTAGGCTATTTGCAGATTGAATGCCTGAAGCGTTGAAGGAAGAACATACAGTGCCCTCCACAATTATTGGCACCCCTGGTAAAGATGAGTTAAAAGGGTTATAAAAAACTTAATCTCACACTGAAAAAATTAGAAAAAATCATACCTTTAATTGCCGTGAATTTATTCAGAGGAAAAAAAAATCCCTCATCAAGAAAAAATAGTTTTTAACAAAACCACATGTGCCACAATTATTGGCACCCCTAGAAATTCTTATGAACAAAATGTAACTGAAGCCTTATTTCCATTTATATTTTACTTTTTAAAGTTGATCGGAACTTTCAAGCAGTAATCCATGACTTCCTGCTTCACTGGGGTATAAATATGAGGTGACACAGAGGCCAGATTCCCTTATTCAAATATACATCAACATGGGAAAGATATGAGAACACACAAATCAAATGAGGGAAAAGTGTGTTGAGCTTCTTAAGTCAGGGAATGGCTATAAACAAATTTCTACTAAAGTTCAAAGCAACTGGAACTGTTACAAACTTGCCTGGAAGAGGACCCAAAAAGAAGAATGGCTTTACCGAAAATAACCTGATCCCCACTGTTAAGTATGGTGGAGGTTCCATGATGTTGTGGGGCTGTTTTTCCTCCAAAAGCCCTGGGAACCTTGTTACATGTACATGGTATCATGAACTCCATGAAATACTAGGACATTTTTTATTTGAATCTGGCTGCCTCTGCCATGAAACTAAAACTAAGTAGTCGCTGGATCTTCCAGCAGGACAATGATCCAAAACATATGTCCAAATCAACACAAAAATGGTTAAATTAACACAAATCAAGCTTCTGCCATGGCGATCTCAGTCCCCTGACCTAAACTGCATTGAAAACCTGTGGGCTGAGCTGAAGAGGAGAGTGCACAAGAGAGGACCTAGGACTCTGGATGATCTGGAGAGATTATTTAAAGAGGAATGGTCTCAGATTCCTTTCTCTGTATTCTACAACCTTATTAGATGTTACGGGAGAGGACTCAGTGCTGTTTTATTGGCAAAGGGAGGTTGTACAAAGTATTAAATGCAGGGGTGGCAATAATTGTGGCACACGTGGTTTTGTTAAAAATAATTATTTTTTGATGAGGGATAATTTTTTTTCTCAGAATAAATTTACTTCAATTAAAGGTAGGATTTTTTTCTTTTTTTCAGTATGAGATTAAGCTAATTCACCAAACGGTTAATTTTCTATAACCCTTTTTACACATCTTTACCAGGGGTGCCAATAATTGTGGAGGGCACTGTATATACACATACACACACTCAAATATGCATTCACTCATACACAAATAAATGGATGGATGTAACTGTAATTGTTATTTTTAAAAAGGGAAAGTAAGTTTCAGAGCCTAACAAAGAGTGTTAGGGTGCATTGACAATGTAACTCTGCTGGGTGTTAATACTCACTTTTACTCATTTTCATTCTACAAACACTGGTGTAGTGTTTGAAGCACTAGCTGTTTTCTCTGCGCACATGATGTGGGCTTTTCAGTTTTCCAGGGCTTACCTGACAAAGCAGAACCCCTGGGTTTACAGAAAAGGTTCCTTCATTTGGGTAGAATTGAGATCTTCCATGGATTACCTCAAATCACTTCTGAATTGTACTCTCTGAATTCTCACTTCCTATACTATGTTCTTGCTCTCGGTTTTCTTTTGGAATTGCCCGCAAGGCGCTATCTCAGGTTATTGCATTTTCCTTCTCTCATAGGAGAGTTCTAATAGATAGTGTTTTCTCTTTTCCTACTGACAGCTTGCTTGTTAAACGCATTGTTTAATCTCACTCTGCTCTAGCAGCGTGTTTGTTAGTTCTGTACTTCTTGTTTCCTGTGTTTTGATTAAATGCGATACTGCTTTTGAGCTGACTTTCAAAAGTGTCTGCTGTTATGTAGCTTTTGTATATAGCAAGAAGCCAGATACGCTATTGGGGCAAATGGCATATATTGAAGCCATTGTAGGACATCTTAGAATGTGTACTGATGTCTTCTTTCACACCATGAATAGAATGCAGCATTGTGTTGTGAGTACCCAGTGCTTTGTTGAATTTGTGGTGTGCATGTTGAGCAGTGCATATATACCCTTTAACGTGCTACAGTAGTTAAGCCTTGCGAATGCAGTGAGTTGAATGTCTAGGCTTGATTGATAGTGATATGAGGGCGTTTGCTCCTGCAGTACCTGCCGCAGCCCCGGGTGACGTTGCCGTAGAGGTGGTGAACAACACTTTGATCAAGGTCAGCTGGATGCGGGTTCACAGGGACAAGCTGAATGGACACCTGGGAGGATACAGGGTAATTAGGCTGGAGAAGACTCCTGTCCTTGATGTCCTCCTGTGTCTTCTACCTGCCTCTTTTGCTCTGAGGGAGCTCCTCAACTATGTTCTGTTTGTTGTCTGTCTACTTTTTTTCGGGGTTTATGCCATTGTCTTCATCATCTTGTAAAGGACATTACTTCAGTTTTCGGAGGACGCTGTGTGCGAGCTGGGCCTCCTCTGTCTTGACTGGTCGCCCTTCGCCATTACAGGTGAACTGGTGGAGACACAGAAGCCTGCTGCATTCAAAGAAGGCCCACGGCGTCAAGCAGTCGTTGACGTTTCCAGGCGACAGGAACCACGGGATGGTCCCGGGACTGAAGCCTTTCTCTGAATACAGTCTGCAGGTCATGGCCTTCAACGGGAGGGGTAATGGTCCCGGGAGCCACCCTCTCACCTTCAAGACACCAGAGGGGGGTAAGAGAACAGGATGGCCACAAGTCACTGGGGTATCACATTTGGGGTCCATTTTGTTTCAATTCAGTCAATTCAGAAAACTGAAATTCAAATTCACGCCATGAAAAAAAGGCCAATATGTTAAATGAGGAATTTGTATTTTCTCAGTTTAAATTAATATAATTGACACCAGACCTGTGGGGTACAAATATTGGCAAATTAACGGAATAAAAAAATAAAGTTATTCTATTCTATTCTATCACCTGCTAGCTTTTTTAATGCTTCCTTTGTTTTGGCAGTTCCTGAGAAAAGCCCCTATCTGAGAGCCACCAACGTCCAAAAGGACTCCCTCACACTAGTCTGGACACCCCCCCTGGAAGCCAACGGCATCCACACAGGTTACCTCCTGCAGTACCAGCAGAGTATGTACCTCCGTGCAGCCGCTCTCACCGTGCCCCGTGTGATTACAAAGAAAACATCCCCGCCGTCATCATTCACTGTATCTCTGCCCCCGGGGCTGTTGCCAGCGAAGCTCGGATCTCGCTGGGCTTTATCGCTGTACCCCTCCGCCCTGCCGAGCGCTCTGTGCTGAATTGTGAGAAATCAACAGCTTTAAGACGATGGCTGATGCTCAGCTGTTACATCATGCGACGGCCAAAAATGCATGTAGCGTTACGGACAACGGAGTGGATTAATGGTTATGGCGGCAAGCTTTCGACCAGGAGGTCGTGGGCCTGGCGAAAAAAAGATTGAGAGAGCAGTAACTAGTGCAGCTGGATGTCTCTAATGATGCTATTTTGTGCTCCTCAAGGGACTGTAGCATAGAGAAAACAGCGCAACATGTGGCAATGGGCTTTCAGCACATTGGATTTCCTGATCTAGTCTCAGCTGGAATGACTTGGTGGTGGCGGGGGGGGGAGGGGTATGAAACGTATGGTATATGACATCCTGTCTGAGATGACTACAGGTGGCCAGTCATGGTGACCTCAGTCCTAATTGCAGATTAGCTTAACAGACATGCTGTTCAGACACATTCCTGCCAATTACATTGATGCATATGCAAATCCTCCTTGTTTATTGACGTCATAGGAGATCCGTGCTATTTGCATCTGATATTGGTGCTGCACACAAGGGCTGCATGTCACACTCTGTTCTAGCAGATAAGACGTTGTCTTTGTCCAATCGTTGCGAAGTGTTTGAAGTGGGATTTTTTAAGTCCCCTTGAAGGAAGTCATGTGTGAAATGTTGAAGATAATGTCGGCAGCTGTCAGCGTGGCTTCCATGGCACCAGAGGAATTGAACGCAGCTGCACACAGCTGTTCAAAAGATGAACCCAGCTCCAGAAAGGGCTTGCAGAGTTAATATCACACCGCTCTCACATAACCCTACTGTAACACTGAAGGCTAGCAAGGGAGCGTAGCCAGTGAGGCAATGCTAGTGGAATGCGTGATTTTAACCTTTTCATACTAATCACCACTAGGTCTCAGTCATACTTCCATATTGCCTCTGAAACAATGTGGGTGTGCTTAATGTTAGTTAATTAGTTTTCTGGTACAATGTAACTGAGGTGTGGAATGTATGTTAATAATCCATATGTCCATGTTAAGTCAATGACACTGAGGAAGTGGGAGAGCTTCAGACGGTGAACATCTCCAGCCCCGACACCACCAATTGGGTACTGCAGGATCTCGAGCCGGGCAGCCGTTACAAGTTCTACCTGAAATCCTGTACCAAGGTGGGCTGTGGCACCCCTGTCAACGAAGAGGGAGCCACCACCCTGGAAGGTAAGTGACGTGGGTCATCGTGTCTTTCAGGACCTGGCAGAGGGCAGATTTGATCCCCATGGTGGGGAGGATTGGGGTGGGGGGGTGGGAGTGGGCAGCACAGGGCAGTTTTGGGGGCAACCCAGAAAAAACAAACCAGAATGCATCTTAGAGATCCCATACTGCCAAGCATCTCATATTTCCATCCACGCACTGCTTTATGGGTAAGAAATATCACAACTGAGCGACTGAGCTTCATTTGTCATTGTCACCAAAGAACAAGTGCTTATTGATTTGAAAGTGAAAACCAGCCATGAAGCAATCGGTTGGGGGGTGGGGTTCGTTTGGTCATAGAAACCACAAATCCTGATTTCTTTTTAGATAAATATCAATAAATAATAAAAATAGCTTTAACATACATGCTGTTCATTTTTTAAATAAAATTTTTTTAGTACTTCAAATACGATCTGTTTTTAATGCACACATATATACCATAGTAATCCTCGGGTGTACATCAGGGAATCGCTACAGGCACAGATGACAAGGTCCAAGCCAAATGCCGTATTTCTGTATGATCTTCGGTACTTGATTTCATACACTGCCCCATTTGTATCAGATCTCTACTTTTGCTTGGTAGTGTTCTGTCACTATGATGTATGAGCTACTATCCCACAGCCAGTGTGTTTTCACCCTCTGTGGAACCTGCTGTTGATAGTCATGGCGATGTGTGTTCAATATGGTTTGGGAAGAAAAATGTCACTCTGGCTAGAGAAAATGGGAGTGATAGTTATCCCCGCCCTCCTAACCGACTCGTTTGTGATGCATCACGTTTGCTCTTCTCCCTTTCTGAAGACGTCTCTTCAACCACAGCTGTGGCACCCACTGTCGACCTCAGTATGTAGATTCCTTGGTATTGTAGAAGTAGAAGAAGAGAATCACATATGCTAACATTTGATAACCCTAATTTTACTAATTGTCTCCTCAGGCATTTTTAAAGTATGAAAAATGAAAACGCCAAATCCACAATTCAAGAATTGTACTTTACACATATTGTGTGAAATAATGTTTATGCCAGAAATCATTCATTTTTAAACTATCATTATGCTGTACAAACAATAATTGCGTTTTAAATATGCCTGCTGGAATAATTATCATATAGCTTAGTCTATTAAACATAGATAATAACCTACTTTGTTAGATCTCTCGTTGTAGCTGTAGTACCCAGAAAGATATCTGTGATACAGTACCTCTCTGGATTAGATTATGAATCATTAGTGATGTTTCTTTATAACCCCCCGCCCCCCTTCTATTGTATGCATACTGTATAAATGCATGTATACTATCGGAACATTAGGTACTAAATAATAGAACGAGAACAATAATTATAATTATTGTGCCAATTCCAATTAATGGAAAAAACAGTAGCATTGTTTTACTGAAGGCAGTTGTGGGTTGCAGATAAGCTTTTGTGCTGTGCAGTGCCCCGTGTACTCTTACCATATATTTTACATATTATGTTAGAGAGAGAGAGCGAGAGAGAGAGAGAGAGAGAGAGAGAGAGAGAGAGAGAGAGAGAGAGAGAGAGAGAGAGAGAGAGAGAGAGAGAGAGAGAGAGAGAGGATGTGCTTTGGTGGAGGTCTACTCTGAGCAGCACTGTGGTAGGAGTGCACACTGTTCTGCTGGAGTGATCAGCAGCCTGCTATTGGCTCAGGGAGCACTGAGCTGAGCGAGCTGAAATTTCACATAATTCTCTGGGGAAATGAAAAAGGCCCAATGTTTTTATTTATTTATTTATTAAATCCTCAGAATGACTACAAATACCTATCACTGATACCACCGCTGTTATACTGCTGCTACTTCAACTACTATTATAGCTGTTAGAGGACAATGTGTAGTAGGTGGTGTTGTAGCAAGTAAATATTTGCACATATAAAACATCCAATTGCATTACAATGACCTGCCTTGCTTCACTTCATGGTGCAATATTGTCCTTGTCTACTGCAGTGTGTTCTTGCCCTCAGCAATAAGAAATTCATTACCCCAGTTTATTATCTGACACAAATGCCCTAATGTTTCAAAAAAGATAAAAAAGGTAGATAGAACTGATTGTGCTTATAAAAAATGAGTTGGGTAACTTAAAATTATGGCAAACCCAGATACTCATTGTCCTTCATTACTGAAAATGATTGATTTTCAAACAGCAACAGACATTGATAGGCAGATGAAGATGTAAGGGATTAAATTTAGCATTTGGTGTGATATTTAGTAAGTCTATGACAGACAATCATCTCATAATAATCATTATGTGCTCCTCTTGTGTCACACAGTTCAAACTATGAATAATTCATAATCAACCCTCTAAATAGGTTATTGGAAGGAGAAAATATCCTCCCCATATTTAACCAGAATTAAGTACAATATCCAGACAGAGAGGCAAAACTTTGAGACTTTTTGAGTTAATATACATGCATTTGTAACTTTAATAAGATGGGCTTTGCTTCTCATTTTATTTGTAGTATATTTCTAACATTCTTTGCTAATCAGAGCAAGTTGCTAATCGTTTACACCGATGTGTCTTCGTACTTCGACGTCACATAAGTGCAACACTAAACCTCCCCCCTCTCTGAAATCACATAATCTCAAGATGTTTTTTTCTTTCCAGGGCAGTTCTCCACACCCTCCTCTCCAAGTACTCCCATCATATCTCCTGTGGCTAATGCCACTCTTTCATCTTTAGGTATAATGCTGCATCCATGCATTCATATTGTGACACATGCAAGAGTGAAAATTAGATACAGTAAAAAAATATATAAATAAAAAATTTATTTGCATAGAGAATGCAGACCCCTATCCCTCCATCTCTTGTATTGACAATTAACCAGGCGATTGTTAATTGGTTTCAATATGATTGATCCTGGTGTGGATTAAGACTATTGGCACAGGATTCTAGTTGTGGGTGCACTCTACATTTTGTGCAAATTTACAATAATGCAGACCAATTGCTTTAAAGTATATACTATATGCACACAGACGTGCATGTAGGCATACAGACACACGAGCCGTATCCAGGCACACAATGACATTGAGGGAGCGGATAAAAATGTCTTCTTCGGCGCTACGTTATGACAAAAGAGGGAACTTGATCATGAAAACATGACACAAATGTACATTTATATTATACCCCAGGAATGTTTTCCTTAAATATACTTTCACCAGCTGGAGCCTCACTCTGAGTTGTTGTTTCAGGGTGTCAAGGTTTTTATTTGGTTGTTTTCTTTGCCTCTGGGTGTCATTGTTAAACTGAAAATGTAATCAACTGCTCCCAGATCAGGTGATATTCTGTCACAATGCATAAATTGTAGTGGTGTGTAATTCACAGGAATTCATTTGCCAGACCTCAGTATTATTCCTCTGCAGGCCAGCATATTCACCCCGGGGGATGGGGGGTTCACAACAATTCAGAGTTGCAATCAAGTGAATAAATAACAAGAGGGAGAGAAGACGGGAGAGCGTTTGCTAGCTCATCTGAGACATGTGAATTTGAACGGTGTGCTCTGTGGATGTGAGTGCTGGCAGGGAGGGCGTCGCGAGGCCGAACCTGATATAAGTGTATAAGTAGGAGCTGTGGAAAGCTGTAGATCAGAATATTGCCAGTGCTCTCAGTGCCCCTATTAGTGAAATTCCCTGACATGGGAGAGCCATCCTTCAGAATGTGTCACCGGGCTGCTCCCCGCTGTGGCTGAAGATGCTTTCTGTGGGATTTAATAGCAGTCTGAGCAGGGGAATGACAAATTCTCCAGCCCAGGGATATTTTTAGTCCTGGCCCCAGTGATGCAGGTTCGAAAAAGCTCCTCTACCTTCTCAAAGAAACTAGCAATGAGTTTAATAATGATAGTTACAACTATGTGCACCTGACTGGCATCTTCCCGTCTGTATTTATAGCTCTAGGGACAAAGAAGTACCTAGGTAATGAAGCATCTTGGATGTATGGTATATGACCCATGGTAAAGGAGAAAATACATTACGCAGATTTAGCCTATAATGGACTATAGTCTATAGGTCCGTATAATAATCTATATTTGTTTACCATTTTTCAAAATGCTCCCTACATCCATTCACAACAGTGCTGTTCAACTCCAGGTCCTGACAGCCACAGTGTCTGCAGGCATTTGTTCCAACTATGCACTACACCACCTGATTTTACAAATTATTTTACCTCCTGTTTCAGGAAGTAGCTCATTAGTGATATCAGATGGTGTAGTGTGTGGTTTGAGAAAAAAACCTGCAGACACTGAGGTCCACAGGACCTAGAGTTTAGTAGCCCCACTTTAGAGCTTGACATTTCAATCTTTAAACATCTAATCATTCCTTTTTTTGCAATTATACATTTATTTTTTTACAGTACTTTGGCATTGTTATGAAAACATATGCAAGTGACATAATGCATGTCTCCATTTTATTTTATAATCCATAATTTACATTGTTGACACTGCTATAGATAGTGCAGGCGTGCATGTCGACACTATGAAAAGGTTAGGAATGCTTATGGGTATGGCTGCAGAGACTTGTCTTGCAAAGTGATATTGTGTACAGATGTGACATTGTTGACCCTAACACTAACTAAACTTGTATTTTATTTAAAAGGATGCCACATCCAGCCTAATGTAGTAAAATGTTCAGTTAAGCTCCAATGGAGATACTGAATCCCTATTGGACTCATTTGAATTAAGTTCAATTCAGAGTGAGCATTTTACTGGGCAGGATCACTTGTGAAAGATTGAGCATCTGCAGCCAATGCCTTCAGCCAAAGGAACATCACACTCCCAATGAGAGTTATTTTTGAATAGTTTCTATGGGTGTGGTTTCTATCTCTTTTTCACTAACCCTCTCTGCCCCTTCTTTCTTCTCTTGTCTGTCCATCAGTTCCGACCCTGTTCAATATTAGCTCCTCTGTTAGTGACAAGTTTGCAAAAATCAGCTGGATTCCCAGGAGCGAGCAAAAGGAGTCAGAGTTTTATGTTGCGTATATGAAAAACCGTAAGCTCATCTTATTTACTTGAATTTAGTCAAACAGTTGCATCTTATCTAAAGTTAGGCAAACTATGTATTAATTACATGAGTGTTTGTACAATCAAGTAGAGGTCTGCATCCTGACCAGAGCCTGACGGGGCCCGAAGGTCTGCTGTGATTTAGTTTATTCGGCTTATTTTTACCTCTGTGAAGTTGGGTCAAGATCGAATACGGGCCTATAGACCTTTCTCACATAAGCGCTGCTAACCTGGATGTTTACTAATACAAACCACAATTCCAACAAAAATTGCGACGGTATCTAAAATGCAAATAAAAGCACAAAGTACTATGTAAATTTTATTTTCATAGATTTCATTGAAAATAGTACAAAGAAAATATATTTGATGTTTTACCTTATCAACTTTATTGATTTTTAAATATATGCTAATTCCGAATTTGATGCCTGAACCACGTTCCAAAAAAGTTGGGACAGGGGCAACATAAGACTGGAAAGTTTGTGGAATGTTCAAAAAACACCTGTTTGAAACATTCCACAGGTAAACAGGTGAATAGGTAACAGGTGATGCTTTCATGACTGGGTATAAAAGGAGCATCCACGAAGACTCGGGCGTTTACGAGCAAGGATGGGTCGAGGTTTGCCACTTTGTGAAAAACTGCGCGAGCGAAGTCCAACACTTTAAAAACAAAATTTCTCAATGCACGATTGCAAGAAATTTAGGGATTTGACCATCTACAGTCCATAATATTATTTTAAAAATTCTGAGAATCTGGAGAAATTTCTGTGCGTAAAGGGCAAGGCCAAAAATCTATATTGAATGCCTGTGACCTTCGATCCCTCAGACGGCACTGCATTAAAAACCGACATGCTTCTGTAATGAATATAACCACATGGGCTCGGGAATACTTTGGAAAACCGTTGTTAAAACTCTACTACGCAAAGCGTATGCCATATATCAACAACATCCAGAAACGCAGCCGACTTCTTTGGGCTCAAGCTCATCGGAGATGGACTGACGCAAAGTGAAAACGTGTGCTGTGGTCTGACGAGTCCACCTTTCAAATTGTTTTGGAAATAATGGACGTCTTGTTCTCTGGGCCAAAGGGGAAAAAGACCATTCCGATTGTAACCAATGTAAGGTTCAAAAGCCAGCGTGGTATGGGGGTGTGTTAGTGCCCATGGAATGGGTAACTTGCACATCTGTGAAGGCACCATGTATGCTAAAGGGTACATATGCATTTTGGAGCAACATATGCAGCAATATAGATGATGTATTTTTCAGGGACGTCCCTGCTTATTTCAGCAAGACAATGCCAAGCCACATTCTGCACGTGTTACTGCTTCGTAGTCAGAGAGTGCGGGTGCTAGACTGGCCTGTCTGCAGATCAAACCTGTCTCGCAAAATACGACAATGGAGACCCCGGACTGTTGAGCAGCTGAAGTCATATATCAAGCAAGAATGGGGGAAAAAGTCTGCTTTCAAAACTACAACAATTAGTGTCCTCAGTTCCAAAACGAGTGTTGTTAAAAAGGAAAGGTGTTAAACATGCTTTTTTAGACACAACTAGGCATCAAGGCATCAAGTTTATAATGAGCGTATATTTACAAAAAACAATAAAGTTGATTAAACATTAAATATCTTGTCTTTGTACTGTTTTCAATTGAATACAGGTCAAAAAAGATTTGCAAATCATTACACTGTCCCAACTTTTTTGGAATTGGGGTTTGTAGTAGCGTTGCAACACTTCTGCCAGCTGTTAACAATTCCGCCAGCTGATAATAATAATAATGGCACAAAGCTTCCAGTATTTGTAGTGTACAGTTATGCTCAACTAGCAAAATAAAGCAGCTGTATTTGACAGCACAGGAGTGAAAAATGTATTAAAGCTTGCTGGCTAGCCTGTTCTGATCATTATGAACATTAATGAACAAGGAATTCGCTTCTGTGCTGTTTATTGCAGGGGTGCAAGCGACAAACTTATTAATGTCACATTTAACCGAATGAAAAACGTTTTAAAAAGCTCAAATATGGCCATTATAATTTGCTAGTTGAGCATAATGGTATACTACAAAAAATAGAAGCTTTTTTCAAGCCATCACAAAGATGGTATGTGATCGCAAGCACCTTCATAGCAGCTTTCCTGCAGGAAACGCTGCATTAATTTCTATTCTGCTGTATGGTGTTCAAATTTGGGTAGAGCTCATCTGGCTGGTTCGGGTCGGGCCATAAAGACGTTGGGAATTTGTGGGCTCGGCCCTCATTTCTAGCCCAATGCAGACCTCTACAATCAAGTCCTTTTTGAAAATGAAAATAAAAATTTAAATAAGCCTGTCTAGATATTAAATATTCCATCTCCAAAAAAAGGGAAACAATTTTAATATTAAGCATAAAAGTAGTTTATTTTAGATGTTTCGCATCTGTTTATATAGTGACATTTTGACAATCCTTAACATTCTTAAATGCTGGTAAAAGAAGGAAAGAAAAACTAACACTCCCTGATTGTGCACCTTCTGTAGGTAAAGGTAACTGGAAGATTTCAGACGCAGTAAACACATCTAAGAGTTTCCACATCATTGAGGGGCTCGAACCCGGAACTGTGTACACAGTGCGGCTTATGACTAAGAACTGGGTTGATAATTCTAGTATTTTTGAAGATGTTATCAAGACCAGGGGTACAGGTGAGAAGTGAAGGGTGTTTCAAAAAGAAAAATATTTTTTAAAAATGCATTTATATATGAAGATATTTTGTATTTACAATATGAAAAAAATATGCAGACAATATTTGGGGTATTCAGGAGATTGTAATAGATGGACATTTGGTTTCTGGTATATTTCTCATGATAAACATAGAGTGGAATACTAAATTAGATATTTAATTAATTTTCAGTTTTATTGAGCTTTGTGTTTACTTTACAGAGACCTTGTGTCTGTGTAATTACATATCATGTGAAAATGCTGTGTAAGTACACTTTGTTACTCTTGACTGCATTGAATACATAACCATTTAATTTTAAATGTTTCTCTATAAAACATAGTATTTACAAGAATAACACATACTATTCTTATTATAAGGCTTATATTATAATGCCATTTGAATGGCTGTTAATGCAAGCTGAAGCAGCTTCCTTCCTCCTGCTCGTTGCCCTACTCTTGAAAAGTTTGTGATATCCAAAGATTTTTGATCAGCTAAAAAAAAATGCTGCTTGGCTCCTATCGTTAAAACCTGAGCTCTGCCATCACAACTTGAAAGGTCCACCACCAATCCAGTATCAAATAGCTGTTCACATTCAATATCACATATTTATATCGACGTGGCTCAGAAAAGATTGTTTCACGCATTTCTGTGTTGATTGTTGGCGCTATAACAACAATGATTTGTTCTCAATAGGTCGAGCCAGCATGCATGAAGGAATATCCACGCAAGGATGGTTCATCGGCGTGATGAGCGCGGTGGCATTGCTCACGCTCATTGCTCTAATCGCCTGCTTCGTCAACAGAAGCAAAGGGGGGAAGTATTCTGGTGCGTACTCTACACTGGCGCATGCCACCTGCCCTCTTGTGTGTGCTGTCAGTCCTCCACTACTGTGTATATTCTATTTGCAGTACATCCTTCAGTTTAGGCTTCGGAAAGGCATTCATCTCCGGTGTCAACACCGCTATCACCGAAATCCAGACTGAAAGTAGTGCCTTTATCTTTCTGAAGAGCCTGCGACAAAAAATTACCCGTGGATCCAAACTTCATTAATATGGAATCTAATCTGTTTCTTTTCAGCAATTTTTTCAAACTTCTTCTTTAAAGTATTCGGGATTGATAGCATTTAACGCAAACTGTTTTTGCATTCCTATTTTGGATAAATAAGCATTCAGAATATTTATTTGTGCGCGCGCACACACACACATACACACACACACACACACACACACACACGCACACACACACACACACACACACACTGTAATATTTTACCATGTACATAGAATTTCAATTTCAAATTCTTCGCTTTTTATTCCTTCATCCATAAGCACCATGGTGATTAATGCCAGTCAGCTCCATTGGGAAGCTGTAGAGCCTCACAGTTTGTTCCACTGTAAGCTAGCTTTTTTTTTTTTACTGCGTTACTGGGTCCCTGTGTTCTTTCCACAAAGATTATTGCTAGGCATGTCAAACAGACAGGCCTAGATCACACGGCTTTGTTTCTCTGTCTTCACCTGGAGACGCCTCCAGCGCTTCCTCCACCATTCGTCTCCCCCCCTCATCAGACATTAGAACTCAGCCGCACGAAAGATTGGTAGCCTCGTACCCGCAAGTGTTATTGACGGGACTTGCTGAATATATTACTACTGCACTGCTGCAGAATTTCCTTGAACTTCTCACATGTAGTTTCAATGGCACACTTTATGTCTCGTACAAAAACATTTTTGAATGTTTGCACAAAAAGTTCTTTGAAATAATTACACATGAGTATGATGCTCATTACGTTAAGTGTTAGCAATAATTTTTTTTAAAAGCTGGGCTTGAGCATTATAACACAACTCTTTCTCCTTTTTTTACATACAGTGAAAGAGAAGGAGGATCTCCATCCAGACCTTGAGTCACAGGGAATGAATGATGACACATTTTGTGAATACAGGTAAAGACCTGCACACTTTGTCTGTGTATCGACTGGTAAAAAAATAAGCACGTGCAAATATGCATTACTCTGTGTTTACATAATCTTGTTTCTGCATTTCTTTCAACCTGAAAGCAAACCTCACATGCATGAGTTTTACAAGGATCCCCACAGGCATCAGTGTTCAAGACATTATGGGATGAGTGACCTCTGAATGTAGGTAGTAAGCAACAGCGGGCAATGTGCTGTTGCTTACATGTCACATGTTACATGTGACATTGTAGTTCTGATGTATTTAGTGCTTGTCATTTAGATGTGGTTGTAGCACGCAGTAGGATGTGCCGTCTCATTGTGAAGTGCTTATTAACTGCTGTTGGATAACACCCTAAATGGAGACCTCCCAAAGCACAGTGGGAGGGCAAAAAGTGGCAGATCTCCAGGGCAGTGTTATTCCATTAATACTCCTTCAATCCAAGCTTCAGTGAACGAAGTACGGTGAGGGTGGGGGGGAAAAAAAGGCTTTGCATTGCTGTCACAGCTCAGAAAATGCACTCTTACGACTCAAAAAACCACTAAAACAGGAGACAGCGCTAATGAAATCCGATGGCAAATGACTACTGGTACTGAATCGGTTATACACAGTGTCTGTCTGACTCCCTGGAGATTGCAGGTTCAAATCCACACAGTTACACTTCTTCTGTCATGAGCCATACACGGGATGAGATTTGTTGTCAAAATAAAAATGCGCGGACGAGGTAACTGGAAACCCCCTAGCTTAATAGCGGCCTTTGTGCTGAAGCATTTGAGCCAATGTGTCTCGTAGGTCAGCAGTAGACAGAGTGAGAGGTCACGTCACGGACTGTTCCGCAGTGTCTGTAACTCGACCTTAAAGACCTTTAGCTCAATATTAAGAGCTGTGTAATTAACACTGAGGCGATGCAGCTAACTCCCTTCCCTTATTTGTACCTGCAGTGACAATGATGAAAAGCCTCTGAAAGGAAGCCTGCAGTCTCTCAGCGGAGACATTAAGGCGGCGGACAGCGGGGACAGCTTAGTGGACTATGGAGACGAGGACGGGCAGTTCAACGAGGACGGGTCCTTCATTGGGGAGTATGCCAGCCACAAACAGAGGGAATCCATGGAAGTCAAAGGAATGACACAAAGTGCAGCCTGAGGGAAAGGGAACTTAATCCATCTTTAGGACAACACTGTAATGCAATTTGTGGTAAAGGGAAAAATAGAGAGAAAAAAATGGCTTAATCAATGTGAAGCACAATTTCGAGTGAAAATGAATGTGTTTTGTTCAGCCACACTGCCACCTTGACTCTGAATGGCTCAGCGCCTGCACACTGTCAAACATTTGTGATCATTTCAAATTTATCTGGGGGTTGTTTTGTATTACAATGGATCACTTCAGACCTGTGGATCCAGATCATTCATTCAAATGCAACGGTTTGTACTCTACTCAAATGTAAAAAAAAAAAACTTTAAAAAAACTGCACACACATACACACGTACTCACCCACACACACACACACACCCACACACACAGACATACACTCACCCACACACTCAGACACACACACACACACACACACACACACACACATATCCTCTCTTTTTTATCTGCTATGCAGTAAGTTTTTTTCCCCTCTACTTTCTCACGCTCATTTCATTTTTCACTTCACAGCATGCAAGTGTACGTGGATATATGAACTCAGCATTTTTCTGCCGCAGCAAATGTTATTAGTTTGTATTTCAGGCCCAGACATTAAATGCAATGTACTGTGTGTATAAAAGTTGTTTACTACTACTAAATTATTCCCCCGTAAAGTGCTACATACTCAAAGTTCTAGACGAGCTAAGTCAGTGGGAAAAAAAATAATAATACAAAAAATAAACTACCATAATAAATGCACTGATTTGTAGCAAGGAGTAAGCATTCTCAGTGAAGGAAATTCAAGATTATTTTATAAGATGCAGGCAGAACTTATGTGATTCATATATTTTTCGTTTTTGCCTACTTTAATATTTTTATTTCACATTTTTTTTTATCTAGCTGTACATATTATATAAAACAAAGGACATACCGATATTCATTTTATTTGTACAGTTAGTTGGGTCTGTTGCAATGAAATTAGGTAAATCATACGAATACTGATGTTGTATTCACGTGTAGGTACATACAAACTTCAATCATACAACAGCACCTTGCCCTAGATTATCACTAATGTCATTTGAATTGCCACAAACCAGTCCACCAATCCACAAACCAATCCACCTGCCGTGATAGAGGACACTTTCGAGTTGGAATCCAATATGACTGCATTGCAGTGTGCCTTTAACTTTGGTATTTTAACAACACAAAGGTTATTCTAGTCATTTCCATCACCATCAAGTTTTTTTGTATTGTAGTACTTTGAGAACTCAAATCATTGCATTTGGTCCAGAGGTCAATAGGTTCAGAATACCGGTCAGCACCTTTACTCCCTGTATTTGGGATTCATTTTGCATGTGTACAGATTGCATTTTTAATACACGTACCAAAATTGTACTATATTGGTTGTATTCATTGCAATTGACCCTTTCAGTTTTTGTGTTTTATTATTTTTATTCAGTTTTTTTTAAATTGTCAAACAGTAAAATACCCATACCAAGGCCTCAGGGAAGATATTATCTTAATTCTAGAAGCTCCCAGGTGCTTTCTATGTGGGTAAATAATAGTACCTTTTTATCTTTGATATTGATATTTCATATCCAGACACGCACTAATGTTGCCATAATGACCAACATGTAATTAAACTCAGTATATCAATACATGTAATTTGATATTCATGTTAAAAAAGAAAGAAAAAAGAAAACATTTTTCAAGATGCATGCTGTTGTGATTGTAAAAACCACGAAAAAAAAGTTTTGTACAGCTTTGGAAATTAAAAACAAAAAAGTGCAGTATTCAGTGGTCACTGCAAAGCTCTGTGTTTATAAAAAAATGTACTGTATTGGGATGTAAATAAGAAATAATTTACTCCGTTTCTTTTTACTCTTGCGTGTCAATATCTTTGTGTGTCAAGTATGCAATTTGTTTGCCTGCATCTCTTCCCTGCTTAATTAATAATAATAATAATAATAATAACATTATTATTATTATTTCCAGTTAGGGATTGCACAGTATTGAGAAGAAAGAAGAGACTGGACTTATACATGTGGGCTTATTTATGAGTGTTGTCCTTTTCCTATAGTGGTTACACTCAAAATGTACGCTGGTACCATAATGCAGAGAGGATATACACCACACAGTGTGGAACTCCAGGGTGATGCCTGCTATTGAAAATTCCAGTGCACTGAAGTGAGGGTCAATATCAGGGTGTAAATACCACCTTTTGAGTTTCAAACACATGCCATGGTGCACTGGAGACAAAGAATGAACAATTTAATTATATCTTAAATAAATGTCAAATAATTTTTTACCTATAGTTTCTAAACATTTTGCATCCAGATCAGCTGACTTAAAACAGTTTGTGTGTGAGTGCGTGTGTGTTTTAGATTACATAGTTTTGTTTTTTTTCCGGGGGGGGGGGGGCTTTGTCTTTGCTGGCCCATATTGTGTGTGGTTGTGTGTGTCTGTTTGATTCAGCCTAATAAACACACACACACACACACCCCTCACTTTGGGTTAATTGTTTTGACCTGGGTGCCAGCGTTGATTTGTGGATAATTTAACTTGGGTAATAACTGAAACTAAACAGGAATAAGAGAAACGATTAAATGGATCAGTAGAACTAGAACAGAGGGTGAAATTCACTGTAGAGGCCTGCAAATGAGGGGCCATTTTCAGACAAAGTGCCCAAATCGAATTTAAATTGGCCTGAACATTATAAATAATGTAAAATGCAGGTCACAGTATGCATTTGCCCAGGAGGCCTCATGAAACCTCACCTTGTGTAGCACTGGGACAAATGGATCTTCTAAATGCAGAGAAAAAATGGATCCCACATCATAAATCTGTGCCTACATCACCTACTGTGGGATAGTGCAGACATCCATGTCTCTCCTTTAACAGTTAAATGTGCTCATCACTTTTACGGAAAATGGTTTTAATATAATCTCATAAAATCAAGCCCAATTCGCCGTTCAGGTCACCCGATGCATATCATTACTCAATAAGAAGAAATACATACAGTTTAAAACCAATGTATCATTTTTCTACGTGTGGACTGCCTTGAACTTGTGTCAAGTTTAACACTGATTCATTTTAATAGTCTATATGTTGACTTTTATTCATTACATAGCTGAAATTGTCTTTAAATGAGGCTAAACATTGAGGACGAGCGAATTTATGTAATGTAGTTAATGGCGTTTCATTGTCTTTTTCCTTGCAGTGTAATGTGCTGTTGTTTTGGAGCAATTAAAAAAAAAACATCAAAATTGGCTTTTTTACTAACAGACTGTGACTCTCCGAAACTATATAGCACTGTATAAAGTTCCTTTAAAGTGCTGATCAAACAGTAGATATGCTGTTTTACAGAATGTGGAAGTCCTGTACGAGTGACCTGTTGTAATCCACTGATACCAGTTGTGCCAATGTGAGAAAATCAATATAGATGGAAAAGAGAAAGTAAAAGCCAAGCCGAAAACACGGGCACAAAATTCCTGGGCTGTGAGCATGAAATGATAACCGACTACAGCCATCCAACCAGAATAAGAAATCTGTCACAACCAATCATATTAGACGAGGCTTTCCATTATGCTCTATCAGACTGACTATGTCTACATCGGTACATGTAATTAAGGGAATATTGTTACCATCAGACATATTCCAACGTGCTAAAATGTTTATAAAGATAGGTTACTTCTCATGCATCCACACCAAAGTCTATGTGTTTCTGCAGGGCATTTATGGTAAATCTAGGAGAATAGCCTCAGCCTAACACATTTATTCTGCAAATAGATTGTTCCCTAGGTTCCAGTGCTGGCCCCAGAAACTCACTTTGTATGAGTGTTTCATTCATCAACAGTCTTTTGTCCCCATATGCAGCCATTTTAAAAACTTGTATACATCCCTTTTTGTGTCGGACACAAAACGAGGCTAAAAATGACAGCCGTTTTGGAATACAATGGTGTGTGCGTGTGTGTGCGTCTATGAGTGTGTGCGCACATACAACACACAAGCACTTAAATAAATAAAAAAACGATTGAACTTTGTAACATTCATTCCTTTACAACTGAAATTAAAAAAACACTGTGTATATTTATATATAATCAAACATTAGTGCATTGAATCAGCTAGCTGAGTAGTCAACAAGAAAGAACACATTCTCACTACAGATCAGAATTAGTCACCTGGATTTCACCCCAAGATGCAAGTGGGTCTACAACCTCACCCTTGCACATGCAAGGCATTTGGGTGAGCTCTAACCAGTCTATCTTTCCTGAACTGTGGCTTTCAATCAAAATTACAGTGACAACGACAACCGCTATTCACTGTCAAATGCTTTGTGATTGGCTTCGATTGTAGACAGCTTCCTGATTTTGTGTAATTGAAAGCCATCTAAACTTCATCAAGACGATTATCTGCAAACAACGGTTTCATCGGTGAAGCATGAGATGACATTTCAAGTGTTGTAACACCTCAGCTTATAGCTTGTTGACAAGTATACAGTGGCCTTGTGGGACTGACATATCTAGCACATGCAGCAAACTCCCCCCTCAAACCGAATTGATGCTGAAATGTAGGCCATGCAGGACACGACGGCAACAGATGGGGATAAAGTCATTTTGTTTAAGCTGGCAGGTCACCGGGCCAAAGCGGGCATTTCCTAGTTTGAACACCGAGTGGCGCACTGCTTTGCTAGACAGTTGCCCCTTTCTGGCCTCATGCTGCAGTTCTCAACTGGTTCATCCACATATGCCACACAAAATGATTAAGCCATGTATACAGCTCCAAAGTCCCAGACATCTACCCTGATATCAGTCAGAGCATGAACCCTGGTACAGAGAGAAAAGACTAATAAGCAAAATGCTGTCCCTTAATGCGTTATTTGAATTCCAGTCAATGAAGTGCAAAGTGTTTAGCCTGAACCATGTATCTAAGGTTTTGATACATTGTTGCTAGTGATGGGTTCTGAGTTTTGTCCTATAAAAGTAATTATGCAGGTGTGTGTTTTGATCAATGATGTGGTGAAGCAGGTGAGCGCTGATCTTCGGACAAGCCTCTGCCCTCTCTGACCGGACATCTAGGTGCCATAAGTTATCGGGCATGACTAATGCCGTGGGTTGTTGACGAACAAGAGCATGTTATTTGGGAATATATGGGAGATATGCTTTCACAGATAATGTAAACATTTGCGTCAAACTCAAGGCCCCCCGAGGGTATATAAGCTTGGCTTGATGACCAGTGCGTGGAAGGTTACTGGACCGCAATTTGTGCTGTGTCTTGGTGATCTTCCCGCAGGCCGGTGTGATGTGCAACAAACTTTTACTCACTCTAGTATAGTATATGACAAGTGTTAACTGACTTACTGTCAAATAAAGTTGTTATCTATCAGGCCATATTCTCTGACATTCTTGTGAAAAAAATGTTTTCTTTAAATTTGTGAAATTTAAAGATAGCTTTTTAGAGCTAGCTAGCTTGTACAATAACGTACAACACTTAGATACTGGAATGTCAGGGTTTGTCCAAGCTGTACACAGACACACAAGTAAAATGAATAACAGTACTTTATTTGAATTTCATAAATAAAAACATACAGTATTAAACAAGTCAACTTTTCCCCCTGCATCAACAGCCTCCCTGATCCCACTAGACAGCACAGCAGCCCAACTACAGGTAAGCGTGCTCTGTCCACTCCGACAGCAAATCGTGTGAGACTCACTTCCCCAAAGAGACAAAATGACAATAATCAATGAAATTGCCAAATAGAACAGTAACCTGTCAACCAACAAGTCAAAACAAAGTCTAAATCAGGTCTTAAGATTCAATCATTTTATTACAGGAAAAACAGTCAATGAATAATGAATTGGAATCATACAGTCATTAATGAACGTTGGCTCACTGCTTATAATTTACAAAAAAATGGAAGACATTAAACCAGATGTTACATTGAAATTACCAGAAAAGAGTGAGATAAGCCTGAACATTCCAATTTCACCACAGCAGGAGTTTACACAACCAAGGAAAAACTTCTCTAAGGCTGTGTCTGCATACGACCCCTACACCCTTTTGAGGGTGCATATTTGAGTCCACTTAATCAAAAAGCTTTTGAGTGGGAGACTTGGGGTTCATTCCAATCGCTTACATTTACTCCTTGCATCCTTTTCTCGCGTCCTTTCCTCGCTCCTTAGCTCAATGGAGGACGAGAGAAAAAGATGCAAGGATCAGATACGTGGATGGAAGAAATGAGGCAACATGCATTAGGCAAATGGAATGTCCTTGCTCAATCAAGCGTCAGCGGCATATTATGCTCACGTGCTTACCTATAATGCTTTTTAGCTTCTTTTTTTCATGAATAAACGGTGCTTTTGTTAGTTATAATAAAGAATGCGTGTCATTATGAATTGGCGCTAGATAAAATTGCTTTTGTGTAGGGGTGTGCCTGCGACATGGCAGACGTAGAGGGGTAGATAATTTATACACGTCACGCGTTCCGAGAAAAGGCTTCCACAAAGGCTACACTTGTGCGTCCTCATTCCCAAAAATGTAGCGGTTTGGAATTTTTGATTTCCGGGTCAGGCGAGGACCGAGGAGAAGAGGACAGATAAAATAAGTGATTGGAATCCACCCTAGTTCTCACAAATGGGGGCACTTAAAATACCAGGATGAACCCCTTATTTCTGGGGTTTTGTTGAGGGAATTCAGAAACACAGGCTGTGTCCGAATACGACCCCAGTCCCCTCAGACCCCTATCTCCTATGTGCCCTGTCCCCTCACTTTGCAAGCAGTGTGCAAAACAAGTCCTGCAAAACACTTTCCAAACTAGTGAGGGGAGGAGCGCCAATCACAATGACAGTGCCACAGCAAGGCTTGGCTAGAAGTACAATAGACTGTTCAGACACTTTTTAGGCTATTGCAGTCAGTTAGTGTTGAACACGTTTGCACATATATTTTTTATCTGTCAAAATGACTTCAGGTCGATTGTATGAGCGGTAGTGGGGGACTGGAGGTGGGAAGGTGGGGAGTCATATTAGAATATTAGGATGCACCCCTGGTCACGAAATGAACTACATTTTGTCGTGAATCTCATTAACGCATGTGCCCCATGCATTAAGCCATTCACAAAGCCCGTGCACATATCACTCCAATCACACAAAAAACACAGATTATGTACATGTTCAACTAAAATGAACCAAACTCATAAATGAGAACCTCAAATGTCCAAACCGAGCGAGAGAACCAACGGGACCCTTCTCTCGCACAGTGTTTCCCCAGCACTCTATCTTCCTTTAACAGGTGAGCTTTTTTTATATGACTGACCCAGCCCCCATTTCCAATCACCAGCAGGTGCCCCGCATCAGCGCCCACTAATTCAATGATTAACTTGAGATGGTCCTGATGAGCCCTCCAGAGGCCGTCTCAAAACTCACGGAAACCTCTGACAGAAACACTGATGATGGAGTGTGTCCATCAACATGACTCTGTTTCTCCCCCTAGTGGGGGTTGTGCATATGTTAATGTCCCTGGGATATACTATTGCCTGTGCACACAGTTGCCTTGAATGATTCCATAAAAACTGTATGACAAGAACATAATGCAACACCAGTATGTGAAAATGTGTTTGACAAATATGTTACCAGCAATGAATCTGAAATTATTTCATTGCATTGCAGTCAGAAATAATGGAGATAATATATAGCCTAATCTTTCTATGTCCAGTCTTTGATTTACTGCAGGAATGGAATGAAATGAGAAGTCATGCTTCAGTGAAGCATGTACAGTCCACTGACACAAGGAGGTGGAGAGCCATGTTGAGTGAAATACTATTACTCAGATAAATATAGTTAATTGAGCAAATCATGACAAGAGTTTATTGAACAATACATCATTTTACTTTCATTTCAGAAGAGTGACTTCAAGTGACCATCTCACATCTATAGGTAGAGGTGTATCAGCACCTCCATGTGGAAAATGGGCCGGTGCTTGTGGGTGCTGGATGGTATCTCCCAAAATAATTTTCACCTGTGTTAAAATAACCAGGTGTACGGTAATGGACGTAACAAGAAGCCACATCAGTCACATCTGTAGGGAAAAATGTATTTCCTGCTTCAGTGTTCTTGGTCACCTTACACAATCAGCTTTACTCAATGATCAAGGGGGGTTAGAAAAAAAGCCTGATGACGACGGCACCGCTAGGGTGTGAGATGAGAGGTAGCCGTTTGGCGACCAGTCAATATAACATTTAGAAAACGGATAGTTCCGGGATGCAGATTGGTCAATACAGCATTCCAGCCGTGTTAAAACACACAATATAAAAAAGCTATCACACGACATATCTGTTCACTTTACTGTGTAACGTTTCTTATAGCCTAATATCACTGCGCACCATTAGATTAAACTATTGACAGGTTATTGGACTGACAACCATTAATGTTCGGTAAGCAGCTACATGAGAAAAGCATGAATAATAAATACCGTGCAACAAACTAAGACAATAATATGGACAGTTCTAACATTTTTAAAAATAACAAAACAGTTAATTCAGCTGTCTGCAAATTCTATAAAAAAGAATGGGGTATTGTTTGTGCCAAAAAGAAAAATATGCTTTGTACATTTACCTCATACCTAAAATGACAACATATGATTAGCTAATATGTCAATCATTTGTTCTTAACCTACCCTGTACAATAGTGAGTTAACTAGGCCGTGCACGACGTTCTAATGCCCAGCTACATCAAAAATTATGTTAAAAAGTCACATGAATTGTTCATGACTGTTCAGACTGCGGTCGTATAGCCAGTGATCAGATATGTATCGGATTTAGGACCACATATGAAAGTGGCCCAAATCAAAATCAGATTTTTGTGTCCACATTGCTCTGAAAAAATCTGATCTGTGTCATGTGAGCAAAAAAATCGGACTTGGGCCACATTTGCTTGGGCCAATGTGCATGTAGCCTTGGATGGATCCGATTACCACTAGAGAGCTTCGCGATGATCCACGGCATCCCCAATAACATGTATTTTTTAGTCCGGTTGTTAGGCAATGGTCATGGTTGTACGCGTCTCTTAAAGAGAATCTCCAGGCAAAGGCTTGTATTGTGCAGGACATTTGCAGCATTGTGCAAATATTAGTAAGGTTCACTGAATTATTTATATTTTTATTGCAAAAATTAAATAAAGACGTCTGCGGTTATTCATCATCCTAATAGATCACCTACTGCTTAACATAGCACTTATCAAGGCAATGGTAACATTATTGTAGGTGTGGCTTCAGAATATTTTGTAGACAAGACAGTTTAAGCCTGTCCATCAAGCTTTCAAGGAATCAGTCATTTATGGACATACAGTAATTTAAAACTAAACACAAAAATGTAAACACACAGCCATGAAAATACATACTAAAAAGCAAGTCTGTGAAGATAACCCATAGAAGGATTATCAAATACTTTGGTAGTATACGTCCACTGACACTGTTACAGGTTGCGTTTCACATAGCAAACATGGCTGCCTAAGTTTGGTACCAGAAACCTTTTAGAGGCTTAGTTCGACTTATTGCCTTTTTGGTCCTCTCCAAAGAACACTCAGCCTGCAGCTTTCCATCAGCCTTGAGTGTGGCTAATAAGCTAATCAAACTCACTGTTTGAGTGACCAGAGCGGCGGCGCCTGGCTCACAGCTGGCGTGGGGCTCTTCATGAGCACAGCGAGCGGAGCGATTTTCTCAGATCCAATCAAGCAAGAGCCACATTATCCACTGTGCTCCACTGTTCAGCTGACCTCCTGCAAGGGAATGTTCACCAGGCACTGGGGTCAGAAAAGCAAGAGGAGAATATCCAAGATTTCATTTTATTCCACATTTTTCACACTGTTTTCTCAGAACAAGATGAAAATAAAAGATGCTGACGATGATGCTGTATAGATGCCCACCTTGGTGCTGAACACAATATACTAAACTCCTCTTGATTTAAGCCGGCATGAACAGAATTAGTTTGAATTAAATTAAATTATTAAAGGCAATTCATATGCTATTAATGTTTTTCTTTATTTCCTCAAATTTGTGGTTATATATATATATACCTTCAATGAATATGTAGTACTATTTACTATTACTATGTGTCCTACTAACTTTTGTCTTTATTGTTGTTGTTGCTCTTGTTGCAGACCTGCTGTACGTGACTTTTGAAGGATATATTGCTCATAAACTGCAGGTCAGGGGGCAGAAATTTTGGATGTGCCAGAGAGAACTAAAAGTTTGAGAAAATTTTGGAATCATGAGAAACTCATCCCACTCGTCTGCTAAGTGGACTCAATATGGACTCAATGTACCACACAGAACCATTTTGAAAAGCAATGTGTGTTGGAAAACACTGTCATGATGAGGGTCTGGAGAAAAAATCAAGCATGTGGCCATCTGTCCAGCTGTCTTAAAGTGCTGTTCTAAGTTGGACATAGACTTAAGCCAGGTGCACAAGCAGGTGGTTCAGAGTTTCACAGATCCTCACATTAACAAGTGATGGGAGGCTAAAAAATATTTTTATTTAATAAACACGTGCAAAAAGTTTTCATTATAAAGTATAACAAACTTGCTTTTCCCAGTGATGATTTGTAAATGGTTACTTGCATGTGAAAATACTTATTTGTGTCTATTTGTATAATGTAAAACAAAGATAGTTTTTTATGAGCAACAATCCATTTTACATGAATAAAGAACAAATTGTGCTGAAACCCACCATGGATATGTATTTCAAAACATGCAGGTGGACACATTGACGCAACAATTTATAATAAATAAAAAAATAATATCAGCGGAACAAACAAATGTCTTAGCATGCTTGTATATCATATTATATTTAGATAGTGTGTTCACTCATAGCATGCACTTCCTTTTTTTCCAACTCTGTGATATAATATTAATAACTATAGAGAGTTTGGCTATCTTTAATTGACAGAAGAATGACAAGTCACCCTAATTTCAGTGGATGAAAATACAAAACAAGAATATTAATGTAGTGGTTCGTGGCTGTATGTTTTCTTTCTTTTTTTGCGGCTCTCGTCCTGCCTTCACGATTTGGGAATCTATCTGATTTTTTCCATGTTCCGTTTCGTGGTTTGCAGCCCTCATTATTGTTTTCACCTGCGCTTCTGCCTGCGGGGTACTTAAGTTCCTCACTTCCGCTTCTACTGTGTTTGTTTGTCTCACAACATTGCATTCGAGCCAGGTATAGCCAGGAACTAGCGACCTCCTGATATTAAACTCTGTTTATGTTCAGAGGGGACTTGCTATAGCTACTTAATCAGGTATAGGATTGTTTTCCACCTGGTAGCGTTTTGTGCTATATATTTTGTTTCTTTGCTGTTCTCTCTGAGACAGTCTTTCTTTGTTATTTCGTTTTGGTTTTGCACTCTTCTGGCTTTGAGCTATGGTAGCCGAGAGTGTTCTTTTGTTTTACTAAGTTTCCCGTTATTAGCTCATTACGTGAGCTCGGGAGATTGCATTTATATTCTACTAGTTTAGTAGTTTGCCCGGTTTTGTGGGTTGATTTTCGTTTTGGCTGTTAGCCTTAAGGAATTAGGTTCCTGTCTTTTCTTTCTTCCATTATTATTTTCTTCCCCTAATTATTGTCCTCACTGCTGTGAGCTGACTTGTGCTGATCTCCCCACCTTTGCGTTTGAATCTCCGAACACTCAATAAACCCCTTACAATTAACCCTTAATTATTTCAGAGAATGTCTGTCGAGAAATACATTTGCAGCAATGCAGCAGGCGCAGGGCCACATATTCTAAGCATTTGTGAAGGGCAAGAAACATACAAAACCATCATTATGCACAATAAAGCTTTTGTCAATATCTAAGAAACTGGCCCACCTGGATTTGGCATAATTGATTGGGGGTTAGCCACAATGCGTACACTTGATTTTATTTTATTTTATTTGCACAATTTTTAAAAAACAGTGGTCAAACATTTATAAACACGTGCAGGGAAAACCCAAAAAACCTCTCAAGGCTTAACCAGGGGTACCCCTAGAAAATATTAATTATAAAAAATACGTAATAATAGATGATGATGAACAATAATTGGTGTATAAAATATTCATCCATGTAACCACTATGAGAAATATGTCACTGTCCCCAATGGATAGAGCCCAGTGTACAATTGTACTTTGTTGAACTTCCGATACCAATCCCCAATACATCTTCATGTGGATCAGTTTGTATTAGATGTTACTGGAGTAAACATAAAGGGTGTTGATGGATTATTCATACTAAATCAGTCCATTTTATCTCAACTGTTCAGCTTCATTCTCAAATATCCACTGTTGAGTCAATTTTCAATTGAGTTAAAACTTGCTGCAGATCACATGTCCCAATTATGTGTTTACTAATAAAATATTTAAGAATTAATTTCAATGTTTAAAATAGAGAAGCAGTTGTCTAGCTGATAAATTTTCTATTTAGCTTGAGAAATATCACATAGAAAGCACAAAGTTCATACTGTTCTCCCACTCTCCCACCTTCATACGGTCACCTGCCAAAAGGTGAGGTGACAAGTGATTTACCAATAATCTCCCTGTCACTTTGGTAATTTATATGTTGCACTCGCCTTATCATTTTGCATACCTGGACTGAATCGTTTACATTTAAATCAAACCTGGGAGCAAATTCCCTGTTGGTGATATATTGAAAGATCATATGAGCAAATAAGCTATTATACTTTAAACTGGGTTGATATAAATACCAAATAGATTAATCATTGTCTCTTTGGCCCCACTGAAGGAGGAACTGAAGGTGGAAATCTTATGGAAATCCTCAGAGGATTTATTTTAAGAGTTTTTAGTTCTGCACATGCTCAGTTAGAACCTAAGAAGCTGATCCGCCAGTTTCGAAATGGTTGTCGGATCGCCAAGTTCAAGGTAAAATATTCTCATGTTATACATTTCATATTAAAATGTCCAAATCATTCTTAATAGGACTCAAGGATGAAGTAATATTGTACAATTTTGTGGTTTTGGTCAAGGTCTGTACTGGCCATCTGTGCCAGTACAGGGAAACGGCCGTGATTATTGCTCCAATATCCAAGTGCGCTCTCATTTCTGGGAATGGAGACCTCTGTAAGGTATCCATCCAGTTGCTGCGATGTGCTTGATCTTGGCCTTTCTGGTCCAGTCTCCTCCAAAATCTCATCGAACAAGTCGTGCAGAGTGGACCGTGCCTCGTCCGTTCGTGCCCTTTTCTGCTGGATTACCAGCTGCCTCTGCACTATGCACTTTGTCTTCGTCACCAGGCCTACCCATCTCCAGTTGTGCGGGAATTATGTCTCGTACACGTTGTTTTGCATCCCCATCAAACTAGCATTCCTTATATCTAGAATCCAGTGCGGTTGCAATACTGTAGATGGGGTCAAACTCGATTTGATCAAAGCGTTTATTTATAGCCTCTAGCAGTGTGGTCTTTGTTGTTTTGACACCACGGTCTGTGTCAACGTCCTTGCTCAGAAGTCATCTCAGGGCCCACACCGAGGGAATCACGTCCGCAGCTGATGCCTCAGATGCTCTCATTTCTCTCGTCAATTGTTCAAACAGAGAGAGAAATGTGAGGACGTTTTCAACTGGCGCGCATTGTGAGTTGCGGGGAGATCATAATCTGTGGAATATGCAGCGAGTATGCGCTTCTGCTCTAGAAGAATACTGTTCCAGCGCGTGGGAACATCTTGCTGGATCCGTTTTAGTGGAATCCCCAACTGGGTCTGCAGAGCCTGTAGGCGAGAGTAAGCAAATGGGGAATGCTTAAAGTGACCCACTATTTTTCTGCCTATTGCCACCACATCCGAGATGCACCGCTGACTCAGTACGCCCTCAAGGACTGCCAGCTGGAGAGTATGTGCCATGCACCCAAAACTGGTGAGACCACTGTTCTTCATCGCTTTAGCCATATTCTTAGCATTATCCCTCACAACAGTATGCACCTGTGATTTGTCGATTTTCCGTGTGTCAAACATTTTCTCGAATGTTGTAGAGATTGACGTTTCGGTGTGAGACCCTGTAAACTCTTGCGAATGCAACACCACTTTAATCAACTTGAAATCTTTGTCTATCCATTGGGCGGTGAGGCTAAGCATGCTCGTGGTACAGAACTCCATATATCAGTCGTGAAACTAATGGCATGGATGTCACGAGCCAGTATCTTGTTAATGTGTGTGGCCACAACATTGGAGGTCTCGGGTAGACGGACGTCAGCAAAATAACGCCGACTTGGGAGTGTGTAGCGGGGCTCAATATACTCCACCAGCCTCCAAAACCCCACGTCTTCCACAACGGAGAAAAGGTTGGTCATCTAAGACGATAAACTCAATCACCTTGTTAGTGATCCCTTTAGCTCTGGCACTGTCCCTAGTTAACTTTTGGCCTTTCTCGAATGCGTTTGTTAACAAAGACTGAGTCGAGCTGGTGGGTTTAACTTTCTTAGTAGCCACTTTGGCTTTCAGATACTCGTTGTAGTCTGCCACATGTCTTGTTTTTAAATGGCTGATGAGATTTGATGTATTAAAATTCTTGCTTGAGGTGCCTGACCTTGAAATCTCACTGGAGCATTTGTTGCAAATAGCATATCGGTTGTTTTTTTCTGACACCTTGAAATGCGCCCACACAGCCGAAATTTTCTTTGCTTGTGTGTAAAAAGAAAAAGAAAAAGCACGGCACCGTAGATAAGTCAGACACCCCCGCTTTTCTTTCGTTGAAATATAGCCAAACGGAGCAATATTTGATTAATATCTCACCTCGGCGACTCTCGGCTAACAAGTTTATTCTGAAATTTGGTATTGTTACACAAATATTAGGCTATTGGTTGAAAATCTGTGGACTGGACAAAACGTTACCTTAACGTTACATGTAAGTAGTAGAATTAATAATCTAATTCAGATGATTGTTATTGTATTTCAATCATAGAAGTTCACAATATGAGTAAAATATTGCTTCGTTTGTTGCGTAAACCAAAAGTTCACATTATGAAATATGAATAAATTACTCTGTTTGAAGGTTGTCTCATCTCTGTAGGTTTGAAATATGCCAAGTCAATTATTATCAGTGTAGGCTATTATTTCCATCAGATAGGCTACCATAGCGACAACATTAACTAGGCTAATGATATAACTTTTTAATAAATAACAATGGATAAATCGCAAGTTCCTAAGGAGATTGAAAGTAACAAGAACAGCATGCATTTTGTGCAAGACTGCATGGAGTGCCAGAGTGCTTGTGACAGTTCGCAGAATGTCGGAGGAGTAGGCGTGGTTTCAGTCAGTTTAGCCTGTAAAGACGCTGTCGTTTCATTCAAGTTTGAACATTGACCAGATTGACGCAACACAAATTGACGGATAATTATCGGCCGCTGCCATCTGTAAATGTTATCGTATCTGCCGATAAACCGATTGCAGTCAACAAGACAAATATCGGCCAATACCGATACTCGACCGATACATCAGTGCATCCCTAGACTGTATGGGAGTGCACATAGCGCAAGCTGTGAAAATTTTGCACTAGTTTCAAAGCAAATAGCATCAGATGATCCGGATGACGGTTTCTTTAATTAACCTCAACTGATTGGCCTATATGTGCACTTGCTGCATACAAATTGAAAGCAAATTTGAGTGACTAACGTTAGCAGTTGTGCTAGCTAACGTCGTTAGAGTTGGTAGCAGCGTTTCCGTTATCCGGTAATTACAGTTTTTTTACCGGTCTTGCCGGTCATAATGTCCGGTAAAGCACAGGAAAATGTCGGCTGTGTTCCATTATGCATATATCCTACAAAACATGACAACCATTCACTAAAAAAAAGTTAGCCTATAACAATCAGCATATTTATCGAAAACCATTTAATTACTGGCAACTGGTAGGCAATAGCCTAAGTTAAAAAAGCAGTAAGGCTAGCTACTCAGACCATACATTTTTGCTGAGCGAAATTAATAACATGCATGATGTGAACGTGGTCGGGTCATAGACGGGACCAATAACAGTCCTAATATTGAAAATCATTTTCAAATAAACTGACTGGGCAGGATCAGTAATATGCCTATTAGCATATTATGAAAAAACAAACACTGCTACACTTACTCAGACCATTTTTGTTGAATGACCAGAGATCATTTCGCGAAGCTGTAGAAGACACGCAACACATAATAACCACAGCTCCTATACCAGCTCTTCTCGCAAGAGAGGCATTTATCCGCTCCATCAAAATGTGAAGCACTGTGACCCAAATTGCTGCGGCAACTACTGGCTTTGTAGTTAAATAAACAGACATTTCTCAGAGGAAACTGTAAGGTCAGCTTGTGACAGTAACTGACAGCATGACCGAGGCAGTAGCCTATAAATATAATGCATCTATATTATGTTTAAGGCATCTTATCTTACTATTCCGTTTTACTGGTAGCATGAGATGATCTGGCCTGATTCCGCTACTGCTTAGGTCGTGCTGACCGTAACTAAAAGACCTTAAGTAACGATTATCTCAATTGATTGTTCACAGACAAAGTTATAACATTGCTTCACCATGGCAGTAATGTCTAAACAATTAAAACGACAATTTGGCAAAATAGTATTTATTGTTAATGTCATGCACTGTACCATAACATTTGTAGTTCATTTCAAATACTTAATGATGCATACCTTATAGCTATCGAGTAAGGTAATTTCGCTGAGGTGATTCTATTGTTTTTCCTGTCAGATCAAAGGTATTCTGACACTATCATCATTGTGTGTTCTAAAATTGAAGCATACTTGCATCTAGCTGGTATAGGCTTACTTGGAATAATGTACTATCTAGCATGCAAGTAGCTAGCTACGCAGAACGCAATAGGCTATGCCTGTCGTCTTTTTTTTTAATGAAGTTAAACACGTGTCTATTGATGGGTTATTTTTATTTGACGGGACTTATATTATATTCACGCTATAGCCTACTATATATGCAAAATCACCTTTCATTAAAAACTATTATAAATCTATTCCCCTGATGATGTAATTTTTTATAAAGCCTGCATATCAATTCTTTTAAAGCATAATAAACACCAGATAATATTTGACCGGAATTTCTCCCATTTGTCCGGCAAACTGCAATCTTGTCGGTCATGGTGGCCGGCACCAAACGGAAACCCTGGTTGGTAGCTAGCTAATGTTAAGTAACTAAAGTTTGTTTTTATACTGCATATCATAATACTGATGCTCATTTCAACATTCAATGATACAACCTGGACAATTACTCAATATATTTCAAGATATCACAATTGCACAATAAGACCTGTCTCGTAAGGTAAACAAAATCGTAGTGTAACGGTAGTTTAATCTACATCCCAAAACAGATTACTAAAGCTAACGTTAGCTGAGGTAGAGAGAAAAGTGAACTAGTAGTGATTTAGCTGCGCTGCCTGTCGCTGATGAACCGCTGGTCTGCTGCTGAAAAACTCGCATTGCTGTGACTATCAGCTCGTGGCACTCACTGGGAAAGAGGCGAGGGAAGGAAAGACGAGTCTGTCCAGGTTGTTGATTGGCTATGGCAGATAATAGGATAGCTTGCTAATAGGTTATTGATGCAGCTGTCAACCAGATCTGCACTTTCGGAAGAATGCAATGAGTTTTTGAATTATACTAGGCCTATAACTAGTTTTCACTCTACAATTTTTGGTAGGGACAATTCTTGTTTCCTTGACATTGGTAGGGACATGTCCCTAGTGTCCCTACTAAAAAACACGCCTATGAATGCAGGTAAGGTTATGACTTTATTTCATACTTTATGTGAGCAGGCAAGTTTACCTATATCCAGGACCTTATGTGTTTTTTATTGTTGCTGTGAAAGTATAAACATTTTTGGTGGTTAAAGTGATCCTTCCATATCTACTGCATATCTGGCAGCAGAGTGATGGTTTGAGGCTTTTTTCATACCTCAGACCCTTGATGACTTGCAGCCATTTTTTGTCCCCATTCCCATAGAGATCCATTAAAATGCAGAGACATTATAGTATCGCTTTGAAGAGTACCAGAAAATAAGATATCAAGAGTTTTTTGATGTTGTTGGGTCACAGACATGTCATGGCATGCAAAGGATATGCGCCCAAATTCAAAAAAGGATGACTTTATTCTATATATAAATGCAGGAGTGCCAATAATTGTGGCACATGTGGTTTTGTTAAAAATTATTATTTCTTGATGAGAGATTTTTCTTTAATTAAAGGTTGGATTTTTTTAAAAATTTCAGTGTGACATTAAGCTAATTCACCAAATGGTGAATTTTTTATAACCCTTTTTACTCATCTTTACCAGGGGTGCTAATAATAGTGGAGGGCACTGTACTCGTGTTTTCCATTCATAGTTTTCCATTCGGAGTTTTGAGAAAATTAGGTATGCTTTCAGAAAACGTGTGTAAACAATTGAGAAACTGTAAAGTGAGACCACACTTTAGAACACTTTAGTGAGAACACATACACTCAGGCCACATATTCTCATGTACATCTCGCATTATATTTTCTCTGGCAAAAGGTGTGTCAAAACGGAGCATCACGGTGGAAAATCACATTGTCCCATATGACAACACATGTGAGCTGCTCTGGTCTATCGTCTGTGTGTGTGGCGCTCATTTCTGCACCACTGCAAAAGGTATATTTTCCCCATGTTTCAGGTCCTCTTGAAGGCTGGTAAGATGCTAAGACCGTGCTCAGCTACTCTGAGCTGCACAGGAGACAGGCATTTGCTCCATGTAGGGGTGGCTTCTGTACGCACACAAGGGATACTGCCGGCTTAGCTTGTGAACACTATGCTGTCCGTACTGTGGTTCCTTTTAGTAGTATACATTAGGTACTCTGTAGTACAGGAATCGCAGAGTATTGATATGTTACAGTAAATGACAATCGAGCAGATCTACCTATTCTCATTTCTAAATGTTTGTCAGCCATTGTTCTCCACATACAGGAGAGGTCACATTTTTCCATTTTGTGTGCTAAAGCTCTGACTGCCGATTTTTGACACAAACTTAATGTTTTATTAATAGGGTAATAACACCAATTTTAGTGTGTAAACAATTGGGGAAAACTGTACTTGAAATATAGAAAGACACAGAGAGAAAAAGAAACATTGATATGAAAAAAAATACATTTGCCAGATTTTTATATAGCTGTGCTTTATCAGGTCAGATATTCCATATTTGTATATATCAGCATGAATAATGAGCCTT
Source organism: Ilyophis sp. 1 JC-2022 (assembly GCA_022702515.1). Lineage (NCBI taxonomy): Eukaryota > Metazoa > Chordata > Actinopteri > Anguilliformes > Synaphobranchidae > Ilyophis > Ilyophis sp. 1 JC-2022. The sequence continues at coordinate 33,046,658 of CM040396.1, forward strand.
CACATTTAAATACAGAACAAACTCTATTGCAGAGATATACTGTGCTCATGGATGGGTCCTGTTTAAGAACTAAGATTAAAGTCACGGATGGCCTCTGATAAGTTTCGAGAACAGCCTTTTTGCACACTGTCAGTTGAAGATAAATGGAAGACACAGTATAACGAGTCATAGGCAAGCCCATCATCACACCTTGCCAGGAGATTAATATAACCAAAATTAATATAAATCCAGGCTATTAATTTCACGTATATACATTGCACTGGAAATTTCCCAAACACTCATTACAACTACATTCAACAATACCTCCACCATAGCCAAGAATACACCCTATAAATCTTGCACCCTGTCTTTTAAAAAAAATACATATTTACTGTATAAGCAGTATTTCTGAAAAGCACCCTTACATGATCTTTATTCATTACATGTTCCAGACCAATGGATATTCTCTGCAAATTAAACACACTTAATATATTCAACACTGTTTTAAAAGCTGTATTCCCAAACTGATTTCTGACAGAGGGAGGAAGTGAAAAGTGTTGGGGATGGGAGGATTAAGTAAAATGTAAATTCCAACGGTTAAAGCTCTTGTACAATGTTCAGCACTCTGAATACTGAAAACAAGTGGTATTGCATGCTAAAACCCTTCACTTAACCTACATTTAAAATATATTTTATATGATTTATTTATTGAGATTGACAATCACCAATTCAATTGCTGGATACATGGAATCAACCAACAAGTCAAAACAAACTATGTATGAGGTCTATGAATTGAATAGAATAGAATAATGAATTGAAATCATACATTCATTAATAAATGTAGGCTCACTATTTACAGTGTACAAAAAGAAGACATTAAACCAGAAACTAACTTGAAATTACCAGTGAGGACTGAGGAGAGAGGGACTGAAAAACCAGAACTTGTCAGAGTATTACCATCTTCCACGTTCAGCGCAACAGGAACAAAAGAAAATTAGCTAGAAAAACTCAGATGTTGTGAACACACAACCAAGGGACCACCACCCAAATAAAGAGGAAAACCCTTTTTCTCCAAGACTCCACAACCAACTGAAAATGTTTTCCACCATAAATACCTAACCCAGCAGGGAATGAGGTTGCTTGCCCTGATTGGGTGATGCCAAGTTAAAGTGCAGAAGGTGACTAGGACTGGCTTATCTAAAAGCTGACAAGTTTATTTACTAATTAACGTAACCATATCTTGTTGAAAGCAGAGCTAAGCTATCAAAAATTTGTTTTTAACATTGAAATGTACTCCTGCTTTTAACAACTGAGGTTATGATTGTAGGCAAGTGCAGCGAGTAGTGTAATCTATTTCGCGAGTAGTGTAATCCATGTGACAAGACCAGTCGGACCACGCTGACCTCCGCTTGAAACTGTAGCTGCCTTCAAAAATGTAAATTCCAAACTGGTAAGGCCTCATAGACATTTAGACTGTCAATTGATGATTTCAATTGAATGTCACAGATTGAATTTAGTCCAACTTAAAATGAAAAAGGATACCATGATCGTTTTTGGTATTCTGTGGCCACTACACTATAGAGAGACATCATTCTTATAGTCGGGTCAATGCAGAGCAGGCTACTTAGTAGCAATGTAATATTGTATTCTCTCTCTCTCTCTCTCTCTCTCTCTCTCTCGAAGGCCGTGATCTAAACACTAGATATCCAACATAAGACATCACATGACGTAGCCTTCTTCCAAAAACAGCAAATGAAATACAGAGCAAAACTGTGACTGGAGATGCAATTTTCATGATGGATTTGAAGCTAGATGATATGGTAATAAAGCCAGCCATATATACTTTTTTTGCATTTCTCTCCTTTCCACATGAAATAACTTTGTTGGTTGTTATGACACTGTGAGGGATGGCATGCAATAGATAGAACAGAGGCAGCAACCTTTCAGCACTGCCAACAGTATCTGACTCAAGAGACATACAGAGCAAGTGCTGAAGGACAATGAGTTGCATCATGGAATCTGCCCACTGGCACCGTTTTTAATGAGTCCATCTCTCTCATTCAAACTGAGGCTGCATCAGTCAAGCCAACACTGCTACAAAAGCTTTATTTCTACAGTGAAACGTGATTGTGTGGGACCTCGATCAGCCAGTAGAACAAATATATTTTATCACGCAGGTTCATTCTTAACTAGGGTTGCACATGAATATTCAAAGGTGGAAACTTTCTATATAAATTAATGGGAATGAATGGGAATACACTGGAAATGTTGACGTTATTTGTACTAGCTGTATTTACCTCGTCCATATGCAGACATAAATATAAACATTTTGTCTTGTCATAAGCCAGGGGTGTCAAACTCCAGTCCTGGAGGGCCGCAGTGTCTGCTGGTTTTCAGTGTGTTTCAGCATGAGTGATTCACGTAAGTTATTGATTGGCTAAGAGTCCACACACCTTGTTCTCAAGGCCTTAATTGGCTGCTGATTGAAAGAAATCACATAATACCTTTTGACACCCCTGTCATAAGCAGACATCCATGCAAACATTTGTGAGTAGAACTTTAATGGATTCTTTCATTGAGCAAAAAATATGAATGTTGAATAAAATATCTGTGCATGTGATAAAATAATGCACTGCACATGTAATGGAAGAATGCACAATGCAGGGTTGAAATTCAACTGAATTTTGCATTAAATTTGGTTTTTTTAAACAAAGCATGCTGCAAGATCTAGAATTTAATTTTATGTGTATTTTCCAACTAAATTTAAGTTCCATCTTATAGGCTAACTTTTGCAATAAAAATAGGTGCAAATGACCAAAATTCCCGACCTTAACTTCCCATGGTAAATTTCCGGAAAGTTTCTGGAAATTTTCCGCCTCTTTGCAACCCTATTTTTAACTCTTCACGTGTTGGATGTGTCAAGAATTATCTTCTCTTTTATCACACTGAATGATGAGCATTTTTTTCACAATTTGATTGTGTTAACCACCCATTATATGGTAAAACAACTTATTTCTTACATGATCTGTTTGTGGCAGATGCTAGTATTTTACTGCACACTGTTATGATGTGCTGTTACATACTATTGCAAGTAAAACATATGGGAAAATTGTTGCTATATTTACATATTTTTGCCCGACAAAGTTATTTAATGTATGATTTGTAGCCACACACTCACCACATTGGCAATGCTCCTGTATAAAAACATATTATCTTGACAAATGTGTTGATTTAGTTTGCATTTTCCAGTCTGCATGAATTCAGATATTAACTTTTGACTTGTGTAGAAATTGTGCAGCTGCAACACCATTTCAGAATAAGTTACTTACCAAAAACCGTTTAAAATGTTTTGATTAAATGGCATTGTACTCGCAAAGCAATTTGTCACTTTTGTGTTTTTTTATCTCTTCACTACTCTTTGAAAATACAATGTTCTTTTATCCTCATAGATTGTTTTTAAATAAATAACCAACTGCTTTTGCCCTCTAAGCTTCTTGATTTATTTAAACCTTCTCCTTACAGGAAACACATAGCATATGGACTGTGAGGTGATCAATATGCTATGAAAACAATAGATAAAAAGCTGACAAATCTTTGTGACAAAACACCGCAGCTCTTGCATTATTTAACAAACCATGGTTATTTCTGTCTTCTGCACAATTATTTTTAAAAATAAACAACAAAACACCCAATTAAAGTGGTGTGAGACTGCACATGGTTGTGACGCAGACATCGAATTAAATATGCGATGCATTTTTTCAGTTCCACTTTAATAATTGCGTTAATTAATAAGGTGTTTGATTAGATTTGGAGAGGTGGGATTAGATTCTGAGAGGTGCCAGTATTATTCCAGTATGTTCTGAAGGAATATATATTGTTTTCATATTTCCTGCCATGCAGGATTTCAGATGTTTCATCAAAGAAATGCTTCATTCGAACAATCCAACCTGTTTAGGTGAAGAGATCGGTGAATTACTGTATATAATTTACATGTGCATGTGTGTGTGCGCACATTTGTCTTTTTTTTTTACATTGTCGGAAACAGAACCTTAAAAGAAAAAAGAACACTGACATTTGCAGATTCCAGTTATCAATCATATTACAAACCCCAATTCCAAAAAAGGTTGGCACAGTATGTAAAATGCACATAAAAGCCGAAAACAGTGATTTGTAAATAATTTTGTACATATATTTAATTGAAAACCGTACAAAGAAAAAATATTTAATGTTTTACCTTATCAACTGTATTGATTTTTGTAAATATACGCTAATTCTGTATTTTATGCCTGCAACACGTTCCAAAAGTTCCATAGGTAAACAGGTGACGCTATCATGACTGGGTATAAAATGACATCAAATTTTCACGTACTCTCACAAGCGATACTATAACCTCTCTATGGATCGCTATGGGTATTGGGGGGTGGGACTAGATTAAGCTGAAAATTACACTGTAACAGTATGGAACACATGGTTGGCTAAATGGCAGTGAGTCATGTGCAACTCATGTGCAACTCATCTGCAAAAGCAGACCCGCCAGCAAAGGAAAGCAAAAAGGACAGCCCAACCCAAAAGCCAGATCTTTTCTCTCGGACATCAAAAGCCACGGACTTGCTTGTGTAGCTTCTCCAACACAATAAGACATGAACATTCAGGCAATAGTTTAGAAAAACCTTTGTTTAATGTTTATGAGGTGTGGTTGTGAAACCGTTCTTCTCTACGTGAGCGCTAAAGAACTGTCAACAACCATCTGAGTTTTGGAAAAATGGCGACGAGACATTTCATAGCTAACGACGTAGCCTACTTCCGTCTCTGATCCATTCCGAATCCAAAAGGGCTCAGCAGCGCTTTGAGCGATGATCGGAACTGAGCAACCCGTTAAGTGCGTTCAGTTCAAGCCGCTCGGTTCGCCTACTTAACGCTTTACCTTTTTGTGCTTTCATCACAATTAATTAGGTTACTTCTTTGTATGACTTCCAGGTTCTTTAGACTAACATTACTGACTACAATATACATCACCATATTTTAACACTTTCACCTTCTTTTGATCCCCTTGTACCACATTACCACCTCACACTACCATATTACCATCTTTTTATACCATTCCCAGCCATTGATACCACCTACGATTTCTTTAGGAATTGCTAATCTAACAGCTTGGTGCAGGGCAGACTGGATACCCAACAGGCCATTAGTTGTCCGTAGCGATCGGGCTCGCCTGGTAGCCTACTTAGCCTGAAATGGTCTCTGCCTTGTAATGAAAGCCATCCAGGTGCTATGGGGTATTAGCGGCAGGTAAAATTCAGCTGCTGGAATCAGAATAAGCTAAATAAGCCGATGCTCCAGCTCACTGGTTTGTAATGAAAGGCATGCGCTATATGGGGTTGGCAGTGAGGCTACAAATCAGTAGTTGGAATCAATAAGTTAAAGAGGCCGATTTTCACTGGTTTTAATATTCATTTTTGTTATTTTTTTGAGGTGAGAAATGTTGCACAAGCACTCATAAATTTTTGAATGTTATGTCAAAAACTTAGCTGAAATGCATAAAAATGCATTTTCATATTTTATTAATAGTTTAACTAGCATCCCTGTTTGGTAAATATAGAGTGAATCTTACAGTTTTAAAATCATAATATGTAATTATTTGGAGTTCTACAATATTATAGCTGTGACTGGTCTCCTATCTTTAAAGTCAGTAACTTTTAGATGTTTGAGAATAGGGTTTAAGAACGTTATAAAAACCATGTGGAAAACTGACTCTAATGTATCTCACAAGAACTTTAAAAATCGATAGGCTAATCCAGTTAATGCAGCTATGGTTTCTGACGAGAACATCAACACCATCACAAAGCATCAAATGCTGTCATGTGACGTTATGTTGTCTAAGTTACAAAACACAATAGATGAATTCAGCCCACGGCAGTGGTTTGGGTACTCTCACAAAATAGTGAGATCTGTAATCGGAATCAGTTTGTTGAGTACAGTGGAGAAATCAGTAGCATTTGGTTAAAACCTAGGCAAAAATTGTTTTAACCCATATTTTTCTAAATGTATTAATCAAACACAACTACGATTGTGTCCGAATAGTCCGAATCAGCACACTTACCTACTATTTGAGTATGCCAGTTGAGTATACTTTTAAAAAAGATGTTAAATTAGGCTAGGCCTTACCTTCTCGGCCACATTGAGTGTTCTCAATATCCCCAGATGATATAGCCAAAGAGTGCAAAGGAAACTGACACAGTAAATAGGGACAATAATTAGTTACTGTCAGCACGACCTAAGCAGTAGCGGAATCAGGCCAGATCATCTCATGCTACCAGTAAAACAGAATAGTAAGATAAGATGCCTTAAACATAATACAGACGTATTATATTTATAGGCTACTGCCTCGGTCATGCTGTCAGTTACTGTCACAAGCTGACCTTACAGTTTCCTCTGAGAAATGTCTGTTTATTTCAGGTTTTGAAAGATGAGATCATTTACAATACATCAATATATAGTGTACACAATGCACTGTAAAATAAATTTTGAATCAATTCACTCAGAGACGTATTGAACTTCAGCGTCTTCAAGCTTTTATTAGCTGGACATTTAGCTTATTTAATCTAGAGAGGGTCCATCACATTACAGATGTGTATCAATACAGACATTTATTAATTTGGCAGATGTGCTTATACAGAGCAACTTACAAGGCAAAAAGTGCATAAGTTTGCATAAAATAATAATAATAATAATAACTTTATTTACATTACATTAATTTGGCAGATGCTTTTATCCAAAGCGATGTACAATAAGTGCATACCGAAGGTCAATGACATCAGTTCAGATAGAGCTAATTTCTTATCATAACATAGCAGCTATCCATAGTCATGAACATTGAGTATAGTACACAGTAAGCTATGGCTAAGACAACAAGACATTATAAACTATAAAATCAACTAAGAATTAAGGAACAGGAAACAAGCGAAAAACAGTACTGGTACTAGATTGGTAAGTCAGTCAAGGTGGAGTCTGAGGTGTGTCTTCAGACCATGACGGAAAGCAGGCAGTGTTTGAGCAGAACGTAGAGGAGTGAAGAGTTTGTTCCACCTCTGGGAAGCTAGGGTGGAGAAGTTCTGCAGTCCGGACGAGCAGAGTGAAGTGGTCGAGCTGGAGTTTAGTGTTGTATTATTTCCTGCAGGTAGGAAGGGCTTGTCCTTTTGGCTGCAGCATAGGCTATGGCAGCCACCATAGTACCGTCGACGGTGATGGAGAGGGGTTGCAGTGGGGAGGTCCTGTGACGTATGAAGCGCAGTTCGTATTGGTGATGAGTAGCCATCCACATAGAAATGTCAGCCAGGCAGGTAGATATCCTCTTCTGAGGACATTACCTGCTGGTTATGCCAGGCTTGAGAGCCGCAGGGTGAACGCTTATTTGGCATGGAAAATTATCGCTGTTATCAGCCTACAAAATTTGTTTAATTCTAAATTGAAAATGAAACCGACAGTCTAATTACTGAATTTTAAGTCTTCCTTACATTATATACCATTATTGTATGACATGCAGAAACTTGTAAATTGGGGCATGGTGAATGCGAGATTCATTATGATTCGGTTTTCTCATGTTATACATATATCTCTTGTCTCAAAAGAACCAAAAACAACACGCTCTGATGGCTAGCTCACAAGCTAAATCCATTAATAATCAGATTGCAGCCTACGCAGTATGCACTGATCTAACGTCAACTAGTATAAACAAAGCCTATAAATAGCAACCCACACAGATAAAGCAGAGACGAAGAAGCTTGATAATTATACATCATATTGCATTCAAATGCAATTACGAAATAAGAAAGGTATTCTATGAATGTACTATAACAATAAGCATACACTATATGTAATACCGGCAGCTTACCCATTCGCTTTATTTCACCATGAAATACAAATGGTGGATCTCCGTTTTGTCTCGTAATTCATCGAAAAAAATCGTGAAGTCACGTGGTGTGGAGTAGCTGATTCGTAGGATATGTACGAATTTTCGGGTACTGGAATTTTGTAGAATAGATACGAATGGGCTGTGAGACAAGGTTGTACTTGCAATATCAGCTGCTGCCATTTTTCGTGTGGGCTCACTGGGCTACATAAACATTAGCGGATGTAGGGGGAAAGGATTTTTTAAAAGATAGCTGCGCCAACAACAGGGAATAGACTACTGATATTGATTTACTCTGATGAAATGTATTTATTTGGATCAACGGCAACAAATTTAATCAGAGTAATAAGCAATTTTCAAGATTATTAACGGTAATGACGATACTGAAATCGGACCAGTAACGCGATACACTACTTGTTACTGTCATGGTTATTGGCAGGCTCTGCTGTTTCTGCGGTCGTCATTCTTATTGACGGCGGCAGGGCGACAGATTTTTTCCGTCTCCGTTTCGGTGTTTGGATATCGCCCGGCTATTATTCCTCGCACTATTCGTCCGGCTATTATTACTTTTGAGTTTCCTGCCGGTTATAAATAGCTCAGGACTTCCGTCTTCCTACACTTCGATATTGTCTAAACTGTTGACAAACGAAGTCGGTAAACGGTATAGGAATTCAGTCACTGCATTTCTGGTTTGTACAAATAAGAAACGCAGGAAGTCCGGTTATAATCAGGATTAGATTGGCTTATTCATTTCTTTCCAATCTTTCGCTTTATCCTTTATCTCTCGACCTGTTACCTTTTATGTTCAGCTTTTTTTCTACAAAAGTTTAACTAACAGGTTTGATTTTCTATTTTTTTCCTTTACCCGTTTATCTGGGTTTTTCTTTTGGTTTCTCAACCTCATGTTACGCCTAATTAATTAGTGCATGAGGTTATTTTGTTATTTATTCTCGTTTTTTATCGAGATACGCCTCCGTTTTTTTAGGCTATTTTCACTTGTTCTAGGAAAGTTTTGCTCTCGTTTTTTTGTTTACCCCTTCTTAGTGTGGTTTATCCTGTCTTTTTTGCGTATCTTTCGAGATACGCTTTTAGAATTCTTATCGGTCGCGTTTGTTTCTCCGAACCTTACACAAATCCTCACAGTTACTGCAAAAAATAATTGTAACTTTGTATCGTGTTACTCCCAACACTGGTTAAGACTACTATGCAAAGCCTAAGCTATATATCAACAACATCCAGAAACGCCGTCGACTTCTATGGGCTCGAGCTCATCTGAGATGGACTGACACAAAGTGGAAACATGGGATGTGGTCTGACGAGTCCACCTTTCAAATTGTTTTTGGAAATAATGGATGTTGTGTTCTCCATGCCAAAGGGGAAAAAGACCATTCCGATTGTTACCAAAGTAAAGTTCAAAAGCCAGCGTCTGCCATGGTATAGAGGTGTGTTAGTGCCTATGGCATGGCTAACTTTCACATCTGTGAATGCACAATTAACGCTGAAGGGTACATATGCATTTTGGAGAAACATGCTGCCATCTATACGACGTCTTTTTCTGGGGCGCCCCTGCTTATTTCAGAAAGACAATGCCAAGCCACATTCTGCATGTGTTACAACAGCGTGGCTTCGTAGTCAGAGAGTGTGGGTGCTGCAGTCCAGACCTGTCTCCCATTGAAAGCGTATGGCGTATTATGAAGCCCAAAATATGACAATGAAGATCCTGGATTGTTGAGCAGCTGAAGTCTTATATTAAGGAAGAATGGTAAAAAATTCAGCTTTAAAAACTACAACAATTAATGTCCTCAGTTTCCAAAAGATTAGTGAGTGCTGTTAAAAGGAAAGGTGATGTAACACAGTGTTAAACATTCCCCTGTTCCAACTTTTTTGGGACGTGTTGTAGACATCAAATTTAGAATTAGCATATATTTACAAAAAACAATAAAGTTGATTTGTTAAAACATTAAACTGTATCTTGTCTTTGTATGTTTTTCAATTGAATACAGGTCAAAAATGTTTTGCAAATCATTGCTTTCTGTTTTTATTTACATTTTATAAACTGTCCCAACTTTTGGGGTTTGTAGATGTGTTGTTGCTTAGTAAATAAACCTGGCCATCGTTCTGATTGTTGTTTGGATAAATATTTAAGCCTATCCTCTTAAATACCTTTTGCCTTCAGAATAAGTTATTGATTATTATTTTAATATTATTATAATCATGATTTAATAATTAATTTTATGAGACTGATTCATTATACTTTTGCACCATTAGGTCACCGTATGACATATATATATATATCTGTATATGTATATTCTCAACACTAGATGACGCTCGTGTGAGGGTATGCGTGTCTATTATCATCATCACTGGTAAATTACCTAATGTGAAGCTATATAAATTTACTTATATATTCTGCACATTCATTGGTGTCTCCATGTAACTGTTAAGACGTACACATTTTAACTATCTGTCCTCATTACCAAATGCTTAATGTACCTAGCTACACTACACAATGGTCTGAAATAACAGAAGTTCACATTTGATGTATACTCACATCAATATGGATACATTGATCTACTAACACACAAACAATTTGTACTGATACATCAGTTTGGATTGATTAGATTACATCATAGATTGCCAGTAATGCTTGATTTCAGATCTAATAAGGAATGTGTCTTACAAAATGCGAATAATGAACATAGAAAGGGGGTGGGGGTTAAAAATCATAGCTGTGTTTGTTGAGAGGAGAACATTCAGTAAACGGCCTATTCACCAAATGCAGAGTTCATGAATAAGACCTTGTTAATCGAGGAGATAATCCACTGAAGAAATTTTAACCACTCAATCCTGGCTCTGGAGTACCACAATGTTTGTGGAATTCCACTAAGGCTTTAAGTCAGCCTACAGCAATTATAGCCTTTTTTTAATCAAACTGTCAGGCCTGTTTTCTTGGGTCTAAAAGTTAGTTATTTAAAGGAGCTGACATGCAAGTTGCATGACAGCAGTCCACAACCAGTGTGATCAGGAAAGGCACATCTTCCATAGGAAACAAATCAGTTTTTGTTGAAACAAAAAGCAATTATTTTGTTGTATTTTGTCTTTCAAAAAAAAAAGATGTTTCTTGTGAAATAAGGAGAGTTTCTGTTGATATTTGCCACATTAAATGTGCAGACAATGGAACACTGGGAGGTAGCTGTGATTGAGAGGCCCATTCTTTATGAGTTTACCTTTGAAACAGTCACATTGACTGATATGTCATGACACAAACATTATATACACCATACCTTTCTCCAGAGATTAATATGAGAAACTTCATCTGGTTAATTCTGACTTTTTCTGTCATATTTCCCTGACAGTTAAATTTGCTTTTTGCTTTAACCTCAGTCACTTCAGTCCATCATGTATTATTAAGTAGTATTTTCCCCTGATGGATCTTCACTGGGCTACTTCACCTCCTGCTGATAGTCCTTGAGTAAAAAAAGCAATAAAGCAGAGGGCATGCACACACCCACACACACACAAGCGCACATGTACAAAAGCATGCGCTCTCTCACACACACACACACACATGCATGTACAAAAGCATGCTCTCACACACATAAACGCACATGCATGATTACATATGTAGAAAGACATGCCTACACACACACACATGTAAATGCACACAGACAAAACGTTTTATTTTCCAGCCAGTGGCGAGCCACTGCACTGGCAAAGTGCCATTTCCATCATGGATTTTGACACGGGTGAACCCCTTTGGTAATTTGGTGACTCGCTGAGTGCCGAAGTGAAAGGAGAGGCGATATTGAGGGTGTGTCAGTGCAGATCAAGCAGTCCACTGCAATTGTAGTGCAGCGGATTGCAACTCTGGGGTCAGCTTAGTCTGCGATTTGTGCCTGCACTGCCTGCTCAGACCAGGTCTATGGGGCAGGTTGCAGCCCAGCGTATGGTACTTTGCATTTATTGTTCGTTGTATTTTTACTTTTTTATAATATGAATTATTGTATTAATTTCTGTTTGTAATTGTTTATGGCTGTTCTTATAGTTTAGTGTGGTCCTGGGGGTACCGTTCTTTTTCATACACCCTTCCGTAATGAGAAGATGAAGCGCAATAAAAAAAAAGATGAAGCGCAGTTGCGTGCTCCTTCTACCCAACCACTCACCCATTTGAAGTGGGTCAATTCCATTAACATCCAGGTAACCTGTAATGTGAATTGCCTGGTGAGACAGGAAAAAAGTATTGAGAAAATCGGATCATGTCCCTGTTATGCCTGCAATGTTGTAGAATCCGCAATTACTAAACCAATGAGGGAATAGCTCGGAGCGAAAGTTTAAACGTGATGTATTCCACTCTTGCTGTGGGAAAAGGTAAAAGTTATTTAGAAATATTATTATTTTATTTACTCGTTTATCTGACTCCATTTATAATTATAATTTAGAATTTTGGTTAAACATGCGTGGAGCTCGGAGTGTTTACACTCAACTCGCCCTTAGGTACCATCATTACTTCAATATATGTTTGCCGGAATCAACATTATTGCTGAAGCTCAGTTCGGTGGCGAACGCAGAGGTTGGGGGTCTAGTCAACACAATACATGATATTCATTTATCATAGATAGTTGCGAGCCCCAGTCTGAGTACATTTAAAGGGCTCCTTAAGGCAAATTTGACAAGAACCGGCGTAACAACACCCATGGGTTCCTATATCAAATCACCAGAACCATGCACTACTCTGGGTGTATTTAAAGAGTTCCTTAAGGCAAATTTGACAAGAATCGGCGTAGGACGCCCATGGATTCTCTTCACATCAAATCACCAGAACCGATACACCAACCCGACCTTTACAATTGGACCGTCACTTGACTGCCTATACCCAACTTGAGTCCGCCACGTCTGTACCAGGCCGCTGATCAGTCGGTCCTGGGTCAGAATTGTCCCCCTGAGTCTTCAGTAGTAATTTAGGCTGAAAAGGGTATAAGATGGATGAGAGCCACGCACGTTAAATATAAAAAGAATTGGATAACAGGCAGGGAGGTCATTAGCTTGGAACGCTGCAGCTCAGATCATGCAGACAATTGAAGCTGGGAAAAAGGATTAAAAGAAAGATGCAGTTGATATGAAAACATGGTAATTTATTAATGACAAATAATCACTGGTTAAGACTGTGAGAGCAAACACGAACACATTCAATGCCTATAACTAAACACAGGATAACATGCTGTCAAGACAAATAAACACGAACAAGTTCACAAACAAAGTATATCACCAAGTGATTCCGTACGGTGTGACTATGGTACCAGGAGAACTGTTAAGCAGATTCTCCCATATGAAAATGACTATGATGCCACTACAGCACCAGGAGACCTGTTAAGCAGATTCTCCCATATGAAAATGACTATGATGCCACTACAGCACCAGGAGACCTGTTAAGCAGATTCTCCTTGAGTCTTCCTTTGGGATCTTCTTAAATGCAGTTCAGCGCCGATATGCCCACTCAACAAGTCCCTTTGTTGTCCAAATAAGGTCTGGCAGGAAGAGCAGTTTCACCACGCAGGGACCCCCTCCAGGGAGAGAAACAGAGTCTCCCTCCCCAATCTAGTGACAGTAATAAGACTCTTTGAACGACGGCGCGTGATCTCATGATCTTCTCTATCATATCTAGATATCCGGTGAGGTCCCGGTGATGGCCACTCTTGGTTCCAGATATTTATATGGACAAGCGCATCCCTGATAACCTATACAATCCTCCTTCCACATTCTTTATTTCTCCCCCTCCAATACTTTCACATACCACACACTTCAATTAGTATTATCCAGGTTCACCACATTTATCATATTATCCACAATTACGTTATACTTCCACAATTACCAATCTACATGCACATACACATGATTCAATATACATATACAGCTTTGTTTAATATGTTCACCATTCAGTCCAGAATCTAGGCCGTAAAAGTCCTGTGAGTTCTGATGTCCAGTTGTAGGTTCGACCCCCGCTGTAGTTTACGAGGCCGTGAGAAGTCAGAAGAACAGGCTCTCAGACCCCCAAGTAAATTGTTTTATTGCACCCTCCAGGAAATCACCAACAGCTGCAAAGCTTTAGGACTGATAACACTTTTTCTAGCCTTACAGATCCCCCGTTTGGCCCCGTGGGACAAACAAACACAGTCCCAAGGGGTCATAAAGAGTGGCGCTGGTTCCATGCTGGTGTTTATGGTCCCAGTCTGAAAACCAATGCAGAATGGGTTGAGGTGCACCGGGAGTAGCTGAGTTGTTGGAAATATCAGCACTTCACCAGGGTGAGGGCACATATGAGGGTGCTGGCAATGACGCATCCTCAGAACACCCAGTCCCACCATGTGGAGGCACCCTGGGCCGAGCGGGTAGAGGAGTTGGACAGGATTTCCGCTGTTCTTTGGCCATGTTCACCTCTACCTGGGCCGGTGGAGGTGATAGTTCATTTACCTGTTGAACAATCATCCCACAGTGCATCCGACACCTGGACTGCTGGATTACATCACAGTAGCTGTATTATACAAACATCAAAATATGCAAATATGATAAATGTGGAAGCTTACATGTAAATATGACAAATGTGGAGGCTTTCTGAACAATTCAGTGATACTCTTTGCTATCTACCCATCTGTTTTGCAAGGTTAATCAAAATATGAAGGGATGCGGAATTATGGAATGTTTACACAGAACTGACTGACAGGGAAATTGGGTTTGAATTTTTAATACCGTATGCCTATTGCATATATAGCATACTGTAGTTATACTATATTGGATTGCCTTCTATTACCCCCCCCCTCATTGCATGCCTGAAAACAGGATGGAAATAGACCAAAACAGAAAACAGTTTAACTGAAACAGTCATTCATTATAAATTATTTTACAGTTGTAAAATACAATGTAACAACAAAGTTGTATGTTGTTGAGAGCATTGAAATATATAAAACTTTTGGTTTCACACACAAAACACATATGTCTGTATGTACATTGTTCTATATGTGCTGCAGTTATGTGGTTTTGGATGTGTGTTGATATAGTGGTGTTGAGTGCAGATTTCACTTAGCTCCTTTGAGCCTCCCTCTCTGTCGGGCGCAGCTCCAGGCTGGAGCGCAGCGGCCATGTGTTCCACTACAGGGACGCAACTCATGTGCTCCATTACCGGGACGCAACTTATGTGCTCACTGCTCTATGCGACCCGACTGGCCAGTGATCCAGTCGATAGAAATCCCTAGCTCAGTGTCACACCGAGCCCCGTAGTGGTAATCAGCCACCCGGTTGGGAACCGACGGTCTGGTCCCTATCCCACTTTGCTATGGGTATAGAAACATTTACCGTTTTTACCAGCCTTGTCTGTTTAACAGAGGTTGTCTCTTATGCAACTGTGCGAGGTGTGTACTGTCGTCATGGTGCTAAGTGAATCTAAGGTGATATTCTGAATTGGATGGGTGGATCCTTTTACACTAATAAATGTGTTGTAAACTTTACTCTAGTGCTACACCAGGGGGCCTGTTTATGGTTCAGATTTCCTAAACGAGGTTTGAATGTCTTTACGGCCCCTACAGGTATTTCCACCCATCTTACTCAGATCAAAGAATGGTCAATCGCTTTGGATCAAAGCGTCTGCTAAATGCCTGTAATGTAATGTAATATAATGTGATGTGGTTATAGCCCGGTCTTGATGCTTGAAAACAAATAATCATACACTCTCTAAAGAATGTAGGTTCACCTCTCTTTAAAAAAACAAAGCTCTTCACCACACCAGATAGAGAGAGGGGGAAGTGAGGAAAAATAACACAAAAAGAGACCAGTAAGCCAGTCTGTGCTAGAAAATGACCCTACCATCAGCTTTTAAATGAAAAGAGCAAATATGAATGGCATTTGATTAATTTTAAAGCATTAACTGGCTCACTGACATCAGACAGACATTCTATCACATGTTTTTGTGCTAGGGAAATTTACACAAAAATACATCCATGATATTTTATAAATATGCCTCAGTCAACTGAATGGGCACCCAAGTAGGTATATTAGTGAATCCCAACATTTCCCACATGACATGCCCAGGCATAATTTATAGATTTAAAGCAAGTATACTACACTTTAGCCTTATTGTTTCACAGATGTATATCTTAAGACACAAATTAAACACAAAGGAAGACACCAATATGGTGGCAAACAAGTAACTACAGAAGAAAGACTTCTGTTTTTGCATGAAAATAGCCAATGCAAAAATGGCATGCAGTTTTTAAAGATGTGCTTTCCTATGAAAGCGTGGCCTGCTGGATTTTAGAGCAGTGCCACAGATGCCATTGTCACGTGATTTATTTTTAATCATTGATCTTACTGGCAACAGTTGATATATTATGTAATCATTTTAACATACTTTCACTTGATTTCTGCATTCTCTACCTACTATTACCTTCAACACTTCCTCACACTTCCCTACATACAATTATCCTCTAAATCTCACTGGCTTTTCACCAGTGTGTCATTTCTTCCTGTCTGTGTCTGAACAAGATTCTCTGCGTTCCCCACAGTATTGTGGAACAACAGAACAGTACCTTATATCAACACCCCTTCTCTGCCATATCTCAAACCTTTACTTTCTTTACACATACTCAAACCTTTACGTTCTTTTACACATACTCAAACCTTTACGTTGAGCCATGTACAGCTCATCTTCCATTTACCCATTCTAGGGTTTTATAATTATATTGTCATTACAGTGACCTAATTGCATATATGACTTCTGCCTTTTAGAATGACAGTGTCAACCTTGCATACATATGACAGTGAGGACTGCATCCTCACTATTCCACGGATAAAAGGAAAACTTTGCACTGATATGTAAATCCCCTAAACAGCCTCTAGATGTGGTGAAACAACAACAACTCTCCCTAGTATATGTTAATACATAAGATAATTGTGTTACTCACCACACCAAGGATGAAGAACCAGCAATTTAGCTGACCAGAAACTCCCTGTAAGGAATATCTTGTACGCCAAACTGCCAGGAATTTTTTCGTAGACAAAAGTGCAGGGAAAATTAGGAGGTAAAAGGAAAGCAGATACCCCCCTGCCAGAGGGATCCAAATTGTAAATCCCACAAACAGCAATTGGAATCACGTCGGGGTCACCAAATGTAGAATCCGCAATTACTAAACCAATGAGGGAATAGCTCGGAGCGAAAGTTTAAACGTGATGTATTCCACTCTTGCTGTGGGAAAAGGTAAAAGTTATTTAGAAATATTATTATTTTATTTACTCGTTTATCTGACTCCATTTATAATTATAATTTAGAATTTTGGTTAAACATGCGTGGAGCTCGGAGTGTTTACACTCAACTCGCCCTTAGGTACCATCATTACTTCAATATATGTTTGCCGGAATCAACATTATTGCTGAAGCTCAGTTCGGTGGCGAACGCAGAGGTTGGGGGTCTAGTCAACACAATACATGATATTCATTTATCATAGATAGTTGCGAGCCCCAGTCTGAGTACATTTAAAGGGCTCCTTAAGGCAAATTTGACAAGAACCGGCGTAACAACACCCATGGGTTCCTATATCAAATCACCAGAACCATGCACTACTCTGGGTGTATTTAAAGAGTTCCTTAAGGCAAATTTGACAAGAATCGGCGTAGGACGCCCATGGATTCTCTTCACATCAAATCACCAGAACCGATACACCAACCCGACCTTTACAATTGGACCGTCACTTGACTGCCTATACCCAACTTGAGTCCGCCACGTCTGTACCAGGCCGCTGATCAGTCGGTCCTGGGTCAGAATTGTCCCCCTGAGTCTTCAGTAGTAATTTAGGCTGAAAAGGGTATAAGATGGATGAGAGCCACGCACGTTAAATATAAAAAGAATTGGATAACAGGCAGGGAGGTCATTAGCTTGGAACGCTGCAGCTCAGATCATGCAGACAATTGAAGCTGGGAAAAAGGATTAAAAGAAAGATGCAGTTGATATGAAAACATGGTAATTTATTAATGACAAATAATCACTGGTTAAGACTGTGAGAGCAAACACGAACACATTCAATGCCTATAACTAAACACAGGATAACATGCTGTCAAGACAAATAAACACGAACAAGTTCACAAACAAAGTATATCACCAAGTGATTCCGTACGGTGTGACTATGGTACCAGGAGAACTGTTAAGCAGATTCTCCCATATGAAAATGACTATGATGCCACTACAGCACCAGGAGACCTGTTAAGCAGATTCTCCCATATGAAAATGACTATGATGCCACTACAGCACCAGGAGACCTGTTAAGCAGATTCTCCTTGAGTCTTCCTTTGGGATCTTCTTAAATGCAGTTCAGCGCCGATATGCCCACTCAACAAGTCCCTTTGTTGTCCAAATAAGGTCTGGCAGGAAGAGCAGTTTCACCACGCAGGGACCCCCTCCAGGGAGAGAAACAGAGTCTCCCTCCCCAATCTAGTGACAGTAATAAGACTCTTTGAACGACGGCGCGTGATCTCATGATCTTCTCTATCATATCTAGATATCTGGTGAGGTCCCGGTGATGGCCACTCTTGGTTCCAGATATTTATATGGACAAGCGCATCCCTGATAACCTATACAATCCTCCTTCCACATTCTTTATTTCTCCCCCTCCAATACTTTCACATACCACACACTTCAATTAGTATTATCCAGGTTCACCACATTTATCATATTATCCACAATTACGTTATACTTCCACAATTACCAATCTACATGCACATACACATGATTCAATATACATATACAGCTTTGTTTAATATGTTCACCATTCAGTCCAGAATCTAGGCCGTAAAAGTCCTGTGAGTTCTGATGTCCAGTTGTAGGTTCGACCCCCGCTGTAGTTTACGAGGCCGTGAGAAGTCAGAAGAACAGGCTCTCAGACCCCCAAGTAAATTGTTTTATTGCACCCTCCAGGAAATCACCAACAGCTGCAAAGCTTTAGGACTGATAACACTTTTTCTAGCCTTACAATGTCAACTATGGGCATATGTACAGCAGTTCCGCAAGATAGGCATAAACTTGGCCCATACATTCACTCTCAGTGTATGTATAACGAGCAAGCTATTGATAAGGTAATGTAGGCTATGTCTCACTCAATTACATTGACATCTGCACTAGCTAGCTAGCTCATATATGGCAAACAAAGGAGGTGTGTTGACTAACTAAGGGGCTATAACTGGGCTTCATTGTTGTAGCTCACTTCCTGGTCTTGTACAGAGTGTTGCTTTCTTCTCTTTCAACCCTGTTTTTCCAATGCACATCAATGGTACAAAATGCGGTGAAAATACGTCAATACATTTTTCCCAAAAGAACATATGTGCTTTTCCATCATCTAATGTCTTCCCATGTACCGATTTGTTAAGTTGTTGTGTAGTGTGGACACTATTTTAATATTTTGTGGCCAAATCCATGAGAGTTTGCGGCACTAGTTACTGCACATCACTTGTATATCACATGCTTAGTGGATGAACTGGACCCGGCTCGGACTTAATGACCGTATAAGGCTCCCCCTGCTTCCTACTATGCAGTCTCTGGCTTAAATTTGTGTACAACATGGAAGCACTTCCATGGCTTCCATTGGCTTTACATTGTATCGTGATCTGGTGTTCAGTCTAATTGTAAGAGCTAGCTAACTATTGATGGCGTAGGGTGACCAGACGTCCTCTTTTTCCTGGACATTTCTTCTTTTTGGAACCGAAAATATCCGTCCAGGCGGGATTTCTAAATTCCTGAAATGTCTGTTTAGGATTTCCTTGTTCCATAGACTATATATAAACCAAAAATAGCCTAGGATTATGTTCATAATGCCCGTCTAACCCGGTCCTCTTTTTTTGAAATCTAAAATATGGTCACCCTACGTAACATAACTATTGTGACACATACATGTTATAATACTGTATCTAATATCATACTAATGTTTCAGTGCCAGTGGGCGATGTAATGGCATTGGAATCTACTTGCCATCAAAGATTATGAAATGCATCACCTTTTTGTGAGTAAAATACTAAACTCTAATCCCTCTCTAAGTATAGTGTTATTTAAAAATATTTACTCTCAAATCTAGATGGAAACAAATGTGAAAGTGAGGATCACTTGTTTGAAGTATCCTCCTCTTCCATTACAGTTGTAGACCACAGAAATTGGCAGTATGCTGGGTCGCAAAGCACACAGTTCTTAACTACTTTGCGCACATGCTAAATCTGGCCAGTTCTCACTGATTTAGGGCTTTATATCACCAGGTGTGAGCATCACAGAAACTTGAAAAAGGGCTTAAATAAAACAAGACAATTTTACCATTTACAATAAATATCAGTAAAACAACAATTACACCTCTGCGAGCGAATTAACATTCTAAGTTTTTTTTTGCAAAAAACAAAACTAGAAATGATAAACCAACCAATTAAATAATAAAACTAGAAATGCTGTTACGCCCAGCTGTAATTTATTGTTCAAAGCATTCAATGAGACATTGAAAACACCGTTGCTAAGGTTATGATGTCCTATATTGGATAAAAGAGTCATCAATGAAACCAGAATGAACTGGAATGCATGAGACTGGTTTGACCAGAATGCCGGGTTTTACGTGTCAACGTTTCATATAGTATAATAACGTTTTTGGTGGTGGGTATTTCTCAAACGGATTGGCCCCGGACAATAAATGACCACTGCATTTTGCATCTCTATGCATAAAACCAATAGTAGGATTGTATATTTGTTTCATATTTAGTAGAAGCTATTGATAGAATGACGTGGTATAATTATGTGGTATAATTACTCAATAATTTCACATGTTTATTTTGCATTTGAGTGAGCAGGGCTTTTCACGGCTGCTTTGGCATACAATCGGGTTATTCTTGGGTTTATCTTGTTACTATGATAGAATAAAACTGTTTGGTGGTGAAAAAATATGAACTCACAAATCGTTTGTGGGTTATTGTTGCCTTTTCCGTTGCGGTTCTCGTCCTGTTTGACCGATTGAGAATCTATCAGATTTTTTCCATGTTTTGTTCCGGGGTTTTGCTTATCCTTACTCTTTATTCTTTTCACCTGCACTTCTACCTGTGGGGTATTTAAGTTCCTCACTTCCGCTTCCCCGGCGCTAATGTTCATTATTACATTGAGCCAGGTATAGCCAGGTACAAATGACCTTGTGATATTAAACTTGTTTTATTTTCACGAGGGACTTGCTTTCGCGTTATTCTCAGGTATAGGAATTGTTCCTGCTGTTATTTATTTTTCTTTTGCTGTTCTCTCTGAGACAGTTTTTTTTTGTGGTTTTGTTTTTGTTTTACTTCCTGCCGTCTTAGTTTAGTGCCAAACGTGTTCTTTTCTTTTTCTAAGTTTCTCGGTTTGGCTCTAGTATTGAGCTCAGGAGACTTAGTTTGTGTTATCACTCATATATTCGAGTTCAGCCTATTTTCGTGGGTTGATTTTCATTTGGCTGTTTAGCTACTAGGAATTTTTTTCCTGTCTTTTCTTTCTTTGTATTTCCACCTGTGCCATGTGCTGTGATCTGTGTGCTCCTCACCTGGTCATGAAAATAGCTAAATTCAGTAGCCACGCCCAGTGCCCTATATGCTGCACAATTCACTAAGCCTATGTGCCGTGCACCGGAAAATAGAGCAGAAGCAAGCACACACTCACACAGACAGACACACCCACACTGCAGTGTTACGCAGACACACAAACAAAAGCTTATATTTTCCATGGATATAATATCATATCAAGTGCCATTTACTGAATACAATTTAAGAGGGAATCACAAATTCAGCTCATCATAAGACAGCTGGGAATCACAAATTCATCTATTTGAATATGAAGAGCATACATGTTGCCAGGAAATTAAATGCATTGAAAATTCAAATTTCCAGTCATTGTAGACAAATTACTAATTGCTCAACATTGTTACAAATTAATGAAAGTATAATTAAAAGTGCATGTACACCTAAGGGGACACAGTGATGGTAGAATGGTCCTATATTTATATTAAATTCCACTAAGCTGTAATATAATACATCCATTACTGTGAGATGAAATCCAGCTTGTGCCAGTTGATCCATTCATACAATTGGCTGAAAAAACAAACAAACAAATTGGATTAAATGTATTAATGCATGAACAATTTATAATGCATGTACTGCTAGGTAAGACTACTATGGATTAATGGGAAGTAGAATTTGCTTTCAAATGTAAAAAAGAGAGACTTAGCTGTACTTTTATTGGTACATCTAAATATCTGTATTGTATCAGTCACTTAACAGTACTGTACAGTACGGTTGAGTGCCAGAAATTATACTCTGATGTACAATTTATTTTTCCATTTGCCATTCCTGCCTAAGAGAGGCCAAAATTATTTATTATTGGTTCTTAAAAAAAGGTATATTTTACCAATTTTTCCTATTTTGTCACGCTCAATCATATTTATGACCCCAGAATTGAATCAAGCTCATTCCAGTGTTTTCAAGTTATTCGCGTTTTTTTCATTGGTTTTTGTTGGTAGCTCATTTGTTGAAACATATTAACCTCTTCTCGAGCACCACCTTTTTGGAACACAAGCCCAAAAATAAATTGGTTACTGTTCTTGAACCCCTTTGACTACAAACATAATCCTGGGCTCTTCTGTAAGGTAACCCTTGGGAATTGTCCAAGTGTCATAATTACTTGAAGTATTATTGAAACAAATGAACCAAAAGCTTCTGTTTTTTTCTTGCCAAAAATAATTTTAGAATAAGGATACCGAATTTACCGTTATTCGTGTCGTATGTGGATTTCCATGGAACACAGAACAAAGTCACCTTTTTGATTTAGTGTGTTTTGTGACATGTTACAAAATAAGGCAACTGTTGTCGCTATAACATTGGGATAATAAAATAGTTTATAGAGATAGAATCATAAGTTTGTATTATTTCAAATGGTATATTGTGTAACCAGATTTAGCAAAATTTCACCGTAAAAGAAAGAAAAAAAAACCCATAATGAAAGAAAATAAACAAAACCACAGGCCGGTGCTAGTTAAGTGGTTAAATTGGCACTTGTGCATCTCGGATACATATCTTTTTTCATACCCATTTTTTTTTCCTTTTCTCTCAATTTGAATAGTCAGTATTGATAATTGGCACATTCTATCTCTGCAATGTCCTTAGTTTGGGAAAGTGTAGACGAGCAGCTGTTCTCTAAAACTCATACTGACACTTCTTCTCACTCTGCAGTCTGTCAGCTGAGATCTGATGTCGTTGCACAAGAGTACGGTTCAAGTGCAAATGTACTGACAGACCACAAATGGTAAAATTAATCACAGGAGTTTCTCTTGCACATGAGGTGGACATAATGCTATTGACTGAAACTCGCAATCTCTGCTGGATAGGCCTGGCAGGGTCAGTTCGAGACACAGCCCTACTCTGACAGCCAAATCCTTTAGCAAAATGGGCCACCTTGCCAGTCCCTGAAACTCAGAATGTTAATTTAGTTAAAAGATAATTTAATTAATTAATTACATTTTGTATATTAATTAAAATGTATTAATTGCTATGCTTCAAATCAAAACCGACTCAATATTATATATATATTTTTTTTCATAAACAGAGTTTGGAAAAATTCAACTTGCCAACTGTTGATGGAGAAATAAATACTTGTATTTACATGAAAGTCAGAGTTTAGGACAAATATTGATTGAAGTTAGACCAAAGACTGAATCAATAACAGCAGAGAGTCTATTCATATGCAGATGGTACAATTTAATAGAAGCCAGTTTAAAATTGCCCAACAGTTTGGCCCATGTATATTCATAAGCAACACTTAAGAGGTGAACCCACAAGGTGAATATGTCACAGCATATTCATCGATAAAAACAGACACTGGCAAGTGCATGCTATTCAAGTTAACTTGTGATATGGTACTAGTGGTAAAAGTTCAGTGCTATATAAACAATACATATTCAGCAGTAGTTCACATCCGTTAATACAGTATTTACTTATTTGTTTGTTTGTTTGTGGTGTGCCCAAAGCCAAATATTTTACTCAATACCACACACAGATAATGATTCTACCCTCGTTTTTTTTCTTATTATTTTTTAAAGCAGTATGTGGGCTACTATCATGACTCAAGGCTTATTTGAAAGAATTTGCACATGCTTACTGGGGAGGTAATGAACAGAGCCTAGCCTAAGAGAGACTAGATGAGAAGGGGAGAGAAAGAGTACCAGTGTGGTGATGAGCGAGATGGGGTAAACTGGATATGGGGAAGAATGCACTTCCTACAGTGTCCCATGTAGTGTGTACGGTGCGATAATTAACTTTAATCTACGGGTGGTTGATTGCATGAAAAAGATTTAAACTGGCCTGGAAATTTCTGCTTGGGATGCATGTTTCATAGTTCTCTGTGCGAAATAAACCGATTAGTGCGAAGCAGGCGAGGCAAGGCATGGGGTCTGTATTGGTGACAGCAAGCCCTGCGGTGAAATCTTCAGTAGACTTACCCCCCCTTTCACACAGCAAGCGACTCGGTTGACCAGTTGCCGGAAGGTCATTCACTTTCTATGACGTTGAGCGTCCCAAGCAATTGGGAAAGTAAGTAACAAAAGTTGCCAGAGAAAGGCTGCCTGCCGTTTATCTTTTGCGTGGACATCGCCCACAACAGCCAATCAGAGTTCCACACTTCCACATTTTCTAACCGAAAACCAAAAACATTGCAGCTGCACAAGATCACTAAGAGTACATAACAGGAAGATATAGATTTCAGCATTCAAGGCAGTGCCTGAGATCGCGGAATAAATCATTCAGAAGAAAAGTTTGAATTGTCCATATGTTATGCACTTACATTTACTTCCAGTCTATCCAATGCTTGCATCTTTATGTTTTTTGTCTGTAAAAAATTTTAATCCAAAATATGCAAGCTGTAGC
This sequence comes from Ilyophis sp. 1 JC-2022, assembly GCA_022702515.1. Taxonomy (NCBI): domain Eukaryota; kingdom Metazoa; phylum Chordata; class Actinopteri; order Anguilliformes; family Synaphobranchidae; genus Ilyophis; species Ilyophis sp. 1 JC-2022. Next base: position 33,071,487 of record CM040396.1, read on the forward strand.
TGTTCCCAACTCAATATGCTACGTCTCCACTGAAAAATTTCCAGCGAAGCAAAGCCCCTGACTGACCTCAGATCAGTCCCTGGGGGCTAGCTAGTTTTGTTGGTCTGAGCAGGATTGGTGTCCTTACAAGTCAATCAAGCAGCAGGCTGAATTAGACAGAACTCTTAGCTTTAAAACTTCTTATCTTATCAGCCAGTTCAGCGTGATGATGATGAACTGTGCACCATAATTCTTCCACTAACTGATAATAAATAAATAAATAGTAGAGCAAGTGAATTATAAGGCTATTTATAATTTATTTTACATTTTTATATACATTGTGTGCAGTATGAATAATTCCTCACATATTTTATAGATTCTGGTGAACTTGTGCATGCCCTTCAAATACTGCCATCATTCATCTCTCTGCTGTTTGTTGCCACAAGGTTATAATGCTTTGGAAATAAAGTTATTTTCTAATTACAGTTTCGGCCACTCATACTTCCGTTTTTTATATGAATGCACATACAGGCACAGATAATTTTGGTGGTTGAACAGATACAGAATACAAAAAGATACAGAAAGTGGGCTCTATCTTAGAGCATGGTCTAAAATACCACAAGTGCATTTAGGGCATTCCCAACTCCACTTTTAATACTTAGATGGTGGATAATTTGAGCGCTAAGTAAGGCACAAGGTTCTAATGGACTGAACTTTGTCTCTTCATAGGTGGGTTTTTGGTATAACATTTTGGCCACCTGCGTTTGCACCTTGGCTGATTGCTAATATGATGGCGAACTTAGTAAGACTGAAAAGAACAATTTACAGGTAGCAAAACAGAGAATATGTAAGGAATAAACCACGATGGGCTGTCCCGTTATTGGAAAATGGATGCATTGAGTGCCCAGAGTACATTATTTTTCAATAACGGGACAGCCCTGAGTGGTGTATTCCGATTATACCATGGTTACGAACAATTAATATATATTAGTCACTTTAATATTTATAGATTTTATCAACGTAATCAGCTGAAACTAAAATATCCTTCTGAGGCCCTTTTAGCCTGTTGTTTTCCCGCTGCAGCAAAACTGCTGGTTGGTAGTTCTATTTGAACATGAAACATCTCGTTGCTAATTCTATTTCTGGTTACTAGTTCCATTTTGTCCGTAGTTATGCAAAACCTCTCGTTGTTAGTTCTGAAAACAATTGATTCTATAAGGAAAAAAATTGTTCCTTCTCAACTTTATACCATAAAATTAGCCCCAATTTTGGTTATTTTTGTCATTAGTTACATTATTTAAGAAAATTGCATTAAAGCGCAACTTAATACTCAACCAAGACTAAAGGAATTGCATTTAAAATTTGCATCATGAGATGGGAACTACTAATAGCCTACTATAGATACAGTTTCAGTTTGTTACTGTTAGATGTAACTTGTCATACAAGACATTTCTCTGGATAAAATGTTTTTATACACAGATTAAAGTGCAACCAGCGTTGCTCACCTTAACGTTACATTAGCCTGCATTAGGTAAAGTCCTACTATGTAACGATAATATTTCCAAACTGAATAAATACTGCACCTCTAACCAAAAAATGCTTTGCTAGATTAAAGTTGTTGTAACTAAGATATTTGGCAAATACAAACTTGCTCTGTTATCTCTATTTTATTAATGGTAACCATAGCAACACAAACAGCTTATTCAGAAAGTCGGTAAATAATGCACATTTTGCGTTATTTACCGACTTTATTAATCAGCTGTGTGTGTTGCTATGGTTACCATTCATAAAAGAGGCAACTCTATGTCTCTGGCAACAGTTAACGTAGATGGCGTATTCATTTGGAACGCTGATTAAGCCTCTTAGTTGGAACTACTTCATAGGTGTCTCTTTATTGGAAATTAATACCCACCCTCCAGCCAATCGGAAATGAGAATTTATCCAGACCAGGGTATAAATGACATTAAAATTCTCAGAATTAATTGTGTAATGTGCTTCAAATTTGTTTTCATTTCTAATGGTTGAAAATGTTTATTTTCCTTAATTAGACTTTTAGTTCTCTTTAAAATTATTTTATTCAGTTATTAAATAACAGGTGATAATTGGGTTATAATTGCTGAAAGTATAGAAACCTGGTCATTGTAATAAAAATAATATGAGAAATTAGAAAGTATGTTAAAAATGTTGAAATTTTAATGAATCCACATTTTTTTTAACCATATCGAGAAGTTTAAAAAATAAAAAATAAACTTATGCACAGTGAATCCCTGTGGACATAGTCTATTTGAAAAACATTTGTAAAAATGCATTAATGTGAAATTTTTTCAATCAAAACATTCCACTTACAGGCAGTAGATGCAAAGGGCTGTATTATAATTTTCCACCTGTCTTATGATCCAGACATCTGAAGCGCATTTTCAGCACTCAAAATGTCCATCTACTGCAGTGCGTGTTTTGTGAGTTTTCGATTGAATGACAATTCACGCATTGTTGTAGGCATGATATACGGTGTCAGCAGCAAAGTTTTTAATGGATAGCCAGAGGGAATATTGGAGGTCTAGGTGCGACAGATAGGGAATCTTAAAGTGTTCCTATGAACACCACTGAAACAGACAATAATCCGTAGTGGAAAAGGAGAAAATAAGGGGAACACAAATAACCTCACGAAAGAACGAGGAACTCGATATCCGAGCAAAACAAAGAAATAAGCAGTAACGCTTATCTAACGAGGAACTCGATATCCGAGCAAAACAAAGAAATAAGCAGTAACGCTTATCTAATGAGGAACTCGGTATCCGAGCAAAACAAAGAAATAAGTAGAACGCTTATCTAACGAGGAACTCGATATCTGAGAAAAACTAAAAATAAGCAGTAACGCTTATCTAACTCCCGTTTGTGGAGCGAACAAACAGAAAGAAAATAAACTCTCAAAAGGCTTAAAGTAAGAGCACTCGTAGGTATGAGTGGAAAAACAAAGAAACGAAAACCCTCTGCTCTGAAATAAGAGCGAAAAGATAACTTTGCTTTCTTTCTAAAATTGTACTGCTAACAAGTCCCGCATTGAGAAGCAAAGCGGTCGATAGCAGTACAACTTCCTATACCTTTTTTACCGGCTCGAATGTTACGTGAAATAACATGGAAGCAACGAGAACAGGAGGAAGAGGGGTATAAATAGAGAGAGGAAATGCAGGACAGGTGAACTCACTAATCACCAAGGCGAAAGCAAAACCCGTAGCGGAGCACAGACAAATCCGATAGATTTATAGGCATATGAAAAAACGGAATACTAAGCGCGGATATAAGGGAAGGAAAGCGCGATCCATGACAGTTTTTTAATAGAAGTTTGTCCCTCCGGAAGATTTCAGGAACTATTGGCAAATATACACTGCTCAAAAAAATTAAGGGAACACTTAATCATCACAATATAACACCAAGTCAATTAAACCAAACCGGTCATGCTGGATGTTGTTGCGGGCAGCATAGCATTCGCCACAGCGTCTCCAGACTCTTTCACGTCTGTCACGTGTGCTCAGTGTGAACCTGTTCTCATCTGTGAAGAGAACGGGGCGCCAATGGCGAACCTGCCAATTCTGGTGTTCTCTGGCAAATGCCAATCGAGCTGCACGGTGCTGGGCTGTGAGCACAGGTCCCTCTACAGGACGTTAGGCCCTCATGGAGTCTGTTTCTGACAGTTTCAGAAACATGCACACGAGTAGCCCGCTGGAGATAATTTTGTAGGGCTCTGGCAGTGCTCCTCCTGTTCCTCCTCAAACAAAGGAGCAGATACCGGTCCTGCCGCTTGGTTGTTGCCCTTCTACGGTGCTGTCCAGCTCTTCTCGTGTAATGGCCTGTCTCCCGGTATCCCTCTGTCCATCTGTTGTCACTTTCATTTGCACCAAAGCAGGTGAAATTGATTCACAATCGTTTACGCTTCCTAACTGGACAGATCAATATCCCAGAAGTTTAAATGACTTGGTGTTATACTGTGTTGATTAAGTGTTCGCTTAATTTCTTTGAGCAGTGTAGAAATACAGCTTGAATTTGCGAATACATGTATAATCACGTAGCACCACAAATTGCCTGGATATTGGAGTGGGCTCCTGTCGTAAATAAAATAATCCTTTCACCGCCCTGTCGGGAGGGGTCAGGACCATTCCAATACACGTAATTCTCCCAAATAGGCACTGCATTCCAGAGTCTGATATAACTTGATTTATTATAGAAAGATTTGCATGAATGTAAGTACCCAGACTGATCAACTAAGCACACGTAACTAAGTACACTCTCAATCACACGGTCCAGTCTAAGTCAGTCAACTCCATGCACTCCCACTTGACGTTAGACAGGTCTGTTAATGACAGAAACAAAAATACATTGCAGCCATGAAAGTTCAGATAACTCTCCTTTTATCCTTTCCTTAAACCCTGCCCTTTGTGGGCCTTAAGGTCGTTTTATGCCCCCTGGGAGATGTTTTTTATGGTCAACAGCAGCCTGGTTTTAATTAAGCAGTACATATGACATTCATTTATATAGTAGTTTTGACTAAATGCTATGACTTAATTATATTAGAAATTGCCTGGACATGGTTTGACCGTAGTAGTTCAATACATAATAATACAATGATCTAATGGGTTAGATAATACTAACTGTAAGATCTTATTTCCACAGTCTACAGTTTATGTGTGGGTGCTTATCTGTAAAGTCCAGTTCCGGCTTGGAACTATTGCTGCCTGGTTGTAAAGTCCAGTTCTGGCTTGGAACTATAACTGCTTGCCTTGTTCCCATGCTTCAGGAATACTCCCTGGTCAAGAAATAAAATATCTGAGTATTGGCATTCCTGTGTCTGAGCACAAGCGGTATTGCGTGCTGAAACCCCTCACTCAACCGTACATTTAATTATATTTAATTTAATAATTATTATTAAAATGACAATCATCAATTAAATAGCCAAATTGGTTGATAGGTAAGTCGAACAGTAACCTGGTGGATCAACTAACAAGTCAAAACAAAGTCTAAATCAGGTCTTAAGATTAAATAGTTTTACTACAGGAAACCCCATCAATTAGAGTAATGAATTGGAATCATACATTCATGAATGAACGTAGGCACACTGCTTACAATTTACAAAAAGAAAGATGCCATTTAAACATAAAATTAAAATGACCAAAATAGAGAGACCGATAAGCCAGAAATGACCAATATTACCTCCAGCACAAATGGAACAAAGTTATCAAACTCTGGAAACCTGACCCGGAAATCAATCAAGGTTCGGCATCTTTAAGGACATTCCAAACCGCAAAATGTTCCTCGGAGGAGCGAGGAGTGGGGAACGAGGAGGCTCCTGGAGGATGCTTCAGTGAGGAAGCACGAGTGTAGCCTTTGCGGAAGCCTTTTCTCGGAACGCCCAACGTGTATAAATTATCCACCACTCTCTGCCACGTCGCAGTCACACCTCTACCCAAATGCAATTTTACCATTCCTTTCCATTTATTATAAAGTGCATAAGCATAATGACACTCATTCGTTATAACTAACAAAATAAACAATTATTCATGAAACAATACGTTTAAAAGTATTATAGTTAAGCACGAAAGCATAATATGACGCCGACGCTCGATTGAGCAAGGACGTTCCATTTGCCTAATGCATGTGTCTATTCCTCCGTCCTCATATCTGACAATGCATCCTTTCCTTGTGTCCTCTGTTGGGCGGAGCTAAGGAGCGAGGAAAGGATGCAAGTAGTGAAAATAAGCGATTGGAATCCACCGAGAGAGAGAGAGATAGAGAGAGAGAATATCCTGACAACATCCTGACACGCCATTAAAATAACAACATATGACTTAAAACCAGGGTTGTGGTGGTTTTAGCGCAAATGCTTTCTGCTACCTCAAAAGAGCAATACACCAACCATGCGCCTGACCACACCTTATCTTAATACCAACCCGCTCAGGTGGGCGCAAGATCATTTGCTATTTAAACAATGTGGGCACTGGACGGTAAAATGACGACTGCATCAGACTGAAACTTGCATTTAGGTTACCGCCGCTTAGCAGTAAAGCCCAGTGACTTCATTGCAGGCCCCAAGTGTGTATGTGTGTATGTAGGTAAGGTATGTATGTATGTATGTAGGCAGTATATTTGCACTCTTGTACAAAAAGCATTAAAACCCGTTTCCAAGAATAACACGGCTTTCTACAAGCAGGAGAATAGGAATACATTCCTTTCACTGTGCACACACAGGACTAAACATGTTTGTAAATGCCTCTTTGAAACAAATCCCTTTTAACCAGTGCCAAATGAGAGAGAAAATCTGAACAAAGGAATCATGACAACAAAATATGAGGACATACACAATTGCAAGCTTTAGCACAAAATCCACAGAGTGAATAAAAATTCTCAAGTCATGATTTAAAAGTGCAAAAAAAGACAAATCAAGAAATTATGATTGCCTTTATACCAGGGGTGTCCAATCTTATCCAATAAGGGCCAGTGTGGGTGCAGGTTTTTGTTTTAGCCCAGCACAACTACACCTTTTACCCCAGCACAACTACACAACTAATTAATGAATCATGGTCTTCGATCAAGACATTGATAAGTAGAATCAGGTGTCTTTGTGTTGGGCTAAAATAAAAACCTGCACCCACGCTGGCTCTTTTCAGAAAGGATTGGACACCCCTGCTTTATGCAAATGTCTAACCAAGATGCAGACTATTTACTGAGCGTTATTTTATTTTTTATTTTACAATTTGTACTTTTTGCTTGTACCACATGCTTAAATCACTTGTTCTTAATTTGTCTGGAAAGAATTATTCCTTTATCAGTATTATTTGTTATAATTTGGTTTCAAATAGTCATAAAAACAAGCCTTAAGGCATTGGAGTTGAACAATTGCAGTTTGGAGAGATAATCCCTACAATGCAGGGGATTAGTTCTTTATCCAGTCTGAAATTGCTTTTTATGTGGGAGAAAAAAAACATCCAAACAACAGCAAAATACTTTTTTTCATACAGCTGAATGATAGAACACCTGAAGAGTGTCAACTCCTTTGTCACAATACCGTCCTCAAGGGTCACTCAGCTGAAGGATTATTTTAAAGGTAACATTTAGGCTTTTTATTAATTTTTTGTTACATGTTACATTTAGCTTCAACTCAAAGTTGAAGCACTATTCTGCTTAATCATGATATATTGATAATACTTTCTGCTGCAGGGGGTCACTTTAAGACTCGAGATGCTTTCTGTGCCTGCAGAATGATCAAGCTATGAGCATATCGTTCATAATGTAAACATGCCCTTCTGTTCAATAGGTCATTGACTAAATTTTTTATTACTATTATTTTATTCATGTTATTCAGGGTAAATTTCCACAACATGTCTATGATCGAATCAATAGTACGCCCACAAATGTATGTGGGAAGAAATGCCGACAGCTCATACGATTCTGCCTGAGAGTCTTCTGAATTGTTATAGTATAGCTTTAGAGCTATACTATAAGCATAGAGAAGTGCATCTGCCTGAGTTCATCAAGAATACTGTACATTTGAGTGAGGAAAGCGGTATGTGTTTTTTTGTATTGGCCCATTGAGCTCTCGATGTTTAATATGCAAGGCGCAGTGCTGATGGCCGCATCTGTTTTGTTCTGAAGACAATAAACCATGCGATGCTATTAATACTTTCCAACACCTCATGACATTTTTCAGGGTTGTCCACATGCACACATTTCCCGTGCACAAAAAGCAATGCATTAATGACAAAAGAAGAAAGAATTATTACACTCTAATCGTGTGTTTTGTTTTATTTATTTATTTATTTATTTATTTATTCATAGTGCAACATTGCAATTTCCCTGACACGGGAACAAACTTTTGTTTGTTCAAAACACGACTGTTTTGAATGCTTTGCGCTCGTTCAGTTCCTGGCAATAACCGTGGGTCCATTTTCAGTGTCATTGAGAACATTCAAAATATTACTCTACACGAGACAAAAAATATTGCCACATCGCTTTATCAACGCAATAACAACTCATTGGCCCTGGACTCGGAGAGCTACATTTCAGAGGATGGGCTGACATGAACAGATCGGTATGTAAATGTAATTTTATTACACGTGAGAATGATACATTGATAAAATGTGTTGCTGCCACTTAAGGGGATAATGGTAATTTATAGGGTGACAGCTTGGTTGGTGGTGTATTAAGGGACTGCTGGGCTGTTGAATGATTAAGGATGTGGATCTCGTTGGTAGTTTGTGATTAGTGTAAAGTTTGAGCAGAGGTGACACACGGTGCCACCCCGGTGGAGACGAACGTAAACACAGAAAAGGTCACACAATTTTGCCATTTAAGAGAATATGACTCTGCAGAAGGGATCCACCGTGCAATCCTAAAAATATGAAAAAAATATTTTGGCGCATGGTTGATCAATCTCAATAGAACACGAATCAATACATTGCATGACCTCATAACACATGTAAGTTTTCTGAATGACCGCCCTAATTGTGATGAAATATGTGAGTAGGTTTTTATTTTCTAATGAAAGACCTGGACGAAGATGGAAAGCAAAAGATGTTTCATGCTCCATATGGGATATTACCCAGCCAACATATGTTTCGAAAGAGAAGAATGTGTGACTTTGTATAAGTTAAGAATAATAGGATAGAGGTCCTGTTTATGGTTCTTCTAGAAATTGTTATAGTTCAATTCGTGGTTTTGGCCACTTCTGTATTTTATATATTTTCCAGGACAACTAATAGTTTTCCAGGAATTGTTTTGAAATTTCCTAAATGTCTGGAAAACTGCATAGAAAATGACAGCGTTTGAATGACACATGGGAACCTTGTACATCAACAAATGCATGATTAACTGCTGTTCTTTGATGATCAATGTTGATATCAGTCCTGCAAACTGAGCGGAAGGCATGGCTGGGTGGGTGGAGATAGCCTGCCAGAAATTAATGAGGCTTTACCATAGTTTTGCAAACTCTACATTGAGAAGACTCAACCCCCGGAAGGCTTGCAAGGCAACAGTGCTACAACAATGTGCCACTGTGCTGCCCGGTAACCTTCTTATACTTTATTTCACATGTGACTACTTTCAACACACTGTAATTTGCCTAGGCACAGAGGAGTAGCCTAACACCACAGAGTGCTGCCCGTACTCTTAAAGTGCCGCCAACTTGAGCGTAAACCTGAGCAGCAGCAGACCAGTCAGGAAGTGGAACCTCATGTCAGGGGGAGGGAGAAGGGATACTGCAAAAGAGCTTTGATGGGATCAAAGTGTCAATCATCCATTCTTTGTGCCTGCATTGGCTCTGCCCCAAAATAAAATTCAGCTGAAACTAAAAAAATATAAAAATGGCAACATGCACATACGACAGACATCTTTTTGCATATTTTACAGTTATAATTTGTACAAGCGTACTTGGATGTAAAAATGCGTGAAACGTGAGCAGAACTAATTTTTGCGTAAATTGTCTGTATTAATTATTTTACTCATATATTGGCACTCATAAAAGTTTTTGTACCTGAGATTGTACATACAAACTAATTTTACACCTGCTCAGGACCACGAGTACCGTGTTCATAAATTCAGAATGCCACTGAATATTAATTAGAATAGAATTTATATTTATTTTCTGTTAAATGTACAAGACTAAATAGCCTTTGAAATGCACAATGCAAACGTAATAAATTAACATTCTCTTGAGATGGTAAGATGAAAAACGCAGGGCCAAGTTTTAATATCAATACTTTAAAGGCAGGCCTATTTTTTGCAAGTTGGAATGAATGACTTACAGACAATGCTTTGTAGGCAATGCGTGTCTAACTTTTTTTTAAATGTTGAAAACGTTTTTTGTTTAGATAACATTAACTGAGTTGAGTTATTTAAGCCCACCGGCAACTATAGTTGCCAAAGTGTATGATTGTCATTTTCCACTTATAAATAAATTTCTATACATGAAAAGTTCTGGTTACTTGAAACAGCTAAAAAAAAAAAAAGTTTGCAATCTCAGTTAAATTAACAGTGAAGACATGGATTTATTTAAGCAAAATGGACTGTTTGAGCATTAATTGATACAAATATTGAATAATTGTTGAGGGGAAAGAGAGGAGACTGGCTGAAAGAATGCACATAATTTGTTACTGCTGAGAAACGTTGTGATAAAGCAGGACTTTCAAGGAGCATACAAATGAGTCCTGCAGCAAACTGGAGCCTGAACACGGCTTTCCAACTGTTTTAATCTACAATCTACAGTTTGATATTTCTCAAACAACTGAATATAATTAAATTAGAGCAAATTCATCTTGCCCATTGGCTCCAAACATATGCTCTGTATTTTAAGGAAGTTGGGTATTATTTTCAGCATTCTTGAGCTAGTGTGCTCTGTTTTTGCAGAGTTGCTTGTGTCAAGCCAGGACCTCTGCATTAACCTGGAAAACATATCTGCTACAGCCAGATGACCAAGTATCTTTGGGAAGCACCTGATAATAATCTCACCTTCTCCCACACCCTCAGAAAAAAATACAAACGCTTGCATTGGGGTGGTATCCCATAGGTAAGTAAAATGTACCCCAAAGTAAAAGACACGTACCCCAAGCCGGCAATACATAATTAGTTTCTACATTCTTTGCTTGAAAAGGTGCTTTTTAGTACCCAAATAGAACATTATTGAACAAACACCAATTCCAAAAAAGTTGGGACAGTATGTAAAATGCACATAAAAGCAGAAAGCAGTGATTTGTAAATTATCTTTTACATCTATTTAATTGAAAACGGTACAAAGAAAAGATATTTAATGTTTTACCTTATCAACAATATGCTAATTCCGAATTTGATGCCTGTGACACGTTCCAAAAAAAGTTGGGACAGGGGCAAAAAAAAGTTCAAAACACCTGTTTGGAACATTCCACTGGTAAACAGGTGATGCTATCATGACAATACAGTTGATAAGGTAAAACATTAAATATCTAACTGTTTTCAACTTTTTTGGAATCGGGGCTTGTACTTTCAGGCTACATTTGGGAAATGTGTTCCCTAAAGAAGACAAACGTACCTCCACTGCACCTTTATTTGTGAGAGTGCGTGCCACTGGGCTGCCTTACCACACCACACTTGTTGATTGATTCTGTCCAACATCTAAAGAAGTGGTCTGTTCCTCTTCAGCTACTCTGTCCCCATGTTCTTCTATATGACCAACTATAATTCCTACAAGCTTCCCTGCCAGCACTGCAGTTTCTTCCAATTTTACAGAATTATGTGGTCTGTAAAGTCTCCTTTCTCCCTTTGTACTCCCATTCACTCTCACTCCTCAGTTACAAATCTAGGTTACTGATTTATCTCTCCCTGATACTACATTACTATTTGCTTTCTTCAGAGACATCCTTATCTAGGCCTGTGGTTCCACTGACCCACCTTAGCTGTTGGGTCATATATACCTGAGATGAGCTGGAGGCATTACCACTGCGAATTTATCTGAGCCAACAGAGGGCTGGCCAACCCCAGATAAAACCGTAGGCTCTCCCCTAGTTTATCGCATAGAATACCAAAGCAAGAAAGTTTCTATTGCAATGTTTCTATTGTAATGATAGCTCCAACCTGAGCAGCATGGTATTGTTCACAGATCATTGATGACTCATGCTGTAAAAAAATAAAATATTGATCTCCCCTACCTTATGCATAAATAAGGCTCATAAATTTGCTGTGTGCCTACCAGGGGCGTGTGCAGGATTGAAAATCATCCTGTCATGGGAGTGCTCAAAAAATAAATGAATAGAGAGATTGTGATCATGGACAGAGGTAGAGGGGGGGGTTACGATTGCGGACCAAGGGGAATCGCAAGTAGCATTAAAATATTGCATTGAATTGTATTAGCATATTTTAAGTGTTTATTTAGAGGCAATCAAGTTTTTGAATTTCTATATTATATTTTAAATTAGATGTAAAATTGGTGATTGGTGGGGGATGGGGGCAAGCGCCTCCACTTGTGTCAATAACTGAATGCCCCTGATTGTTATGATTCTATTTTTAATTAAAATTTACCAGGAATCTCAAAAGTGAGAAAAAAGTGCCTACATTTTATTCACACCCTATTTATCACATCAAGGATACAGTCAAGCCAGAAAGTCTGCACACCCCTTTCACCTTCTCCACATTTTATTACGTTACAGACATATTTTACAATAGATTGAGTTCATTTTTTGTGTCAAAATCCTACACAAAATAGCCCATAATGACAAAGTGAAAACAGGTTTTTAGACATTTGTGCTAACTTATTAAAAATCTAAATGTAAAATATCATATATACACAAGTGTGCACACCCTTTGATATGACAAATGAGCTGAGGTGCATTTTGTCTCCACTGATACTGCTTGACATGTTTCTACAACTTAATTGGAGTCCACCTGTGATAAATTCAATTGATTGGACATGATTGGGGATTGCCAACACCTGCCTATATAAGGTCCCACAGTTGACAGTGCATGTCAGAGCAAACTCCAAGCCATGGGGTCAAAGGAATTATCTGCAGACCTCAGAAACAGGATTGTGTCAAGGCATAGATCTGGAGAAGGGTACGGAAAAATCTCTGCAGCTTTACAGGTCCCAAAGAGCACAGTGGCCACCATCATTCGTAAATGGAAGAAGTTTGGAACCACCAAGAATCTTCCTAGACCTGGCCGCCTGGCCAAACTGAGCAATCGGGGAAGACGGGCCTTAGCCAGGGAGGTGAGCAGGAACCCGAGGGTCACTCTGACAGAGCTCCAGCGTATCCTTGTGGAGATGGGAGAACCTTTCAGAAGATCAACCATCCAGGCAGCACTCCACCAATCAGGCCTTTATGGTTGAGTGGCCAGACGGAAGCCTCTCCTTAGTAAAAGGCACATCACAGCCCGCTTGGAGTTTGCCAAAAGGCACCTAGAGGACTCTCATCAGGCCAGGATTCTCTGGTCTGATGAAACCAAAATTGAATTTTTTGGCCTGAATACCAAGCGTCACGTCTGGAGGAAACCAGGCACAGCTCATCACCTGGCTAATACCATCCCTACAGTGAAGCATGGCGGTGGCAGCATCATGATGTGGGGATGTTTTTCAGCAGCGGGAACGGGGCAACAGGGAAAGATGAATGCAGCTAAGTACACCGAGATCCTTGAAGAAAACCTGCTCCAGAGCGCTCTGGACCTCAGACTGGGGCGAAGGTTTACCTTCCAACATGACAACGACCCGAAGCACACAGCCAAGAGAACAAAGGAGTGGCTTCGGAGAAAGTCTGTGCATGTCCTTGAGTGGCCCAGCCAGAGCCCAGACCTGAATCCAATTGAACATCTGTGGAAAGAGCTGAAAATGGCTGTGTACCGATCCAACCAGATGGAGCTTTCAAGGATATGCTTCTTTCCCAAGATGCCTTGAAGCTGTAATCGCTGCCAAAGGTGCAGCAACCAAGTATTAGGCTAAGGGTGTGTACAGATATGTAACCCCTAAATAACCTATTTTTGTCAGTAAAACAAAATTGCATATTTTCTAAAAACCTGTTTTCACTTCGTCATTATTGGCTATTGTTTGAGGCAAATTTGTGTAGATGTTTGAGGCAAAAAATGAACTCAATCTATTGTAGTATAAGTCTGTAACGTAATAAAACGTGGAGAAGGTGAAAGGGGTGTGCGGACTTTCCGGCTTGACTGTATATAGTAAAGGTTGTGAGGAGCAAGTATTGGGAGATATTTAACACACAGGACTATTGTTCCCTTTCATAACTGTTGTTTATGTCACTGGCAGACTTGGTCACTCAGCCCAAGTGTGGTTCATGGTCGAGCTTTCAGCCAGATGTAAGGAAACTGAATGTGCCAAGGGCAGGTTTTTATTTTATTTTTTATCTCAGATGAAAATCCAGAACAGACACAAATAAAGCTGACCCTCAAAAAAATCTAAAAGGAAATTATTGTATTGAACTCAAAACCACTCTAGGCAAGGCATGGGCATTGGAAGTGTATTTAAGAAAGACTAGAGAAGTAAATAAAGAAGGATGTTTACTCTCTGGATTCTATGACTGTAGGGAATTATGATGGGAATAATATGGAATATTTTTGAATAATATTTTTGAATAATATGAAATTAAATTGGGCAGGACTATAAAGTCACACAAGTGGAGGTTCTTATACAGTTACAGATATGCAATGCTGTGTAGGGCAGTGTGCATTCTCATCCAGTCCAATACATGATTATATAACAATATTTATAAACTATTTACCACACATTAAGCTCTTGATTTTCTCATACAAGAAAATGTAAATGGACTTCAAACAAATATATTGTTATACTGCACTAAACATGCTAATTACATGCATTGCTACCAACAGAACGTGATTATGGCAGCAGTCGAGTATGGTGGCAATAATCCGTAAAGACACCCATCAGAAGTATATTTATAATTAGCTGAATACATAGTGTTTTCTTCAGCTTCATTTTATATATTTTGCTATGTTTCATGGTAACTTCTTCACAGATATGATGAGGTATGTTATGCATGCACAGAAGCTTGATCGCTGCCTGATGCAGGTTTACTCATGCAAACTGTGGCTTTTGAGACCACAGCACTTGAAACCGGCAGTTGTGAAACCATTTATTTCATGTCTGTGTTAAGTGCGGCTAACATCGCTCGATCATTTGGCCTCTCTCACTACGATATACTGTAGAATGTGGTCCATTCTATCAATGCTCGGGTGGATTGAGATTCAAAGTGATCTTAACACACATGCTCAATAGATATCATGGGTCTGCTCATAACTCTTGTATTCTGATCAGCTCTGATCCCTATAGCAGGGGTCGGCAACAGGCGTCCCGCCAGCAATAATATTTGGCCCGCCAGATAATTTTGAGATTTGGAAGAAGAAGAAAAAACTTTATTTTTTTTATTTTTTTTACAATATCGAACCGACAGTCCCACGTATAGGCTATAATGTCAGAATAGAGAATCTACCCACACCTGAAGAATGCTTGTTGTACTTTTATCCATGTTGAGAGTGAATGACACGCACAGACAATCAGGCAGCGGGCTGCACTGACGCTGAACCCCTAGTAGTGAATCAAAATAAGTAGGTGGACAACGCGTGGTGCTGAAATAGCCAACATGCGGTGTGTGGTTTGAAAAAAATAAAACCAGCTCAGTAAATCATTCAAACTTAATGTTTACTTATATGTGACTGCACCACACATGTAAACAGTAACAAAGCAAATTCAGTTTAATTTTATGAAAAACATCAAAAACAACAAAATCGGCGCAAAAAAAAGCTTGATCCGCTTGATCATGCAGTGCGAGGGGTGGTGGTGCATAGGCCTATGCTCCTGAAACGACAGAGCAAACACGCTACATTAGGGATAATAATTAAATGAGCCATTCATTAAAAATATTAAAAATACAATTAGGCTATTAAATGCAATAACGACAGGCTTAGTACTCACTTAATGTGAAAACTGGCATCTCCCATTATTCCACTATTCGTTGGATATCTGGTGATATGGACGTCACTTTAATCCGCAGGCAGTTTTCAAGGTTTTTATGCGTCAATCGAATGTAATGATTCCTCTCGTGCGTCTTTGTGACACTGATATTTAATTGATACAACTGCTGTCCGCTGTCGGGCGTTTTGCACGTAAAGTTTTTCACTCTCTGATTACACCTGTGTAAACTGTGAAGTGACAATAAAATAACTTGAACTTGCTTTGGTACTCATATCGGACTTTTCTTTTGAAACACGGAACTACGTTTCAACGTTGTTGAGAATCACAACACAAACTCGCTCGTCAAGCCAAAATACTGCAGTGCAATGGATTCGGTGAGTAATCCCCACTGCTACCTAGTTAAGAAATGTATTCACATTTTTCGAAAGAAAAGTCAGATCATTACACCAGATCCCGATATGAGGACCAAAGCATTAGAACGTGTCACATTTTTAACGATCAATTACTTAAATTAGCCTTTTATTATGTTCTAGCCCGCCACCTAGTGGCTCAGAAAAAAATTGGCCCGAGGCCAAATTTACTTGCCGACCCCTGCCCTATAGTGTATAAGAGGGATGGTCATCTGACCTGGTCATAGCTTTTAGGAGGCGTTCAGAGGATTTTATGGAGAGAAGATTGTTTTGGGGGGGATTTTTTAAGGAGTAACTAAACTGATCTCAGATATGGGTGTTAACCACCTATCTCCTCAGTTCATTTCAGTTCAATATCTAGCCCATGCCATCACCAGATAATAGATAAAACATAAATAAAAGTTAAAAATGGAAGGAAAACATATTTGAAATACCTAGACTTGAGTTCTCCTGCACTTTTGTGAGATATCTTTATTTTAGAATTCCACAGTGAATACTGCAGACCCAGCTCAGTGGCAGAACACAAAGGCACTGAAAGGTGTGAGAAACACTGGGAATGCGTTCTACACCATGCTCCCCACCTGTGCAATTGCATTCTTCAGATACGGTGTGCTTAAAGTCGATGTCTGGCACCGCGTCTCTCCGGATATGCTCTGCACCATTACCTTCAACTCGACCGCCCTCGCTTGCATGCTGTTTATGCGCCAAAACTGTTTACTAATGGACTGCTTGCCTTTAACAAAACACATTGGCCACAATCAAAGCCATCACTCACACAACGGGGGACAGATTGTGAACAGGGGACTCGTGGCATAATGAGAAAGGCAGTTTGACTGTTTTTTTTATTGCTCAAATTTAAATACCACATAGAATTTATCTTAAACTGTAGATTAAATGGCATCTTAGGGTGGGCAAACTAATTTTAAAGTAAACATTAAGAACAACAGAGACAACATTGTGCAGGCAATATTCAATCTTTTCTTTGGCTAGTATTGGCTGAGAAAATAAACTCTAAAATGTCTTAATAGGCAACAGCAGTTTGAATTATAATAAAAATGTATCATTTGATGAGAGGCTGATGGCTGATGTTAAGTGTTGCAAAACATATGTTGCAATATCATATTTTAACTTACCAGCTTCAATTATGAAGAACAACAAACAAAAGACATCAAACACACACTTTTTTTTTTGTCTTTTGTTTGTTTTAGAAATGTCTTTGTTTTACTTTCAGGACATTTCTGGTTTTAGAATACACCCCCTGAACAGCTTTGATGTATTAGAGGCTAGTCTGTGCCGTATAAAACGCCATATCAAAAACTGTGACAAATGGGTCTGTGTACAGTGATTACAGAGCGCAGTCGTGCTGCCATAGCTATATAAAGACAAGCTTTCCACATACTGCCTACTTAGAGCGCATTCATCTTATTCCGGTGATGATGAAACTGTTGAAAACGTGTGGGTGAAATTGCATCACAGCTTCTGCAATCAATGCTACCCAGTCTTCTACGCATTTGTTCTTTTACCGTCTCATACATGTGAGACTGATCAAAGTTCTCACGATAGACCTCTCTTTGTGCCGACAGAAGATTGTTATTCTCTCAGAGTTAATGTATTAAAAATTGATGCAAAAAGTTCCCTTTCTCTGGTTGCCTTGCTGAGCCTATAAAGATGTGCTAATGGTTCATTGCCTTTAATAAATTGGCCATTTCAAGGAACTGCAAGGGCAATAAACCAAAATGTAATCATGAATCAATAAAAAATTGAGATGTGGCCCATGTTACGGCTTTAATCCCATTAAACTATTCAAAAATCACATTAGCGTGTTAGAAACTCACAATAAATCAATTCTGTGGATGATTATACAATAGTTTTTTTTCTATTCTGGCTACTACTTGACATTTAGTTTCAGATGTCTATGGCTAAATCAAGCAGTTATATGATGATTCATAACTCATTTCAGCACTCCAAGTACTGTAAAATTTGTGCTTTCTGTAATCACTAAAGGTGTTCATTTGTGAGTTTTACCTATAGTTTTTACCTGTACTTCCAGTTTATGCAGAAAACTGTTCCCACAGACAAACCACAAGGATGTCTACGTATGTGATAAAACCATTATCCCTTCTAATGAGTTAAAAAAATTAATTAATAAATCCTTTAGAGTTTTTGAATTTCAGGCATCAATAGTAACTGAAATAAGTTAAAACATTTTCCTCTGAGTACTACTGCTGCTTCTGTCTTTCCAAGCTTTACTTGTTCTGCAGAGGATCCGTGACTGTTTGGAACATAGATGTTCTCTCATAAATCTACGTTCTCTGTTCTTTATGACATATTGAAAATGGGCACATCATTTGACTTTCATTCATTTCACGGACCTGCAAATTATTAATCTTGCTTTGTAATTGCAGAGTAAAAATAGCGGGAGCGGTCTGGGCTGCATTCAGTCAGCACGTTGGCATGTTGAGATTGTTCGACCCCAAAGATGACACGATCGGCCAGCGCTCACAATATGAGATTAGTTATTGAGCTCCTGCCTCTGACTGCGTTTGCACTCTGCAGGCTGAAGGGCTGAGTGTCAGTACTCGTGCTGTGATGTGCGACACATCTATCGAGCCCCTCCTGTGGGTGATCACACAGAGTCCTGTCATCCCTGAGCACACATTCTCCACTCACTCACCCTAACAGTTTTGTTCAGGTTTGTTTCATTTTTCTTTTTTGCACAAAATGTGCATTGTTCATGCAATGTACAAAAATCGACCACAATGTTTGGGACAAAGATACATTTTTTCTTTCTTAGGCTCTGTACTCCACAATTCTAGATTTGTAATCAAACAATGTGGTTAAAGTGCAAATTCTTCTCATCGCTTTTTATACATAGCCTATTTTCTGGTACTCCTACAAGCGATACTATAACCTGTCTGCATTTGAATGGATCTATATGGGAATTGGGGGATAGGACTAGATTTAGCTGTAAATGACACTTGAACAGTATGGAACACATGGTTGGCTAAATGGCTCTAAGTCATCAAGGGTCTGAGGTATCAAACAAGCCTTAAACCATCACTCTGCTGCCAGATATGCAGTAGATATGGATGGATAACTTGAAGCGTTTCTTCTACTGACTTCTCCTGACTCATTGTATTCTGTAAGTGACAGAACCAAAATAACAAAAAATATATCACTGTCCAATGTACTTAAATTAGGTTTTTTTTGTAGCTATTTCTAGCATTGACAATAATAGCGATGAAAATTTTTCATTAAAATTTTATTTTCTTGAGTGTAAGGTCATGCTGATAAACGACAAAACATTTTTCATAGCCTCTAGTCCTCATATTTTCCAGGGATATACAGTGCCCTCCACGATTATTGGCACCTCTGGTAAAGAGTAAAAAGGGTTATAAAAAATTCACCATTTGGTGAATTAGCTTAATCTCACTGAAACAAATCCAAGATTTAATTGAAGTAAATTTATTCTGAGGAAAAAAAATCTCATCAAAAAATTATTATTTTTAACAAAACCACGTGTGCCACAATTATTGGCACCCCTGCATTTAATACTTTGTACAACCTCCTTTTGCCAATAAAACAGCACTGAGTCTTCTCCCATAACATAATAATAATAATTAATAAGGTTGGAGAATACAGAGCAAGTAATCTGAGACCATTCCTCTTTACAGAATCCCTCCAGATCATCCAGAGTCCTAGGTCCTCTCTTGTACACTCTCCACTTCAGCTCAGCCCACAGGTTTTTAATGGGGTTTAGGTCAGGGAACTGAGAAGCTTGATTTTGTGTTCAGTTAACCATCTTTGTGTTGATTTGGATGTATGTTTTGGATCATTGTCCTGCTGGAGGATCCAACGACGACCCAGTTTTAGTTTCCTGGCAGAGGCAGCCAGATTCAGATTACAAATTTCCTGGTATTTCTTGGAGTTTATGATGCCATGTACCCTAACAAGGTTCCCAGAGCCTTTAGAGGAAAAACAACCCCACAACATCACAGAACCTCCACCATACTTAACAGTGGGGATCAGGTTAATTTCGGTATAGCCATTCTTCTTTTTACGCCAAACCCACCTTGAGTGTTGGTTGCCAAAAAGCTAAATTTTTGTTTCATCTGACCATAGAACACGGTTCCAGTCAAAGTTCCAGTAGCATTTAGCAAACTCCAGGCACTTACATTTGTGGTAAAATGACAGGAAAGGCTTTTTTCTGGCATGCCTTCCAAATAATTTGTTGGCATGGAGGTGATGTCTAATGGTAGTTTTGGAGACTTGATGACCCCAAGATGCTATTTTCCTCTGTAATTCTCCAACAGTGATCGTTGGGGATTTTTTTTGCCTCTCTTACCATCCTCCTCACTGTGCGTGGGGACAAAATAAACTTGGGCAAGTTTGTAACAGTTCCAGTTGCTTTGAACTTTTTAAGTATTGCCCGAATGGTAGATATGGGCATTTTTAGGTGAGTAGCTATTTTTTAAACCCATATCCTGACTTATTAAACTCAATACACTTTTCCCTCATTTGATTTGTGAGTTCTCATATCTTTCCCATGTTGATGTATGAATAAGGGAATATGGCCTCTGTGTCACCTCATATTTATACCCCAGTGAAACAGGAAGTCGTGGATTACTGCTTGAAAGTTCCTAAACACTCAACTTTAAAAAGTGAAATATAAATGGAAAAAATGCTTCAGTTACACTTTGTTCATAAGAATTTCTAGGGGTGCCAATAATTGTGGCACACGTAGTTTTGTCTCGAAATAAATTTACTTAAATTAAAGGTTGGATTTTTCTAATTTTTTCAGTGTGAGATTAGGCTAATTCACCAGGGGTGCCAATAATTGTGTAGGGCACTGTAGATATAGTGGCTTCGTGCCCATTGAAACTTGAAGCGGAGCATTTTTTTACCAAGAGAGGGGAGGAGGGTTTATGCATTGTAAACATATTTATTGTATATTTCACATACATTGGAAATACTCAGACCAATTTTTACATATTTTACAATGCATTAGAAATACATCCTAAAATACATGAGAAACCACATTTGTTTTGTCCATATAAATCATCCGCATTTTGTTGCTTGAGTTTGTGCACCCTCAAATTTTGATGCGCTACTCTCCTCTGTGTGTATGTATGCACTTACATTATATATACAGTATGTGATCTGCCTCTGCACAGTGTCAGTATGCCTCCCACGTGTGACAGAATAATAAGCAAAATACACATTTTAAGAAGGTGTTTGTTTTAACGCCCACACACAATACATTTTATTCCTACATTGTGCTGTAAATAGTAAGTGGAAGCTGGTTCCCCGGTGCCCTGGCTAAATTCCCAACCTAGCTCTCTCAACCTTCCACCTAATCATCCCCCAGTTTAATTGACAAAAGGAATTGTTCTCTCCAGTGGCAGCAGCTAACTAGGACAGGCCCCAGTGCAAAATTTTTATGGGCCTCACCCTCACCCGGAGACGCACGCACGCATGCAAACAAACACATATAACCTAAATACACACAAGCACACTGCACCATTAGACATAGATATTTCACAGACAATGTGTTGGATTTTAGCTATCATCACACAATCAAATAGACTGTTGATACTGGGCAACAACAGACATACATACAGTGAGCACCATAATTAATTGGACAGTGACACATTTTTTGTTGATGAAAATACCCTCAAATTAAAGCTGACAGTCTGCACTTCAACCTCATTTTCATTGTATCCTTCATCAAACTCAAAGTGCTAGAGTACAGAACCAAAATAACAAAAAATGTGTCACTGTCCAATTAATTATGGTGCTCACTGTATTTCCCAGCAATCTTTGCATATCAGAAAATATCACTAATACCAAAGAAATTACTACAAATTATTCACTTCACTAGTTTATACAATACATTTTCTGTAAAAAATGTATATAGGCTAAATTTCACATGATTACAGACTATTCTACAAAGGAAGTGCAATAACCATGATGGATATGAGTTTAACGATATTTAAAACAGATGGCACTTTGAATGCAAAAGCATGTTTCTCCAATGCTTGATCAGTGTATAAGAGCCCGTGCTAGAATGGATTTATTCATGTAGGGCCCGATCTCCGCGATGGGGATCACGGGCCCTCTCAGACCACGGGTCTATATCTCCATCACTGGTTCTCCCCCTCCACACCTCAGTTGATGTGTGGTGAGTGTTCTGGCATGAAAAGGCTGCCATTGTGATGTTCTGTTATTATGTATGTCTGTTTGTTTATTATTATCATTCATCATTGCGTTCCCCTCTGTTCGTGGGTTGTCTGAGTCGCATTCGTGTGTTTGTTTACCCTGTCTCGTGTATGCACTGTTTAGGTGACTTCGGGATTTTTCAAGGGGTTCGTGTTCTGCTACTTCCTGGTTTTCCTTACGCGTATTGTATAGATTACTAACTCGTGCTAACAATCACTCGGGTGGTTTATTAGTTAAATGCACTTACTAAACCAATTAACATAAATGTATACTAACGACTAACTGTCTGTCTTATAGTTAGATACTAACAGATTAACCAGTTTTTCCGCGATCTCTGTAATTCACGCCAGCTGTTTGTATTTAGACTTCACCTCTCGTGATTACTGAGCACACTCCGCTCCGCTTTGAGCCCGTTGTTTGTCATGCATGTTTCCGAATCCCTTCCATGTCTTTGTTATGTTTCCGTGATTGTTTCATTGCTACCTCATGTGTTAACCTCACGTAGTTTGTTACCCCTCCCTTTCCTATACGTATATATAGACCCACAAATATGTTTGTTCCCCGTCAGAACGTACCCATTATTTCCTGAGCCTGAGATTTAGAAAGCCAGTGATTTATTGCATACCTGAGACAACCTTTTCCGAACGACCCGAGTTAGCCTACCGTTTTTGTACCTCTGCCTTTGATTTCTGGTTTTTTGACTTTTGATTGTTTTTGACTTTGCCTTGCCTGCCGATTTTGTAACTCTGCCTCTGATTTCCGGTTTTTGACTTTAGCTTCCGAACTACTCTTTGCATTCCGATTTTGTACTGTACCTTTTGATATCCTGGCTTTTTGACCTCACCTTTGGAATTAAACCTTGTTCTTGCTATTCCTTGTCTGCGATTGGGTCTCTGTGTCTGAAACGTAACAGTACGTTCTGACCCGAGATGGACCCAGCAGACAGCTCCCGGATGAGCCACGCCATCGAGCAGCAGGGTGCCATGCTGGGCCGCCACCAGAACCAGTTGGATTCAGTTTCGCAGCATCTGCAAAACCTCACCCTCTGTGTTTCACAGCTGACGTCTACGATCCAGGCATTTCAGCCTGGCCACGCTCCCCAGCAACCTTCTGTTCCTGTTCCGGTTCCTGATCCTGCTCCCTCAGCACCCCCTCCTGTTCCGGTCCGGGAACCTCGTCTTCCTCCGCCGCAGAGATACTCCGGAGAACCTGGCGGTTGTCGGCCCTTCCTCACCCAGTGCCAGCTCGTCTTCCAGCTGCAGCCTACCACCTTCCCCACTGAGCTCTCCCGGGTGGCTTATATCATCACGCAGCTATCTGGTCGAGCCATGAAGTGGGGAACGGCGGCCTGGGAGGAGAGTCTTCCGTGCGTCCAGACCTCATACGGGTTCGCGGAGGAGATGAAGAGGGTCTTCGACCGTTCTAAACATGGGCATGAGGCGGCAAGGGAGATGATGATGATGCGCCAGGGCACTCTCTCTGTATCGGATTTCGCCATTGAATTCCAGACATTGGCGACGTCCAGCAGATGGGAGAGCAGGGCGCTGTACGACGCATTCCTCATGGGACTGGCGGAACGGATTAAGGACGAGCTGCTGACTCGGGATCTTCCGGAGAACCTGGGGGACCTCATCGCGCTCGCCATCCGCGTTGACCATCGCCTTCAGGATCGCAGCAGGGTTCGTCAGCAGGCTACTTCTAATCAGGGAGCCCCCTGGAGATCCCACATCAACGATACATCCATTGCCACCAAGAAACCGCCGTCCCGGGCACCAGAGACGGAGGCCATGGAGGTGGATCGTACTCGTCTGTCTAAGGAGGAACGTGATCGGAGGATGAGTTCCAGAGCCTGCCTCTACTGTGGCCAACCGGGTCACTTTGTTGCCAAGTGCCCGGTAAAAGCCAACGCCCGCTAGTGACCAGAGGAGCACTAGTGGGTGTTATTCCAATTGATCACTCCTCTAGGAACCGCACCTGCCTTCCTGTGACGCTCGAGTGGGCAGATCAATCGAGGAGGACATCCGCCCTCGTCGACTCTGGAGCGGAGGAGAGCTTTCTGGACGCTGGGATAGCGTCCAGATGGGGAGTTCCTCTCCTCAAGCTGTCACACCCACTAGCCGCCAAGTCCCTCAGCGGCCAGAGATTCGCCAGCATAAACCACATCACCGCCCCACTCAAGCTGCGGATCTCAGGCAACCATCGGGAGGAGCTTCAGCTCCACATCATCGATTCTCCCAACTCACCCATTATCCTGGGACACCCCTGGCTGGTCAAGCACAACCCCACGTTCGAGTGGTCGACACATGAGATTTTGGGCTGGAGCCCATTCTGTTCATCTCATTGTCTCCGAGAAGCCCACTCTCCTCTTCCGAGTCCCCTTCCGAGCCCCCCCTCTTCCGAGATGTGCGAGGACCTGTCCCGTATCCCTTCCGAGTACCTGGACCTCAAGGAGGTGTTCAGCAAGTCCAGAGCCGTTAATCTGCCTCCTCACCGTCCCTATGACTGTGCCATTGAGCTGCAACCTAGCGCAGTCCCTCCGAGAGGGCGAGTCTTCTCCCTTTCCCGTCCCGAGCACGAAGCCATGGAAAAGTATCTGCGGGAGTCTCTGGCGGCAGGAGTAATTAGACCTTCCTCCTCGCCCGCGGGAGCGGGGTTCTTCTTCGTGGGAAAGAAGGATGGTTCCCTGAGGCCCTGCATCGATTACCGGGGTCTCAATGACCTCACTATCAAGAACCGCTACCCGCTCCCTCTCATGGCTTCTGCGTTCGAACTGCTCCAGGGGGCGTCCATATTCACCAAATTGGACCTCCGCAACGCGTACCACCTGGTACGTATCCGTGATGGGGATGAGTGGAAGACGGCCTTTAACACGCCCACGGGCCACTGGGAATATCTGGTGATGCCATTCGGCCTCACGAACGCTCCTGGCGTCTTCCAGAAACTGGTCAATGACGTGCTCGGCGACCTACTCAACAGGGTCGTTTTTGTTTATCTGGATGACATCCTGATATTTTCCAAGACCAAGGCTGAGCACATCACCCATGTCCGCCAGGTGTTGAGACGCCTCCTGGAAAATAGACTGTTTGTCAAGGCTGAGAAGTGCGACTTCCATTGTTCCACCACGACCTTCTTGGGGTACATCATCTCCGCAGGGAGTCTGAGCATGGACCCCGAGAAGGTCAAAGCCGTCATAGAATGGCCCCAGCCTGAGACCCGGAAGGACCTTCAACGCTTCCTAGGATTCGCCAATTTCTATCGGCGTTTCATTCGAGGATACAGTTCATTGGCGGCTCCACTCACTGCTCTCACCTCTACCAAGACGTCGTTCGCATGGAATCCTCGAGCCGGGACAGCGTTTAAGGAGCTGAAAGATCGCTTCACCACCGCCCCCATCCTGATCCACCCTGACCCTAAGGCCCAGTTCATCGTGGAGGTTGACGCCTCCAATGTCGGAGTAGGGGCGGTGCTGTCCCAACGGTCCGCTAAGGACAACAAGGTGCACCCTTGTGCATACTTCTCCCATCGCCTCACACCTACGGAGGCAAACTATGACATCGGCAACCGGGAGCTCCTGGCAGTCAAGATGGCTCTGGAGGAATGGAGGCACTGGCTAGAGGGAGCTCAAGAACCTTTCTTGGTCTGGACCGATCATAAGAACTTGGAGTACCTGCAGACAGCCAAGAGACTTAACTCTCGTCAAGCCCGCTGGGCTTTATTCTTTACCCGCTTCCACTTTGTGCTCGCCTACAGACCGGGATCCAAGAATGTTAAGCCCGATGCACTATCCCGCAGATTCGACACACCTACCAAGGAGGAGGACCCTGACACCATCCTTCCGGTTAGCTGCTTCGTCCATGCCATTGAGTTTGACGTAGAAACCACTGTTCTTAAAGCACTCAATGGCGAATCAGGTCCCAGTGGTTGCCCGACTAACAGACTTTATGTTCCTGAGGCAGTCCGGACCAACGTCCTGCAGTGGGGTCATTCCTCCAAGCTGTCCTGCCACCCAGGGGTCACCAGGACACTCACGTTTATCCAGCGACGGTTCTGGTGGCCCCATATGAAGGAAGAGATCAAGGACTTTGTCGCTGCCTGCTCAGTCTGTGCCCAGAATAAGGTACCACACACACACCCTGCAGGATTACTTCAACCCCTCCCTATTCCTCACCGCCCCTGGTCACATATCGCACTAGATTTCATCACTGGTTTACCTCCTTCTAATAATTACACCACAATCCTCACCACGGTCGACAGATTCTCTAAAGCCGTTCACTTTATCCCCCTCACTAAACTCCCCTCCGCCAAGGAAACGGCATCCATCTTAGTCCAACACATTATTAGATTACACGGCATCCCCACAGATATAGTTTCAGATAGAGGTCCACAGTTCACAGCTAGGTTTTGGAAAGCTTTTTGCACTCTCTTAGGCACCACTGTTAGTCTGTCATCAGGTTTTCACCCACAGAGTAATGGCCAGACTGAGCGGGTTAACCAGGTCATCGAGACAGTTCTACGGTGCCTATGTTCTAGAAACCCCACATCTTGGAGTCACCAACTACCTTGGGCCGAATATGCCATAAATTCTCACACCTCCTCTGCCTCTAAACTATCCCCTTTCGAGTGTTGTTTAGGCTACCAGCCGCCTCTGTTCCCGAGCCAGGAGGAGGAGGTGGGAGTTCCGTCGGCCGAAGCCTTCATCCGGCGCTGCATCCGCACCTGGAAAACTACCCGTCAGAATCTGCTTCGTGCCAGCGCCAGGATGAGGGTAACGGCCGATCGGCGTCGGTCCAAGGCACCCCAGTATCGGGTGGGGCAACGGGTGTGGCTCACGACACGGGACATTCCCCTCAAAGTGGACTCCCGCAAGTTGGCACCTCGTTACATTGGGCCCTACACCATCACTAAGGTTTTGAGTCCCACAGCCGTGAGACTCAAGTTGCCTATCACCATGCGTCGGATCCACCCGACTTTCCACGTCTCACGGCTCAAACCGGTAGTCACCCACCCCCTTTGTCCCGCCCCTGATGCCCCCCCTCCCCCCCGTCTCATCGATGGAGGCGATACGTACACTGTACGTAAACTTTTGGACTGCCGTCGTCGGGGTCGGGGCCTCCAGTACTTGGTTGACTGGGAGGGCTACGGCCCCGAGGAGAGAAGTTGGATCCCCACCAGTTTTATACTGGACAAAACTTTGATTAAGGACTTCCACAAGACTCATCCTGTGCCATCTGTTAAAGCACCAAGAGGTGCTTCTTAGGGGGGAGGGTACTGTGATGTTCTGTTATTATGTATGTCTGTTTGTTTATTATTATCATTCATCATTGCGTTCCCCTCTGTTCGTGGGTTGTCTGAGTCGCATTCGTGTGTTTGTTTACCCTGTCTCGTGTATGCACTGTTTAGGTGACTTCGGGATTTTTCAAGGGGTTCGTGTTCTGCTACTTCCTGGTTTTCCTTACGCGTATTGTATAGATTACTAACTCGTGCTAACAATCACTCGGGTGGTTTATTAGTTAAATGCACTTACTAAACCAATTAACATAAATGTATACTAACGACTAACTGTCTGTCTTATAGTTAGATACTAACAGATTAACCAGTTTTTCCGCGATCTCTGTAATTCACGCCAGCTGTTTGTATTTAGACTTCACCTCTCGTGATTACTGAGCACACTCCGCTCCGCTTTGAGCCCGTTGTTTGTCATGCATGTTTCCGAATCCCTTCCATGTCTTTGTTATGTTTCCGTGATTGTTTCATTGCTACCTCATGTGTTAACCTCACGTAGTTTGTTACCCCTCCCTTTCCTATACGTATATATAGACCCACAAATATGTTTGTTCCCCGTCAGAACGTACCCATTATTTCCTGAGCCTGAGATTTAGAAAGCCAGTGATTTATTGCATACCTGAGACAACCTTTTCCGAACGACCCGAGTTAGCCTACCGTTTTTGTACCTCTGCCTTTGATTTCTGGTTTTTTGACTTTTGATTGTTTTTGACTTTGCCTTGCCTGCCGATTTTGTAACTCTGCCTCTGATTTCCGGTTTTTGACTTTAGCTTCCGAACTACTCTTTGCATTCCGATTTTGTACTGTACCTTTTGATATCCTGGCTTTTTGACCTCACCTTTGGAATTAAACCTTGTTCTTGCTATTCCTTGTCTGCGATTGGGTCTCTGTGTCTGAAACGTAACAGCCATGCATTCCCCAGGTGGGTGCTATACATCGGTAGTGGTTGAGGAGGGTTTCCCCCTCATCACTTTAAAGTGCTTTGAGTGTGAGAAGGGTATATAACTGCAAGCCATAATTATCATTAGTATAAAAACTATTAATCAGCCAGAAAATGCAATTTGACCAGGGATGCCCAAACATTTGCACTCTTTAATTAGGGTTCCCTTTTGGCACACAGTTAGTACAGGCTATGTGTAAACTGGACAAAAGATACTCAGGTCCCAAACCCTCAGCCCTGCCATCCCGTTCGTCATAGAATTGTGACCCAACGTGAGGTTTAGATTCATGTCTTGCATGCGACCATTTCAAAAGAGATGCAAAATGTCACAAGATCAAATCTAACAATTCATATAAATTTCAAAATTCAAATAGTTGTGTAAATGGGAAATTTTGTTAAATATTGGGACTAGTTCATCATCCAGAGCCTGCCACTCATAAGAAATTAATTTGACTAATCTTAAATGTTCGAATCCCAAAACCTTTGCGTATTCAAATATGTCCATCATTGATATGGTTTTAAAGATGGAGATCATGTTTTATCAGTCTCTGTGATGACAACTTGCAATTATAAGGTAATACTGGTGCTCTAGTGTTATAAAGTATTCTTGTTTAATGACAGAAACTGTTGTTCTTTTCTTCTATTGTCTGAAAGTTATTTTTTCTTCTTCTATTGTATGGAAACAAGGCTAACAAAAAAAACATTTCTCCTAAACAATGTTGAACCATTCATAATTGAGGGTCATAACATCAATCTATCACAACTTGTCACTGTCCAGAAAATTTCTGAGACTCTCTGTTGAGTAATATTGTGGTTATTGCTTAGATTAAACTCTACAAATGGGAGAATCCACAGATAAAAACCTAGATACCTCATTCACCCACCATATTAGGGCGGTCAAGATCTGCATATAAGCAAACGATAGCTATTGTATTGACAGATGCAGACTTCCCCCTGATAAAATCTACTATAACTTGCTTAAAGGAGCTATATGTAACATTTACTGTACTAAATCATAAAATTACCATTATATGTCATCAGAGATTAAGGAAACATGCTAAGTCGAAATACTGGCTTCTCCGACAACAATGCTACAGACAGTATGTTCTCCTCTGAAATTTTCATTCCGGGTCGGAACGTCCATTTTTGTTTTGCCTGTGTGATTCACTATTCTCCGTACTGAATCAATTGTGACTCAATCAATGAATGTGTTAAAATTTCGCTAGCGTTAGATTGCTAGGTAGATATTTTAGTGAAACGATGTAGCTAACGTTAGCTAGCTAGCAAGCTAGCTAAGGTTACATCGTTCCAACAAAGGAATTTTGTTGTCTTACATTTTTTAAGTAATCCATCCAACACCGTTTTTAAGTTAGCCTACAGATAGTCCTTTCCGGTCGAACAACAAAAAAAGTTTGTTCTCTTTTAGCTAACGTTACATTTTCTAAATAATCCGCCCAACACTGTAAATTGGCACATGGCTTGTGATAAACCCATCTAGCTAGCTAGTTATTATTAGGTTTATCTCAAGCCATGCTTTTCTTTGTTGTTCGACTGGCAAGGACTATAGCTTTGAGTCGGGCGGAGGGGGCGGGTAGAGACAACTCTCTCCAATATTGTGAATTTGGACTGCAATACCCATTTTAAACGCTCGGTTTCAGTTTTACATATAGGCCCGTTAATTCTCAATGAATTTTCATGAAATTTGGCTTGATATAAGCATGATAAATTTACTCTGCATAACACAGGCTAATTGATGTCCAACAGCTAGTTGTAAAACGCCTTTTTAACTCATCACTTAAATTACTTCTTTTTTTTTTTTTTTGTCTTAGACCTATTTTTATGAACTATCTCCGCCATGCTGATCGGTAATAATAATTTTGTCTGCAGCCTTAGTCACCGCATGTCTCTGTTTTACAATACAGTCCAATGGGTGCAAATGAGACTTGAAATGTGTGAAAGTTCTACATGGTTAGCCTACTGGAATTTCACAGAACAGCTATTTGTAAAACTCCCTTTTAACTATTATACCACAATGCCCAACTGCACTCTTTGCAAGTTTGCAAGATATCTTATTAAGACTCAAACTCAGTACAGAGTTTTCCCCATTCACTTACCAACTTCAATAATGGCACTGATGTTATAAACAGTAACTTGCTGGAGGAGGGTATTGACACATTCCACCTTTAGTCATTGGCCATTAGTCCTCCAAGATTCAGATGCAAATTAGTTTGGAGGCAGATAAAAGAGAGAAGCATGCAGCCATTTTCTCCAAGCATTCATATGCAAGGTATTGTGAGATAGCTACCTGGCAAGAAATACCTACCTGTTGATGAGGGCTATCAAAAGTTATGGACATTATTGAAGAATTGTTATACAAACCCCAGTTCCAAAAAAGTTGGGACAGTATGTAAAATGCACATAAAAGCAGAATACAGCGATTTGTAAATTA
Source organism: Ilyophis sp. 1 JC-2022 (assembly GCA_022702515.1). Classification (NCBI taxonomy): domain Eukaryota; kingdom Metazoa; phylum Chordata; class Actinopteri; order Anguilliformes; family Synaphobranchidae; genus Ilyophis; species Ilyophis sp. 1 JC-2022. The sequence goes on from CM040396.1 coordinate 33,102,218, forward strand.
TCTTTTATATATATTTAATTGAAAACAGTACGAAGAAAAGATATTTAGTGTTTTACCTCATCAACTTTTATTAACTATTTTTTGTGCACCCTCAATTTAACTATTGATTTTTGTAAATATATGCTAATTCTGAATTTGATGCCTGCAACACATCCCAAAAAAAATATTTAAATTACGTATTTCAAATAGATGTATCAGAAATACTGCCCATCTCTGCATGAGATCAGCACACCACTAGAATGCAGAAATTAATTCAAAAACCGAATTCAAGTTTCAATTTACGTTAATTTATAAAAAATTATCACAATTAAATATGCATGGCTTAAAAAAAAAAATTTGAACCTTGATTAAAATGTTACATCCAGGAGTGAGTTAATAAAAGCACCATGTTTCAGAATTGGTATTCTTCTTCCATTGTCAGTTTCTCAGTGAGAATCATATAAATGATGTGGTAATCATATTCATTGTCAGTTTGTGGTTAAAATTCCATTATATCAAAAGATTCCAAAGAACTGCTCCTGTTCTTTCCAGAATCCCTGGGAAAGTCATTCATGTGCATCAAACTGCACCGACTATAGGGACATTGCATTCATACACATCAAGTGTTTAGTAAAGCGTTGCAATTTCCTTTCAATTGAATGCATTTTAGATGCGAGGTTAGCCTTAGACACTGCTCAAAGTCAGGGTTATTGAGCTGTTCAATACTAAGCATGGGGTTCACCTCTGGAGATTCTTGAATCTATCCTGGAGAAACTCTCAGTTTTGTTCTTCTGTGTCACAGCCCTCAAGGTGCAGAGATAAGAAAAATGAAAAATGCCACCTTGGGGAATGTGGGCACTATTGTTCTGAAAATGAAGTTGCTGGACTCGTTTCAAAAAGTTGTTTGTTCTGCCAGTCGTGCTTTCAAGCTGCAAAGGCTGTTTCAGTAAAAGACTATTCTGCAGTGCCAAGTGTAACTTTTGCTTTGCCCTCTTGACAAAACTTTTCTATGCCTTTTTATTTAACAAAGTGCATATATCCCTGAGAACACTGTCCACTGCTGCCTACAAAAACATAATGATGTCTGATGATAAGAACAGGTCATTTAGCCTATCTAGGCTTATTATTTTGCCTTCGGATTAGAGTATACAGCACTGTATCAAGTATTTTCTTCAACACTCCAAGGGTGTGTGATATTTCAAGATGAACAGCCATGATGAAATGCATTTTTTATTGACACCAATGAAATTTACCTTTAAAATAAAACATTGCACATGACACCAGCAAATAAATTATATGTAATATATACAAGTAGTATAATGGGTAGAACAATTGATTTGTAACCCAAAGGCTGCAGGTTCAATTCCCAGGTAGGACATTTCTCTTGTACCCTTGAGCAAGGTGCAAGGTACGAATGTGATTTGCCTCAGTATGTCGTTTTGTATTCCTTTTTTCGCTTACCAGTATTCTATCTGATTTTTCTGTGTTCCGCTACGGGCTTTGCTTTCGCCTCGGTGATTAGTGAGTTCACCTGTCCTGCATTTCCACTCACTATTTATACCCCGCTTCCTCCTTTTATCATCGCTTCCATTTTATTTTCTGGTAACATTATAGCCGGTAAAGGTATAGGAAGTTGTGCTGCTATTGACCGATTTGCTTCTCAACGCGGGACTTGTTAGCAGTTACAATTTAGTAAAGTGGGCTTTTCTTTTCGCTCTTTATTCAGAGCAGAGGTTTATGGGTTTTGTTTCTCGCTCAGACCTACGAGTGCTCTCACCCTAAAGTTTAGGGTTCTTTTATTTTTCTCCTTCCTTTCTTTTGTATGCTCCACAACTGGAGTTAGATAAGTGTTTTTTCAGTTATTTTTTTGGTTTGCTCGGCGATCGAACTCCTCGCTTAGTTGTATCGCAAGTTTTTTTCTGTCCACTACGGATTATTGTCCATCTTAGTGGTGTTCGACTAGAACACTTAGGCTGTGTTCACACAGCTATCGACTGGTCGCTGAGTCGGTCAATTCTACTAGGCTGGGGGCGGGGCAAGAGCTTCCCGTTGTGTCATCCAAGTCAGTTCGTGCTGCTACAATTTTTTGATACAGATAAACAACGGCAGTAGCCTACATATAACAAAGACATATTTGCGATGCATCCTGGCTGGTAGATCCAATATGATATTGGAACCCTCGTGCTTTAACTGCCTACACATAACACACACAACTAAACAGCATTCCTGACAATACAGTAGGCTCTAGAAGTGTCATGACATTACATTAGCCTACCTGTGAACAGTAAATCATACCTTTTCGCCGTTTTGGCTTCCAATAGCCTAGCCTACATGATATGCTAACGTTAGCTAAACATAGCATTTATCTAGTGTTGTGTGAACGTTTAATTCACACAATAAAATAACAAAGACCTTACCATCAGTACCAAGGGCACTCGCAATTGCCCTCCAAGCGTCAATTTTTAGGCGCTTATCCTGGTATTCCTTTTGGAATACATTAAACAGGACGTGGTAGGCTTGGACCATTATTATTAGCTGCTACTCCATTGCTGCAATTTGAGTGAAATCGGGCGGAACAATTATTCACTAAATGGTTTCGTGTCGGTTGGGGAAATATGAAGTGTGGAACTCTGATTGGCTGTTACGGCCGATGGTCGTTCAAAAGTTAAGTTTCGGGCAACATTTATCGGCCGATTTTGGTCGCTCAGTTTTCTAGTCGCTCAGGTCGCTGACCATCGCTCAGCTTCATAGAGAATTAATGGACTTCCGGCGACTGGGCGACCGAAGTTGCTGGATGTGTGAACGCAGCGTTATTGATTCCTTGTCTGTCGCACCTGGACCAACATTTCCAATATTTCCTCCGTGTCTCTGGGCATAGAGATCCCCAACACAGTATATAATTCCAGCTCAATGATGATGATAAAAGTTGTGAGAAAATCAGGATGAAAATATATAATGTAAAGCTCCAATGTTCAGCCCGCACACTCAAATGAGAAAAGTTTAAGGACCGACCTTCAGAGGCAAAAAACGCTTAGATGCAAAATAGTTTATTAATTAAAATTTGAATGAACGATGCACGTTTTGACATATTTTCTTCAGGTTCGTTCATGAAACAAGCTTAGACACAGGTGACTCATATCATGTTGTAGAAACAATTAACACTTAATATCAATTAAGCTATAGTCGTTCACAATAATGGTTACGACAGGAAACACCTTGTGATCATCAATCATTATAGAATAACCACCATCTTCATCTTTCATCTTCTATGAAATGGACACATGAAACAAACTAGATAAATACCAGAACTATCCATAAAGGGATATAGGGACACAACGCAACTTTTATGAAACAGAACACAACACAGAAAGGAAAATAAATAAAACATAATAATAATATAAAAATGTTTTTTTTAAAGTGGTAATAATGATACATTTGAACATGCCACATCTTAATTCAATAAAACAGTACCACAGTAGCCTACACTACCATTGGATTGCAGACACAAACATTGGACGTATACGTACAAAGCCCCAAAATTTATATTAATCTTAACCTGTGTGGTATCCAAGTAGTAAATGAGGAGCAGAGTCAAAGATTGCATTCAACCATTTACTTGGGTCTTCAGAAGCACACCAAACATTTCGGTCATACTGTCATGGCTGCCCAGAGAGGTCAAAGGTGAGTGGCACAGGAAGGCCTTATATAACATACAGAGTACAGCCCCGGTATCTCCATCTAGTGGACAGGTAAATACATTACACAGAACACTTCACTCCCCCCCTTCTGATAAAGACAGTCTGGAAATTATTTTTTTCTAATCATTCACAGAATACTGGGAAACATGTCCAATACAACTCAAGGTCTGTAATAATCTGGAGGTCTAGTCTCTCTCTTAGACCTCCTCAGCACAGGTGGGTTGGACTCAGTCACAGAGCAACTTGGTAGGGGAGGTGTCGTCATCTCTCTGGTAGACCCCCCCAGCTCAGGTAGGCGGTACTCAGTCACAGAGGAACTCGGTAGGGGCTCTGGTAAACCCATTGCAGGGTCACCTTCGTCAGAGGAAACCTGAGTACCCGGAGCCCTGGGAAGTTCCACTGAAATACCCGGCGGGGAGCCCACAGCCCCCTTTGTAGGGGACGATGGAGCCAGGCGACGGCGTACATGATCAATATGTCGTCTGACCCGCTGACCACTACCCAGTAGCACCGTACATGATACTGGACCTGTCACTCGTTCCACGGTGCCGGGTATCCACGTCGGCCCGTAACTGAAGTTCTTTGTGTAGACTGGAGCCCCCTCATTGAAACTCCTTTCTCTGGCGTGTTGATCATGAAGTTCCTTCTGCTTCAGTTGCTTGGTCTCCACCCTCGACCGGAAATCTGGATGTAGAAGGTCCAGAGTAGACCGCAGCTTCCTGCCCATCAGCAGCTCGGCGGGAGATTTCCCTGTGGTGGACTGGGGCGTAATCCTGTAACTGAACAGTGCACGGGATAGCTTTGTCTCCACAGACCCCGCTGGACTCTTCTTCAAGAGGTTCTTCAGTGTTTGAACACCCCGCTCGGCCAGGCCATTTGAAGCTGCATGCCAGGGAGCAGTGGTGACATGATTGATACCATTCTTGATCATGAAGTCCTGGAACTCTCTGCTAGTGAAACATGTCCCATTGTCAGAGACCAGCATCTCTGGTAATCCAAACTGACTGAAACTTTTCCTCAAGCACTCAATGGTGGTAGCAGACGTTGATGAGTGAAGAGGGTAGGCCTCTATCCACTTGGAGTGTGCATCCATGATGACCAGAAACATGCGTCCCATAAACGGACCCGCGTAGTCCACGTGTAGCCTCCTCCATGGCTTGTCTGGCCACTCCCAGGGGTGCAACGGGGCCGCCATCGGCATCTTCCAATTCTCTTGACAGGCGCCACAGCTATTCACCACCCCCTCGACCTTGGCGTCCATCTGGGGCCACCAAACGTAGCTCCTCGCTAGACCCTTCATCCGGGTGATCCCCGGGTGCGACTGGTGGAGTTGTTGCAACACAGCTTGGCGTCCCTTTGGAGGTATGATCACCCGAGCCCCCCAGAGGACACACCCCTCCTGGATGCTGAGCTCGTCCCGCCTCTGGTAGTAGGGTGCAAAACAGGGATTAGTAGAATCTTTTGGCCACCCCCTCCAGACATACTCACGCACCCGGGCCAGGACAGGGTCTCGGCTGGTCCACCTCTCAACTTGTTTGGCCGTAACGAGAGGAGCATCCAGGTGATCTAGCATCATCACTCTGCCTTCATCAGCCGGGCTCTCCTCCTCCTCCTTGCATTGGACAGGCAGTCGGCTTAGAGCATCAGCATTCCCATGGTCTTTCCCTGCTTTGTAAACTATCACATAGTCATATGCACCCAACGTCACAGCCCACCTCTGTACTCTGGGTGAAACCATTTGAGGAACCATTTTAGCTTCATTGAACAAGCTGATTAGAGGCTTATGGTCCGTAACAATGGTGAATCTACGGCCATACACATAATTGTGAAACTTCCTCACTCCAAACATCACAGCGAGCCCTTCCTTATCCAGCTGTGAATAGTTCTTCTCTGCCGGGGTTAATGTACGGGATACAAACCCAATAGGTCTCTCCGACCCATCGGGCATCCGGTGGGACAACACCGCTCCCACGCCATAGGGAGATGCATCGCATGCCAGGATCACCTCTTTCTTCGTGTCATAGTGCACCAGGACCTGGGAAGACTGTAGTAGAGTTTTAGAACTATCAAAAGCTGCTTGCTGGGTGGCCCCCCATCTCCATCGGACATCCTTCCTGAGTAGTAAATGGAGAGGAGCCAGAAGAGAGGACAGGCTAGATAGGAAACGATGATAATAGTTCAACAATCCAAGGTAGGCTTTGAGCTCAGACACGTTCCTTGGTGTAGGTGCACCCTCAATGGCGGCCACCTTCTCAGATATGGGACGTAACCCGGCACGGTCAATCATATGCCCCAGGTACACCACTTCGTCCTTAATGAAAGTGCACTTCTGTCGCTTGAGTCGTAGGCCATGGTCCTCCAGACGTTGCAGGACATCCTCTAGGGTTTTCAGATGTTCCGCCTCTGTAGGACCACTCAAAAGAATATCATCCAAAAAAACACCACAGTAGGGAATTCCTCTGAGAATTCCCTCCATAACCCTCTGGAAAATAGCAGGGCTGGATGAAACACCAAAAGGCAATCTGTTGTATGTATACAACCCTCGCTGTGTGTTTATAGTAACATATGGCTTGGAGCCCTCATCCAAAACCACTTGCAGATAAGCATGGCTCATGTCGAGTTTAGAGAACTTCTCTCCTCCAGATATCTTAGCAAACAAATCCTCCACTCTTGGTATGGGGTATTGTTCTACACTGGAGGCCTGATTCACGGTGACTTTATAGTCCCCACATATGCGGACCCCCCCACAGGGTTTAAGTATTGGTACTATGGGTGCAGCCCACTCTGAATGTGTCACTGGCTCAATGATCTTAGCTTCAATGAGCCTATCCAGTTCGGCATCCACCAAGGGTCTGATAGCATATGGGACTGACCTGGGTTTGAAGAACTTAGGCTTGGCCTTAGGATCCACATGGATTACCGCTTTGATGCCCTTCAGAGTCCCCAGCTCATCTTTGAACACCTCTTCATGCTTCATAAGAACCTGCTCCAGCTTGGTGGTCATCTCCACCCGGTGGACAGTTTGCACCTCCATGGCCAGGTCCTTGAGCCAGTTCCGTCCTAGTAGATTGGGACCTGAGCCAGACACCATGATCACAGGCAACACTTTTGAGACATTTTTGTGCCCAACAGTGACTTGGGCCATGCCTTTAACCCTCAGCTTCTCTCCTGTGTATGTCTTCAGCTTTATTTGGCACGTTTCTAACTCTGGCATGACAGCTTGTTCCCACAGCTTAATATACTGCTCTTGGCTGAGAACGGTAACACTACAGCCTGTGTCCACTTCAAAGCTAACCTCTGTGCCATTGACAAACACCGTTTGCTGAATAGGCGGCACTTTGTTGGTCTTCTGTCCCACCATACATAGAGAGTGCATCGAGTACATGTCTTGCTCCGACTCGCTACTCTCCCCCTCCTGTAGTAAATTAGCCCTGTGGGTCTTCTCAACTGCTTTCTTCTGCCATCTTGACCCCCTCTGACCTGATTGACTCTGTGGGTTTCTGTTTCTAGACCGACAAGCCCTCATAATATGGCCCCTCTTACCACAACCATGGCACGTCTCATTAGCAAACCTGCAATCAGCTGGTGCATGGCGCCCCCTGCACCTGTAGCACTGCAGGTCTTGATATTGTGGAGCTGGTGACCTCTGTTCAGACACCTGGTAAACAGCTTCCCCAGGTTTGCTCCGCCCAGTCACTCCTGTGTCATCCCTCCACTGGGCCTGTAAATCCTTCACATCCTTATTAGCTGTTTCCATGGATTGTGCAGTTTCCCAGGCCTTCTCAAAGGTTAACTCCCCTTGTGCCAGAAGCTTCCTCTGGATACTATCATCATTCACCCCACACACCAGACGGTCCCTCAACATTTGCAAAAGAGAGTCTCCATAATTACAGTCACGCGCCAGTTTCCTAAGTTCAGCCACATAATCAGCAACTGATTCACCCTGCCGTCTGGTCCTTGTGTTGAACTTGAATCTCTGCATTATCTCACTAGGTTTGGGGTTGAAATGGGCCCTTAATATTTCAACCAATTGAGGATAGGTTTTCTCCCCAGGTTTAGCAGGACTCACTAGACTCCTCAACAAACTATATGTCGCCGCACCACAACCACTGAGCAAAATAGCTCTCCGCTTATCAGCATCAGTAATGTCATTAGCCGTAAAGAAAAAATCCAAAACCTCACAGTACTCCTCCCAAGTTTGAGACTGACTGTCAAATGGGTCCACAGTTCCTACCGTGCCCATGCTGGCTCCAGTTTGCTATCCAGCGATATCCAGTTTATCCTCGTCGCCAAATGTGGTATCCAAGTAGTAAATGAGGAGCAGAGTCAAAGATTGCATTCAACCATTTACTTGGGTCTTCAGAAGCACACCAAACATTTCGGTCATACTGTCATGGCTGCCCAGAGAGGTCAAAGGTGAGTGGCACAGGAAGGCCTTATATAACATACAGAGTACAGCCCCGGTATCTCCATCTAGTGGACAGGTAAATACATTACACAGAACACTTCAACCTGGATATAAATAGAAATGCCTACACCAAAAATAGATGAGACCTAAACATTTAGACATATACACAGCCTCAAAATTGATATAAACGTGGATATAGACGGAAATGTCTACACCACAAATACATGGTAGCCCCAAAACATTAGACATATACAAAGCCTCAAAATGGAATAAGGTTAAAACCCATCCAAAATGAACAAATAGTGAACTTAGTTCAGAGATAAGAACTCAAATCTAGAGATTCATTCAATCCATTTGTGTGACAGACCGGCAGGGAAGGACCCAAATGCACGACGAGACAGAATTTAGAAAATAAAGTGTCTTTATTTTCCGTAGGTACAAGGATAAGTCCACTGTGGGACCCACAGTGAACTGGAGAGCAGGATCAGGCGAAGTAGCCTGGAGTGGTCTTTAGCCTGGGTAGTAGCGAAGGATCAGGCGGTGGCTGAGTCAGGATCCATACAGGGAAGCCAGGGCGTGTGGCATCCAGACCTGGTTCGTTTAGCCAGAGCCTAGTAAAACTAGAAAATCGGGAAACAAGTACAAACGCGACAAGGACCGTAATACTCTGACAACAAATCACAGGAACAGCACGGTAAATATAACTAGTGTCATTAGAGCTGATAAACTGCAGCTTGCGGGAAATGCGTGCAAAATCAGCGAATTGATTGAACAATTAGAAAACGCATGAGGAATGCGGTGAAAGCAATTAAGTGTGAATTGTGTAATTAAGATGTGGTGCGAGTAGTCATAGTGCAATGTGGACACAATAAGGAAATGAACGCAGACATGACACAATCAGGTTCAGGGAAAACAGAGGAAAACACCAAGGAAGGGACGGGGAGCGGAGCGGATCGTAACAGTACTCCCCCATCAAGGTACGCCTCCTGGTGGACCATAGGTTCTGGTCGACTGGGGCAGGCGGCGATGGAAGTCCCGGATGAGGGTAGGGTCCAGGATGAGACGAGGGGCGATCCAGGAACGTTCCTCGGGCCCATACCCCTCCCAGTCGACCAGGTACTGGTGGCCCCGTCCCCGGCGCCGGACATCGAGGATGCTGGAGACCGTATAGGCCGGAGAACCATCAATGTCCCGAACAGGTGGTGGGGCAGTAGTGGGAGCGCTGAGAGGGCAGGAGACAGCTGGCTTGACCTGACTGACATGGAAGGTGGGGTGAATTTTGAGGGAGGCAGGGAGACGGAGCTTGAGGGTGACAGGGTTGAGAATAGAGTGCACAGTGAAGGGTCCGACGAAGCGGGGTTGGAGCTTGCGGGAGGTGCCGGGGAGGGAGAAAGTGGAGGTAGACAGCCAAACCTTCTGTCCCGGGCGGTAGCGAGGGGCTGCGGACCGGTGCTGATCCGCCAGGCGACGATTCCGGGAGGAGGTCTTGAGGAGAGCATTGCGGGTGGCCTTCCAGACTCGCTGGCAGCGTCGGATGTGGGCGTCCACTGACGGAACCGCCACCTTGGCCTCCTGGGGGGGGAACAGTGGGGGTTGGAAGCCCTGGGAAGCCTCAAAGGGGGACCTCCCTGTGGATGAGCACACCAAGGTGTTGTGGGCGTACTCGACCCACGGGAGGAGCTGGGACCAGGAGGCAGGGTTGCGGGCCGTCACGCACCGTAAGGCGGCTCCCAGGTCCTGGTTAGCCCTCTCCGCCTGACCGTTCGTCTGCGGGTGGAACCCGGAGGAGAGGCTGGCGGTGGCGCCGAGTGCGGCGCAGAATGCCTTCCATACTGCGGAGGCAAACTGGGGGCCCCGGTCGGAGACGACGTCCGACGGGATCCCATGCAGCCGCACCACGTGCTGCACCAGGAGGTCGGCCGTCTCGAGGGCGGAGGGGAGTTTGGGGAGGGGAACAAAGTGAACCGCCTTGGAGAACCGGTCCACCAGGGTCAAAATGACTGTTACCGGCAGATGGTGGTAGTCCGGTAACGAAGTCGACCCCGATGTGACTCCAAGGACGGCCCGGGATGGGAAGGGGACGGAGGAGACCAGCAGGGGGGGAGTGAGACGCCTTACTCCTGGCGCAGACAGGGCAAGCGTGGACGAAGGCCAGGGTGTCCCGCCGGACGGTGGGCCACTAGAAGCTCCTGCGCACCAGCTCCACAGTGCGGTTGCCTCCGGGGTGGCAGGCCAGTCGGGAGGAGTGAGCCCACTCCAGGACCTGGGTGCGGACAGGGTTGGGAACGAACAGGGCAGAAGAGGGGTTAGGGCGAGGATCGGGATGCGTCACCTGAGTGTCCAGTACGATCTTCTGGATGGGCCACCGGACCGCAGCCACGATGCAGGAAGCTGGAACGATGGTCTCCGGGACAGACAGGTCGGCAGGAGAGGAGTGGATCCGAGAGAGGGCGTCGGGTTTAATGTTCTTAGATCCGGGTTTGAAGGTGATGGAGTAGTTAAATCTGGCGAAGAATAACGACCAACGGGCCTGTCTGGAGTTCAGTCGTTTGGCAGACTGGACGTATTGTAGGTTGCGCTGGTCAGTCAGGATCAGGAACGGTTGAGTGGTCCCCTCAAGCCAGTGTCTCCATTCCTCCAGTGCCAGTTTGATAGCCAGCAGCTCACGATCTCCTACCCCGTAGTTGCGTTGGGTAGGGGAGAGGCGGCGGGAGAAGAAGGCGCAGGGGTGGAGCTTGTGGTTGAGGGGGGAGTGTTGGGACAGGACGGCCCCTACGCCTGTGTCAGAGGCGTCCACCTCCACCACGAATTGGCGGTCGGGTTCCGGACAGCAGAGGATGGGGGCCGTGGTGAACAGTGTTTTGAGTTTGGTGAAGGCTTGATCTGCCAGGGAATTCCAGGAAAACAGGGCTTTAGTGGATGTGAGGGCGGTGAGGGGTGCGGCTACCTGGCTGTAGTTGCGGATAAACCTCCTGTAGAAGTTGGCGAACCCCAGGAACTGCTGCAGGTGCTTCCGAGTGGTGGGAATCGGCCACTCCGTAACTGCCTGGATCTTAGCCGGGTCTGGCCGTATGTCGCCCCTCTCCACCACAAAACCTAGGAACGAGACTGAGGGAGCATGGAACAGGCATTTATCGGCTTTTACGAACAACTTATTCTCTAGTAAGCGTTGTAGGACCAGGGAGACATGGTCTTAGTGTTCCCGTTGATTCTGGGAGAAAATAAGTATGTCGTCTAAGTACACAAAGACGAAGCGGTTTAGGAAATCCCTCAGAACATCGTTCACTAGGCCTTGAAAGACAGCTGGGGTGTTAGTAAGGCCGAACGGGACCACCCGGTACTCGAAGTGACCCAGGGGGGTGTTGAAGGCGGTCTTCCACTCGTCCCCCTCCCGGATCCGTACCAGGTGGTAGGCATTACGGAGGTCCAGCTTAGTGAAGACCCGGGCACCCTGCAGCAGTTCAAAGGCAGAGTTAAGTAGGGGTAATGGGTATTTATTCCTAACGGTGATGGCATTGAGGCCCCGGTAGTCGATGCAGGGGCGGAGGGAGCCATCCTTCTTTTTCACAAAAAAGAACCCTGCTCCGACGGGTGAGGAGGAGGGGCGGATGATACCTGCTTCGAGGGAGGCCTTGATGTAATCCTCCATGGCAGCTCTCTCCGGGCCGGACAGGCTGTACAGGCGACCGGAGGGCAGAGGAGCACCTGGAAGCAGGGAGATGGCACAATCGTAGGGTCTATGAGGGGGTAAGGACAAGGCAAGAGACTTCGAGAACACACGGGACATAGACCGGTAACATTGGGGGACCCCCTTAAGGTCGACCTCTGGAACGGAAGTCTGAATTTCTGTGCTCGAGGGAGGTTCCGCAGAGTGGAGACAGGAGGCATGGCATTGGGTGCTCCAGCTGGTGACGCTGGATGTGATCCAGTCAAGCAGTGGGTTGTGTTGGTGCAGCCAGGGCTGACCGAGGACCAGAAGGGAGTGAGGGGTGTTGATGATGTGTAGTTGAATGGTCTCCCGGTGGTTACCGGACAGAAGCAGTTGGATGGGGATGGTGCGGTGGGTGATGTGGGCTAGGCGGTGGCCGTCCAGGGCATAGGCGTTGATGGGCCTCTCCAATTCTTCGGTGGGAATCCCGGACTTGTGCACAAACAGGGAGTCCACAAAGTTGGAGTCAGCTCCTGAGTCAATGAGGGCTTGAACTGTGACAGTGGCGGAGGCAGTAGTGCCCCATTTGAGGACCGCAGAGAGTTGGAAGCGGTTGTGAGCTAGGCCAGGTGTTTGGGTCTGGCTCGCCAGTAGGCCTAGGGTAGCTGACGAGCCCTCTCTTCTAGGGCGTACAGGACAGGAGCTAAGGAGGTGATCCGTGCGGCCGCAATAGTAACATGCTCCGGTGGCCCGGCGTTGGCAGCGGCGGACGGCAGGGTCGGACGTGGTTCCACCCAGCTGCATGGGTCCCACAGTTTCCGGAGGTTCGAGGGGCATGGGAGCATGGTGGCGAAGAGCAGGGTGCGAGGGCGTGGCTTCCAGAGGCTGTTGCGTAGAGGCGTTAGCCCTCTTCTCTCGGGCGCGGGCGCGCAGGCGGTTGTTGACCGTGATGGCCAAGGAGATGAGGTCGTTGAGGTGTCCTCGCGAGTGGCCATCTCGTCCTTCATCTCCTCGGACAGAGCGGAGCGGAAGATGCCCTGTAGAGAGGCGTCATTCCAATCCGACTTTGCCGCGAGGATCCGGAATTGAATAGCGAACTCAGCCACACTACGCTCGCCTTGCCTTATGGCGATCAGCTGCTGGTTGACGTCTCTACCACACACGGGATGATCGAAGGTACGCCGCATTACCGTAGCGAAGTCCTTGTACCTGGTGCAGAGGGTAGGTTGTTTCTCCCATAGCGCGGCGGCCCAGTCCCGCGCCTCTCCTCCCAGGCAGGTGATGACGTACGCCACTCGGGTGGCGTCAGCAGAGTAGGAGGAGGGCTGCATCTGGAACGCCAGCTCGCACTGCATCAGGAAGGGCTGGCATTTCCCCAGCTCACCTGAGTACCTTTCTGGCGGGTTGGCGTGAGCTTCCCGAAGAGGTGGCGCCGGTGGTTGTGGTGGATGTTTCGGTTCAAGGCGGGGTAGTGGAGTCTGGGCAGCCATCTGCGTTAGCATGGCGTCCACGTGGGTTGTCTGTTCCGCCATGCCCCGAAACAGCTCCAGTGCTTCGTCCAGGCGGTTGCCTTGCTGGGCGATCTGGGTAGCCTGGCAGGTGAGGGCGTGGCGAAATTGTTCTGCGTCGGCTGGGTCCATGTCTGGTCAGAGTATTCTGTGACAGACCGGCAGGGAAGGACTCAAATGCACGACGAGACAGAATTTAGAAAATAAAGTGTCTTTATTTTCCGTAGGTACAAGGATAAGTCCACTGTGGGACCCACAGTGAACTGGAGAGCAGGATCAGGCGAAGTAGCCTGGAGTGGTCTTTAGCCTGGGTAGTAGCGAAGGATCAGGCGGTGGCTGAGTCAGGATCCATACAGGGAAGCCAGGGCGTGTGGCATCCAGACCTGGTTCATTTAGCCAGAGCCTAGTAAAACTAGAAAATCGGGAAACAAGTACAAACGCGACAAGGACCGTAATACTCTGACAACAAATCACAGGAACAGCACGGTAAATATAACTAGTGTCATTAGAGCTGATAAACTGCAGCTTGCGGGAAATGCGTGCGAAATCAGCGAATTGATTGAACAATTAGAAAACGCATGAGGAATGCGGTGAAAGCAATTAAGTGTGAATTGTGTAATTAAGATGTGGTGCGAGTAGTCATAGTGCAATGTGGACACAATAAGGAAATGAACGCAGACATGACACAATCAGGTTCAGGGAAAACAGAGGAAAACACCAAGGAAGGGACGGGGAGCGGAGCGGATCGTAACAATTTGGTTCCATTGAATCCAATGTGAATATCCAAAATGATTTTCTCTGTAGTAACTGCTTTTTTATGTTACCTCCTCTTGGTGAGGGTCAAATTTTTTCGAAGCCAACAAATTTAAGACTTGCTGTGGATTCATGGTTTCAGGCTTTGTAATGTCTGGCAATGGCATAATCCAAATTACCGTTTCGTATAGCCGCCTTATGCTCGGCTATGCGAAGCTTCAGATTGCGTTTAGTCTGTTCGATATAAATCATTCTACAGGGACATCACTTTAAGGGTTGTTTCTCCTGACAAATTTTCCTATTGAACTCTATGGAAAAATAAGTCAGGACAAGAAACCCTTCAAGTTATCCATCCATATCTACTATATTTCTGGCAGCAGAGTGATGGTTTAAAGCTTGTTTGATATGTCAGACCCTTGATGAAATTTAGCCAACCATTTGTTCCATACTGTTCCAGTGTAATTTACAGCTAAATCTAGTCCCACTACCCAATTCCCATAGAGATCCATTCAAATGCAGAGACATTATAGTATCGCTTGTAAGAGTACCAGAAAATAAGATATCAAGAGTATTTTGATGTTGTTGGGTCACAGACATCAGGAAGTAGTTATGGCATGCAAAAAATATGCGAGCAAATAAAAACAAAAAAAAGACTTTCCTTTATATATAAATGCAGGGGTGCCAATAATTGTGGCACACATGGTTTTGTTAAAAATAATTATTTCTTGATGAGAGATTTTTTTTTTCATAATAAATGTACTTCAATTAAAGGTTGGATTTTTCTCATTTTTTCAGTGTGAGATTAAGCTAATTCACCAAATGGTGAATCTTTTATAACCCTTTTTACTCATCTTTACCAGGGGTGCCAATAATAGTGGAGGGCACTGTATATATATATATATATATATATATATATATATATATATATATTTAGTACATATAAGCCAAATCTGGAAAAAGTACATATTTCAAAAAGAATGAGAAAGTAAATGATAACATTTATGGTTTGATTTAAAAATTCCTGGAGTAAATCTCTACCTATCATTTAAGCTTCATATTAAATGCTTTTCTCATTTTGTTTTTAGCAAATTTGATTCCACAACACATTAGGCCACTGGATGATCAGAAATGTCCAGAAAGACTCCGTCAACATGTCAGTGAAAATAAGTGGTCATACAGCAACAAAGAATACCAACATTTCATACTGTAAAATCCTCGATAAATACTTTAAATACTTGAAGTCATAAATCGCTGTAGAGCTTTCACTGCCAGTAAATATGTAACATTCGGTATCTACTTTGGTGGTATAAGTACATTTTGCAATGATTAAATGAAGTAAAACATGTTTTGCCTTAACCTCCTAAGACCTGTAGGGGACATACAGTGAGCACCATAATTCATTGGACAGTGACACACTTTGAGTTTGAAAGGGTACAATGACAATGATGTTGAAGAGCATACTGTCAGCTTTAATTTGAGGGTATTTTCATTCATATCGGATGAACCGTTTAGAAATGATACAACCTTTTAGACGTAGTCCCCCCCCCCCCATTTTTGGGCATCAAAAATATTGGCATCATAACAATGTACAATAAAGTAATCATTTTTAACATTTGGTCGCATATCCTAAATTGCATGCCATGACTTCCTGATGTCTGTGACCCAATAACATCAAAAAAAACTTTTGATATCTTATTCTCTGGTTGGGGGGGGACTAGATTAAGCTGTAAATTACATGGGAATAGTATGGAACACATGGTTGGCTAAATGGCTGTAAGTCATCAAGGGTCTGTCATCAAACAGGCCTCAGCGTCATCACTCTGCTGCCAGATATGCAGTAGATATGGATGGATAACTTTAACCTCTTGGTGCAAATGGCATATTTGGTCAATCTTGGGGGTACTCTGTTTAAGGCTTTATAACTCCAGGTGTGAGCATCACATAAACTTGGTAAATGGCTTAAATGAAACAAAACCGGTGTACCATTTTTTGTACAAACTTTGATTTGTTTATTTTCATAATTTAAGTCAAAATAAAGTGCCGGAAATGCAAGCAAAACTTAGCAAAAAATGCAACAAAATATATATTTCTTCAAAATACTGAGAGCTACATAAGTGAAACAGGTAAAACTACACATTTCCTGGATCATAAACTCCTTGTCCACAAGCATTCAATAATCGCAGGGTAATATACAGAACTACTAAAGATCTATGACACAAAATGTAAGCAGTGTAGCCTGATGTACCCAGGGTCTCCAAACCTATCCAAATTGGCTAAAATGTGAATAGCTGTAAATCTTAAACTAATCATACATTTCAGTGCAAATCAACCGTTTTGACTCATTTAACTCACCTTTTTATCATTTTCATGTGGGAATTATTTATGGATCAGTACAGGGGGGTGGATATCTAGGTGTCCAATAACCTACCCAAAACCTCTCCGAGAAATTATTAAAAAGCCTTTTGTCCTTTATAAAGCATATACATTTTCCCTTACGATCACTTAATGGATGAAAACATTGATATTGCAGTTTCAGTTCAGTGTTTGATGCCAAGTGTGCCATTTTTTCATCATTATCCTTCATATACTGCTTCATCCTGTGCGGTGCCTTCGTTGCCAACATGCACTCATCAATGGCACGGTCTTCAGTATGCTGTAAGGATCTGGTCCTGCAGTGGCTTCACTCTGAACAGTAGAGGGCGCTGCTGGAGTGGCAGAGGTGGAGGGTCAAGCATGTTATAGGAACAAATTACATAATGCAGAAGCATTATAACACTGTGGTACACACAGCTAAATATGAAATCATTCACTCTTGTACTTCAGTAAACACTTTCTACTGTATGCTACATTATGTTATATTTTGTTGCGTGCTCTAGGATGGCATTACTCTGTAGTGTGTTTCACAACTGTTGCTTATTTATTTTATTTATTTATTTTACATTCATCTTGCACACATCTGGACACAGTAAATTTGAATACATATTTTCCATTCCCTAAGTGAAAAGCATCACCCATGGATATACTAATACCCCATAGAGTACATTATGCACAAAGAAATTACAATACAATAAAATAATATCTGAAAACACTACCAATGTTCTAGCTTCACGGCAAATCGAGGCATAAAATATAACGTACGACTGAGCAACCAAACAGAACAGCGCTAAAATAATCAATTTCATTGTGAATGCTATGAATTCTAACAAAGCAGGCCACCACGAGCCACTACGCGAACTGCACGAACACAATAGTATCAATACATTACATTACATTAGTTATTTGGCAGACGCGTTTATCCAAAGCGACGTACAATAAGTGCATATTGAAGGTCATAGACACAATCTACGTAGCAAAGCCAAGAAAGCGCTACTTTCTGACAACGTAGAAGCTATCGCTAGTCATCAACCGAATACAGTCAGCTATACATTCTAAGTCACGAAAGCGCTACTTTCTCACAACGTAGAAGCTATCGCTAGTCATCAACCGAATACAGTCAGCTATACATTCTAAGTCACGAAAGCGCTACTTTCTCACAACGTAGAAGCTATCGCTAGTACTCAACAGAATACAGTCAGCTATACATTCTAAGCAATGAGATAGCTAAATAGAAAATAAAAAATAAAGGGAAAGAACGTACTATATAATTTGCCTTATACATGTCGTTATTCAAGGTGGAGTCTGAAAAAGTGTGTTTTCAAATATGTTCAGCATTATTAGCAGGCTAACAGTGGTCTATTACGACCGATGCAAATACAAAAATAACGAAAATATAGCACGCAGTGGAAAAACGAATGTATATAATCAAAATATTACAAGCAGTAATACTTACATGTCGAGGAGGATATCTTCCCCATATTGATAGGCACCTCTTCCACAGAATCTATGCTACAGGGATTAGAAGAATCTCTGTTGCTGTCCTCTTCTAACCGACTTCGGAGGAAAATTGCTAAAAAAGTCACTTCAAAGGTGCGCGCAGTTTTATCGCGTAATACCAAATGCGTCATACCAAATGCGTCAAACCAAATGCGTCATCTGCGCATGCCTGCGTAAAATTGTCGTGATATAACAAGTATTGCAGTTACGCTCGCCCTTAAATAGTTAATCCAAGCTTTCAATTACACATGTAAATTACTTTTGGGGAAGTTTATCGTGCCTTCTATTGGATAAAACCATTGTCGATCAAACCAGAATAAAATTGAAAGCGTCACGACAGTCCAATCAGGAAGTAAGTTTAACGCAGAGCTAGTTTTGGTTGTGTAATCGTGTTCAAATGCGCTGTGTATTTTTCAAACGGATTGTCCAAGACAATAAATGACCACGGAATCTTGAAAGGGATATATCTACGCTTAAATCCATGGTAGGATTGCACATGAATTCCATATTTAATCGCAGATATTGATAGTAGAATGGCATTGTATGATTAGAGAATGATTCCACTTGTTTATGTAGGTATTGATTGAGCAGCGATTTGCACCGCTGTATTTGCATAAGGTGGGTTTATCTGGTTGCTATGACGGTATTCTAATATTATATGATGAATACATATATTTATGAACTCCAACATAGACGCTATTGCCCACTATGTCACGCATGGGTAGGTATAGGCTGGGTGGGGAGTGCTTGTTAAATGGACTTGCTACGGAAAGATAGTGACACTTAGAAACTAAGCATTGGCCAGAAATCGTCGCGAATCGTCTACCAATAAAGTTAAAATACCGCGTTTGGGTTTTCCACTAATAGTTAGGCTGCAGGAGCAACACGTGTCTCAGTTGCGTAAAACGGGCTCGCCGGCGAGCCTACCTAGACTATCAGAGCTAAGGGGTTAAGGGTTATTTCTCCTGACTTATCTTTCCATAGAGTTCAATGGAACTAAGGAAACTAATTCAAAGGTTCTGAAATATGACTGCCTAAAGTGTGCAGCTATTAGACAAATTATTAAATGACAGCAGTAGCCCACAGCAGGAAATTCCTTTGAAAATGTAAAGTTTGAAAAAGTATTTTCTCAATTTTGATGGAAGAATGTGATTCACTACTTTCAGAACAGCATGTCTAGTGAGATGCATTTAATTATAGCCTCCCAAGGTAATAAATGAAATGAAGGTCTACCATATTTGTGACTCCAAATTTTCTAGAACGGTGGCACAGTGAATACCACTTTGCTTATACACTGTATGTGTAAAACATTGCAGTTCTCTTGCCCTTTCACAAACTCACAACCTTTCCATCAGCAGAGAAGCAGTGCCTAAAACCATGAAAACCTCATATATCCTTTTTCACTCCGCAGTCATGCTCTAAGGACTCCATACAAGGGAGAAACAAACCATGGACGTCAACATACTTGGCATCATATGTAATGCCTTTACTAGTAAGATAACTCTTGACCTGACGGGGCCAGTGAGTAATGACGCATGGCAGTCTCAGCTTCATAAGCCATGTGGTTGTGCATTCACTACAAATGCCTGTGCAAGTGGAACAGTTTTCCCTGCAGACCTGTGCTTTAGAAGAGGATCTTGTCAAGCTGAAGCACAATGCTTGAGCATGGATGTAGTACATCGTATTGTGTTTGAGGCCCCTGACCTCAGATACATCAGGAATCTAATTGTTATTCAATGCTTGTGTTGCAAAATTACACGTATGGAAGCTTAGGCTCGTGTGTTTAAATCCCAGGTGACACAGCAGTTTTCAGCGCGGTGCGTGGGGTGAATACGAACACACTATAGTTTCAAACTATTTTTTATATCACTACAATGTTCTCTGTATATAGACTATCTTTTGTATATCACTACAATGTCCTCTGTATATAGAGGGGTTTTTCATCAATTAAAATGAAAGAACATTCATACCATCCATTAGTATTATTGTTATTATTATTATTATTATTATTATTATTATTATGAGTAGAGTAAATCATTGTCCAATAAAATCCTGTGATTATTATACTGTGGCTTTTTACACAGATGGACCTGTCTTTCTCTCCCATATATGAAATGCATTTTTTCATTGTATACTTCAGTATACAAGAGAATTCTCATGGTAATGAATCCCTGTATTGGGAGAAATGTCCACACTATGTTGATTTATTACAGTAGATTAAATATGACTTACATTTTTCAAGAAATGAAACAAGAATTTCATGTATTCTTGCTTTGAGGGAAAAAAACTGCATAATAAACCATACAATACAGAATGCAGTTGCCACTTTTTCATGGTAATTGGCCTTTGCTTGTCCTTTGCAAACTGCCACAGGTCATGCTCACAAGGTCAGTGTAAAGAACTTGCTGTTCATAATCTAGGGGTCTTCCCCTCCATTCCTATGTCTTATGTATAGGGCCACCAGTTTGTCTCCACCACGTGACTTGCAGGGATTAAAACCTTTATTTCAATGATTATCCTCCAGGGGTCCTCATAGGCACTCCAGAGGCTCAGTCAAGTGACTAATCCTACAATTGAGTTTCTAACTGAGACTATGAAAACTATTTCTCGATCTAATGTGGAGAGAGTCAAAGAGGAAAGTGAATATGGATGGAGGTTTAAATGCTATTAAAGCAGGTAAGGAGTCAGTGGTCCTCAGTCCTGGTCCTGGAGAGCAACAGGGTCTGCTCTTTCCAAATAAAATTCCACGGTTTCTCTCGAACATCCACAGACCTTTTTCTGCAAGGTTTTTTCGAAAACTACTTTCTACCGAAATATGCCATCTGCGTAAAGGATATTTATCTGAACCAAAGCACTCGACTATTCTGGGGCACACTGTGTTGACACTACGCCCCAGAAAGCGGATGAGAACTTTACATTAAATGAATCCTCTCCACCTGGGTTCATATATAGCCAGAACCTCTATCTCAAAGAGGGGTGGGGTTGCTGTTATTTATAAATCTCTTTTTCAGTCAATTCCAAAATTAGAGTATGCATTTGATTCGTTTGAAGTGTTAGTTATGAGCACTCAGCCAGCAGTGGTTGGTAAAAACCACCGCTCTTCTCAGCCTATTTTACTTGTAACTGTCTATAGACTGTCTCTTGGCCCATATTCTGGCTTTCTTCACGAATTTGCAGATTTCCTTTCTCATTTAGCTGTACATCATGACAAAGTGTTAATATTGGGTGATTTTAACCTCAGCATTTACGACCATTTTTGAATCAATTGGTTCCATTCAAAATGTTGTCAGCACCACACATTATTGTAGTCATACTTTAGACCTGGTCTTAAGTCTTGGTATTGATATTGTTAATGTTAAAATTCACTTGCATAATCCTATTCTGTCTGACCATTTCCTCATTACTCTGCATGTAAAAGTAACCCACCCTGTAGTATCTGAATTCAGAATGTATACAGGTCGCACTATCACTACCTGCACTACTAGAAACTTTATTCATGTGCTACCTGATTACTTTGATTTAGACACTTCAGCCAGCTCCCTGCCAACCGATGATCTGGCAGAGGAATTAGATACTGCTCTACGCAAAACCCTCAATGTAGTTGCTTCGTTAAAAACAAAAAAGTAATTAAGAAGAGGCTTGTCTTGTCAGCTTGAAAACAAATGGCATTCCAATAAACTGCAGGTATTCCACTTGGCCTGGAAAGAAAGTCTTGGTACCTATAAGCATGCTCTCTCCAATGCTAGGTCTTCTTATTTTTCAAAGTTTATACAAGAAAATAAGACCAATCCCAGATATATATAACAGTTGAGTTAATAATCATGCAGCAACTAACCCTCAAATTCCAATTTTATGTAGCAGTAATGATTTTTTGAATTTCTTTAGTGATAAAATAACTGGAATTAAGAAAAAGATCACACAAGTTAGTGATCATAATTTTGACAATATAGAACTGCCTCCTAGACACACTGAACGTCTTGAATCGTTTACTCTCATACATGAGAGCGGACTAATTAAGTTAGTTTCTTCTTCAAAATCATCCACCTGTTTTCTAGACCCCATACCCGCAAAGTTATTGAAGGAGCTATTGCCTATGCTCATCAAACCAATTATTCACCTAAGGAACTCATCATTGCTATCTGGCCATGTTCCTACATCCTTTAAATTGGCAGAAATCAAGCCACTACTTTAGAAACCAAATTTGGATCCCACTGTCTTGGCTAATTATAGACTCGTTTCAAACCTCCCATTTCTATCAAAGATTCTTGAGAAATGTGTAGCGCAACAGCTTTCTTCATTTTTACACACTAATAGCGTGTATGAGCAGGTTCAATCTGGGTTTAGAAAATACCATAGCACCGAGACTGCCCTTGCCCTAGTAATGAATGACTAATGTTTTACTTGACCTAAGCGCTGCCTTTGATACTATAGACCATAATATTATTTTCCGCAAGCTAGACAATTTAGTTAGTCTCACCGGGCATGCTCTTATGTGGTTTAAATCTTATCTCCATGATAGATCCCAGTTTGTTAGGGTAAACAATCAATCCTCTGAATTTTCTAGGGTGAACTTTGGAGTACCGCAAGGATCTGTTTTTGGTCCTCTGCTATTTTCCCTGTGCATGCTCCCTCTTGGGAACATTATAAGTAGACATGGTGTTAACTACCACTGCTACGCAGATGACACACAACTTTATATATCAGTTAAGCCAGGTGAATTTGTCCAGTTGTCTAAACTAGAGACCTGTCTTAAAAATGTAAAGGCCTGGATGACCTAAAATTTCCTCTTATTGAACTCAGTTAAAACTGAGATATTAGTATTATGTCCCAAATCCCTTTGAGATAAATTCTTACAGTTTTCCTTAAATTTAGATTGCTTCTCTGTCTCCACCAATAAGGTTGTTAAAAACCTTGGTGTACCTATTGATTCAGATCTCTCTTTTCAGCCCCATATTAACAATATCACAAGAATGGCCTTTTTTCACCTGAGGAATATATCAAAATTAAGGAAAATGTTGTCCCTGGAGGATGCTGAAAAAATGGTTCATGCCTTTGTAACCTCTCGACTAGATTACTGTAATGCCTTATTGTCTGGTTGCACTGGTTCAGCCCTGAATCGTCTCCAACTTGTACAGAATGCAGCTGTTAGGGTTCTTACTAGAAACAATA
Organism: Ilyophis sp. 1 JC-2022; assembly: GCA_022702515.1. NCBI lineage: Eukaryota > Metazoa > Chordata > Actinopteri > Anguilliformes > Synaphobranchidae > Ilyophis > Ilyophis sp. 1 JC-2022. Next base: position 33,125,255 of record CM040396.1, read on the forward strand.
AATGGGAGCATATCAGCCCGGTGCTCAAAACTCTTCATTGGCTGCCTGTCAAATTCAGAATTGACTACAAGATTTTACTTCTGACATTTAAAGCTTTAAATGGTTTGACGCCAGAATATCTTAGTGACTTACTCATACCTTACTGTCCTCCTAGATTACTTTGCTCTCAAAGTGCTGGCTATTTGAAAATATCTATTATATGTAAAATTACAATGGGTGGCAGAGCCTTCTTTTACAGAGCTCCTTTCTTATGGAATAATCTTCCTGTGTATGTTTGGGCTTCAGACACACTTTCTGTCTTTAAGTGCAGGCTAAAAACATACCTCTTTAGTCAATCCTATAGTTAAGGATGTCGGGGGGGGGGGGGGGCAGCTAACCCTCTTTTTTTTCCTCTCTCACCCTGAGCTGCAGATTATTCCGGCCCATGCCCCCTCGCCCTGAGTTTGCAGTCTGATCCAGTCATGCACCTCGCCCTGAGTCTGCAGACTGCTCCAGTCCTGTACCTTCTTTGGTTTATCCTCCCGACTTGACGCAACCAAAGTCATTTTACATCTTTTTCTTTGGAATTCATACTTACCAGCAAGTTTTATTAGATCCCTTATTACCAGTGGCGGCCGGCCTATAGAGGGCGCTGGGGCGCCGCCCCCCCTCCCCCACATACAAATTAAAAAAAAAGTTTAAAATTTTTTATTATTTTTTATTATTATTTAATTTTTTAGTAGCTTAAAATTATTTTTTTTATTATTATTTTTTATTATTATTTAATTTTTTAGTAGCTTAAACATGTTATATGTTGGCCTTGCGTTGTCTAAAGTTTAATACATTACATATGCATGTTCAGGGGACTGCGGGGCGCCGGTAACGTTATGGTGAATCAGAGCACTCATTCATTTTCAGGCGAGCCCCCTGGTTCTGCTGCCTGATTCGCGGCCAAAAAAGTAGTTCCCCGGGCGCAGGCCTGTGCGCCCCGGACTATCCTACCCTTTTCTGATTAGTCCTCATGGTTTATGATATTATTTGATTGGATTTAAGGCATGTTTATCACGCCCAGCCGGCATCTAGCAGGATATCACTGCGAGTGCGCAAGTACTACGGCTAGGTTCAGTCGGCTGCTACGCATTCATTCAAGTAGATCTAGACCAAGCGAGAGAGATAATTCGAAATGGCTTCTTCAAGTGGAACAGAAAGCAAAGAAAATTCGGTTATTTCTTTGCAAAAAGAACCTTTCTCAAGGCGTTCATTGGAAGAAAAGAAAAGAGTAAAGGAACTTGGACCAGAGCGACCAGATTTGCACATTCAACAGCAAACAAGTGATCGCGGTCGTGCTTATAGCCGGGGCTTCTCTCGCTCGTGTTATGACAAACGGAGTTGGCTAGCTGGATGTGCTGTGAGTAATGCGTTATATTGCTTTCCCTGCTTGCTATTTCAAAGTGCTGGCACCGAACCATTGTGGACAACGACGGGGGTACGAGACCTAAAACATCTTGCTGAAAAGTGCAAACGGCATGAAAGTAGCCGCAGCCATCTTGACAACAGTATGAAGCTTTGAAACTTTTTTGGCAGGCTTAGCATTGCTGAACAACTCGATGAAGGCTACAGAATTGGCATTAGGCAAACTCTACAGAAAGTGGGCACATAATGTATGCTACAAACAAATCAAAGGTTTTTTTAAAAATCCTGGCATTTTCTAAAAATATATTGTTCTGTTTGATAGAAATTATAATAAAGTAACTGCATAAGCAATCACATTGTTGTCAGATTTGTTCTTTTTAAGTTAGAAGGATTTTATTTCAGAAAATACATCGGAAGTGGACAGAAAAATATCCCACACATTCAAAACAATGCTTAATTCCAGTTGCGAATGTTACTGTTCATTCTGTCCATCACAGTAACGTTAGCTATACCCCTCTCTGTACATGATTCGGTGGATTTAGTAACTATTAAAATGCACAGGAAGTAACTCAATTAAACCCTTTGTTGTTATGATCGGGAAGAATTTTGCTAATCCAATTGTATAGGTTTATAGAAACCCGATTGTAAGGCTAACGTTATTTCTGTCCGTGACCAATCAGTAACGTTCGCGAGTATTACATTGCGAGATCCACTTTTATTTAACGCGGAAGTGATTCCCATCGTATTTGTGTGCCTGCGCTAAGATCATAGATTCACGAATTTTGGAGCGGCGGGTGAGAAAAATTTCATTTTATTTCTCGAAATTAATGAATAAATATTCTGTCCACTAAAGTAACGATAGCGTCATGTAACGCACACCTCATTCAAGAAACGAAATTATGAAAACTACACATTATTTGAGGTGAAATGTGTGTTGAAATGACGAAAAGTTGGGATGCCCGTTGAATGCGTGTGTAAATGCATGTAAACATTGTGTACATTCGGCGAACCCGGAGATTCCCTGTGCTAACATTAGACACTGTCCATGTAACATTAGCAAAAGCCCGTGTTTTCTGTGAAACCCAATCCATATGTTGATGAAGCACAAAAAAACTCATAAATATGTTGAAATGGTCATGTAATCATTTGCTGTATGTCTGTACATTCCATTATTTTAACATACAGTCAAGGATATTTAACTGTTTTGTTAAGTTAACTAAGTTCAGTCAATTCTGTCCACGTAACATTAGCAACATATCCAAAAATTTTAACCCCTTTATTAATCAAAATATGAGTGGGCCAGGTCTAAAAGTTGGTGGGAATCCTTTTTATTATAAAGCAAGACCAAATAAAACAGAAATGTTAGATTGCCTTGAGATTTTATCAGAAAAATTAATGGGATCAAATGTGCCCACTTTCTGTAGAGTTTGCCATTAGAAACAATCAGTGATGTCTTACTTGAAAAACTGTCCTCCACTGTTGCCAATTAAACTGTCTTATGCAACTGAGACACAAGGTGGCTTGTTTTTTCTGTTTAAAGTCAAAGTCAGATGTATTTTTTTTTTTTTAGAAATGCTAGCGCCCCAACCTATATTTAGATCACCAGCCGCCACTGCTTATTACTCTCTTTTACTATCCAGTTTATCACCTTTAGTTTAAACTGAGCCGGCCAGCGATGGATGGGCACCCCCTCTCTAGCCAGGTTCCTTCCGAATTTTCTTCCCACTGGTGAGTTTTTTCTCGCCAACGTTGAGTGTTTTTTTCCCCCATTTTTTATCAAGACCTGGTTTTTTGCTCTATTTTCCTTCTGTTTCCCTGTGCAGCGTATTTGTGACAGTTCTCTGTAAAAAGCATTATACAAATAAAAATTAAATTGAATACTGGCCGTGCTTTGGTTGAGATTTTGCACAGGTATACACAGTTGGCGTACATTGGAAGAAAGCAGTTTTCAAAAAATCAGTGCACAAGGTCTGTGGATGTCTGTGGGTCATTATATTTGGTAAGAAACGCTGCTGTTGATTTATTTATTTTTTATGTAAAGTTTCGGTGTTTTGAAAGCCACACACATTGGACCCATTGAGGTCTATTGTATCAGGGTGATATCAAGGTGAGCTGCAGCGGATATCTGTAAAATAGTGAAATCTCAGTGAAACAATCTGGATGGATAGATGCACCTCCAGGTATATAGATGCATTGCTTAATTATATTGTTGGGTGAACTACCCCTTTAAGGTCTTGATTGAAGAATATGATTAGTTAGTTGAATCATGAATTCATTATTTTTTAATATTGAATGCTTTTGTGCAAGTTAAATGTTATATAACTGCTCTCATTTTTACTATGGGCATTTCCAAATCATCATCTGTACTTAATTAGTGGCAATTACTTTATCAACTTAGATTATTGTAGTGGTGCAAATGGGATAATTGTTTGAGAAGTGGCTGGACAAAAGGGTTATAGCGACCTCTAGCTGGTGGAGGACTGAAGAGCAAGAAAGCAAGAGAGAAGAATTGGTGGCCCTACTTATGCGATGATTGCATAATTCTGTCTGGTATTGAATATAATGAATATGATATATTGTTTTATCTAAACAAGCTGTTTATATAAGGAGTTTAATTTACAAACAATTTCACAAGTAAAAAAAGTAGAAAAGTATAGCTGACTCCATATTTATGCATTGTGCTTCCTTATATAATGCTGTTAAAGTATTGCTTACTAGGTTTTACTGTTTTTATTGATTTATGTTATGAACCTTTATTTTTCTAAAAGTATGGGAGCAGCTCATGTAGTTTTGGACTTTTTCTTTTTCAATTGAGCAGGTCTCTATGGCATTTCTCCACACAGCCCTTGAAGCTCAGCGGGTTCGCGGGTCAGATGTGATGGGTTCATGCGCAAGGAGTGGGAAAGCAATAACCAGCATGGCAGGTATCAGCTCTCCTTAGAGGCTCATGGATCTGCATTTGACTGCTTTTGATTGGAACATTTCAGGAACAGCTTTGACAGGGCAATGCATCATCTTATTTATAAAATGCCTAGCTTCACTACCCCTTATTCAACGGACGGCAACATTATTTGTCAAAGTACACTATCAAGCATGGATGTTAGTATGGTACTATGACTGCCACAAAGTTTAAAAATAGAAAGTAAAAAATAAGCTGCAATGCGATGGTCGCTGGTTTAAAAGTGTGTTTTTTGAAGTCTTAGTTGCTAAAGGATCTGCTATTGAATATGAAAAAAAACTATGAAAAAACTAGTGAGACTAATTGAAGGATAAGTACGTCCAGCAGGGTAGATTCCTGGCTGTTACCACAGGGTAGATTCCTGGCTGATATACAACTTCATGGTTGCACGGCCATGTGACTATTACATAGTGGTCAAAATATAGATTGAAAGTGAGGGAATGTAAAATAGATTGGTTTTAAATTGTGTCCCCACATTCAGCGGCAGGTAGATGTCTCACATTTTTACTATCTCTAGCACTACACTTCATGCAACCATGCTCCACAATGCTGCCTTCTTTATAAAAGATACTGTGGCGATGTCCTAATGCTATGGTGGAATCTTGAACCAACGATGTATGAAGTACCTTGAATAATCTACAACAGGGCTGCCCAACCCTGTTCCTGTAGGATTTTATACTAGGTGTTCCATACTATTCCGATAGCGACACTACAGCGATACTATAACATCTCTGCATTTGAATGGATCTCTATGGGAATTGGGGGGTGGGACTATATTTAGCTGTAAATTACACTGGAACAGTATGGAACACATGGTTGGCTAAATGGCTCTAAGTCATCAAGGGTCTGAAGTATCAATCAAGCCTTAAACCATCACTCTGCTGCCAGAAATACAGTAGATATGGATGGATAACTTGAAGGGTTTCTTCTCCGGACTTATTTTTCCATAGAGTTCAATCGTAAAATTTGTCAGGAGAAACAATCCTTAAAGTGATCCATCCATATCTACTGCATATCTGGCAGCAGAGTGATGGTTTGAGGCTCGTTTGATACCTCAGACCCTTGATGACTTACAGCCATTTTAGCAACCATGTATTCCATACTGTTCCAGCATAATTTACAGCTAAATCTAGTCTCAACCCCCAATTCCCATAAAGATCCATTCAAATGCAGAGACGTTATAGTATCGCTTGTAAGAGTACCAGAAAATAAGATATCAAGAGTCTTTTGATGTTGTTGGGTCACAGACATCAGGAAGTAGTCATGGCATGCAAAGAATATGCGACCAACTATTAAAAATAATTACTTTATTCTATATATAAATGCAGGGGTGCCAATAATTGTGGCACATGTGGTTTTGTTAAAAATAATTATTTCTTGATGAGGGATTTTTTTTCCTCATAATACATTTACTTCAATTAAAGGTTAGATTTTTATTTATTTTTTTCAGTGTGAGATTAAGCTAATTCACCAAACGGTGAACTTTTTATAACCCTTTTTACTCATCTTTACCAGGGGTGCCAATCATAGTGGAGGGCACTGTATATAATTACTAGATTAAAAACTGTTCTCTGCCACTCTTTATGAAACACCACTTTATGAAAGTCCACCAACACGGCTATGCATCTAGTACTAAGTTACAGCTAACGTTATCTGACAGATAACAGCGTTAACACCAACAACATTACAATGTTTTGCTACACCGACCAGCTAAGCTTGCAAATAACTTGGCTATTTATTGGCTGGTCTGATCCAATGGCTTAGGTGGCCAGCTAGCAAGCTAGATATAATGCAGTCAGTACATTGCATTATGCCACAACAAACATAATATCCAGCTAAATCAACATAATTTGCAGGCTAGTTTCATACCAGCACCGTGGCCCACAGTAGCTAGCTGCTAGTAGCCTGGCTGCCACCACCATCATCATGAACCACACACAAACAGTCCCATAGCCATGGATTCCTTTGGACCATTGTCCAAATACTTTGCTTTCTTGAATGCTGTTGGAAATAAGGCAAGGGATCCGTACAATGAATTACTTGTTTCATAGACGTCTGCTGGTTGCAGCTGCGCAATATTTGCCTTGGGGTAGCCTGCTAAACTAACGGGGGGAGCTGTCATAATTTCTGATGTTTGTTGGAAGAGAGTGTACAGCCTCTTTAAGCTCTTAGAATTTTATAGGTACATCAAGGAACCGACACTATTCTCAAGATCATTTGAGTAAACCCCACGTATCTAAGAATGATTAGCCGTGGGCCAAGTTGACTTGTAGAGGCTGGCACATAAAATGTCTAAAGACATTTTAACAGACTGTGAATTTGTAATAACCTGTCCATCTTTGCCTCGTATCATATTTATGGTTGCTTTAGTTTCATTTTCTCTTAACCTAAGGGCGGGTAATCGACTTGGTCTTTCATCCCCAAGTAATATTTTTGTCTGGTGCGATGCAGGATGAATTCTGCATTGGTGAAATGTATTATATTTCCCTTTTTGTATAGAAAGAAAATTGTCTCTGTCCTCTGTGGAGAAAAAATGTGTTTTTGTTAGTGCTCTACAGGATCTAATTTCCTTCTCAAGATCTTGGTACAGACGGAAATTATATTTCCAATTAAGAAACACATACTGTATTTCCCGTAGTCACCAGTAACATTCAACTAATTATTTTCAAATCTTGGTAGGATGCAACAAAACCAGCTGAAGGATCATTAAAATGCTACCAAGTGACCTTCGGGTTATTAGAAGATAGGATCAGAAACAAACATGAGTAAAATGCCAACTTGAGTCCCAGAATTAGTGATACAGAAAGATATTGTCAATTTGTAATGAATAATCGTGTCATACAAAGTACATTGGGTAATTCTACCCTCCATCAATCTGAAAGTGTAATAAGGTAACAAAATTTAAATCAGAAGTAAAATTGTTATGGGCTACTGTGGAAAAGGGGAATTATTGTTTCCTTATGGGCAATCATAACACAATTTAAATCCCTTTCTGCAACAAGGGAGCAATCAGAAAACTCCAATACTGCTCCACACATCATACATACACAGAAACACTTTGCCATAGACCAATGCTGCACCATTGCAATGCTTTTTTTAAACAGTTTATGGTGTTCACTAGAAATAAAAATGTTCTGCTATTGTCACTCCTAATGGAGCCATTAATTACTCCTCTTTTAGATACATTTACATTTTCAGTTATTTAGAGCACAATAATGTGCAGAAATGTTGTAGTTCTTGGAAAACTGAATGCATCACAGCTCTATCAATCAGTGACAAATTGTGCAATTTAATCATTACTAGCTCTCCTCAGTCTCCCTATCCTACTCTTTTCACATGTACATGTGTGTCAACCAGGATCCTGCTGTTTGTCACATTGCATGTTGGCAGCTGCATTCAAGTGGATGGATAAATAAATACATTTATGCAAGTTACTTGGAACTAATCTTACAGCACATTTTAAATAATTTAATCAATGTATAAGTCATTATCCACAATAAAAAAATTACTACAATTTTGGTTAATCATGCAGCACTACTCTGAAATAATACAGACAGCTGAAAGCTCGTTTTCATCTCCATTTCCTGTGTGTGCATTTAAACTGGACAATGAGAAACAATGTTGCTCAGATATTTTAAAAAGATATTACTGTCTTGACTATACTTCAGCTTTACATTAAGTTCAAGACAATGTTAACGAAAAACTGAAATGGAGCCACATTCTAACTTATCCAACAGGCCACACTATCTTTTCTACTAGATCAAAAGACAATGTGGCATGAACTGTAGGGTTCAGCTGCTGTATATCAGATAATGCTGCTTGATCCATTGCTGGATAACCTTGCAACATCAGATTAAACTCCTTGTATTGAACAAGGGCTTGACTGCAGAAAGACACAAGTTAGCAGTGGAAAACACAAAACAAATACAGTCATTAATAACAAACAAGGCCACCAACTGACAAGAGGAGAAGTACAGAAATTGTGCTGAATGGAGCACTTCACATAATAACAAGCTCCTGGCAAGGACAACTTGAATGCATATATTTTAAGGTAAGCCCTGAGCTAGCATTCTCTGTTTTGACCCTCAATTCAATGCATTCAGAAAAAAGGGAAAATAAATAAATAAAAAGGTCCTTCCGTTTGTGCCCAAGAAAGGCATCGTGTAAGATCTATGCCCAACATATTGGTTGAATGCGGTTTCAATTGTGGTCATAAAAGAGTATAATCAACTGCATCAGATTTCAAAAGGAACATGGATGTATGGACCAGATTCCATTCCACAGGACATAATTGAACAATGTTCAGGTTAGCAATGGATGCAATACTAACTATGTAGACTGTCATCAACTTTCACAACTTCAGCCTTTTTTACAAAATCTGTAGCTTATAGAATTTCACCCTCTATCAATAGCTTCTGTAGTGAATATACAACAAATCTAAAGATACACAATCACATTTTCACCAAACTGGATGCATTGAAATGCGGTTCTCAGGCAATAAAACAGAACTGTGAGGCCAGCTCTGTGGTGCATAGGATTTAGGAAAGCAGGAGATATTTATTCCACAGAACTAGGCGCACACAACAACCTCAGACAAAAATCATCTTCCATGAAAAGACAAAAAGAATCCTGGTCAACTGAAGGTGTGGGATTGACAATTTCCTCTGGAGGGAGAGTGATGTCATAACCAGGAAAGCAGTCCGATGAGATCCCCAAGGCAGGAGAAAATGAATCTCCCTGAAAACAACATGACAAAGAGCTTGTGAGGCTGATACGGAAAAACCTGTGGCGCAGCTGGGAACAGAGATTGGCCATAAACAAACAGGAGTGGAGATGATTTGCCCTACATGCAAAAAAAATTGTTATTCTTTTGCATAATGAATAGTTATCCTAAAAAACATTTTCTTATGTGGCTATGATTTTTCTCCTAATTTATTAATTGAGCAATTCATATTTATTGGTGCCTTGTTGCCTTTAGGTGTTCTTCGTAAATTGATGACCTTTTGTTAGATATCAGGACTCCAATGCCAACATGATCTCACAGGAATCCGTGAAATAGCCACGGACATTCGTTTAACTCAAAATCCGTGGTGGGCCCACGGAATCACTGAAATGTCCGTGAAACACACACGGATTTCGCTCCAATACAAGTTAATGACACTCATATCCCGTAATACAAGTTAATGACACTCATATCCCGTGGCTATTTCACGGATCCCCGTTTCAACAACTGAGTGCAGATTTTGCTCAACGGACGTTGTTATCTCATTGGGAAACACACTTTTGATACATTCAGTTCGTTTTTTTGTTTGTTTGCTTGTTTTACATTAAATGTCTTATGTATATGAGTGTCATTAACTTGTATTGGAGCGAAATCCGTGTGTGTTTCACGGACATTTCAGTGATTCCGTGGGCCCACCACGGATTTTGAGTTAAACGTCCGTGGCTATTTCACGGATTCCTGTGAGACCAGGTTGCCAATGCATAAGCTCATGAAATTCTCAGCACACAAATCACACCTTGTGGCATGCTATACAAATTGCGAAGACAGAATCTCAAAATTCACAGTGAGAAAAACCACTGTGGTTGCTCTACAAAATCCCACACATTTTCATTAGCATACATATAAAGGTTATTAGGATCATAAGAACATGCTTATGCTGTGCCCATACATTTAACTGTAAGCAAATACCATGATGAATATAAATTAAACCTGCATTTCATTATGAATGCAACGTATCTCACATTGATCTTCAAGCCTAGTTACTCCCACTTAACACTCCATTACTCACCTGAAGAAGAGCCAATATCTCCCATAGTCCTTTGCTCCAGTAGACAGATGCATGGGCTTTGTGTTTGTTTCCTGTGTAGAGCTGAAAAAATTGTTGTAAGAAAATTAGCAGAAAATTAGATTAGAATCAATTTGTGAAAGTAATGAAAATAAAGCATGGTGGAGCTGTTCATTGTGATTTTTAAACACTGCCACCATGAACCTTGTGTTTGTTACATGGATGCCTTCTCATCATTCATAAGTGTAACATCAAATCAACAATCTGTTTAAACTGGATTATTTTAAATACAAGATCAATAAGACCACTTAACCACACAGTCATGTATATGACTGCACTTAATGGTCCTCATTCATGAAACGTTCCTAAATGCGTATATTTACGTACGAAACAAGTTAGTACGAAAATTTTACGCCGGATTCATCAAACCATGTGGGAAAGGCAGATTTCTTATTCTGTGCGTATGTTCATACATGCTGATTAATCGTAAATGACAAGCACTTTCACCTTATTTTGTGATTAGCATAAATTCACGCCCATTAATTGCCTAATATGGAAGTTGTGCATACAAAGTTAAAATGGACCAGAAAAAGCAATAAAAATAATAATAAGAATTACTCCGACACTAAAATCTAAGTTTTATTAGCAGATGTTCATCAAGAGGAAAAACATAGTTTAGTATTGTCCGTTCTGGTGTCATAAAGTAAATAAAGTAGCCTACATGGTAATGTAAAATTACCTGGCAGGATATAACATATAACAGTAAATGCAGAAGTTCCCAGTACACAAAATGTTCAAGCCTTTCTGCATCGGACGAGAGCATTTCTTCAATTCGCCAAGCACTGGTCTTTCTCGCAGCCTGGAAATAAATAAAATAATTAATTGATTTCGTCATTTTGTTGGTGTTCTGTGCATGTGAGGTGGTTGAAATCCCAGATCCACTAGTGTTAGAAAGCGGTAGGTAGGAATCTATACTCTGACAGAGTAAACAGCAATTTGACGTATAGCCTACAAATAAGCCACCTGTCTTTCACCGCAGCAGAATTAAGCTGTCATGGGTCCCACCAGGCAAACGGGCCAGGATGTTGAGCAATACATTTCGCATGACATATGAGCTGCAAAGATGTGATAGCCCTTTCTATTCATACATTGCCTGGCCAAAAAAAAGTCAACATTGCACCCATCATGCATAGTGCCCACTGTACAAGCCTCAGAAGGCAGAGTTATGATCTGGAGTAACTTCAATTGGTCAGGTCTAGGCTCAGCAATGTTATGCAGCAATAAAATTAAGTCAGCTGAGTACCTGAATGTACTGAATGACAAGGTTATCCCATCAATGGGCATATTCCAGGATGACAATGATTCATTGGGCTCAAATTGTGAAAGAGTGGTTCAGGGAGCATGAGGAATCATTTTCACACATGAATTGGCCTGATCTGACCTGACCTGACCTGACCTTAACCCCATTTAAAGTCTTTGGGATGTGCTGGAGAAGACTTTATGGAGTGGTTTGACTCTCTCATCGTCAATACAAGATCTCTGTCAAAAATGAATGCAACTCTGGACGGAAATAAATGTTGTGACGTTGCTTAAGGTTGTCGAAACAATGCCACAACGAATGCGCGGTGTAATCAAAGCTAAAGGCGGTCCAACAAAATATTAGAGTGTGCAACAATTTTTTTGGCCAGGCAGTGTATATGCAAACGTAGATTCGGATGGAGCCTTGAAGTTCATTTGTGCAGTAGGCCTACAGTTACAGCACCAATAACATTGGGAAGGTGGTAATTTCATTAAAACCTGAAAACGACTAACCAGCCATGCATCACTCTCAGCCAACAAATAGCCTATGCATGATGTTAATGATGCCAAATCCTCCAACAGCACAAGATCAGCCATTGCAACGCTGACTATACAGACCTCTAAGTCATTTTATAGCAAATTTTGTTCAATGGTTAAACGTGTGTTTTAATTAGTATATTTAATGTCATATAACATTTTGATTTAATCAATTCAGAAAAACAGTAGCCTACTGGGAGCATTAATTAAGTTATGGGTCTAATTAAATAAATTAATAGCCTACAATTGATTCATATGCTTGCTTTTTACAGTCGTAATTATTTGCATTGTGCACTTCAAAGAATACATTTAGTCTTGTGAATTCAACTGAATTTCAAATAAATTCATAGGCCTATTCTAATTGACATTCAGAAGCGGCATACATTTAGCGGCATTTTGAATTTATGGATGCAGTAGGTGTAGTCCTGAGCAGGTGTAACTTTTGTTCGTACGTACAAACAAATCTGAGATATGAAAATTACAGAATTTGATGGGATTTGATGTGAATGTTATTTTCCACCTTCCTCATGTGCCCTGATCCTATAGTAGGTCTTGCAATAGAAAAGGCACATTCTTTAGGTAACAGGGCTTTCGGTTTTAACCCGGTGTATCAAGATGCAGGCAAATCTGTGAGCCGGTGCAAAGAATTAACTTCCCTTTCTTGAATGCAAGTTCAGTGATCATTCTGCATACATAAATAAGTAGTTTTACTGGCCCATTATTTCCCTTTAACCTCTATTAGATAAGGATACGTCTGGCTTCTCAGGCCAGCCTGCAAGTGGAAGTAAGAAGCAACAGCAGGAGCAGTGTGCCATTCGGCCGTGCAGAAACTTAATGAGACGTGCCTCGGTAACAAGATTACAAACCTGTACCAGGCTAGCCAGAAACATAGATTACCAGGTACACACTGTCATAGTCTCTCTCGTCTCCACTGAGAAAGGTTTAAGAACACCTGCACAGTTACACAAAGGCAATGCCAAAACACAGCAGGTGTGACATCTCATTTGTAACAATCCAGACTCGGACCACTGTCATTGTTAAGCTGTATTTTCACCTTAGAGGGACATCTGTCCCAAAGGTTTTGGGGACAGTGAGGGCTATATCAGACTGACGGCACAGACACACACAGACGACTCCCTGCCATGCACATCATGAAAGTTCATTTGCATTTCTCTTTGTTTGGACCCCTTGTCATGGGTGACTCATGGAGAGAGAAGTGCAACACACACAGATAAAATGTCTATGGATAAGTGCCTCAAATGGCAACTTTTTTTCTGTTTCTTTTGTATGGCATTCTAAGCTGCACCCCTCACCACCACACGTTTATGGTACCCAATAAATTCCAATTCAAAAGAGTACTGACAAAATAATGATGGCATTTTTGGAATCACAGCTGTTGCATTAGAACATTTGTTTCTGTGCAGATAAAATGTGCTATCGAATATATGTGCATTTCTGTGCATGTGCAAGTGTGTACATCATTGTTTGATTCCTATTTTATGTGTGTTAGCAAAATCCTTCCGACAATAATTGGGAACTGACACAGCTGTATTATTATGGGCTGTCTGATATATGTGTTAGTCTAGTGCAGTCAAAGTTTTTCTGCCTTTTAAAGACACAACTGAGAAACATTCATGGTTCTTTATCTGCAAGAAGTAATGCATGTATGCCAGTGAGAGAAAACCCCACCCTAACAGCACAGAAGCTCACACTAAAAATTGGCATGGGTACTGCTGTTTCTCCTTCTAATTATTCACAGCTTAATGTCAGCCCAACTTTCCTGCAAATTTACAATGACAGCTGCATACTTCTTATAATTATATTAGAATTAGCTCCATTTATCTGAAGTTTGAATTTAAAGGTCAAGAGTGTGACAGGTGATAATGTTTGTCCCTTCCTGGCATTGCTACCATTGACAGAACGTCTTAGAAAATGAATTATCAATGTATGCAATCCTTAGGGTTAGGGTTAATATTTGTGATTATGCAGTGATCCGTTCACGTACTGTAGTTTAAACAGTGTGTCCTTTTTATTCTCAGTGAAGCCAATGATTCACATAGTGACAAGTGTGTTCTTTTATGGCAATATGCTACATTTTATCTTAATTTGTTTTCTCTCTCACATGTCGAGTACAAATTAATGTAAGACATGGAAGAAACACAGAGCCCTACTTTAAGGCTACAAACATAGTTGGGAAATGTTAACACAAAAGTGGGTTTTGGTATTTTAGTGATGAATTTAGTGATCTGGGACATGCAAAAAAATATTTTTTACTTTATTGCAGCAGTTTCTCTGAAAATTATTATTTTATTTCAAAGCAAAGGGGTGCATAATTCTTGTCCATACATGTGCATTCATAATAAAAACATTGGCTATAATGTGATCTCAAATTTCAATCAATTAGCCTATTACATGTCAAATATCTGACATGTAAGACACTACACTTGCATTTATACTATAAATAATAAAATTATTATATTAACAATTATTGAACATTTTTTTAAAATCTAACCCTCACCTTCTAACCACTAAAATTAATTGCATATTAAATATAAATAAAAAATATCAAAATTAGATTTTATTCACTTTGGAAACTTGAGCAATACTATTTATACCAGCTGATTTATACCTCGAGTAGGAGGATGTAAATAATTATCAGAAGAAAATATGTGTAGAATAAAATTGGGATATAATTTTTTTAATATATAATGTACATATGGATGGCCTTCTGTCAATAGCATTTCTTCCAGTTTTTACCATTATCAAATCACAAGGCATGCAGCCGCCTAGCTAGTTTGTCATATTAAAGCTGCAGTAAGCAACATTCTCAATGGTCGCAATTGTTACGATCGGTGGAATGTAGGGACCCAATAGCAGGCAGGGGTACCAAAAAACCGAAGTTTAATGTTCAAATAATGGTACAAACTCAAAATCCAAAAAGAGAAGTCGAAAAACAGGCAGGGGTCGGTAACGGGAAGGCACGGCAGAAGTACAAACACACAGTCCAGTAAACAGGGTCGTGAGAACACGGACAGAGGTCAATACCAGAAGATCAATCAGACACCAAACGAAGACTCGACTAACACACAAAACAAAAACTCGGAACAAACAAACAGAAACAAAAACCTACTAAGACAAGAAAACACGGACTCGGGAAAAGAAACACTGAAACAAACTAGCTCGGGAGTAAACAGGCAACAGACTACGCTTGACAAATTTTAGTAAGACGAACTCACAACGAGGGACTAAGACAGCTGGTATATATGCAGATGTAGACAGGTGCAGACACTTAGCTTGAGAGCAGCATGCGAAAAAAAATCAGGTGTGGAGGGTTGACAAGATAACAAGATAATTAGTACTCGTTAGTAATAAACCTATCCTGACCTAGCGTTAGTAAATTAGTAAATTACATGCACGAGAAACGTAAGGCAACATGAACACATGGTTAGAGAGTTAGTATTACCCAATCCTGATCTAACGTTAGTAGATTAGTAAATAGACACAGGAGAATTAAACAATAAGGGAAGCGTGAGTGACAGCAAGAGAGAGAAGCAGTATGAACGCAAGGCTGCGGAAAAACATGGAAAAATGTATGCTTCAAAAACTGTGACAATACTAAACATGACAGAAATACAAAACAGACTCAGAACATTGTGAAAACATTGGGAAAGTCATAACACCCGTTGGCCCTGCCCACAAAGAAAGACACGCCCCCTCCCCTCTGCTTCCTCTGTTGTGAACATTGTGAAAATATCATGGTTTTGACAGCCTCTTTTTATTTCTGTGGTTGTTCTCCCTCGAAGCGGCGCAAGGGCATTCTCGCCTTGTTTCAGGGCATGCTAGGTCATTCATCCGTTCCGGGTTTTCCCTTTGTTTCAGGACTCAGCACAGCTATTTAAGCTCCGCGCTTCCTGATCCGCATTTCAGTATTGTTTGCCACTATTCCTCTTTAGTGCTTTAGAAATTTCTTGTTTGTATTTGTTTTTCTCGTTTGCATTTTAGTTCCTCAGTTTGGTTTTCCTGCTCTGTTCTCTCAGAGACAGATTTTCTTACCCTCTTTGCTCACCTTTCTCTTGTGTGCTCTCTGTTAGTGAGTGAGAGGCTTTTAAAATTTTTCTCTATTGTTCGCTTTTGGTATTTCTTCAGCCACTCACCTGGGTTGCTATCATTTTCCCTCTGGTTGTATTATACCTCTGTTTAGTTTGCTCTCTTATATTGAGAGCGAGAGGTATTTTTCCCTGGTGGGACCCACTCGAGTCTCGAGTTCGCCCACCGTCTGTGGGTTTTTTTTTTTTTGCTTTGCCGGAAGATTTTTTCCCATTTTTTATTTTCTCCCTCTCCTTGTGCAGATTTTTCCGCTTTTGTGGTGCTATCACTACCGTGTAGCACTTTTAGATTCCTTTTCTGTCACGTCTGGTCCTCCTAACCCGACACACCCTCACAGAAAAGACATGAAATATGGGGAAAAGGGTGCTGAAAAAGTAGACAGACCAGAGACACAATGGCCAGCAGTTTTGTATTTAGGAAGCGTTGGAACCACTCCAACCTCCCCGAAACAAGAACAATCCCAAAGTTTCTATACGAGACAATACCAAAGTCTCTTCATAGCTTCATAGTTCACTTTTGAACTGGATAAACGTAAATTCCTCGCTGCTCTGTGTTGTATGAATGGCGAAAGGTTTGCATGATTGTGGAATTATGGCTATTATCAGCCCTCACTACTTTCTTTGCATTTCTTAGGGACGTTACTGCAAGTGATGGGCATTCCGGCTCTTTTCAGTGAGTCAGATCATTTGGCTCAGCTCACCAATAAGAGCCGGCTCTTTCGGCTCCCAAACAGTTCTTCATTCAGTAGCATTTCCGGTTTTTCAAAATCGGCCAAAGTTAGCGATATTTTGACCTATGATTGGTGTTTGTGCACATCTATCACTTAAATTGTTCAAAGGAATCTTACTCTTATAATGACCAAAATAACATTATTTAGCATTTTGTTCCTTTTCAATTCACTAATTTCAGGAAACAAATAAAAATATTACTGTAACTCATTATCACAAACGGTTTGATGAAGAAGAAAAAAGGTGAGGTTCACACCCATTAGCTGGACTGGGGTTTAGACCTGGCTCACAGCTGGTGAGGGGAAGGGTTTAAGGGTGAACCCCACGGTTGGTGTCAGGTCCAACTCATCCTCGGACACCCCAGGTGGTGGTGAGAAGTGGAACCTTTGCAGAAGGAAGGTGAAGAAGAGGAAGACCTCCACCCTGGCCAGGCCCTCCCCCAGACAGGCCCGTCACCCTGCAAGTAAGAGATAATCAGAACACCTAAATACAGCTACAGGCGAGAGAGATAATCACAGCACCAGAAGAGAGATAATCACAGCACCTAAATACAGCTACAGACGAGAGAGATAATCACAGCACCAGAAGAGAGATAATCACAGCACCTAAATACAGCTACAGAAGAGAGAGATAATCACAGCACCTAAATACAGGTACAGAAGAGAGAGATAATCACAGTACGTAAATGCAGCTACAGGAGAGAGAGAGAGAGAGAGAGAGAGACAGAGATTGAAAAAATATTTTATTAAAGAGATTGCCAACTCAAATCGATGATTCAGCATTTCAATGGTTAATTGTTGTCATCCTGGGGTCGAATAAACATAACCCAACTATTAGCAAATGACATGCCTAAATTGAGATATGCCTTCCTTTTTTCCCCACCATTGTCTGTAATTGATCAATTAATTTATAGTGGCTAAAGTTACGTAAGCATTCAGCTAAAATCAGCAGCTCAGACACCTAGGCTGAATTGATGTTAGTGTTTATTCTTAAAAATAAAATAAAAAAAGACGACCAAAATTAGCACACCTTCAACGCACAATTCAGATAAGATAGCTAGCTGTCAAGCTGGGTCAGATTTGTTGTGATTTGTGGTAACAAGCTTATGTTTCAAACTTTCCTTAGTCTTTGCTGATGTGTAATGGTAACAAAGCTACTGTTGAACCAAATCCGAGGTCTGCATGTTCTGCTATGAAGTTTGCTGGCATAATGCACGACGTTGGAACACAATGCGATATATTCGCAGAAGACATTGGGTGTCAGACCGGCATTTTCCCTAGCCACATTCATAAAATCATTTTCATATGCACAAAAAGCCCTTGAAAATAGCGTATGGCCAGCGTATGCCTAGCGTATGCCTAGCGTATGCTTAGCATATAAACCATAGGTCCGAATACGCACAAAATTTTTAAGCATGCTTAAAAAACTTTTTGTGCCTCGCCGTATGCCAGCGTATGCCACCGTGCTTGAAACGTATACAACCTATGCCTAACGTACCCCTAGCGTATGTCAGCGTATATCAGCGTATGAGTGATATTTTTCATACACTGGCATACGCTAGTACGATACGCAATAGTGTGACAGGGCCATTAGAAACTCTGTACTCGGCATAGTTGTCACAAATTGTGTACTAATAACGCTAAAACATGGGGGTTGTCATTTCCACTCGTAGTTTGGTTGCAGGAGCAATGAATGTCTGAGCAAAATCTTGGTGCCGGTGCCATGGCCACAAGGGTGTCTGCGCAAAGGGGTTAAAGAATAGAGCCTTGCCATGTACTGCACTGAGCTGTACCCGCAGAGAAGGGCATGAAGGCATCTCTCCTTGTGAAGCAGCCCTTCTCATCCAGGAAGTGACCATGGTTGAAGCTGTGGGGAGTCTCCCAGTCTTCCTCATCCTGCAGCACCGACGCCAGGAGTGGGATCGCCGTAGTGCCCTAAACACACACACACATTTTTTTCAAATTATGTGAGGAATTTTAAGGTATACAATGTGCACGGTGGAACACACACACACACACACACACACACACATGCAAAAGCATGTGCATGTTCAGACACAGACACAAACAAATGCACATACATATACACACACATGAAAAACAATTTTTAAAAGTTAATTCAGGATGTCATACATAGCAGAAAATAATATCTCATAAATCTCACAGAAGATATGTCTGAATTGGGCGTCTGTACAAACGGCTTCTAGAATGTTCCAAATCTACAACTGACATCGGTTTAAATCCCCAAGATAAGCATTCTTACATTCATATATTCTTGTATGCCGGCGACTTCACCTGAAGTTTCCCCTGGGAAAAATAAAGTTATTCTATTCTATTCTAATACACATCTAATATGGTGTCTGAAACGCAGCTGAAATTATACAGGGGGAAAGATAAATACAGCATAACCTTCAACATTGTGTCTCAACATGTCAGAGCCGCAACAGACGAGGACTGTGATGGCTTTTGTGAGTAAGAACATAAGATTGTTTCAGCCAATGTTAACTCTAGACCTGAGATAAAATGACAAGAGTACATGCCTACTCATTGTCAAACATTGGTTTTCGTCGCCTCAAGGATGTTGCTTTTACTCTGCCTCCCAAGATATTCAATGAATTAGCTATCATGGTAGAAAGACAGACCCTTCAGAGATTTGATATAACTTATCTTGCCTAGGATTTTAATTGGGACAATTTTAGATTATACAAAGCTGAGGGTTTAGCAAACAGTTTGGAATTGAAATTGGTACCCCTAGATCCTCCAGTTCATGGACCACACCACAGTCATCGGGCGGTGACGGTCATTGACGGTGACAAATCCGACAACATAGTGGAGGTGAGAGCTCTGGCAGCAACCCCTCCCTCAATGTCAGCAAGAGTAAGGAGGTGATCGTGGAGTACAGGAAGTGGCAGGAGGGTCACACTCCCATTCACATCGACAGGGGTGAAGTGGAGAGGGTCAGCAGCTTTAAAGGTCTGCTCTGATGAGGAAGCCTTTTTCCTGCAAATGTTACCATTTAATAGCAATTGGAGGTAAGAATAATACACTGGGGTCATGGATATATTGGTTATGTGCATCCTTCATAATGTTGTTCAAAATGTCTACTGAAGTCAGAAACTGGGCTTTACGAGTAGAAGACATACGTATGAAATCTCTGAATTGTAATTGGTTGAATTTTCTGCCTTGCTCCATCCACTACCCACTCCACCATGTTATTTCAATAATGTCAACAGGTGGCTGCAGCGAGTCTGAACTGTAAAAAGTCTGAACCGAACGGATTGGAGCCTGAATTTAGTTTATCACTAGATACATTAGTTAGCTAGCAGATCAACATGTCACGGAAGAAGCATTGTGTAATGGCAGCATGAAAATGTGTCTTTGCACAGAAACCCGAAAAAAGATAATAGCAATTGCACTTCCGCTACAGGAGATGTAATGCTGTGTACAAATGATCTCGGAAGTCTGAACATTTCTGACTTCCGAGAATAAAAAACAATTTGAACGGTAAACACAGCTTGGTAAACACCCTGCGTGCACTAACGTTGATGTTATGTCACTTTGCTTATAAAACAAATGTTGCAGCACGACAGGACTGTTTAGCAGTCCGCGAAAAAATGTCCAACATACTATTTTCCAACCGCACTGTGGAAGTGCCGTAAGCAGGTCATAAGACGTCCCACCAGTGTTGCCATGTCCGCGGTTTTACAGCTAAATTGGGATACTTTCAATGTGCAGTCACAGGTAAAAATTAAAAGTCGCAAAGCATGCACTTATTTTAAAAAGTAAAAACATGATAAAATATGTTGGTTTCAGTTAAAAATAGCCTATAATTTGGGCTAGTTTTGAGTCGCCATTTGGCTGGAAAGTCTTACAAGATCTGGCAACCCTGTGCCCCACTCTTGCGCTGCCATGTCACGTGTTGTTTTTGTTGTATTTGAAGAAAACCAAATTTTTTTTAAACAAAGCTCACGTCATATTTATGTGACCAAAATGTTTGTGTACTTCTTGAAAAGTGTGCTCCCGAATGTACTCAGCGAATGTACTTTCTCGCCCTATCTACTCACCAAGGCTACAGTGAGGAAGAGTGCTGATTCGGACATGGCCATAGGCTATAATAGGCTGTGTCCCAATATTCTTCACTCTTCTCCTCCTTTCCTCCACTCCTCTCCTACAAGGAAATATGCAAAATAGCCTGTACATTTTAAGTACAAGTATTTGCATGTACAGTATAATGTACCTGACATTGTGGTTTGCGTCGACACATGAATTACATATTAATTCATGACCCGTTTCCGGGGCACAGAGGAGAGGAGGTGGTAATGAAAGAAAGGAGCCAGGAGGGTGCATTTTTCGGGTATTGGGACTGTTAGCAATTAAATATATTGCTTTTCGTGGTCAAGGAGGTAGATCAAGGATACTCTTCAATTCAATTCGAATGGTTAAATCACTTTGTCTTTATTGTGTCAGCTCGAAGTCTTTACAGAAGAATACAATGGGTTAATACATCTGTGGTCCTCTGGAAGCGCGCTCTCGCTCGCACGCTCTCTCGTGCACGCTCTCGCTCGTGGACCCCCATCTCTGCTACTGTGGTGCTTATATACTGTAAAGTAAAAAGGGGTATGTCTTCTACCTTCCATTTTCATACATCACTGGGCGTATAATTCAAACCAATCAAACGTTTAGAATTACACGTGTTCAGTTCATGTCTAGTATTTTTCCATTATGATAGAAACTCATCTATGAGTTTTGGCGTTTCCTGTTTTGCATAAACTGGCTCTGCTTTTGTGGCAAATCCTTTATCTGAAGAATGTTGTGGCCCTCCCTCTCAGAACTCTCAGAACACAGGCCCAAGGTCACCCATTCGAAACTTAACTACCACAGACAAGTTTATACACTCTATTACAACATACTTTTTATAGAATTAAATGTTAAATTCCCACAGGACGCACCCCAAGTTTCGCTTGACATTCCATTGCTTATAATTAGGCAACATTTTACATAGATTTTGACAAGTCATAATTACAATTATAATGTGACCAGTCAGAATAACAATTCAAGGTATCTGCAATTATAATCTAATTGTGATGATCTCACTCCCGTCCAGTTGTCAACCATGTTTTCCATCCGTTTCACCCTGATTCCCTGTTTGTCGTGCATTCTGCACGCTTCTCTCTGTTAACCTCTGTTAACGCCAATTAGAAGAGGTATTTAGTTCCCCGGCGTTCTCTGTTTTGCACCAGTTTGTTAATGCTCATTGTCTGAAACCTCTGGTCGTATCGTCTACAAACCTAAGTTATAGTAACTAATGTCTAGTTCAGTGTAGGAGTTTACTCGTCCTGCTTTCTGCTCAAATGTCGAAGTCTACTCGCTTCAGGAACGGAACTACCAGCTGTTCAGTACCTGTCTCAACATGCTAACCTTGTCTGCTTCAATTCAAGATATCTGTACATTTTGTCTAGTAGCCTCAGATTTTAGGCTACTTTTGCCATATGAAGATGTCTGTTAGCAGAGATTGTTTAGACTCTGAACACACAGTGAATTATGACACCCCTATCATAGTAAGCCTCCGATGCAGGTTGTTATGTCAGTTGTGTCAACACAAATTGCAGATTGTGTAATGACAACTGTCATTTCCATGTCATGACGACCACTCATCGGTCAAATAAACTGTTACCGATATTTCAATTCAGCTGATTAAGTCAATAAAATCAATAAATACATAAGTAACTAATATATAATCGTTGTTGGTAACCGTGGTATAAGCGAAATAAACCACTCTGGGCTGTCCCGTTATTGTAAAATAATGTACTTCGGGCACTCAATGCATCACCGCGCCCATCATACATTATTTTCCAATAACCGGACAGCTCGTTGTGGTTTATTCTTTACAGCATGCCTGGCTCCTCGGTCATTATTGCTTGCTTAATCAACTTTGTGTCCAGACGTTCAGTTTAATCAAAATTTTGTTTGCAAAATGTTTTACGTTGAAGTCACCGACAATTTTTTACAGTGTAGTCCTGCCAATATCAGAAAAGTTTACGTGTGCTCAATTTAATGTTTCAATTGTAGGCATACACTGCTTCTCTGCTACCAACAAATAGTTGCAATGCTGTTCTTCTAGCACACATTTGTGTGCTTTTGGTTTTGTTGGAGCATTTGCTATTGCTCTATGCACACTGCCTGTAGCCAAATGGCAGGATCTTATTCATCCAGAGGTGATCCAAAGGATCCACCTTTGTTTTGTGATAGTCAATCACCATCTCTCCACCCAAATCCATCAGGTTTTGATTACGCCTATGCATTATATACCTACTGTGGTGGTTTAACTCAAGGGCACAGGATAAATGCAGAACACCCTGCTGGTCCTTCCATGAAAAATCCCAAATTCTCTATAAATACACCTCTCCCTTCACCAAATAAAGCTTTACTCAAATTTACTTACTCTCTGAATGCACTCAAAATTAGGTATGAACCAAATCAAAACTCTACAGCAAGATCAAACACATTCACAGAACAATCCTCATTCCCAAGTCTTGACTTTGCTCCTAAATCTTTACTCTGATGCTCACTTTAGCCACAGTTGACAAATCCCAGTTAACCACAAACGTATGGCTATAAAAATAAATTGGATTTCCTTGTAGATTTTTAAACAGAATTGTCTTCGTGAAAATTTCTAGTATCAATAATAGTCCACCTTTTTGCGTGTGGTTGGCTGCCAATAAAGGAGAAATTTACTTTTTGTAGTAGTACGAATTGTAGTTCCAAATCCTGTCTAACACTTTATTAAAAACACACAAAAAATGCAGTACAAGCTTTATACCCCTTATACCTGAAATAAAATGCTGGTTCCTGTCCACCAATCAGGGGCAGGCCACCAAATGGTCATTATCTCCTCTGTATGTGTGTCAGGCCCCCTTTGTCCTCTAAGAAGCCACAACCATCCTTTGTCTTTGATAAATCTCTGTCTGTTTCCAGCAAAGCTATCCATTATCATCCAGCAGACTGAGGCAGATTAGGTTGTGACATAGTTCTTTTGGCTTTGCGAGGGTTCCTTCTGTGGAATGTCTCGTATATTTTTTTCATACTCTCAAGTATATGAGGAAATAGGTGTTTGTAGATAATAAGGTCTAAATAGAAATAAACTGAACAATATACAAGTGGTGGTCAAAATATCGGAAACACCTACAAAAATTTAATATCTAATAACTCATAACGAGTAGGCCCACCTTTTGCCTTCAAAATAGTTTCAATCCTTCTAGGAATGCTGTCATACAATTTCTGAACTGTTTGTAGTGGGATATTGGCCCATTGTTCAAGTTCTTTGAGGGATGAAGGAGGTGGAAATCTAGTTTGCACTCTGTGCTCCAGAAATTCCCGTAAAGGTTAAATTATGTTTAGAGGCCATGGAAGGCTTTTGACATCATCCTCGTGTTCATGGAACCAGGCTTTAATGTTTTTAGCAGTGTGTATGGGGGCGTTATCATGTTGGAATATGGGGACGTCATGAGGGAACAGTGCTTTCATATTGTTTTCCCGTTACACGTCCATGGAGTGCAATCATCGGACCCAATGAGTCCTATGAAATGGCTGCCCATACAAATTACAAAACCACCACCATACTTAACAGATGGCAACAGACATTGTGGATTGAATGCTTCCTTAGGCTTTCTCCAAACATAAACCTGTCCAGATGTATTAAAAAGAGTAAAACATGACTCATCAGACCATATCACTTTTCTCCATTGCTCAGGGGTCCAGGTTTTGTGTTCCTTACACCATGTTATGCATTTTTTGTGCATTAGCCTTGGATACAAATGGTTTCAGAATGGCGGCCCGGCCATAAATACCAGCTTTGTGAAGCTCACAACGTACTGTTTTTGTTGAGACTGGTTCAGATATGGATTGATTCAATTCTGTGGTGATTTTTAGAGCTGTAGTTCTGTGTTTATTAGCAACTATCCTACCAAGTGTCTGTCTGTCCCTGATGGAGAACTTTGACTTATAACATATATATAACATTTTGATGTACGATGTCGATGTAATAAGTATGTGATCTAGAATTAAAAGTTGAAAATTGGATTTGTATCTTTAAGAGATCATAGCAATATAAACGTTGCACTCTATCTAGTGTATAACTTAATGACACTAGTTTAAAAATGGTATGCTACCAACACAGTTTGTGGACAAGCTCTGCTAAAACAGTGATACAAGTTATGTGGTCTCAAATAGGACACATGGGCTTGTTAGAAATGAAGCATGCTTTATAAAAGTGCAAAATATGTAAGTTTTATCCATAATTGCCAATATACTGTACAGAGCACCTACTCCAAGGGAAAGAATTAGGCTCTTTGAGAGAAGGTTTGAATGTTAAGCAATCTGCCCAGTGGTGAGTGTTTTTAAGTAGTCTACAGTAGACATATACAGGGCTGTAGCAGTTGTCAGATTCCAGTAATCTAGTTGAAATATAATTATATCCTTGAAAATATATTAGCCAAGTTCACCTACCTTATTATATTTGCTGTTGGCCAATTGCAATGTTTATCTGTTGTTTATAATAAATAAAAAAATATTGCTTCAGTAATTACAATTGGATCTACATTGACAATATTTTACATTTCATTATGAATTTTTTGTATTGCATACATAGTGTAGATTTAGCTTATGGACCATAGTGGCTTGTTTTTGCAAAAAACATTAATGTGTGCTGTGGTTCTGAGAACTGCAATATTTTCAATGCTTTATAAGCGCACCATTTTTACTTGATTATAATTATCATTATTATTCTTATTAAAGTTTTTCTGTTAAATGTCTGAAACAAAGGGCACTAACTTGTGTTCTGCGAACAAAGGCAATCACAGAGGTAGTAATTACGATGAGGAAGCCATTACACTGTCGATGCAGAAGCAGTTAGAAAATGTATCTCATTAATAAGTGCTGCTTTGAAGATGTGTAATTATCCAATAATGCTGCGTTCACCTCACTATTCCTGTGAGCAAGGCAAGGCAGTGACCTATTACATCATTGACAAGTCTGTCCCCCAATCAATAATTTATTCCCAAACACTTTCGGCTAAATTCATTACTATATTTTACATTGTGAGGGAGAACAACATCTATGCATTCTTTCTTGGCCTGTCAGCTTTGTCTGTCACTAGGACCTTAAGGGTCTGTTAAAAATTTAATGAACAGCGCTTACACTGTAAATAACTTCCGGGAATCCACCGTGGGTTGTTTGGAATATAAAACCTACTGTCATTATTTGATTATCTATGCATCTGCCTTAAGCAATGATCATGGGGCTGTGCAAACTGGGAGCTCTCAACATATTAAGTGCGTCATCTCCTAAGGCACCATATTGGGCAGATCTCATGTGAGACATGAAATAGAAGTTATTTCCATGTGTGTTGGTGGCATGTTGTGAAATTTGAATGTGGTAATTATTTGCTGACATACAGAATGTCCTCTGTTGATGTCTTGAGGCCCACCCTTATTTTTGGATGAGAAGGGTCCTATCCAAATCACACGACTGAACCTACCTCACTATTTCCTACAGGGCAAACTTTGTGCAATTTTCATTTATTGGTGCGTGCTGCAACGCATAATGAATAGAGGTTGCGGGGTTGTTCTTCCTGCTAACACACGAGTTTCTGTTAATGACAAACTTTATGATTCGGTGTGATCAAATCCTGACTGTACCATTGCTGACTACAGCTCAGCAATGCGAAAATGGTGTATCATCACACAGGAAGGATGGGTGTTAGGCGACCATGTTTTTTTTGTCCTTCACTAATTGCGCATGAAGTTCACTTGTCTAATGCCATTATGGCATGATCAGCTTTCCCTCCGCTGGTGGACTGTGGAGTGAATAGAAACGAGAAGATGGTAGTACACTTAAGATGCAGCCACGATTGCCTGCGTTCCCCAGAATTGATGGAGAATGTTACAACATTGAGAAAGGCTTAGTAGTATAAGTAGATAAGGAGAAGAAATTCGGTCCTTTTTTCAGTTTTGGGTTTTCAACTCCTTGTCAGGAAACCCCACAATTCCTGGCTGATTACTAAAGGCAACTAGACACAACTGGTTATAGATTTGAGAAAAAGTTAGATAAGTGTGTTATAGGTTATGCTGTGTGTGCTCGATCGACTTAAAATAATCAAAATAATAGATTATTTAAGTTTTTGGAGTTTGAGCCAAGTTCAATGTAGGTTTTTCTAGGGCTTTTTCAGCTTTATTGGAGGGAGAGACATGCAACAAAGTTTGCACGGTCGGATTCAGCGGTGTTGCTGTTGTTCTCATAATCTAGATACTAAACTTGGATTGCTTCAACATACCCAGCTGTCCAAATAGATGGTATTTTTAAAGATGTAAGTTGCTATGGGTAAGAGCATCTACTTAATGGCAAGGTGATCACTGGAATCCCTCCTCATTTTGTGTCATGGTCCGTGGCTATTTTTTCCTGTTTCGCTACGGTTCTTGTCCTCTCTCTCTGGTAAGCAGTCTATCAGATTTTTTTCCATGTTCCGGTTCGGGGCTTTGCTTCTCCCCGCTTATTATTAATTTCACCTGCTAGGTATTTAAGCCTCCTGGCGCTTCTTTGTCATTTCGTGCCTTCATGTAGTCAGGGTTGGTTAGAAAATAGCTGCTCTATATTTTCACTACTATATTGGCTTTAGCTGACCATGAAGCTCTTTAGGGATTAGCCCCTTTCGTTATTTTTTGTTTCTTACTCTCTTCTACTCTCTGCTATATTGAGAGTGAGAGGTTTATTTTTATTTCATTTATTTTTTACCTCTTATCGGGCGTTATATTCTACGTTCCGAAGGTGAATCTTTGTTTTCTCCTTTTCGAGCTTATGCTCATGTATTTCTGTTTAGGAGTCTCTGTTATTTTACTTTTCTGCTCGTGTCTATGAGCCACACCCGTGTTAATGGGTTGTTTATTATTTTTTTACTGAGACTCTTTTAGTGGTCCTCACGTTCATGAGTGACTTGTTCTGTATTGTTCTGTCGCATTTGGCTCATTGTTACAAACCCAAACCCTTACATTTTGCCCCTGAAACTTGGCTTAGCTAACCACATGGGGTTTTCATCATAAAATGTATATGACTGTGTCAAAAACAGTGATCCC
Organism: Ilyophis sp. 1 JC-2022; assembly: GCA_022702515.1. Lineage (NCBI taxonomy): Eukaryota > Metazoa > Chordata > Actinopteri > Anguilliformes > Synaphobranchidae > Ilyophis > Ilyophis sp. 1 JC-2022. Next base: position 33,153,191 of record CM040396.1, read on the forward strand.
CTCAGTATTAATTTCTGGATATGAAATGTTATTTTTACTCACTGTAAGGTAATGCAGTGGTTCCAGGAACCTCTCTGTGGAGCTCAGAAGCTAAACAAATGGTATTTCCAGTGTTACTATCAATCACCATGTCATTCTCAATTAACTATGCTCTGTATATATCCTTAAACATGCTGTACCTCATGTCTTTGTAATTGTGTATATTGGTGCTGCTATCAGACCCAAGTTCTTTATTTCTGTAGTGAATAATTGGTTCTGCTAAATTAGGCTGCCCTGCCCTCTTCTCCTGACAGTCTCTCTTCCAAGCCTCACTACCCACTGGCTGCTATTCTATATTTGCTCTGCATCAATGTTTCATCCAAATCCATTTGTCCTTTGGGGACATTGTGACTGGGTCACAAGTCCTCACATTCCCGACCCTTTCAGTCTGCTCTTGTCTCTGTCTTTTGCACCTGAGGTTACCTTGGACTTTTATAAGATGACAGTAGTAACTTGTTCCCCTCTGAATCTCTCCCAAAGAATGAATTCCTTTTGTTCTCATCCTCGCTCTGTCCCTGGATGAAGCTAAAGTCAAGTCATCTCCTCCTTTATAATGACAAACATTTATTTCCACAACATTGTGAGCCACTCATTGGTCAGGGGAGAGTTTATCAGGCACATATTTACGTAGTTTCTGTTTACCTCTTTTCGGATGTGAATAAAAACTAATATTTTGTTTATTTCATTGGAAAAAAGAGACTGTGGCACCAGCAGTATATGCACTGGTAAACAGAGGGTCATGTTTGCCATGCTGTGATTGTAGGATACAACTTAACAAGATGAACATGGTTTACAAGTGAAGTATGAATTGCCTTTCATAATTGTCTTCCACAAAATGCGGAAAGGGATATGCTACTGCATTCTAATATGACAAGCGCTAAATAAGACCACATATTGTGCACGCTGTATTTTCTTATTTTATACCCACCCCGTGACATTTTACAATCAATAGAAAGCTTACACTGCTATTTGTTTTGTAGGGCCACCATGAGCCGCCAGAACAGCTTTAATGTGCTTTGGCATAGATTCTACCTCTAGTCTAGCATAGAGTCTAGCCTTTGGAACTCTACTGAAGGGATGGAACACCATTCTTCCAAAAAATATTCTCTCATTTGGTGTTTTGATGATGGTGGTGGAGACCACTGTCTAACACGTCGGTCTAAAATCTCCTATTGTCATGGTTTGTGGATTTTTGTTTTCTTTTCTATTGCGGTTCTAGTCCTAGTTTCCCGATCAGATTTTTTCCACATTCCGTTCCGGGGTTTTGATTTCCCTCACTCATTATTCTTTTCACCTGTGCTTCTACCTGCGGGGTATTTAAGTTCCTCACTTCCGCGTCCTCGGTGCTTCTTTGTCATTCGACATTGCATTGAGCCAGGTATAGCCAGGTAGTAGCGACCTTGTGATATTAAACGCTGTTTATGTTCACGAGGGACTTGCTATTAGCTTATTTTCAGGTATAGGTATTATTCCTCCTGTTAGCGTGCTTTGCTATTTATTTTGTCCTTTGCTGTTCTATCTGAGACAGTTTTTCTTTGTTGTTTTGTATTGGTTTTACAGCCGTCCGAACTTATGTGCCAAAGGTGTTCTTTTCTTTGCTAGGTTTCCTGTTTTGGCTCCAGTATTGAGCTTGGAAGATTTAGTTTTTGTTTCACTCGTTATTTGAGTTCACCCTATTTTAGTGGGTTGATTTTCATTTGGCTGTTTAGCCACAAGGAATTAGTTTCCTGTCTTTTCTTTCTTTGCATTTATTATTGTGTTACTCCCTTTATTGGTGCTCACTGCGTGAGTGACTTGTTCTGATCCCCCCACCTTCGCGTTTGATTATCCGCCACTAAAATCTATTAAACCTATAGGTGTTCAATTGACCATTAGCAAAATATCCAGAAGTCCTGCCCTCCTTAGTGACTGTTGTCATGTATGACAATAGGAGATGAAGTCAGCTGGCAGCATCATTACTGCAATAAATCACAGATGGTTTTTGGAAGTCAGATATCTTTTAAAAGTTGATGGCAATGTCTGCGGTTTTCCGAGGGTAACATTATTATACAACGTTGAACTAACTAGGTCACTTATAACTGCAAAAGCATATTGAAAAACAACACCTGTTGCGCATCAAAGTGGAAGGCACAAATATTGTGGATCAAAACTTATAATGTATCCATTGCAATAGAGTGCTGGTTCCTGGAAAAGATTATCTGCCATTAGCTACCGAATAGCGATTGGAATAACAATACGATAAGGTTAATAATAAGGTTTGCAATAAAAAAGTGTGCTAAGATGTGCTTGCTTACCTTATGTTTCTAGAACTAATGTTAGTTAGTTACTTTTTACATATAACATTAGGTATATGCCCAATTTACACTACCGTGTTGTGGGAGATGAACATAGCTAGCTAATCATGTCCAATATCTAATGTTAACTATTCTGGAAGCTGTACTTATACTTCCTTTCTTTTTAAAAAAAATTTGTTTCTGATTTTTCCCTTTTTCTCCCAATTTAGTAGCCAATTGAACCCCTATTCTAATTCAATTCCCCCCGTGTAGCAACCGCTAGAGAACCACCGCTGCACAACCCCGTCAATCGGTATATTTAGGGAGGGCGCTACGTCCTCTACAGGGCGCAGCTCCTGATCGTGACACGCCCTGGGTTCTACTGTGCGCAGCGGTTCTCTCCGAGCCCCTCCCCCCACCCGGAAGCGACCGCCAATTGTCGCTTCCACAGGGCACCGGCCACGCTCGGCTATGGCAGGACCGGGGCGCGAACCCCGATCCTCGGAGTACAACTGCGCTGACTGAAAGTGCCACCGCGGCGGCCCTATACTTCCTTTCTTATCCATCATAATTTATTATCTCTTATTTTATTTTACTAGGTATCAAACAAACCTCAAATCATCCCTCTGCTGCCAGATATGCAGTAAATATGGATGGATCACTTTAAGGGTTGTTTCTCCTGACTTATTTTTCCATAGAGTTCAAAAGGAAAATAAGTCAGGAGAAACAACCCTTCCAGTGATCCATCCATATCTACTGCATATCTGGCAGCATAGTGATGGTTTCAGGCTCATTTGATACCTCAGACCCTTGATGCCTTACAGCCATTTAGCCAACCATGTGTTCCATACTATTCCAGTGTAATTTACACTGCTTAATCTAGTCCCACCCCCCAATTCCCATAGAGATCCATTCAAATGCAGAGAGGTTGTAGTATCGCTTGTAAGAGTACCTGTCAATAAGATATCAAGCGTATTTTGATGTTGTTGGGTCAAAGACATCAACAAATTTGATCAATTTAATGCTACCTTGGTGAATAAATGTATAAATTTTTTTCAAAAACATAAAAATGTAAGTGATTCCAAACCTTTATATACAGTGAGCACCATAATTAATCTGACAGCGACACATTTTTTGTTATTTTGGTTCTATACTCTAGCACTTAGATTTTGAAAGGATACAATCACAATGATGTTGAAGTGCAGACTGTCAGATTTAATTTGAGGATATTTTCATCCATATCGGATAACCGTTTAGAAATTATAGAACCTTTTGTACATAGTCCCCCCCATTTTCGGGCATCAAAAAATATTGGACAGTTTAACATAATGTAGAATAAAGATATCAAGAGTCTGTAATTTCTAAACATTTCATCCGATATGGATAAAAATACACTCAAATTAAAGCTGACAATCTGCTCTTTAATCTCATTGTATTTTTTCAAACTCAAAGTGTTACAGTACAGAACCAAAATAACTAAAAATGTTTAGAATTATGGTGCTCACTTTATATACATACAGTTACATACTGTACAGATTATTTTCCAAGTTAAATTAACCCAACTGAGATTGCCCTTGGAAATTATTATGAGTCAAGAAATTGCAAGGACAGAGCTTTTGAGAGATAGATCACTTAAACCCCACCAAGCACATGACACAAAGGTTACCACAAAGGGAAGATTGCTGTATATAACAAACATGTTTAATTTTTAGAACATGTTTCTACACATACAAGTAATTGCTTATTTCTTCTTTTATCTCTGTTCCTAGGGGAAATATTTTTCACATTCCACTTGCCGAGAATCCATTGTTTTCACAATTAGATCGGGGACGGTTTCATGTTGATATGAAGCTGTACCACTTCGCTGTTGGGACCATTTGGGCCTGGATTCTATGTTTGCACATTGTGTTCAATAGTGAGCCATCTCAAATGAAAAGGAAATACTGAGTTATTTGTGCATAAAAAAGCTGGTAAGAAAATACTTTTTTTTTCATTTCAGTATTAGTATTCACTCTTGAGATATATGGCTTTTGAACACATATTTATGCAAATTCACAAGGAAAATTACTTTTCTCTATTAAATATTCTGTGTCCTTACATATACTGTGCATTGTTGTACATCTGACAATAGCAAAACAATTGTTTAGCTGCTGTCAGCATACATCATGGGTCATTTATGAAGATGTGCTATGGAGAAGTTGGTCTTCTAAATGATAATCCATTTGCTTTTGGTAGTCTGGTGTGGCGCAGGCCTGGATGTTCAATTCTCTCACACCTCAAACTGCAGCTAGATTATTTCAGTTTCATTTATCCATTTTGAGATGTCCTCACGAGATTGGTATGGTTCTCACAACTGCACTTTAGGAGCAATTCATTAGCTTTGGAGATTACATTTTTTTTAAAGTATCTGAATCATAGAGGTTGAGGCTTATAAGAAAGAATATGACAGAAAATTCAGAATTCTTTGGGGGGGTATTCATGTATCAAGACTGAGTATAGTGTACCTGATCTCAACACTGTCAGAGGCCTGTTTTTTTCTAGAGAGATGCATATTAGTAGTAGAGCAGGCCCTGGTTTTATGCACATGACTCATTGTGTGGATCAGTCCGGGGTGCTGCCGTTAATGAGCTCTTGGCTCCCTCCTCTGTCATGTTGGGATTTCTGGCTGTGTGCATCCTTTTTAATCCTCCCACGTTTCATCACAGGATCAAACAAGGGAAGTGAGAGTCAAGCCCCTGAAGCAAGCAGCCAGTCTCCAGCCTGCACGCCACGCACCCGTTGACACGGTAACCCAATTGTGCCTTCAGGATACAAATCAAGCACAATGATCAAAACACTGGGAGGACTGGGTAAGGCTCATTTATAATGTTTTGTCTTATTGTGGTGGAATGCTTAGTGAAGGAAGAGTGTTTACACTTAAACACAGTGTTCTGATACTTATCTCAGTGGTAACATGATCCATGCTTATTTCTGTTATTTCTTTTTCTACAGGAGTTGAATATTGCCTGAAACTATACATTCCTTGGGTAGACCTAATTATATCCATTTCTATTAACGTTTTTCACCCATTTTTTCTTCATTCCTTTTTTTTAAACTTAATACATTCCAGTGTGCGCTGGTACCGTGCAGAATCGTATTATGTTGTCACTAATGCTAGTGTTTAATGATGTGTCCATGAATATTTCATGAACAGCATTTTGTGAAGGTAGTGCGCATAAATAGTATGAGATGGGTAACATGAAAGGATTTTTTATTTTTATTTTTTTTACGTAAAGGAGGAAGGGAATTTAGTTCTAGTTCTGTTTTTCTGGTTCTATCCATTCTAACCATTCAGGGCGTAACCAAGACTCGGAGCTCATCTGTGGTCAGCCCAGGATCACTGCAGCTCATTAACTATGCACCTTTAAGCCAACTCTATCACCTTTAATTACTTACAGCCAAATCTTCTCTTCAAGCTCCATTACCAGCACTGGGATAAAACAAACAAAAAAACCCTAATGGAGCTAAAAGTTTAGTTGTGTGCTGAAAGCGTGGTATTTTCTCCCTGCAATCTCGACCCTAGTTCTGTATAGCCATAAAGGAGCACACACAGGAGTGCATAAAGGAGTACACCCTCCCCTTCTGTGATCATTCTGCTGGCTCCCTACAGAGATCTGCTTTTTAAAAATTCTGCAGTTCATCAACTTTATGGATCATTTTCTACTTCCACCAATTAACTTGTTTAAAAATCTTTAAAAATGCAATTAATTGTCCCCTAATTTTGAATGTTCATTTGTTCATTCGCTTGTCCTGTGACTGTAGCCACTTCTGTAAATTTGGGAGGGTGCGTGCTATAGCAGCATGTGCAGCCAGCCAACACTTTCTTTCACTCAGCAATCTATCAGCTGAAGACTGCAGCTGCTGCACCAGAAGCCTGGAGCAGGCAGATTATAGGTGCCCTATCACTCAGATAGGTCATAATTAGGCAAAGGATACCCCTGGCTTTTTGAGTGAAGCTATGGGCCAATTATACATCACTCAAATGGACTCCTGGCTACTGTCCTGGGAGGTAATTCACAAAGCATGATTACTGAGTTAGCTGGATAACTGCACTGAGTAAAATCAGTAACAGCTCTTTTTACTTCAGTTCATGTTCAAGACTTGGGAGGGTTCCGGGTTTTACTTAGTGCAGTTATCCAGCTAAATCCTGCTTTGTGGAATACCCCTTGGCATGGTTAGATTTTAATCTGTTCTGTTATGCACATCACTGTGATAACAAGGTCTCTGCTGATTTATTATTATTATTATTATTATTATTGGTATTGTTGTTGTGACTACTAGGGGATATCCTCATCATTATCATCTAGAGATGAGATGTGTGTTTATATCCAATTGTTTTCAGATTACAGTCTACTTTTCTTTTCCTAAGACCTCTGATGTTTATGTATTTATAATTTTTTAACATAGTTACCCACTCAAACAAAGAGGGTGGAAACATTCCTTCTTTCAAAATGAGCTTCCCTATTTGTGCGAGGAACTCAAACTCATTCATTCATGATACATCAGCCAATATTTGGAGTATAAAATTAGTCTAAGGGAGAGTATGTGGTTCCTGGAAGGCTTCCATGAGATGTGGAATATGCTGGGCAGATGAGCAGAATATAACAATACTCCCCGAGCTGGAGGTTGTTGGTGCTGTGCCAGTTTTCAGCACATGACCACAGTGTTTCCGCTCTCCACACTTGAGCCATTTCAAACACATTAAGATTTTACCCTAAATGAGACCAGCACAATCTAATGTGAGTGGATCTTTTAGTACACCACAGATATCTCCTGTCTCTCAAAGTCAATAAGGTGGCTAAGGTTCCATGTTTGTGGACATAGAACTGAATTGAGCAATTCTACAGCAGGTGGATATGTCAGTTCGAGACAGAGGCGAATGAATGGGGTGAGTGGGCGAAGTGAGGTTACGCGGTCTTCACAGGGTCAGAAAGGAAAACCTGAGTTCAAGGACCACAGTTTAATTCTACTCGCAAGAATCTTGTCTCCCTAAAGATGCAATTAAATGGAGGGAGGTCAAGCTTGAAAAGCCAGTGTAGCCTTAAAAATTTTATCGTTTTTTTCCATAGTTACCCCTTGAAAATTTGCTTGTGCAAATTAAGATGAATACTTAAAATTGCAGGATTACTTTTGATTTATGTATGTATGCCTGCAGGATGGCATCAAATTTACAGGTAAATTGAGTTCCAGGTGGCAACATTGTGGACAGGAATGCATCAGTGCAAGAGAAGGAGCAGATTGTGTGAACATTGTCTGTATGGCCTTTATCTACGTGAAACTGGTCCCCTGTGATGCAATTTGTTGAGGCAGCTCATAAATTCCATAGCGAGTCCGAGATGTCACTTATTAGAGTCAGGTCAAGCTCTGATTGAGAGGTCTGGGTATAAAACGCATCTTGCTGATTTGTCTTTCTCCTCTGTGGTGTGACTCTTCTCTGAGATTGTAAAATTCGAATTAATCATCATTCTCGGCCACAGGGAACAGAGCTCATATGTAAGTCTCTTCCAGGTTTTTTCTCTCCATGTGCATGTGAAATGCTGCCAGGTCTATGTCTTTCAAAAAGCAAGTGATTCACATCCAGGCATTACAGCTTGTAATTCAAATACAATTTCAATGAAAGTATCTAATATACTGTATTTGTATTTAACACTTAAGATACTTCAGCTACAAGTCCATCCTCCTGAGTGCTTTTGAAAACAGTGAGTGCATGTGCAATCCTGTGACTGAATAAAGGAGAGTCAATTCTATACTCCCAAAGTGATTTTTAGCTTGGGGGCTAAGAGCCCAGCAGCGGCAAAATCTCTAAATCTTCCATAGAAAAAAAGACCAACAAACAGATAAGTTTTTGCATGTTTATTTTAGTTTTCTGGTGGGCCAAAAATACAATGTTCTAAGATTAATGACCAAATTTAATGATTGTGGTGAGCTACTTGGCAATGGCCTTGAATATGACATATGGGGCTCTATCTTGACGATATTGGCGCATCGTCTAAAACGCTAGGCGCAAGTGCATTTAGGGCGTGTCCAAGTCCACTTTTGCTAGTTTTGATGGCGTGTTATTTGAACGCTAAGTAAGGCGCAAGGTGCTAATGAGCTGAACCGAGCCTCTTTATTAATTATAGGTGTGTCTTGGGTGTACGATGCAATAAACCAATCAAAATGTCACATCCCATTTCCTTTAAAAGCCTGCTATTCCACCTTGGCGGATTGCTTATATGAGGGCGAAACAGACATGCTTGTGCGTGTTTAGTGCGATCAAGGAATAGGTTATACGGATCAATAGTATGATCAACATTATTCGGACTAACCATTATGATGCGTTTTGATATACACAAGAATAATATTTAACATTAGGGTTTAACACCGGCACAGGTTCCCGGTAATTTCCGACAATGTTATTTTACTAAATATATGCGGTTAAATTTAGTTAAAAGCACTTGCAACAGCTGAGAATAAGCTACCAATAGCTTCAGTCTCACCTTAGAATACGCCAAATTAGCCTGCTTGTTTAACAAATTTTGTTTGATTATGCAATGAAGCATTGTCAAACATCAAGTCCATGAGGCTGTTCATTCAAGCTTCATCCGAAGTTCATTACCTGTATTCTAATATTGATTAATAACATAAATACCATTATTTTGCCTTAATGATGACACTAAATACAATAAATCTGTCAGGTTGGCAATAGGTTCACGCATATTTTCCCTTGTTTTATAATGTCCTGCTTATGGAAATGTGACCTACGCTTTAAAACAAGTACACCTTCCCATGAAGTTAAAGTGCACATGCAGATAATGACATAAAAATGTATGTGAATTAATTGTGTAATGTGCTGCAAATTAGTTTTTGTTTCTAATTAGACTCTTAGTTCTCTTTAAAATTGTTTTGTTCAGTTATGAATGGCTGATTCGGCTACAGGAACTATCGGCAAATATAGGCTAAGTCATAGCTTGATCCAGGATAATTGCGAATAGTCTACATGTAACCTTACACGTACCATCGCACATCGCCTGGATGTTGTTAGAGAGGGCTCAAAGCAATTTAATGCGGCATTCCCCTTCACTGAGGGACAGGTATGTGGTTTTTGGCCTATGGACCCTTTTATTATTATGCATTTTTTGATACAGCCTACAGCCTATTTCACATTGTAATCTTGATAATTTTAGTCATGCTTGTGCGCGCCCCTGTGTGTAACAGACAGGAGGGTGTAAGCGTGTTGTGCACACATCTATGTAGACGCACTTATATGCACCATTAAAATAACATGTAAACAACTGCGACATGACCAGGTTTGTGGTGGGTTTAGCGCAAGGGCTTTCTGCTGGCTCAAGATAGCAATACACCAACAATTATCCTGGCCACACCTCATCTTAAGACTTGCTACGGGCGCAAGATCACCTGGTATTTGAACAAAGTTAGCGCTAGGCGCTATAACGACTCCTGTGCTGGGTGTAAGATAGCAAAGACACTTGCGTTTGGGTTAGTGCCACTTAGCGCCGGGTGTAAGATAGGGCCCGTAGAGTTCCCAAAGACCCTTTTTTACAGTCAAACTGTTTTCTCATTATTATCTAAGGTGTGGTCAGACTAAAGGATGGAAACATTCAACATTAACCAACCCTGAAGCTATCTCACTGGACATAAACAAAGTGACATAAGTGAGTGCTTATTTTAAATGTATTTATTTTTTAAATATATTTGACCTCGATATACAGTGCTTGTTTCATTTCTGATGGGTTTAGTGATGAGTTTTGAGTCAGCTGCTGAATAGAACCAAGTGAGAATAAAATAATTTATTGAATAAAAACTTTTTTTCAGAAAATAACACTTTTGTCCACTGAAATTATGTTGAATTCAGACCTACTCACTGGCCCTGTTGCTATGTTTGCATTCCATAACCTAGACATGCTGTACAACAGTAACAGGAACTAGTTACAAGAAGCACGCTTGCTAAATATCATATTCTGTGAAAACAAAAGAAGCTGCTTCTTTTGACAAGAATATGTTTATTTTATAACATCCATGCCATTATGCCTGTAACAAAACCCATTGGATCCAAATGGAAATTTTCAGTTTTAAATTGTTCAGCCAATATCGACTGAAAAAAAACATTGGCAGACTGTGCCCATAATTAAAATTGTAATTCATATTTACTTTTGGGAGCTGCATTTGGGGCTGTTCTGATTTTGGGGAAACTTATTTGTTAAGTAGCCTGCTTATCCTCAGGGTTTTCAGCTTCTTTTCTGCTGTCAGGTTTATATAGTCTGATTCAGGTCACCCTGTGCCACAGATGAACTGCAAATCGGGCGTGTAAGGTTCTGTGTGGTGGGCACTGCCTGTTGCACCAAGTTCTGAACCTCTGCTCAAATGTGACAAAGCTCCACAGTGCGATGGCGGAAGACAGAAAGAACATTCTCTTCCAGTGAACGAGCTCGTGATTGCCCTCTCTTGGACGCAAAACAATAATTACTGTCAGCTCTTCTCTCCCAGTGTGATGGTGTAGACCAAAGCAGGCAGAACCTGGAGGGGTGTCAGACTGCACTGCCTGCTCTCAAGAGAAGACCTTGAATGCAATTACCTAATGTCAAGTAAGCGATTGACTGTACACAATGTCAGATACTCATGAATCGAAATAAGCTAAAAGATTACTGGAGCAATCATTCATTAAGAGTGTACGGGAGTGTTACTTATGAAAATTATACCATTAGTCACATATGTTTCCCCTAACACCCGATGAATGCAGCTGTTTTAACCAAAGTTTCAGTAAATTATAAATAATTCACGATAGAATTGAATGTTATTTTACAGCTGATAAGCTAGAGAGCTATTACAGTTTTATATTTATGATAATGTCAGCTAGATTTACTATTGGGATAGAGAACATATATTCAATGCTGGTTAGTTATGTTCTTAGTTTTGCTATGATTTCATTTTGAAAAGATGCAACATAAAGCATCTATACCTGCAGCAACATTTTTTTTCAACCATAACACATAACAAAAAATGGCAAATTCTCACAGCATACAAATTTCTCAGAAACCAAAATAAAAGACAAATAAATTTAAATAAATGGCAGTGCACATTTCCACTGGATGTCTTATTCTTCTTCTTCTTCCTCTTCTTCTTCTTCTTCTTCTCCTCCTCAAAATGTAGCTTTCAATATCGGTAGACATTAATCTGCCTGTTGATTGTATTGTGTGACAGGGGAATCTTTGCCATTTGTTTTACAGCTTCTGAACCAAACACTGCTGATAATGTCTGTAATGTAAAAAAAAAAACTTGTATTTGAGTTTGATCTCCCAAACAAATTATATAATTTGAAGCCTATTTCATTCCTTTCTGCTTTCAAAATGTAAAGTGGAGGGAGATAAATACATTTTCTAAGGTAGCTTGCAGCTTCAATATTGAAATGATCAATTTGCCCCTTGTTTCAACACACAAGCCTTCTACAGGGAAAGCCAAAATAATGCACTCCAATCACAATGGAAAACATGGGCTTTAAAACAAGACTTAAAATTAATATTTTTTGAATAGCAGGAGCTACATTCAGTTTTATGGTAACATCTTATGCAAATGTGCAGTGCTTTAATTGTATAATTTTTCTTAATTCGTCTAATCTGTGTTTAGAGGAGTTGGATATACTAGAAACTGAATTTTTTTCCATGTGTGGGTGTCTGCTTAACATGTACAAAGGTACATTTCACAATGCATCAAGGAAGTGCCTCCCAATAAGCAAGTATGCATGGCAGACCTGAATACCTGCTAAAAAAAAACTCATCATTTTGACTTAGCCAAAAACGCTTGAGCAGAGCCCCATGTGTAATGACCAGCTTGAACTACCAAAAAAAAAACATTATAATAATCACTTGGGAGGGTGTATAATATAATCCTGGGAGCATAACATACATTTTTATTTATTTTTTAAATAGGAAGGGAGCTCTGAAATATAGAGAGCTTCTTGTAAATATAGAGTGTCCAATGACTAAACAGTGTCTAACATGCATAGAGATGAGACTGAAGCATTCATGCAGGGAATATCTCCATAATCAATTACAGGAAGGAATGTGACTGCAACTCATTTCTCTTCAGTCTCAAAGGAAAAACACAATTTATTCTTGAAATACAAACTTGGTATCAGTTTAAATTATCCCTTTTTTTTAGGCAGAACAAAACAGTAAATCATAGTATCATCTGCAAAAACATGGTAGACTGCATTGGTAATTAATTGACCCCAAGTTATTTATATGTATAGTAAACAGCAAGTTCACTACTGCATAACTTAAAATTGTAAGAACATGCATGTATTGCAAGTATGTTTTGAAGGTACAGGCTTATGATTTTACTAGATAATGAAATGATAAGAGTGGCAATATCTGTAATTCCGAATGTCAGTGTAATAAAATTGGTCTTGGTTTTGAATATCCATCCTCATTCAAGTACAGAAGGCTTGGGCTTTGACGTGCAATGTTGTGCCTTGCTTTAATGTTTTCAATTACACTCCGTTAAAGCAAACATGAATATGCAGATGACAAATTACCCGTCAATTGTCTGTCGTCTCTCATTTTTCATTCACAGTCAATTAGCAGGGTTGACTGTTACTGAGTCTTTCATAATTAAACCATCTTAACTCAAAAGGGAGGTCACAAGGAAAAGTCACTTGCCCATTTTGTAATCCCGTTCATTGGTTTTGGAATCCTTTTGGTTCCAAAGGGGTGAGTTCACAAATCTCACCTGAATTCCAGCTTAGTGATAGCAAACTTTTCCAGTACTTTAGGAAACACGGAGAGACACTCCTTGAGTGGAGTAACCGACATGCATGCTTGTCAAACGTCCTGCACCTCAAGGGAGACACATTTCTTTGATCCCAATCCCACTACGCTCACACAGGCACCTTCAATAATTGTATGCTTTTATCAAAAAGTTTTTTTTTAGCTGTTAACAGAATTTTTGAATATGTAGCGAGTTAAAATTATTGCTCTTGTCCTCACAGTTAATTTTTTTTGCTGTGCTAACTTGCTGTGGTGTGCTAGTTTCTCTATTTAATTATCATGTCCTCCCTCTTGCCATTGATCCTAACTGTTAAAGAAATGTCATCCTGAGACAGGATGAAGTGAGATTAGTTTTACTTAAGATGTGTTTGCAAACTAATCTAGTGTTTGAAACCAGTATCGTTGGTAAGTCGTAGGTGTTTCAGTAAAAAAAAAAAAATACTATCATGTCATATTTAGATAGCTAGAAAATCTGACTTGCTATCTTACAAGGATACTAATCCCATGAAAAAATGTTGGTCTTTAACATGTTTGGTTGTAGCCTATAGAGACAGAGCGCCACGCGTCATACTCTGAAAACCACGCCTACCATGGGGGAAAGCAATCCGCACAAAACAGTGTCACCAACGGGAAACCGCCGGTAGCTAGCTAAGAACCACTGATCTAGAACATTTAATTTTAAAACTCTCCCTCTCCCTGCTAGTTTGGGACACGGGTTTTTGATATGTCCAGCGCGTTTACAATAAAGCATCAAAAATAGGTTCCTCCTGTACAACATCAGGATGATTCGGCTGTACCTGACCACCTACTCCGCCCAGCATACCAGCACTGGCACTGTTTAAAAACTCCACGTCCCATAATTCAGTCCGAACATGCAACCTTGTCTCCAGACATTGTCATATAACGTTAGCCAGCAGTAGCACACAGCTCTGTTTTTAAACACTTTTTTCTAACATTAGCTAGCTAGCTTGAAAGACTAAAAGCTAGAATTTCTTTATGTGGTTAACCGTAGCACAGTTTCTGACCTTGTCGGACTGGCTTCTCTACTTAGCAAGCTAACATTAGCTCATCTTCAGCTGCAGTACTCCCGTCTGCCCGAGAATGTCGAGACAGACGAGATTACATTACATTACAATTATTTGGCAGACACTTTTATCCAAAGCGACGTACAATAAGTGCATATTGAAGGTCATTGAGGCAACGACAAAGCAAATCCAACAAAGCACAACTTTCTCACAACGTAGGAGCAGAGCCGGTTTTTGGCATAGGCAGTATAGGCAAATGCTAAGGGCGCCACCACCCAGAGGGGGCGCAACAAATGGGAGAAAAAAAGAAAAAAGGTTTCGCTTTTAAAATGATTTTTTTTTTTTATTATAATTTTTGACTAATACTACTAGTTAACACTGTTATTTCGAAATATTAAATAACCCCACAACAACCAGCGTAGCTCTATAGCATAGCCTATTAAATAATAATAATTTCTTAGTTCATGTCACCCCGCCCCCTCCAGCCAGGCAATTACGCTGCGTTCACACATCCAGCAACTTCGGTCGCCCAGTCGCCGGAAGTCCATTCATTCTCTATGAAGTTGAGCGACGGTCAGCGACCTGAGCGACTGGAAAACTGAGCGACCAAAATCGGCCGATAAATGTTGCCCGAAACTTAACTTTTGAGCGACAATCAGAGTTCCGCGCTTCATATTTCTCCAACCGATACGAAACCATTTCGTGAAAAGGGGTCCCACTGTTGCCAGCAGCCGGTCGAACTGCTCACAATCCAGCCGAAAATATCGCTGGAAGCGGTCCCCGTCCAGGCGGAGTTCCTGCACCAGCCGGTGAAATTCTCCGAGCTGCCGGCGGCGTTGTGCGGTGCTATGCACCCAGAGCCTCCGGCGCTTCCTCCGGCGTAAATAAATTAGGGCGACAGCTAGCAGTTTTTTTTCCGGTTCATTTTCCAAAGTGGTAATCATGAAGCTGAAAACTCAATTTATAGTAAAAAATATCCCTCCAAAACGTTCAAATAAAGGAGGGAAAGAATCTAATTGGAAGTTTAATATAATTTCATGAACGTAATCTACGTAATATTGCCTATCAAACTAAGCTAGGCGAAATAGGGTTAGCAGCGGTAACAACAGTAAATAATTTATATATTATCATTGTATAATTATCAGTGTCATAACATAACCTTAAAGGATATGTGTAGCTGTTCTACCAATATCACATTGAGCCAAAAAAATACATGTTGAGTTTTATACATACATCTATCTATGTATCTAGCGTAGATAGTAGATAAAGATCGGTAGCTCGCGACGAAGATAGATATAGGCTAGCCTATCGCTAGATAGCGAGAACACATCATTATCAGTGTCATGACATAACTATAAAGAATAGGATGCATCGCAAATATGTCTTTGTTATACGGAGGCTATTGCCGTTGTTTCTCTTTATCAAATAATTGTAGCTGCACGAACTGACTTGGATGACACAACGGGAAGCTCTTGCCCCGCCCCCAGCCTCGTAGAATTGACCGACTCAGCGACCAGTTGCTCGCTGTGTGAACACAGGGTTAATGTGATGAAATGAATTGTCTAGTGCTCTCTGACTTTAGGCGCATCCTGCCCCGGTACCGGGGGCGCTTGGGTTGAAGAGGATAGTGCCAGATAACTTAAGTTAGCTAGCTAATATTACTGTAGCCGAGCCGAGCGTTACATTAGCTAGTCACTAGTCACTCACACACACACATCAGCTCTCTCAGTCACTCTGCACCTTCTTGCTAGCTAGCTGGACAGCGGCAAAAGAATGGTCGCCTCATCTTGAAAAATACATAGACTATGCGTGCATAACAGTAGCCTACATAAAATAAAAGTAGGCTACATAACAACTAATACAAATAAGAGAACTGTAGTACCAGTCATCATCAGGGAAATTAAGTCTATTCAGCAGGTGTTAGTCCTGTGTCATACTGTAGGCTACATTTTTATTGACATCTGGTTACCCTGTAATCAAAATGCTATTCCTTTTCATCTCCTTTATAATGAATTGTTGTAGTAAGCCTTTGGTTTGTTGTGTTACAGTTCATAATCTCTAAAGTTAGTTTATATAGTTAGTTAATCAGTGTTTTAAAGTGTATATCATTAATGTTAATGCCAAATAAGCTTTCCCATTATGCTATATTAGTATTACACTGCAGTTTACTGCTTTTTTTGGACTGTAAATGTAAATCTACATTTCATTGTAATGAAAATAATGTTTAATTAAATTTCCATTAGTATGCATGCCCATCTTATGTACAGTATAGCAGACATGCATCTTTTTAAGTTTTTCATCTTTATTCTTGTAAAAAAAAAAATTACTAATAGACTAACTTTAGGTTACTGTCGTAACCCCGGTTCTCTGAAACATCGAGTGGAGAGATCCACCTATGGGAATGACGTCCGGTCATGACCACCACAGAAGCATCCAATTGCACCACGTCTGGCCCTGACAGACAGTAGCGTGTCAAATGCGAAGGAGGCTCCCGCCCTCCTTGTACGAGCATATAGGACACTGCAACGCTACTACTCTTCAGTTAACATATTCCCTTCTCGCGCACAGCAAGCAGGGCAATGTTGGTGGATCTCTCCACTCGATGTTTCAGAGAACCGGGGTTACGACAGTAACCTAAAGTTCTCTTTCATCATCTCGTTTCGAGATCCACCTATGGGAGATTTGGACAACTCCCGGATTGCCATATGCTCACAGCTGAGACGCTGTCAAGCCAGCAAGGGAGGCCTCCCTCCCTAGCGGGAGGGTGGTGCCTAGCGCATCCCCTGTAGGCAAGTACAAAACACAATCCACTGTCCAGTGTAGTAACTGGGGTCCGGGAACAGTGTGAAGTACTACACCCATAGTGAGATGTGTGTGGCTCACACAGAGCTCACCCCCAACACTGAGTGGGCTACCGGTGTCCTGGTAACATCCAGACGGTAAAACCTCACAAAAGCATGTGGAGAAGCCCAGCCTGCGGCTGAACAAATTTCCTGCATGGAGACCCCACGAAATAGGGCCCATGATGCAGCCACGCCCCTCGTAGAATGAGCCCTCAGACCCGAGGGAGGCGATACCCCCTTTGAACCATATGCCATAACAATAGCTTCCACAAGCCAATGGGACAGCCGCTGCTTAGAGATGGCTTTCCCTTTGCAGGCGGGGCCCCAGGCCACAAAGAGCTGGTTGCTCTTTCTGAAAGCCCTAGTCCTTGTTATATACGTGTGGAGAACACGCACAGGACACCGCATATGTAGCCTTTGCTCTTCCTCATAAGAAAACGGCGGTGGGTGAAAAGCGGAAAGCTCCAACACCTCACATGTGAAAGCTGGGAAGCTTTTAGGCATAAAGGCAGGATTAGGTTTGAGGAAAACCTTATCCATATTAGGGGAGAATATTGCGCACGAGGGATGCACTGAGAGCGCATGGAGATCGCTGACCCGCTTAGCAGAGGCTAATGCGAGCAGCAGTGCTGTCTTCAGAGACAGTAATTTTAACTCTATTCCGTGTATAGGCTCGAATGGCCGTTGGGACAGAGCCTCCAGCACCAGTGATAAATCCCATGAGGGAATGAGCTTTTTAACAACAGGCAGAGAACGGCGAGCCCCTTTCATGAACCTGCGCACGAGGGGATGCTGCCCCACTGTATTGTCATTGAAACCCATATGACAAGCAGTGATAGCTGCCAGGTAGACCTTAATGGTAGAAAAGGATTTCCCTTCATCCATCAGGTTTTGTAAAAAAGCACATCAGAAACAGAGCACTGATAGGGCACTGACTGACGGGAGGCACACCACTTTTCAAATACCTGCCACTTATTGTCATAAAGTGATCTGGTAGAAGACGCTCTCGCGCTCTGAATGGTTGCCACCACGCGAGGGGGGAGCCCTAAAGCGTCGAGGTTGTGCCTTTCACGGGCCAAGCCCAAAGAGCTATTCGCTCTGGGCAGGGGTGATATATTTTCCCGTTCGCCTGAGACAGCAGGTCCGTGCGTAACGGGAGCGCGCACGGCTGTGCATAAAGGAGAGGAATTATCTCCGCCAGCCACGGCGATTTCGCCCACCTGGGCGCTATTAGGATCAGTGTCAAACTCTGCTCTCTCACTCTGGCTAGAGTGGGAGAGATGAGAGCGAGGGGGGGAAACGCATATAGAAGCACATTGGGCCAAGGGTGGGCTAGTGCGTCTACGCCTAGAGGCGCGTTCTTGTCCCGTAGCGAGAAGAACATACGACAATGGGCGTTTTCGTGCGAGGCGAAGAGATCGACGGCTGCGTGGCCAAATCTCTGCCATAGCATTTCCACAGTCTGGGGATGCAGTCGCCATTCCCTGTACAGTGGGTTTCCCCTTGACAGCAGATCTGCGCCCGTGTTCAGAATGCCTGGAACATGGGTCGCACGTAACGACAGAAAGTGATGGCTGCCCCATACCAGCAGTCTGTGGGCTAGACTGTGGAGATGGAGAGAGCGCATGCCCCCCTGGCGATTGACGTATGCTACAGCAGTCGTATTGTCGCAGCGTACTAGCACATGCCGTCGCCTTAAGCGGGGTAGAAAATATCTGAGAGCTATCCATATAGTCAGGAGCTCCAGATAATTGATGTGAGCTGAGCGCAGCTGGATTGGCCACATCCCATTCACTACACGCCCTTCCTGAGTGGCCCCCCACCCAGAGAGGGATGCATCTGTCGTTACGACTTTTCTCATGAGAACGATCCCGAGAGGGGTTCCCTGAGTATAAAAGTCTGTGTTCTCCCAATGACGTAGAGCTGCCGCGCACTCGTGCGTCACTGTGTGACGGCGATGGAGATCGCGTACGGGGCTGAGGTGTAGTGATGAAACACACCTCATAAAGCCCCTCATCCTCAGTAACCCCAGCGGTAAAACCTGCGAGGCTGAGGCCATCAGCCCTTGCAGTCTGAGGCATGTGCGGTACTGTACTCTTAAGCCCGGTTTGAACAGAGAGAGACAGTCCCGCAGGGATACAATGCGGTCCGCTGACAGGCGGGCTAGCATCGAAACAGAGTTTAACACCAGCCCCAAGAACGTTACACTCTGTGAAGGAGAGAAATTGCTCTTGGGGAGGTTTACCCTGAACCCGAGCGCAGCTAGTTGTGCCAGAACTAACTGCGTGTCTTTCACGACTCTGACTCTCGAATTGGCAATGATTAGCCAATCGTCCATATAAGTCAGTATTCTGACCCCCGTTAGTCTTAACGGGGCCAGGCCCGCCTCCACACAGACACAGAACACCCGTGGGCTTAGGGAGAGACCGAACGGTAGAACTGTGTATTCGTAGCAAACACCGCAGTGGGCGAAGCGAAGGAATTTCGTGTGGGGAGGATAGATGCCTATGTGGAAGAAAGCATCTTTCAGATCGATTGATGTGAACCAATCGCTCTGACGTATTGAACGTGAAAGAGTATTGTAAGTTAGCATTTTGAAGTTGTACCGCCTCAAATGTTTGTTCAACACTCTGAGATCCAAGATCGGACGGAGGGAACCGTCCTTCTTTGGGACCAGGAAATAGCGAGAATAAAAGCCGTGTTGGGCTTGATCTCTGGGAACCACACGTATCGCCCCCTTTTGTAATAGAGAGGAAATTTCCTCCTCTAAAACATGGGCCGAACTCCTCTCGGTTTGAGAGTAAATGACTCCGTTGAAACATGGGGGTTTCCCTGCAAACTGGAGTCTGTAGCCCTTGGCTATTGTGCGTAGTACCCACTCGGGGGCAAACATCGCCTGCCAGGCTTGTATGTGGCTCGTGAGCGCCCCTGCTGGTGCGGAGGACCGCAGAGGGGAACGGCCGAGTGCGGCCGTGCTGAATGGGGCTGGCGCTCCACCTAGTGGTGAAACCAGGGGAGGCCTTATGTGATAAGAAGGGGTTTTTCTCAACACATTTTTTGTTTTTTGGCCTTTCAGGGCGGGAGCCTTTATTAGGAATGGCCTGGTGTTCGTTTGTACACTGAATGTGGGTAACACTCTTTGAGTACTGGAACAGAGACTGAAGCTGGGGGGCACGTGAACTCCAACAGGTGCCCTGACCGCAGCAAACAGAGGAGGGCTGTCCTCCTAAATTGGGAGTCTCCTTCTCTTCATGGGGGGGGAGAGAGGAGATGAACCTGTGTCCAAAGGGCTGACTGCCCCAGAACATGGACTTAGTCCCCCAATAGCGGTAGTGTCAGGCTGGCCGCTTCCGTTTCTGGTTGGCGGGGGTGGGAGAGGGTTTCTTTGCCGCGGCTGCGGCAAAGGACATATTCCCCCAAGGCTTAGCAGGGGAGTTGCCCTGCTGGCCTGGGGCTCTGCCCTGGGGCTTGCCCCTGCCCTGTCCTGGCTGGACACGGCGGTTCACCGCTGGGGGCTGTGGAGGCCGCATGGGTGGCGGCAGGTGAGGCGTCGCTCTGCGGGGGAGGCAGAGTTTGAAATCTTCATCCTCTTTCTTTTTGTCGTCGCACCGCTGCTGCATGAGGCTCAGTGCAGGGCCGAAAAGAGCCTGGCCTGGCTCAACAGGGGCGCCGGCTATGCGCCTTTTCTCACTGTCGGGCAGACCAGAGAGATTAAGCCAGAGCGCCCGCTCGCCGGCTACGGAGAGAGCCATGGAGCGGCCGCAGGCTTGGACACACTGGCGAGAGTTGCGCAGAACCAAGTCGTTCACAGTGACAATCTCTTGCCACAGTATAGGGGAAGGGGTCCCCTTATGTAATTGTTTCCCCATCTCCTCTGTGAGCTCAGCTTGGTAAGCTGAGAGGAGGGAGGAAACATTGAGGGCTCTAACCGCGAGGGCTGAGGCCCTGTAGGAAGCCTGGTGGATGGAGGCTGTGAAGCGTTCCATCTTATTAGGGAGGGTAGGCCTGGGCGGCGCCAGGAGACCTCCCTGCGCGGGGTTAAGGTGTCGAGCTATGGAGGGCTCAACAGCTGGGGGTTCCCCCATGGCGTGGGCGGCCATGTCCTTAACCTCTAGACCGGAGAAACCGTGCTTGAAATCAAGCGGGTCCTTACAGTGGTGTTTCAAGTGTTTAGCGCAGGCGGGGAGAACTGGGAAAAGCTGTTTTCTGGGGCCTGGGCGGGGGCCCAGGAATTTCCCATCATAAACATCCCTCTCCTCGTCGGCCGGGTTCTGGAGGGCTGGCCATTCGATATTGAGACGGGCCGCGGCCCGCTCACATACCTCCAGAAGCACGGCATGGGGTTGGGCATTAGCTGTACCCATAGCCAGTGCTAACTGGGCCGGTGGAATGGCGTCCTCCTCACCCGAATAATCAGACGCAACCGCCATGTCGTCGTTATCCGATGTCTCTCCTTCCAGTATGGGGGTACCGGAGAGCGAGAGAGGGAACGCCAACATGTCTGGGTCGGAGCGGTCAGCCCAACTCAGAGAAGGAAGGTCTTGAGGCGGCCGAGAGGCCATAGTGCTATCGTCCTCTTTGTCAGAGTCCTCGGGACACAGGTCGTTGCCGTGGGTAGCAGCATCTCTCTGCCTCCGTCGCCTGAGCTTTTTGGGCAGAGCGAGGCAGTGGCTGCAGCTCTCTGGGGAGTCAATGGCCTCCTGGGCATGTTTTAAGCCCAAGCACATGACACAGAGAGGGTGAGTGTCCCTGGCCGCGATGAGGGCACCGCATGCGGCCGGGCAGGCACGCGAGCGTAGCTTCTCGGACGGGCCGAGAGGAACGGGCTTAGAAAGAGCCATTAGCGGGGAGGTAGGCAGCTAAGCAAAGAAACAGGCAGCGTGGGCGGCTGGCTAGAGAGTAAAGAGACAAGCTAGCGTGGGTGGCTAGTTGTGAAACAGCACTGTCCTGTTCCGCGTTAGCAGATGCAGGAAAAAATCGTGTCTTGGGCGGGGAGCCTGGCACGATACAAGGGCTAGCGCGCGGGGTAGCAGGCTAACACCGAGTGGAGCTACTCAGCACTGACGCACGTTCCCGAACCTTTCACGCCCGGCGGAGGCGGATCCGGAGATATATCCTCCTGCGGACAGTTAAGTGACAAGGCTCGTGTGGGATACACGGTCGAAGCTGTGAGTGGGGTACTCCGAAATTCGCGAGAAGCGAATGTCAACTGAAGAGTAGTAGCGTTGCAGTGTCATATATGCTCGTACAAGGAGGGCGGGAGCCTCCTTCGCATTTGACACGCTACTGTCTGTCAGGGCCAGACGTGGTGCAATTGGATGCTTCTGTGGTGGTCATGACCGGACGTCATTCCCATAGGTGGATCTCGAAACGAGATGATGAAAGAGAACACCCAATGGTCATAAACTCTTCTATATTTTACCTTACTTTATTTATGGCAGTAGGCTACTGGTTTCTTTAATATATATATTAAAGATAATATATTGTAAATATCTATAATAATAATGTCACTTGTTCACTGTTTTGATGTTAACTGTTTGATTTTGTGGGTTATTTTCAGTAAAAGAAAAATGTGAAAACAAAAGTGTGAGTGCATGTTATTGGTAGTGAATAAACTGTGATGCAAGGGGGCGCCAGATAAAATCCTGCCTAGGGCAGCCAATTGGTCAGAGCCGGCCCTGCGTAGGAGCTATCGTTAGTAATCAATATAGAATACAGTCGTCTATACATTCTTACATGTTTGTTAATACATAAAAACTATGAAATAGCAAAAAACACAAATAGAAAAGCAAAAGAATTTTAAATAAAAAATAAAAACAGGAAATACGTACTATATAATTGGCCCTATAGGTAGTTTAGTCAAGATGGAGTCTGAAAAAGTGTGTTTTCAGACCACAACGGAAAACAGACAGTGTTTCAGCTGAGCGCAGCGGAGTAGGGAGTTTGTTCCGCGACTGGGGAGCTAGGGTGGAAAAGCTCCGCAGTCGGGACGAGCGAGAGCCATTAATTTTGTTTGTGGTCATCACCATGGAGACGCATTCACAACACATGCTCGGTAATGTCCGTTGAATCTGAAGCCACAAAGTTTACTATCGTTCTTCACCGGAGTTGAAGATGTCGGGACTCGGGACTGATCGAGGACTGCAGGCAATCTTCAAACGGCCACCAGGGAAGAGAAAGGAGAACCTCCACCATACTTAACAGTGGGGATCAGGTTATTTTCGGTATAGCCATCCTTCTTTTTACGCCAAACTCACCTTGAGTGTTAGTTGCCGAAAACCTCAATTTTCGTTTCGTCTGAGCATAGAACACGGTTCCATTCAAAGTTCCAGTAGCGTTTAACAAACTCCAGGTGCTTACGTTTGTGGTGAAATGACAAGAAAGGCTTTTTTCTGGCATGCCTTCCAAATAATTTATTAGCATGGAGGTGATGTCTTGATGACCCCAAGATGGTACTTTCCTCTGTAATTCTCCAACAGTGATCCTTGGGGATTTGTTTGCCTCTCTGACCATCCTCTTCACTGTGCGTGGGGGCAAAATAAACTTGGGTCCTCTTCTAGGCAGGTTTGTAACAGTTCCAGTTGGTTTGAACTTTTTAAGTATTGCCCTAACGGTATATGGGCATTTTCAGGTGAGTAGCTATTTTTTATACCCATTTCCTGACTTATGAAGCTGAACACACTTTCCCCTCTTTTGATTTGTGTGTTCCCTTATCTTTCCTATGTTGGTGTATGAATAAGGGAATATGGCGTCTGTGTCACCTCAAAGTTATATCCCAGTGATACAGGAAGTCATGGATTACTGCTTGAAAGTTCACTTTGATAAACTTTTTTATTTTTTTATTTAACTTTAAACTTTTTCTTGATGAGGGATTTTTTTTTCTCAGAATGAATTCACTTCAATTAAAGGTTGGATTTTTCTATTTTTTTCAGTGTGAGATTAAGCTAATTTACCAAAAGGTGAATTTTGTAGAACCCTTTTTACTAATCTTTACCAGGGGTGCCAGTAATTGTAGAGGGCACTGTATATAGCCCCCTGCAAGTTAATAGAATGGAACATTCTATAATTAACTTAGGTCTCCTGACCTACACATTCCCAAACGCTTGGCAGGATAACTTCAGACAAGTAAGCTAACATCTAGGTTGGTAATCTCCAACATTAGAAAATAATACTGTACTGTTGATTGATAATGTTGTGGTCTTGGCTCTTTCAATGCAGTCGATTTATTTAACAAAACAAAACCAAAGGTAAGTAATAACATGAGCTTTAGTCACTCAGCCCGCTGAAGTGATATCAATGTAATGTTAACTTTCAAGAAAATTATCTAGCGAGCTAATGTTAGTCATACCTTGGGAGCGTTGTCACAGTACGGAGGCATGACATACAAAGTCGTCTCAATAAAGCCAGAATCTCCTTCCGAATGTTCAGTAACATCTGGCGATCAACCCCATGTCAGTTTTCACACCAAGCTCAAACTGTACCAAAGCTGTGTCTTTTCAACGCTCCTCTATGGCTCAGAGTGCTAGCGAATGACAGAAAACAACTTCAAACAGCTCTCCACCTTCCATACTTGAAGCCTACGTAGGATTAGTCACATCTTCTGGCCTCAAACCATCTCCAACGACAAACTGCTGAGTCAATCGATTTCACCCACTCTAGCCGCAAGGCGTGGCGGACAATCAATCAGCTGACAGGCAGAACACCATCGGCCCCCAAGTGCCCAGTAACAGCAAATGCCATCGCGTCCCAGCTCCTTAAGAACGGCTGCTTCCCAGGCGCAGATAAAAACTTTGCCCGCACAACATCCCACGAGGTATCCTCCCTGTGTAGAGCAGCCAGTGTGGATGCTAACCTGTCAGGAGACTTCACAACAGCTGAGCTCCAGGCAGCCATAAGGAAAGTCAAACAAGGGAAGGCACCAGGCCATGATTACATCCACCCTGAGTTTGTGACTCACCAGAGCGCAAATACATCTGCATGGCTCTGCCTGTTCTACTCCGCATGCTTCCGGAGATCCAAGCTCCCAAAGATCTGGCGCCGTGCTGCTGTCATAGCCCTTCCAAAGCCAAACAAACCTGCTGAGGACCCTAAGTCCTATAGACCCATATCACTGCTCTGCGTCCCATTCAAGATCTTGGAGAGAATGATCCATAGCCGCATCGAGCCAGTAGTGGACCCACAACTCCCACGGGAACAGGCCGGTTTCCGTCGGGGACGGTCAACGGTCGACCAGGTGACACTACTCACACAAGACATTGAGGACAGCTTTCAGCAAAAAGAGAAGGCTGGAGTAGTGTTGCTTGATCTAACAGCTGCCTATGACACCGTCTGGCACTGTGGACTCCACCTAAAGCTCCTAAAGACCATCCCTGATCGGCATATGGTGAAGTTCATCATGGAGATGCTTACCAACCGCAGCTTCACCTTAAAGACCAGTGATGGACAATGCAGCAGGCTCAGGAGGCTGAGGAATGGCGTCCCACAGGGGTCTGTCCTCGGACCAATGTTGTTTAATATATACATCCACGACACACCGGAGACAACATCCCGGAAATATGGCTACGCTGATGACCTGGCCATCATGATGCGACGACCAACATGGGAGGCGATGGAAGCCGGCCTAAACCAGGATATGGGAATCCTGGGAGCCTACCTGTGCAAGTGGCGCCTACAGCTCAGCATTGGCAAGACGGTGTCAGCAGCTTACCACCTCAACAACAGGGAAGCAAGAAGGGAACTTGATGTACTCGTCAACAACAACCGACTGGAGTTCCAGCAAGCCCCACGGTACCTTGGCGTACGTCTGGATAGGACACTCTCCTTCAAACAACATCTTGAAGAAGTGACGGCCAAAGTATCATCAAGGGTCTCACTAATCCGACGTCTCGCCGGTACTAGCTGGGGAGCATCCGCCAAAGTGCTTCGAATCGCCACACAAGCCCTGGTCTTCTCCACAGCTGAATACTGTGCCCCAGTCTGGTGCAGAAGCCCACATGCCAGGAAAGTCGACGTTGCCATAAACAACGCTCTTCGGACCATAACTGGCTGCCTGAAGCCCACCCCCGTTTTCCACCTGCCAGTACTAGCGGGAATTGCCCCGGCCGGCCTCCGGCGAGAGGCTGCTACCCTCGCCCTAGCAAGGAAAGCCCAGAGACATCATTGGCACATCCTGCACAGTACAACCTCAACAGTGCTGCCTCCAAATAGACTCAAGTCCCGCCACCCGTCCAGCAAGGCGGCACAAGACCTGCTCAGGTCCATTCCTGAGGACCTGTCTACAGAGGCATGGCTGGCGGCAGCCTGGAAGCAGGAGTGGGAGTCGGCCGGGCCAACACGCGTCCACTGTTACATCCAGGACCCAGGAGGCGGCATCAAAGGAGAGGAACTGCCACGCCGGCAATGGATACTACTGAACCGCCTGCGAACTGGGGTCGGACGCTTCAAAGCATCCATGCGAAAGTGGGGCCTGGCGGACGGAGCAGCGTGTGAGTGTGGGGAGCCGGAGCAGACCGCTGACCACATAATCACCACCTGTCCCCTGTATAAACCACCCTCGGAGGCCGGCCTCTTCGATGTGGGTCCTGAGACGAGGGAGTGGCTGTACGCTACTGATCTGGACATCTGATGATGACACACGAAAGAAGAAGAAGACAAACTGCTAGCACAATGTAACCAACAGTGCATTGGTACCATCATCATGCAAAGGCGCTGGAGGTGGATCAGCTATGTCCTCAGAAGTGACAGTGATTCCATCATGAAAACAGCTATGCACTGAACACAAGAAGGAAAGCACAAGCGTGGCAGACAAACACCACTTGGCGAAGGACTGTGGAAGCGGAACTAAAGTCTTTAAACCACAGCTGGGGCCCTATCATGACGATGGCTAACGACAGACAGCGGTGGAAGTCTTTTCTTGCTGCCCTACATGCCAATGGGCATAACGGGCAATAAGTAAGTAATGTTAGTCAACATATCATCAGTTGTGTGAGCTAGCTAGGTACTTTGCTTTGTTTTGGCTATACAGATGTGTAGGCTAGCTTATGTATGGCTACTTTCGATTCAGTTCCTCCTTACAAACAGCGATTTATATGTGTGTCATCATCAGCAAGTTGTAAAGACTTAGCTCCGAGCAAGGAGAACACACACTGAGAGACATTATTATTTTTATTTGTTTTACTGACTGCTAAGGGGTGGCAGTGGCGTTTTATTTTCAGGTCAATTAAGAATCTGTGTGTTACTGCATTTTTCTGTTAAAGAAAAGGCCTTTGCCCTACTTATCATTTGTGGACTGAACTAAAAAAGGGAAGAAATTTAAACAAATTCTTTATTTGCTGGGGAGATTTTCCTTATCAGTTTAGATACTTGAGTGCTCAAGAATTATTTTCTTTAAGAGGAACCAGTTCCATTAGCCTATGATGTGTCAGGAAGTTAACTCAAGTAGGTTATATTAGCATCCCTCTGGTATTACTAATTATAGTTATTTTCTGTGTTATATCAGAATACCACTTTTCCTTTCTGTCAGAATAGTAAAAAAGAAAATGAGAGAATATTTTGTTAATAAATCCAATTGAAGTTTTTTAAAAGTTTTTGCTCCAAAAACAATCTTTCGTGTATGAGTATTTGTCAGAGTCATACAGTTGTTCTTCTGGATGTGATTACTTACCTTGGTTTTTACCTATATAATACTTACCTTAAATCTACTAACCACTTTTTAAGCTGAAGTATTCTCCCCGGAGTAGGGGCGCCTCTCTTGCTGCTGCAGGGTGTTATGATGAGGGGGGTACAAGGTAGATCATTCCACATGCAAATACGTGACATACTGCCCATGCCTGCATACCACACCCTTCAGGTTAACATCGTGACATTCAGAAACCTTGAAGCCCAATCCACTTCACCCATTCTTCTAGTGCAGGGTAGTGTTGAGGCAAATCAAGTTGGGGGGGCAGGGACTTGGATCTCATTGCACTGCAGCCATCCGGGGAATTCAAGCATTTAAAACTACGCGGGTACAAGTAGGGTATAGCCTACTTTTATTGTTTGTTTGGGGCTTTTGTAAAATATTTCCCAAAATTTTCACTGTTGAAATTAGAACTAGTGGCAGAAGCAAGACATTCTAGGCTGAGTGGTACCGGAGCGAACTGGAGCTTGCGGAGTGGTAACGTTCTA
This sequence comes from Ilyophis sp. 1 JC-2022, assembly GCA_022702515.1. NCBI lineage: Eukaryota > Metazoa > Chordata > Actinopteri > Anguilliformes > Synaphobranchidae > Ilyophis > Ilyophis sp. 1 JC-2022. The sequence continues at coordinate 33,181,342 of CM040396.1, forward strand.
ATAATGCTCATCACTCTAATTAAATGACGTCTGCTTCCCCTCCTCGCTCGCTCTCGCTCACATACTATGCCACTCACACCTTTGAGAATCAGATGCACTCCGTCACCCCGGTATGCAGGCCATCCTGCATGCTCCAGAACAATATCCGCAGTGCCTTGTCGCATGTTCCTCACTGGCTGCATACAGGCGTCCGGGTTGAGCTAGGCTTGCCTAGTCTTGTTTTTGCTTACCAGTCTAAATCTGCTCAGGTCAGGGCCCCGCTTGTCCCACATAGTTCCAGAGCCCATGCTCTGGAAGGTCATGTGTCTTTCTGCAGTTCTGTCCAAAGCATTTTCAAATTGCTGGCATGGTGCAGTGTATGTATCATTATTTTACTCCACGGTGTGATTTTTTGTGTGTGTCTCAGTTGAAAAGTAATATTTTGTTTGTCTCTGTTGGCCTTGTTCAGTGGAGCCGGCTGTCTTTATGAGTGACTCATTTTGTGTGAGAAAGAGGACCAGAGTTTAGTCTGCAGTCAGCAGACTGATCCCTCTGACACCACAAGGTGCAAATAATCTCCAGCAACGTGATGAAAGAGGCTTTCACAGACTCCCCATTGCTGCACTGTGCCATCTGTGGCCCAGAAGAATGAAGGATTTCTGTACAGAATAGGTTGTTTCACACATTTCTATGTATTTATTTATAAATGTTTCATGGGTGGCGGAGGGGGGGGTTAATTTACATCCTTATGGATTTGAAATCATTTTAGTATGTGAAAAAATGGACATGAGTTTCTGCTGAAGGTCTCAAATAACTTTTTTCAAGTTCCCCCTTGAAAAACGGAGATAACAAATGTGGCCTGAGATTCCCGCATCCGGTTCCCCTTTCCTGATTTCCGTCTCCGGGTTTCCCGATTTCCGCCTCCCCTTTGTTGCTCTGTTTATATTCATTCCCCGGTGAAACAAAAAGACAAAGAAAGTTTTACTAAGAAAAATGTATATATCTGGGCAGATATTTTAAGGATTAAAGAAACGTGCATTATTCACAAAATTGCTAATACAGTGCCTTTGCATAATAAATCTCATTGCCAAAAGAGACGTTCTCACCTGCAACACTTTCCTATATGCTTTCCTACAAATTGGTCAATTGAAGCAGCTGACCAGAGAGCAGAATTGTTTTTTAAAAGACGTGAAAGAACTGTCTGTCAAGTCTGTTTTCTGTTGGTGTTCTAGGCTATGATAGCCTTTCATCAGGGTTGTTGGTGTCAAAGCATCACTATCACCACCCATTCTGATGTCTGTGGTTATGAATATGCAATTTTCTCTGTTCCACTAGTAATGCTGAACTGTTTATTTATTTATTTATTACTGACAAGTAGAACCATGCAACTTTAACATCTGCATGTTGATACATACCTCAAAAAAGAACAATTACATCTTGACTTAAGTTATTTCTGTCATTAACTTAATTTATATAATGTAAAACTATGTAATTGACTGTAAAATAACATTAAAGAGAGAGACTAGGATCCAGTTCCGGTTGCACTGGTCTTGAGGTTGCAGAGCGTGCTTGAGCGCTTGAACAATTGGGAGATGTCAAAGGGCTTAAATACCAATGTGCTGGTCCTGTACCTGAAACGCTGGTGAATTACTTGCATTCTTTTGGCCACAGGAAAGATGGATAGGAGAGGCAAGTCCAAGAAGTAAGATGTTATGCTGATGTGAATTTCCTGCTTTTGATCATTTATGAAAGGCCAGTGGTTATTTCATAAAATTATGCTCTTTTTTTCTTGATTCTCAAAGACCACATGAATAATTTTAATTTTCCATGATTGAGGAGCGCAGTCATATGGATCAACTGTGCATCCTTTTTTAATGACTTTTCCTCAGCTAGCCATGACTCCGTAAGCCAACTGCCATTTAGGTGGTAAAGCGCAGGGGAGATATATTTTATTTGGAGTGGGAACAAACACTGCATGAACAGTGGCATTTTATTTTATGCATTTTAGATACATAGAACATTGAATACACATTTGCCTACACATAATTTCAAGGGTATTTGCAGCATGACCAAAATGCAACCAACAACCAGTGTCCACTTTTAACATCTTATTGACATTTGGGCATCAAGAAACTGGAGTTGAGTTTTTCTTTATTTTATCACCACTGTTTGACCATTTCTTTCTTCATGCACAGGCCCAGCCCTTCCCAAATGTTCTATTTTCATCTGGAAAGCATTTTATGACAGCATTTCTGTAAATAGCACGATGCAAATAGTACCGAGTTAATTTCATAGTCACTGTAATGACTTTTAAAATACTTTTACGTGATGGTGTAACCACATATGTTTTGAGTGAAGATTAATATGTTAGTGTTCAATATCCCTTTTTTTGGTCACAACTAAAATAAATAACAACAAATCATAATTTGCTAGGTGCCCAATGGAGAAAGACTAACATTCCAATAAGTGCAAAGTACAGTATTATTGTATGAGTCTGATCAAATCCCAAGGATTTTCACCGGACATGATTGAAACATAACTTTACTTCCACATTGTCAGTTCGCAAAGTGTTATTTTCTGCACATTTGTAAGGCGGTATCCAGATTGGTGCATTGAAGGTGGCTACAGGGTTGCATACAATTAAGTTTCAATTCAGCAAATTCGGGAGTAGGACTCTATTTAAAAACTTTTGGCATAAGAACCGCACCAAAAATTTTGTCAAAATTTGCATTATTAATTTCAACCGCAGCCTCTATAATTCTCGACCTGGAAAGATGCAGAAAAAGACATGGAAAAAACAACGGATCATTGCAGGAGAAAGAAATATCACCCCAAATTACTGACGTGCTGATACACACAGGAATAATATCATATGATCTGTGTTTTACAAAATATGATAGGCTAAGGCAAATTGCCGCTATCTCATGGAGCTCAGTGAGTAGTAATTATGCACCAAGGTTAAAGGTCAAGATTAAAGAAAGTAGGCATTTACATGATCATGTGAATCACAGTCAAATGTAAACAGTAAAAAATATGTTTTAAGTAGTTTTTTTTCTATTTATTTGTACAAATGCAGAATAAAATTAATGAATACTAACACTGTTCATGTAGGCCTAATTGCATTTGAATGTTGCTGTAGCCTACACGATTCCACGACCCAATAGATATCTCCCTTGCACCACTGATTCGGAGAGTGAAGGGCTTCTTATACTGGATGCGACAGTCGTTTGGTCTCCATTCATCATCTTACCAATCGACCGAACTTCCCCGAGGTCAATTAGAATGTAGATCTCGGCCAGTAATGAGTTCCCAGTGATTATATGCTGTATATCCGCACTCATGGAATGCGTCTCGGCCAATCACAATGCGTGGTCGGAACTAAATGTTGTATATATATAAATATTGCGATCAGTGTTTTCCCCATATATGTTTTTTTGTTTTACATATACTGTATATAATGTATTCCTTCAACTGGAGTTGAGCAAAGAAATATTAGGATGACTTTAATTAGAAAAGTCAATTTCGCATCTAGCATGGGCAGCCATATAAAGTGTGTTGAACATTCCATCCTCGTCCAAGTTGTGCAGTATCAGGAAGTTCATTGTGTAACACTGCGTGTCCCTCTGGATTCGGTGGTAATTACATGTAATGAATATCTTAATTATGTAAACGCTTCTGATAATTTCACATTTGTCCTCAGTGTAGTTTATATTCCTGGATCTCAAGTGCAGTCTCTACAGATATTGAAACCAAGACCTACCCTTGCCACATCCTTTCTATTTTAGTCACTGGATCTCACAAGGGAGCCTTGGCTATTGATATATGCACAGCGGGCACAAGTGATATCTCCAAGAGGACATCTCTACATGTATGCATCTGTCTGGAATTTCTGGCCATTACTTTATACTTTTTTATTCGTAGCCAGGAGTAGAACTGATTAAATGACAAATTCACCACCTCTTAGGGCATTTGTCTTTTGGGGACCCACAAAACAAGGAGGTATTTTTGCTACCGAGGAAGCTTAACATTAACCAAGTACATTATAGTACAACCGCATTATACCATAGTAAATAAACCAAGTCCGCAAGTCTGGTGTGATATGACATTGCACATTTTGTGAGTTGACTTTACTGTTGTCAAGACAGAGCATGCATGACGTGGAGTGTAACAAGGATAACTTGGTGGTCCTGCTATTCTTTCTCTGATAAACATTCACATGGGATGTAGGATGTAAATAAATATGGTTCCATTTTTATTTGATGACATTGCAACCCTATGGACCAGTTTCTAATATACAAGCTTACAGATAAACCTGCTTAAACCATGACTGCATCATTTTCTTTCTGAAAACTCACAGTATTTTTGTGCATATGCACAGATCCCAAAAGGTCAATGTGGGCTTTACAAGGGAATCAAATACATTGTGCCTTATTTTGTAAAATCCAATAATGATAGAACAGACGCTGTGTGCCGATTAAAAAGGCACTTTCAACTGATTGCAAGAAACCTTTTTGTAGACACAAAAAAGGTACTGCTTCCTTTTCATGTCTCTATTATTCTCCTAATTTAATAAGTACATTTCAGCACTATACAAAACACCTGCTTTGCTTGCAATTGAATGAAACCTGAATAATATTAGATTTTCTTTTATCAGCATGCAAATGGTAAGTGGTAAGATGACACTAATCATAAGAATTGATACAAATTGCAGTGCATAACCTTGTTCTTAACATTGTCTTTAACAAGCGACTAATTGACACCTGTACAATTATGTTCCTGAAGGGAATTTCTTGTTTTCAAAGCTGAAAATATTCAAACAATTTAACAAAAAGGAAATGAAACAAAATCCTTGGGCTTGTTATCACTGTGGTTGGCAAGCCTGTTCTTACCAGTCATTCATTTCCTGCCAGAAGAATAATTGTATTTGAAGCACAGTCATGCTCCCAGAACAGGTGCTCTCTATTTGTTAATGTATTATTTCTTTTCTTTTTGGGGGGCACATTCAGAGCATGATAACTGGATCTGTACACATTCATTGCTGCACACACTACTGATGGCAACACAGACTTAGTGGGACTAAACTGCATATAAGCACCATTTGGCCAGATGAGTATTGTTGCAAATATGTTTGTTACTGGATCCACTGCATGATTACAAACAAACAAAATTTAACCAGTATTTGCCACCTATTATAATTGTGCTTCCTTAATTTTAATTTAACCTTAATTTGCTTTACTTAAAATCAACATTGTATTGCATATTGTGGGTGTCAAGAAGATACTAACTTGACCTGTTACTCTTAGAAGTTCCTCAAGTCAGATATCAACTTTGCTTTGTTGATACTCTGGTGAGATACTCCCTGGTTAATCCCACCAATTTATGAAAATTTGGTGAAAAAATAAGGGTAACTGGTTTTTAAGAAATGTCAAATACTGAATGGGGTTAAATTTACCCCAAACATAATAGGAAAGTTAAGCACTAATATTTACGAGTTAAGTACACTATATATAGCCAAGAGAAGAGCACAGGAGAGGGATATTTGGGGAGTTGATAAGAAATAGATAATGTTAGCTGAGTGCTTATGAAAAAAAATATGTAAAAACGAATATTAATCTATATACAGCAGTGGCGGGCCGTCAGGGCCAGCAAGGCCTTCTCTGCTGGCCTAAACATCATCAGAATATAAATTTAATTTTGATATATTTTTTCCACAAATATGTATTAAATTATTCCCCATAGTCTATTCTCTTCATTTCATAGCTTTCCTCTTGGTTGCGCTGCTTCCAGCCTCAGATCGAGATTTGGAGGGCTGGCCTTTATGTTAGAGCTTTTATCCAATCATATTTCAGCCATAATGTGTTGCCAGGGTCCAAGAAATCTGCCCTTAGGCCTTCAGAATAAACATTGCGGGCGCATGTAGCTTAAAGTGAACGGAAACAAACCTGTGGTGTTAACCTATCAGATTTCGAGTAGGCGACACCGGGGCCAGCTAGCAGGCGTACGATAACGTCAGCACGTGCACGTCTTTTGATTGGATACGCACTATTGAGAGGCAGAGCTATGCAGAGATAGCAAACTGAACTTGAATGAGCTCATTTGTGTAGACTTCTACAAGCTGGTTTTTTTTCAACCCACAATGGCTTCTTCTTTCGTGTAACGTCAGAGGTCCAACTCTGTGTCGTGTAGCCATGCCAGCATCTCGGGTCCTAGGTCGAAGAGGCTGGCTTCCGAGGGTGGTCTGAATAAGGGGCAGGTGTTAATTATATGGTCGGCAGTCTGCTCAGGGTCACCGCACTTACATGCTGCACTGTCCGTCAGGCCCCACTTCTTCATTGATGTTTTAAAACGACCGACCCCAGTTCGTAGTCGGTTCAGTATGGTCCACTGCCGGCGTGGTAGGTCGTCTCCTCTTATGGTCCCACCTCCTGGGTCCCTGATGTGGCGATGGATGCGTGAGGGCCCGGCTGACTCCCACTCCTGCTTCCAAGCTGCTGCCAACCATGCTTCTCCGGAGATGTCTTCAGGGGTGGAATTGAGCATCTCTTGCACTGCCTTGTTGTAGGGGTGGCGGGACTTGAGTCTGCTTGGGGGCGCTGCTGTTGTTGTGGTGTTGTGCAGGATGTGCCAGTCATATTTTTGTGCTTTCCTGGCCAGGGCGAGGGTGGCAGCCTCCCGTCGGAGGCCGGGCGGGGCTATTCCCGCGAGGACTGGCAAGAGGGACACAGGGGTAGGCTTCAGGCATCCAGTTATAATTCGGAGGGCGTTGTTAATTGCCACGTCGACCTTGCTTGCATGTGGGCTTCTGCACCAGACTGGGGCGCAGTATTCCGCTACAGAGAAGACCAGAGCTTGGGTAGATATTCGCAGCGTCTTAGCGGAGGCTCCCCAGGTTGTTCCAGCAAGGCGGCGGATCAGCGCGACCCTGGATGTCACCTTGGCCTTGACTTCTTCGAGGTGTTGTCTGAAGGACAGTGTCCGATTCATACGCACACCGAGGTACTTCGGAGCTTGCTGGACCTCCAGGCGTTTGTTGTCGACGCGCACCTCAAGTTCCCTCCTTGCTTCTCTGTTGTTAAGATGGTATGCTGCTGCGACTGTCTTTCCGATGCTGAGCTGTAGACGCCACCTTTGAAGGTATGCTACCAGGATGCCTATATCTTCGTTAAGGCCATCTTCCATCGCCTTCCACGTTGGTCGTCTCAGCATGATGGCAAGATCGTCTGCATAGCCGTACTTCCGAGATGATGTGTCAGGTAGGTCGTGTATGTATATATTGAACAGCATCGGCGAGAGAACTGACCCCTGCGGTACCCCGTTCCTCAGTCTTCTGAGCCTACTATGCTGGCCACTGCTGGTCTGGAGGACGAAGCTGCGATTGGAAAGCGTCTCCATGATGAATTTCACCATATGCCGATCCGGTATTGTCCTCAGCAGCTTCAGGTGGAGACCACGGTGCCACACGGTGTCGTATGCAGCGGTCAGGTCCAGGTACACTACCCCAGCTTTCTCATTGTCCTGGAAGCTGTCCTCGATGTCCTGAGAGAGTAGTGTTACCTGGTCTGCTGTTGATCTTCCACGACGGAAACCGGCTTGTTCCAGTGGGAGCTGTGGGTCCACCACTGGCTCGATGCGGCTATGGATCATCCTCTCCAAGATCTTAAATGGGACACAGAGCAGCGAGATGGGTCTGTAAGATTTGGGGTCTTCCACAGGTTTATTTGGCTTCAGCAGAGCTATGACGGAGGCGCGGCGCCAGGTCTTTGGGAGCTTTAACCTCCGGTAGCACGTCGTGAAGAATGCACAGAGCCAGCTAGATGTTGTTGTGCTCTGGTGGATGACGAACTCCGGGTGGATGTTGTCACGGCCCGGAGATTTGCCCGGCTTAAGCTTACTCAGGGTCTCACTGAATTCATCCGCTGTAAAGTCTCCCGAGAGGTTGCAATCGACACTGGCCGCTCCCGAGATGCAGGACACCTCATGCGATGTTCGTCGGGCAAAGTCTTTGTCTGCATCTGGGAAGCGGCTGTTCTTCAGGAGCTGGGATGCGATGGAGTTTGCTGTGACTGGGCAGCTGGGAGGTGTTGTGTTTCTGCCTGTAAGCTGGTTGATGGTCTGCCATGCCTTGCGACTAGAGTGGGTGAAGTCGATTGATTCAACGACTTCTGTCCATCTGGTCCTACGGGTGAGGTCCAGCCTCTGGATCAGTGCTGCTGCAGTCATGTCGACCTCCTCTCTGGAACTAGCCCTCTGGTGGTTACACAGAAGGCGGCTGCACTCCTCATCCCAATCCGGGATGTAGTTCCTGTTGTAGCCACGTGGGATGGTCTTCTTTGCCGCACCCAGGAGGACCCGGCAGTAGGCTGCATAAGCCGCATCCACATCAGATGTTTCTGGGTCTGGCAGGCCAGCTGACCTTCTTTCCGTCTCCTCAGCATACGACTCCCAGTTGGCCTTACGGAAATTCCATCGTTTGACAGGTTTCCCAGGTACCGGTTGCACCAGTGATGGAACTTTGATGATGGCTGGTCGGTGATGTGAGCGGGGAAACCTGTCCAGGACGCGTCTCTCCGGTTTTGGGTCATTAGCGCGGCAGATGGCGAAGGCCAGGTCCGGGTTGGTGGAAGTATTCCAGCGTGCAGAGTAGAAGGATGGAGGCTCCTTGGGGTCGTACAGCAGCAGGGCATCGGTGTTGGAGGCCCATTCACTCAGCGCCACTCCATTCGATGTTGTGTGGGTGTAACCCCAATCTGTGTGTTGACAGTTGAAGTCACCTGCATAGATGGCGGGTGCAGTTACTGGCGGGAGTGAGGTCGCAGACAGCTCCGATGGTGGGGGCTTGTATACGTTGATGACTGATGTCTCCTGGATTTTTGTAACCAGCCACTCGATGTTGGAGCCTGGTGGAGATTGGCTACTGGCTGACCAGCTTATTTCAGTCCGTACGAAGGTTGCCATACCGTGCTGCTTGCTGTGGGTGGACCCAGCGAGATGGAACCCAGGGATCTTGAGGATGTTGTCAGATGTGCAGTGTGTCTCCTGCAGGAGCACAACCGCTGCCCCACTGGAATCAGCCAGGTGACGCAGGACTTCGAGTTTGGCGGTGGTTAGGCCCTCGACATTGAGTTGAAGCACTGACAGGCCTCGGTTTTCGACGGTCGGGATGACTGCCCGTCTGCCATTCCTAGGTCTGCCAGCTCGACGTTTGGTTGGCGACATTAGTTTCACAAGTTGGTTTTTCGCAAGTTGGTCTTGCACCATCTCTTGCACCATCTCTTGCTACTCACAGGGAAGGCCACGTGGAGGCTGTCGTCTTCTCCCCCCCCTGTCAAAGTGGACATTCAAGGCTAGGAATACACTTTCACCACTGTCGCAAATATATCCTCATGAACAAATGCAAATTATTTGTTTGTTTTCTTTTATTTTCAGTAAATAGTTTATGTGTCTTTATCGTCACGTTTCTTAAATGAAACTGCTTTGGGTGCGACAATGCGCTGTTTAGTGAACAAACTTGTTAAAGCTCACATACTTTTGGTGGACTTAATACAACTTTGTAGACTAATCCCTTAAAAGCGCCTTTTATTTTAAAGTTTTGACAGTATCCAAGCGATCTTAAAGCTGGTAGTTTAACACTCTAAATTGTAAATGCGGATTTATTGATTATAAATGCTTCGGAAATATTAATATAACTCTGTTGTACTTGACTATGTTAAGGTGATGCAACGCCCGGTTATACTGCGTTTCTGTCTAAATGTATAGTTTCTAGAGCCATGGCGTCATAATGATGGTATTAAGAGGTGGAATAATTCAGGTAGGACTGTAGGACATCACTGAAGGCCTAGGTGTGAAATGCACGGCCCGCCACTGATATACAGTGCCCTCCACTATTATTGGCACCCCTGGTAAAGATGAGTGAAAAGACTTCAAAAAGATATGCAGCAGATATGGATGGATCATTTTAAGGGTTGTTTCTCCTGACAAATTTTCCTATTGAACTCGATGGAAAATAAGTCAGAAGAAGAAACCATTCAAGTTATCCATCTTCTATATCTACTGTATGGTTTAAGGCTTGTTTGACACGTCAGACCCTTGATTACTTAGAGCCATTTAGCCAACCATGTGTTCTATACTGTTCCAGTGTAATTTCCAGCTAAATCTAGTCTCACCCCCCAATTCCCATATACACGTAGATCCATTCAAATGCAGAGACGTTATAGTATCGTTTGTTAAAGTACCAGAAAATAGGATATCAAGAGTCTTTTTATGTTGTTGGGTCACAGACATCAGGAAGTCATGGCATGCAAAAGATATGCAACCAAATATTTAAAATTATGACTTTATTCTATATATAAATGCAGGGGTGCCAATAATTGTGGCACACATGGTTTTGTTAAAAAAACGATTTCTTGATGAGGGATTTTTTTTTCTTATAATAAATTTACTTCAATTAAAGGTAGGATGTTTCTAATTTTTTCAGTGTGAGATTAAGCTAATTGACCAAACAGTGATTTTTTTATAACCGTTTTTACTCATCTTTACCAGGGGTGCCAATAATAGTGGAGGGCACTGTATATATATACAGTGAGCACCATAATTAATTGGGCAGTGACACATTTTTTTGTTATTTTGGTTCTGTACTCTCACACTTTGAGTTTGAAAGGATACAATGACAATGAGGTTGAAGTGCAGACTGTCAGCTTTAATTTGAGTGTATTTTCATCCATGTCGTTTTAACCGTTTAAAAATTATAGAACCCTTTGTACATAGTCCCCCACATTTTCGGGCATCAAATAAATCAAATATCTTTTGCATGCCATGACTTCATGATGTTTGTGACCCAACAACGTCAAAAAACTCTTGATATCTTATGTTCTGGTACTCTTAGAAGCGATACTATAACCTCTCTGCATTTGAATGGATCTCTATGGGAATTGGGGGGTGGGACTAGATGTAGCTGTAAATTACACTGGAACAGTATGGAACACATGGTTGGCTAAATGGCTCTAAGTCATCAAGGGTCTGAAATATTAAACAAGCCTTAAACCATCACTCTGCTGCCTGATATGCAGTAGATATGGATGGATAACTTGAAGGGTTTCTTCTCCTGACTTATTTTTCTATAGAATTCAATAGGAATATTTGTCAGGAGAAACAACCCTTAAAATGTATCCTTTCAAACTCAAAATGCTAGAGCACAGAATAACAAAAAATGTGTCACTGTCCAATTAATTATGGTGATCATTGTAAATACAGTATATATATATGTGTGTGTGTGTGTGTGTGTGTGTGTGTGTGTGTGTGTGTGTGTGTGTGTGTGTGTGTGATGTGTGTGTGTGTGTGTGGCAGCATGGCACAAACTAATTTGAAACAAGATAATTTACTGGAAACAAATATATTGTTACTGATCCCTTAGTGCTGAAATTAACTGAAATATACAAAACATCCTTACTAAACACCTGAGGCATTTCAGGAAAAAAAGGAAAAACAAAAACATATTGAACAATTCATCATAAATAATACTCAAACATGAGTGTTGGTTGGTGATCAGGTTAGTTGGCCACATGACTGCAAGATAAATAATTGTATTTCTCAGGGAGAGCAGAAGTTGACCTTGACAGCAAACTTGGTAGTCAAAGGAATTATTGTATATTCATAAATCCTCTATCCTCATGGCCTGGGCCCCGTTTCCCAAAAGGATCTGAGATAAAGATCATCTTAGGCTATTTTGTTTTTACAATAATTTTTTTTTATAATAGTTTGTTTTTTGTCATTTGTTTTTTGATTTCATCCCTCTATTTGTATTCTCTGTTTTATGTAATGTCAGTAAATTGTTATGATTTTAATCATAAAATTAATAAAAAACTAACACAAAACACTCTAAGATGATATTAACTATTCTTCTGGGAAACAGGGCCCTGGTAGGTTATGCCACACATTGTGGTTTGCTCAATATTCTGTGCATATTTAATGTTTTGACTGAGTCATATGTATTCTTATAAAGTCCTTCATTTTTACATGCTGTGTTTAAACAGCCTTTGAATAGGAATTATTCTACCTGACAGATTTCCCTCACTAGTTCCAGGTTATTCTTGCATCCGATATGCTTATACGCAAAAGTGTATTCATGAGATATTCTGGTACAACGGAGACATGGTTTTTGACTTTCATCAACCAAGCGTGAATTCATTAACTTTGTTGTGCAAGAGAAGTGTTCTATTTCTCTTACAGAATTTCAGATGCTGTTACACTCTATGGATTTTTTTTCTTCAAATTTTTCCCTGTATATTATCTTTTCCTGAAAGAAGGCAAGAATTACAGGAATAAGTAAATGTGATTTCACACAATATTTTGATTGTAATTTTACATCTGTTAGTTTTAGTCTGATAATGGTAGTTTAGTTGTTTAGGTTTTCAAGGATACGTCACAAGATGCGATCTTTTCCAATTAATTCTCAGTGAGATAAGGCCTCTTTCCAAAGCAATCCATTGAATGGCTGAAACATGCAGCAGCTAGAATACTAAAGACAGTATGCTCATGCTTACGCATACTCTCTCATCTCTGCTTTCTTTGTGGATTTTAAAATAGATTTTTAGGCCCTTGTATTGGCCTTTATATTCCGAATGGATCAGAACCTGAGTTTATTACAGACATGTTTACGAATTAGCCTGGATGCAATTGTTAGTCAGCCAATGCTATAGCCTTTGTTGGTCAGCCAATGTTCCAGTGAAACACATGACACATGGAGAATAAACTTACACCTAAACATGCACAAGTGTGTGTGATTAGTTTTATGGTTGTTCCTATTTAGTTTCATTTTTGATTTTATGTATGCTCCGATTTAATGTTTGACCAATTATACTTGAATGGTCTGAATCTTTACTGGTCTGCAGTGAACGCAGTCAGTAGTACGCAAGAGTCTCTGTAAGAAATCAGATGGAACAGATAGATGTCATAGTAAACTTTTTCAGATTTGTGCTTTGGGGAAAAAATTACAAATGCATAAGTGTTGGGGCACGACATTTGATGTCATTGGCAAATGGACTAGTAATGGCAGGCTTGAAAGGGGAAATGCATCTTAGAGTGCTTTATTATGCAAAATAAAAAACAGGATATAAAATAAACAAGAAGTAATAGAATAATCATGGTATAAAAATGCAGCTTAATAACAATATCACCAAATGTAACTTCCTTAGTTAATTATTCAGTTAACACTGTCTTAAATATCACACAATAGTTTGTATACCGCATGCTTGAGGATCAGTCTGAATTATTAACTTCTTAAAAAACTGATGGAATGAAAAAAAAACTGACATGGGAGTTGCGCTTAGTCCACAAAAAATGTGCTTAGTCCACAAGAATAAGTGGACTATAAAGAACGAAGATAATGTTGGATTTTTTTTTACACATTAACTCCGTATGGTAAGACATCTGTCTAAATTTCTGGCACGCTATAAAGATTCCAGCATGTGTGCCTCAGTAATGGCACTACTGGGATCGTATTCGCATCAAACATGCAAAAAATGGCATGGCTCTTTTTAATGCTCACGACGTTAGAATACATTTATGTGACGAAATATCACAATATCAGCCTACTGAACACACTTTATGTGACGCAGCTCTGACCTTTTGTTTTTGATGGAAAGATTCAGCCTAAACAAAATTATATTTCTGTAGATTTTCCACTTTTAATAAAGATTTTATGTGGGACGGGGGAGGGGTCTACAGCGCTGCTCCCCATCAACCAACAGCTAGACGTGCGCACTGAACAAGCCTCTCTGTTCGGACATCAAGCTGCCAACGACTGTGCTCTATGAGCAACGCAAGAGCTACGGATCTCTGTCCACAGGCATCTCGCAACCGAAGTGCATCTCCCTTGTTTTCTGGTCATTGTCTTCTATTTTAAGGTAAGGTTATGCACAACCCGTTTCCTAATACGTGTCTTGTAGCTGCCGTTAGTAGCCTTTCTCGTGAGTTTAATAGAAAAATAATATTGCTCTATCACCCATGCTGTTGCACCACGTAGCCTATCCTGTTCAGCTTTGTAGATCTGAGTGAACAGGGTAGCCTACATGTGTTTGAGATTTAAAACATTTTTATTTTTTTTAAACGGAAGCAATGCTGTCCTAAAATAATTGAAGTACACTGAGAATGCCCAGTAGCAAGTCGATCCATCATTTAAGTAGGCTACTTTGTATTTATTTGGAATATCATCGTGTACGTAGATTGCAATGCCGTGCTCAGATCCGTTAAAATTAATAATTTTAACGAATGTTCTCACGCCGTGAATCCGATTTTAAAAACACCATCGCATGAATATGATGGGCAAACTTGAGGTTCTACGAAGTGAATTATGTGTTATACTTTACAGCTAATGGTTCAGTTTTCCTTACTTTGGTAGGCTGTAGCAGACTTTAAATTTGTGGATGCTGACGTGTGGGTGTTGAGAGTGATAATTTATTGTCCGTCAACTTCATACCTTCCTTCCTGTGGTGTTTTACTAGTGATTAGTTTCCCTTCCTTTTTGCTAACAGTTTCTTTAGAAAATAGCCTATTTATGCCACTAAGATTATCTGTGAATACTAATGCACATTGAATATTTGCAGTAAACTGGGTAGAACGATTCATGCCCATCATTACACAAATACATTATTATTGTTGTGGTTGTTGTTGTTATTAATAATAATAATCATGTAAAGTGTCTACCAGTATCTTTATATTATTTATATTATATTATACATTGTACACATATTTGGAACAAATATTGGAAAATGAAGTGCTTTAATTTGAGATGTTTTTCATTATTTGTATTATAGACCAATGCTATTTGATATCTGCCAGTCGGTTTGTGTCATTTGACTATAAAGAGCTTGTACGCTCAAGTGATTGGATCATGTGGTTCTTAGAGAACTCTTCAATCAAGGCAGGCCTAGGATAAGGTGAAGGGAACCTGCATTTATTTAGGAAAAACCTAATTTAGCGAGTCTTAGCTGTGAACAGCATTTCTGAGATTTTAATTTATTTTTACTGAAATTGCTTTTACAGCTGCTGCATGAATTTTTGTACAGGTTCACTGAGCCTACCATTGTATTGTAGGCAGACACATTTTCTTATTTTTTAATAATATATAGTACTTTAATATTAAAATTTTAGCAATGATACATGCTATGCACATAAAATAATAATATTAAGGCATAGTTCATTGCAGTATTAGTGCACGTTACCACACTCATTTAGGCCTTTGAACAGTTATCTATGTATTTGTGTGCATGTGTGCCAGTGTGCTTCTTGTGGTTGCTCATAATGAGTTCAGCATGTGATCATTGGAGTGTTATTTATACTGTAATTTACCCCTTGTATTTTCTAATTATTTATTTGGTGAATTAACGCTGTAAATATGAATGTCTGTAAAAATCATTTGTTTTCCAAATGGCACGGAATGTGGTCGGTATCCTCAGCGGACAAACAATTAGCGAAATCCCACTCAAGGAAGGCAAGGTGAAGTGTGTCATGAGCGGCTTTCTTACAAACGTGATGCCCAGAGATCGATTCTACGATGGCACTTTTCTGTCACTTAGTCAGGCAAAATGATGATTAATTTGCCACTTTGTGGCTTAATTTCTAAATCAGTGACTTTATAAACCCTCCGCGTCCCTGCAGCCGAGCTGATTAGTCTCAGGGGTGCGATCGAGTGAGTGCATATGGGCCATCTCACCTCCTGAGGCCTGGGACACTGGTAGAGGTAGAGACCCAGATCATTGCCTTCACTTCAGGAAGCACAACTGATGTTTTCAGCCATTCACAGCGATTACATTACGATAATAATTTTAAAATTAATAATGGTGTAAAACAAGCAGCTATATGTTCATGATCATAAAAGCATTAGAATAAAATTTAAATACATCATTTTGTTTTTTGATTTATTAGAAATGGATCAAGGATCACTCAGGAACAAGACATCCAGTTCTTGTTACTTCTTACCTTTTTTTTGCCAGTGGTATTTTATTTAGATGCAATTTTGAGGAATTCAATTAGGTCAAAGAAACTACATATACTGGGGGATTATTTGGTGATAAAATAAATGAAATGGTTTTATTAAATTGCAAGTAATGTAATGAACTTTTAAAAAAAACTCTGACTCTGTTTGAGAAAAGTTGTCATCAGAGAGTGAAACAGAATATACTGTGATACATATACTGTATATTCAATGTCAGTGATAGTTGGTGATTAGTGTAGGAGCACAGAGGACCCATGCTGCTAACTCTGGAGTGTTTTACATTGAGTGTCTTTTTTTTATACAATAATTGAAAAACAAAATCACCTGTTAAATGCAACGTAAACAATGATTTAAAGACTACAAAAGATGGTAATCTATTAACATTGAATAAATACACATCAAAGCTGCTATGGCAGGGGTAGGCAACCCTGGTCCTTGAGAGCCGCAGGGTCTGCTGGTTTTTGTTGTTACTCGCCACTTAATTGATCAATTAAAGCAGTGATTACACACACTAACTCACCTCACCTGGTTTCTCTGGTCTGAGTAATTGTCATATTTAAGGTGAAAACAAAAACCAGCATACTCTGCGGCTCTCAAGGACCAGGGTTGCCTACCCCTGTGCTATGGAATACTTTGTACAAATAGTCAAATTTTTTTTTTTTTTCAATAGATCATGTGAAAACCACATAGCAAGAGGCAACAATAAAAAAATAAATGCATAAATACAAATGAATTAATGTGCCACGGGGTCACCCCCGAGGGTCTGTTTTTCCAAATCCCTTGACTGAAAAGTTGCTTTACTGTAATCAGCGAAGTGAGTTCGCATTTTCTTTAGCTGTTTCACCCAAGTCATTCACGTGATGATAGGTTATGCGTAATCATTGGAACTAGCCGTATGTAGCCATTTATACATGTTGGATGGAAGCCGCCTGCATGTAAAATGTCCTCCCTCTTTGTAGGCTTTGTAAAGATAGCATGTTTAAAAACATGGTCTTGAAACACAAAAATTATGTTATGCAGAGTTTACTTTGAGAAAGTCAGGGGGACATTCATTTGGTAACTAGCCTTGCTCTTGATCTGTAGTAAAGTTAGCACATCCACAGTAGCTAAACATGACGCTATTGCATATTTTGTTTAGCTACTTATTTTTTATTTAAAATCTCTGTAGTATCTTAGTACGGAAGCCCTGAAGCGCAAGGTGAAAAAAAAAAATTTTAAGAGCTATCGCGTTAATACGAGATAGTAAGTCGTTATTTCGAGATAGTAAGTCGTTAATACGAGTTATTATCTCGTTAATACGAGATAGTAAGTCGTTATTTCGAGATAGTAAGTCGTTAATACGAGATAGTAAGTCGTTAATACGAGATAGTAAGTCGTTATTTCGAGATAGTAAGTCGTTAATACGAGATAGTAAGTCGTTAATACGAGATAGTAAGTCGTTATTTCGAGATAGTAAGTCGTTAATACGAGTTATTATCTCGTTAATACGAGATAGTAAGTCGTTATTTCGAGATAGTAAGTCGTTAATACGAGTTATTATCTCGTTAATTCGAGATAGATGTTTATATGAGTTATTACGTCGTTTGTTCGAGATATTATCGCGTTTATACGGCTCGTTTATACGAGTTATTAACGCGTCTGTAAGGCACGTTTTTACGAGATATGAACTCTGATTTCAATGTGTATTTTGAGTGCAATTAAAGCTGTTTTTGAGTCCTTGCGTGCTTCATTTTGACATGGGGGGACGAGGGGCTGTATATTATTTTCATATTTGTAACACTTAAAATATAGGCTAATGTTACTGAAAACACATGTGTTAACTCTAGCTACATTGTGTATTGAACAAATGATGCATCTATCAGGTTTAGAGATAATTAGCTGCCAATCGATGGTGTTTATTAGGCTGTTTTATTTGAGATTAAATGCATAAACTGATATTTTACAGTGCAATTGTAATAGAAGAGATGTTCTCATTCTCGTCAGGAGAGGGCAGTATGGTCACGCGAATCATTGATTCGTTTCTTTCTGGGTGCGGGGATTTTGGAAGACCAAATGTGACACAATAAAATGAATAAATAAGAAATTAAATAGAAATACATATTTCCTAGCCTACAGGAGTTGTCAACATGTAGTAATTGCTTGTTGGCGTACAGTAGGCATGAATTAGATAGATTGATTTACTGATTTACCCAGTTCACTGTGAACTGCATTGTGTTCGTTACTAGGGATAGCTGCTACTGTATGGGAAGAATGTGCTTTCTTATCTGTTCTGTAGTTACTTCGATGACCTTTCTGTATGCACTTACTGTACGTCGCTTTGGATAAAAGCGTCTGCTAAATGACTGTAATGTAATGTAATGTAATGAATTAATTAAAATTTTCAGATAACGAGCCACCGTGGTATAGGGTAAGCGTAATTGACGGGGTAATAATGAACCCAAACCCATATTCCAGGACATCGCATTCTGCAGAAATAGCCCAGCTATTATTACAAAATGAGTATTCCACTTAGATACCTTCACACGTTTAGATACCTTCGCTTTTCTTAACAACTCGTAGCCTACGTATGCAATTTTACGGGGGTTAGCCTAGCTACTCGTAGCAGGGGAAAAATAACTTCCTCATTCAGGAGATCAGCTTCACCGAGAATGTAGTGAGATTCGCCGTATATAATTAGATGTGCGTATGATATACCCAAGTCATATACATGTAACTATGCACTACGACAGGCCGTAGCCTAGGCTATAGCATAATGCAATAAAAATTAACAATATTGTTAAAGTTTGGAGCCATAACTGCTCACAGTTATCTATCATTATTACCCCGCCAGTTACTACATGTTGACAACTCCTGTAGGCTAGCCTAGTTAAAAGAACATTTTACAAATAGGATAGCTGTTCTGGGGAATTTAGAAAGAAAGTAATCTGTGTTATGCAGATATTTCTCACGTTTATAACAAGTCAAATTTTACGAAAATTAGTTGAGAGTTCCCTAAGCGAGTTTTATCAGGTGAGCTCTGCATCTGTCAATACACTACCAAATACGCTGATCTTGACAGCATAATATGGCGGATGTGTAAAATAATTAATATATATATTGATTTATTTCATTTCTTATTTATTTATTTTATTGTCTCACATTTTGTCTTCAAAATCCCCGCACGTAGAAAGAAACGAATCAATGATTTGCGTGACCATACTGCCCTCTCCTGACGAGAATGAGAACATCTCTTCTATTACAATTGCACTGTAAAATATCAGTTTATGCATTTAATCTCAAATAAAACAGCCTAATAAACACCATCGATTGGCAGCTAATTATCTCTAAACCTGATAGATGCATCATTTGTTCAATACACAATGTAGCTAGAGTTAACACATGTGTTTTCAGTAACATTAGCCTATATTTTAAGTGTTACAAATATTAAAATAATATACAGCCCCTCGTCCCCCCATGTCAAAATGAAGCACGTAAGGACTCAAAAACAGCTTTAATTGCACTCAAAATACACATTGAAATCAGAGTTCATATCTCGTAAAAACGTGCCTTACAGACGCGTTAATAACTCGTATAAACGAGCCGTATAAACGCGATAATATCTCGAACAAACGACGTAATAACTCATATAAACGTCTTACTATCTCGAATTAACGAGATAATAACTCGTATTAACGACTTACTATCTCGAAATAACGACTTACTATCTCGTATTAACGAGATAATAACTCGTATTAACGACTTACTATCTCGAAATAACGACTTACTATCTCGTATTAACGAGATAATAACTCGTATTAACGACTTACTATCTCGAAATAACGACTTACTATCTCGTATTAACGAGATAATAACTCCTATTAACGACTTACTATCTCGAAATAACGACTTACTATCTCGTATTAACGACTTACTATCTCGTATTAACGCGATAGATCTTAAAAACATTTTTTTTCACCTTGCGCTTCAGGGCTTCCGTAATCTTGGACATAGACAAGAAGTGAAGGTAAAAAATTACTCGAAGTAATCCATTTATTCAAAAATGTATTCAGTTAATAAGCCGTCATTCTCAGGGATGAGAGTGATTTGGCCATTAACTTTTGGTACATAGCCAATCAGAGACTTATCTGCATGATATACATGCAAAGATGATTGTTATCTGTCAGGATTACATATGCTAAGCTATTAAATGACATAGCTGCATACTGTAGCTAACTAGCATGGCGACGGAGCCATCGTTGACAGAGGATAGACCCAGATGAGCTACAGGCAAGTCTAATTAGTTAAAACCAGTGGGAACATATCCTCACTAAACAACTGCTACTTTCCCCCCTCCGTTACAAGTGCTTCACCACCGGAACAGCTCACTGATTGCCTCCTATCTTATGATCAAATTGGCCCATTTTCTGCTAGCCTACCACATAAACCAATCTTGGGCCTGACATGACTCACTTTTACTTTTACAAAAATGTCAATACTAAGTTCAGTGGTATTAGTAACTAATACCACGAATAATAAGCAATACTAAGCAACGTCACTGGCTTAATGTGATTGCTGAAAATGGATAAGGGAGGTATGGTGACATAAAATCTCATTCTAATCATTGTGGGAGTGCTACCTAATATTAGAGCACTCAATAAATGCTGTAATATTCAAACTAACATTTATTAACATTTTATTTTGTAATTGTGCCCAGCTAGTATTAGTTGATTTTTTTTTTTCATGTAGAATTTATGTCATTATGCTATTTGTTAGTCTGCGAATAGCACCTTTTTTTAATTAAAAAATGAAGATTAAATACTAAGTGATATTATGTATGCATCTGTGGCACTGAATATTTTGCTGGTATGAAGTGAGCCTACACATACTGCAGACCAGTGCTTATGTTTTTCTCTCTGTCCAGGACGGCTAATGCTCTGATCTGATGCTGTGAGCGTGGGGCAGGTACAGTAGCTTAGGTATAATCTTCACTAGGGTGATAAACATAACAATGATGAATGGAGCCAGTGGTGTGCTTTCACATCCTGAGCTCACTGTTGTCTGGGGTCAGCTCTCTGATAGAGTACAGGTCGGGCCAGCTCCACTCATAGTCTCCAATCATTTGGAGTTGGTAGTGTTAACAGATCCAGGTGTGCTGCACTGGTTCAGTATTCATAGTCATTGGTTTTTCCCCACAGATGTTTTGATGAAATCTATATTGCCGCTCAGGCATCTGTCAGCTCCTAGTGCACTTGAAGTGAAACGTGTCCATGGCACCTGTCCAGCGAGGTAGAAGGTACTATGGTGTGTACATTGTGCTCTTCCACTGTGATCCGTTGGATGTGAAGTTCAGGAAAATAGCAATAAACAAATAGGAGTAAACAAACAGAATGGCTAACCCAGGTGAAATTAGAAAATAACCAATTCTAAATCTTAATTTAAACCACACACCTGTTGGGAATACTCAATCTCCTGATTTCATATGTAGTAGGTGGGTTAATGGACAGATTGCCCCGGTATGATGGGCTAATTCATATTATTTTACAATTTAGCAGATACATATTGCAGCTTCTCGGTATTGTGAAACAAGTGATGTTTGCACCAGGTTGACACATTACATTACATTTTGGCATTGTGCAGACATTCATATCCAGAGTGATTTACACAAACAACTTTTCTTACGTCCAATCAATTTACACAGCTGGATATTTTACCGAAGCAAATCAGGTTAAGTTCCTTTCTTAAGAGTGCAACAGCACTCAGCTAGGAATCAAGCCTACAACCTTTGACTTAGTAGCCTACCATACAAACACAGTTGCATTGCTGAAACGTCCCTGCAACGTCACTTTTGCCATGTACAACCTTCAAGCAAGGTTAAAGTGAAATACCAGTGTCGTCGTCAATACCATATGAAGAGTTTATTTTGGGTTGAAACCCAGGGATGAGGCTAAGACGTAGCCAGTGGACTGGCAGAGATAAAAAACTTTAAAAAAACTAGCAGACACCGCAAAAGTACAAAACACAATCCAGAAGGCGAAGTCAGAAAACAGAAACAAAAGTAAGGAGCACGGAAAACTAGCAGAAACATGGCTCAAAAAAAGGCTTGTCACAAAACAGGGCAAAGATGGCAACTGTGACAAACACAGAACAAAGAACAGAGTGGAACTTAAATACACAAGACTAACAAGCAAATCAGAAACAGGTGAGTAGCGGGGCAGGTGAAACACATAGGTAATCAGGAGCAGAGACGAGAGGCGGGGCTGACACAATGTTGAAGTGAAAACACAAGCACATGGATGGGAGACGGATAATGAAAACACAAACACGCGAATAACACCGAAAACGAAGTAACAGAAAATCCAACAGATTCAAATACTGACACAGGGAATTCAGCAACTTTGCCACAATGTAATTACTAATAATGTTGTAACTGTAATGTTGCAGTTACGTGGTGCCAACATCATAAATGAAAGATCAAAATCACGACGTTGCAGGGAAATAGTGTCTGTAGTGTAGATCCCCAATCTTTGTATTATACTGGTGCCCCTGATGACACATCTTTATAAAATCAAATTCTTATAGTTTTGTCCAGTTCACTACACAAATTATTCTTACTGTTTTTAACCCGCACGCAGCGCAGGGGCCGCCATGCCTAAATGTCGAGTAATTATAGGAAAAAGGCATCAGCAAAATAATCGTTCATAACAAACAACTGATCAGACCTAAACCACCCACATAGGACAATGTATGTAGGCTATTTGCGGGTGTCATAAGCTACTGTTGGAATTGATTTGTTCTGTCTGGACGCTGCGGTTCAGTAAACATTCTATTTTGGAAAGGAGTGGAGACAAGCAAACTCTAAGTAGATATGAGGATATTGTCATTGAGATATTGTTTTTGAGCAAATAAAACTTGTGAGAAGGCTGTCAATGTGTGCATTCTCTGTGTACAAAAAATGTCAACAGGTCATTAAAACAACTTTACCTCTCTATATAGGCTAACAAAACAATTTGTAAATGTATGTTTTATGCACTAAAGTAATGTGGTATAAACAAAAACATGTGATGTCCATTCGTATCACAATATCTAAACCGGAGCGAACTGGAGCTTGTGGAGTGGTAACGTCCTACTAGTGCGTAAGAATACTGATGTCATAATTGCAAACGAAGACCGATCTACCAAACCAAATTGTTTATTGCATGGTGTAAAATTCTGCAATTCCAAGCCTGTGTTCACCAGCTGACAAGGTCAGTCAAGGCTAATTTAAAAGCGAGGCTTCCTGACACATGAACAGATTTTATATGATCTATTGTTCATGGGTTTGCTAAATTCTCAGCAAAATAATGCCTTGCTCACCACAGCCACCATAGACTATGCTTTGCAGTATATGCAAAATCCATTATTTTGTGTTTGTTTTACTTTGTGGTGCCAACATGCCTATATCATTAAAGGGAAAACACAGATTTTATCATAGTGCAAGATGATTTTCCCGAGGTTAGTATGTTGTATATTTCTCTAACATTAAAGAAAGCCTTGTGACCATTTCACTGTTAGCATCAAATTCTTGAAATATAAGCCTGTGGTGTATTCCACTTTGGCACCCTTTATATTAATAACAATTGGAACTCTTACTCTGGTTTATTTGGACTTTCATTCCACAGCTGCTGTGTGCGTGCGTGCGTGCGTGCGTATATACACATGTGAACAGTGCTTAGATCTTTTATGTGTGGAGGTGTGAGATAATCATGAATCATGAACGCTCTTTCTTCCACGTCGAAAGTCCAGAGTTCTCAGTGGATGGGATCTCTGTCATTTGAATGATTCACAAAAAAACAAAAAACAAAAAACAAAAAAAATGTATATATATATATATAAAAGTACAAAGTACATACTACCACCATATTCAGACATTATCCAGAAAATGAAAATTCTTTACATGAAACTATTTTATGGGATCATAGTTTTCTCACATTATATATATATATATATATATACACACACACACACAAAATTACAAAATCGTATTACATATCAGTAACATTAGTGGAAATAGTCAGAGGTAATACCAAGTGTAGGCCTGTTGCAATTGTTACTTCAGATTGATTCTCTTTTTTTTCCACTAATGTGCAAAGAAATGTTACAGGCTCTGAATTTCATTAGAATTTCTTAATACATTATCCTTGCACAGCAATCCTTTTATTAGGCTCTGCAGCTAAACACTTTCTTGAGATGTATTAACTCTCCAATTCCCTGTATTACCATCAATACACAAAATCCCACAGTTATATGAAATTGAAAATGTGGCACATTGCCTTCAGACTCCTCTCTTCACCAGAGATCTTGTACAATTCCCAGTTATGTGTTTCTCGTTCAGTGAAGTATCTTCTCAAGAAGACCTGTGTGGCTTGTGTTTCATAAATATTTTGTGAAGGTAAATCCTGTACTGAATGACTTCCCTGACGTTGATCCCTTGACTTCCCCCCTTGTGTGGCTGAGTAAAATATCGAATGTTGGCTTGTTTGGGAAGCTGCACTTAATGGAAGTACAGCCTCTTACTTTTAGTGGACATTCTGGACAAACTATAATTTCTCTCAAAAGAGAAATGATGTAATTTACATCATAAAGGGAGACCAGGCTCTTGGGTTTAGGCATCCAGGCAGAAGTGTTCTGTTTTTGTCATTTTATGGTGGAGTTTGTCATTAACAATGACAAAAACAATAACAGTATATGGTTTTATTTTGTTTCATATTAACTCCTTCATCCCACTAATGGGTTACATTGCAGTCTAGTACAGACCTCCACAGGCCTTGGCAAAGGCACATTTTCATCGGGCACAAATCAGAAGGCAGTACGGCCAAAATCAAATTTGACATCAAGGACATCAAGGCCAATTCTCGGAAAGTGCCAGTGATGGGTTTATCAAAATGCTACAGAGCAGACTAAATAAAGACAACAGCATTGTGTCATGGTTTCTCAGCCTGCTCTTCTCTTGTTGGCCACTTCCCTGGGGAGCGCTTGTGTTGCGTCTCTTCCCTTTGTTTTCTTTGTCTGTTTCGTGTTTGGGTTTTCTACTCAGTGTGTTCACCTGTTCCGTATTTCCTGTCATTATTTAAACCTCGCGTCACCTTTGTTAGACGCTTCCTTATTGCCAATCTTTTGAAAGGAAAGCCGGTAATCCACGGTGTAAGACTGACATTTTGCATTGACCGTATCACCTCAACCTGTTGTGGTTCCACGGGACTTGTTGCAGGTCTTTGACAGTTTTCTAGAAACTTAGTTTAGGTTATTCGTTTCTATCCTGTCTCTTTTATTCACCTTTGTCTCCCTGTCCTTGACAGATTGTCTTCGCCATCTTCGGTTGCCTTTTGTTTGTGTTTTTCGGCTCTCTTGTTGTGAGCTATAGGGTTTTCTGTGTCGTTTATCTTAATCTCGAGTTTTCGCCCTATACAGGTCGCTTTGAGTTTGGTATCGTAGTCTCTCATTGTAAGGAGTTTATTATTTTCTTTCTTCTGTAAGTATTCCCTGTTTGCTGGTTTTTCCTTTCCACTTTGTGGTGTTCATATTGAGCACTTAAAGAACTCTTTTGTCGCGTCTGGTCCTTCGTTCCTAACGCTACCCCTGACACATTGAGAGCATACAACAGGCATAATAAGGTGCTGGCTTTGCTGAAGCTTAAAAAATAAAAAAGATATAGGCCTATAGCCTATATTCTACACGCAAAAAAACAGACAAAATATGAAATAGGTCTCATGTTTTATTTAAGTAATAAGCCCTATTTGTCATTACTATTTGCCTCCGCCCTTCCAGTTCACCTTCCCTTATGTTCTCTGTGTTTTCCCTCTTTCCCTTCATTTCGTGTTTGTTTTCCGTGTGTGTGCAGGTTGGGCGTGCATGGTCTTCCCTCTCGTTACCCTATTTACCCCTCATCCAATCACCCGCATTATTGGGTCCACTCCCTGGGAAGGAATCCTTACAATTTGGACGGGATAAGTTCTACGGGGGGAGGTGGGGTTGGCTAATGTAATTATTACCTGGGGATTTCTGTTATTTTATTCCTGTCCGAATGTGCCATGTCAGTAACTTTTACGGACTGGGCGCTCCTGCATCTTGCTGGCATCTTTTACCCTACTGTTGAATGCCCTGTGAAAATAACCCCAGGTTATAGCAACCATGTGCGAAAAAATCAAGACGTTGCTTTAATTCAAAGCTAAAACATTGTCTCACGTAACAGAGTATGTTGTGTTCTATAGAACATTAACACAATGTTATTGATAGGCTACTGCCATTCACGTTTAGACAAAATGCTAGCCTATTCATTTACTCATGATAGGTCTTGTCAATTCTTGCGCTTAGGCTTTTCAGCTCGGCATTGCATATCCTGGCTTGACATAAGCCATCAGCTTGGTGATCTTACATGAGATATATTGGCTGTACATCCGTGGTAATCATTTTGATGATCATCCTGGTCACGCGTTGTCGTCTAGTATTGTCGCACCTTGATGTTTGCTGAGAAGCTGTCGGGCTTGAGCTGACTTGGCTGCTGTCGTCACTCACAGTCACTGTCGGGTGTTTACGTCTCACATGATTCTGCATCGTTCCAGTGCTGTTAGAGTACGTTAGCTCTGTGTCGAAATGTTTACATTTAACTAAATTTTCTGTAATCTGAGACCAAAGTGCTTTTTTAAAAAAAAGCATTTTCAGGTTTGAGTCAGTTTGAGTTACACCATGCACACACATTATTGTGCGAGAGCTTATCAAGGCACATAGGCTATTTCCCCCTGTTAGTCTAACTTTCCCTCACCGATCAGCATTAATAGTCTACTTTTAAACACAAGCCTATGACAATCACAGTACAAAAAAAAAGGAAATGGTTAGACATCATTTTTAATGTTCTATATTTTTTTTAAAAATTGCGATTAAATGTCTTTAGATTTTCATAAACGTTTAGCATTATTGTTAACGTTCATGTTTAAATGGTTTGAAGTCACACCCCTACTTTCAAACCATCACAGGTCACAAGAAAAAGGGGCATACAAATATAAAACTGTTTCAACCCAAACTTTTATGTATACCATGAAAACAATGGCTGGCTCATTTGTACATATTTTTACTATACTGGTATTTATTTGTAATGCTTATTTAAACCAAAACTAAAACAGGGTACCTGTTAGTTCAAAGTGAAAGTATTTAATTATGGCCAGCAGCAACAAAAAATTCTCACATGCATGGCCATTTGTCTTTAATCTGCCCTATTGCTTTTTTTTAAAGGTAATATGACATCCATGTAGTAGGACATCCATAGCAGTGGATGTGGTTGCTTTGTTATTTGAGTTCTGGTAGGTCAATGTTTAGGGAACTGGGTTGCTGTAATTGTAACTTGGTTGCCAGTTCGATTCCCAGCTGGGGTACTGCCGTTGCAGAGGAGAATTGTAGCATACACGCGGCCTCGGTTGAGCTGGAATCACGGTCAGGAGTTCGGAAGAGTTGCATCCTGAAGAGTTGCACCTTTCCTACTACCGGCTGACGGGGTTGTAACGGCTAAATCTCAAGCGGGTTGCTACGGGGAATTTAGTTACATAGGGGTGCAATTGGCTACCAAATTGGGAGAAAATGGGAAAATAAAAATGTCACCTGTGTAAGTCATTACGAATTAAATGTCTGCCAGAATGTGTTAATATTAGCAGTAGCCGTTGTAATAGTATAGAATTTGCTGCAGATTTTTATCATTGAATATTTTTAAAAAGACCATATTAATAGGAATCCTTCAGAGACTGAACAATGATGTTTTATAACTGTTGTCAGCGACACAGGGGCATGGACCACTGAGCATTGTAGACAAAAAGGTTCACGTGCAAATGATAAAATATTACACCCATGGGTCCGGGACATCCAGATGTTGTCAAGAAATTCTAGTTTTTAAAGCATGCATTGTAATAATCATTCAAATAGGATAAATCTGCTGTTTTTCTGTTTTTTACTGTCAGTCCTATGGTAAGTAGGAGCAGGTGCTGACCTCAGATTACTGATGGCAAGACAGGTGGAATGGGTGACTAGCTTTCATTGCAGAGGGTTTTCTTTTCTTGCAAAGTGCCTCAGAGCCCAGTGAAAAAAGCAGGCCTCAGCCTTTCACACAAGGTTATTAGAGTTTACTAAACAACCCTTCAGATGATGAAAAAGCTCGATAAACAGCCTTTGTGTGAAACACAGGACAGAACAAAGAAACGGAACAAAGATTTCTGTTTTCCCAAGTGACACTCAAGCTGATGCATAAGCACATGAGTGGCTTTAATTGGTTGTGTAGCAGCACACAGTTATTTCTGTTGAATCAAGGTGAAGAGTTAGAAATGTATTGTCCATGCCCAAGTTTGATCTGTTTTGGTTTGCAATTTGCTTTTCTCAGCAGAATTCTGGATTTCAGTCCTCTGCTTTAATTGAATGCTTCATGGCAGTAGAAATCCAGTTTATGACGAAATCAGACGTCTCACAGTCAGAGCTTTGAAGAAGAGAAGTAATGGAATTATCACGTACGATTTTAAACCGTAAAGCTTCCTCCCACCCTCCCTTCTTTGCCCCTCTACTCCCACTCCCAGTTCAGTATTCTGTCCCCTTAATACACTGCACATGTATTCCATCACGAACATGCAGTTATTGATAAATATACCGATAATTGCTGCCCTCAGGTCACATTTTCTTCAAGTCATAATTGTGCCCAGAATTAATTATACATTCGAACCTGACTGAACTGAGAAAAAGATTTTCACAGTTACGGTATGTGACATGTGTTCACCCATTGCCTGCTCTTTCAGGAGTATGGCCACCACACTTATACTTGGCAATGTAACTAATCCTCTTAGTGCTGATGTCTATTAAAGGTGAACTGTCTATTAACTGCCCCTGCAGATATTATGCCTTTAGATGATTTCACAAAATAGGGATACATGATGAATTCAAGTTGTGTTTTTGAAAATATTATATTTGGAAATGGAATTAAACTTTTATCAATACGAGTATTCAAATTAAAAACTCAAATAATAATTTCTGAGCATGCCTGGCTTTTTTTAAATTAGGAGCTTTAAAACACTGTCAGTAATGTAGTAAGCAATTCCATTTATTTATTTATTTACTTATTTATTAATTTATTCTCAGTCCTACAGTGTCCGTCTGTAGCTGATTCAAAAATGCTTGGAAGTCAAGAAGACCATCCTGCAGACGCAAGTAAATCCAATATCTACCCCATACCAGTAGCAGCATGAAACCTAGAGAACCAACAAAATGGTTTAGAGCTCACAAAGGGAAGATGCCTGAGGACAACATCCTAAAAGAGCCTACCCTCAGAGCAAGGTGGGAGAAACGAGTGACAGGCAAGCGACTCTCTAGAGCGGAAGCGAATCGGAGGGGGTTGACATCCAACCCACGCGCCAGTCAGTTTGCTGTCAAGATGCATGCAATGGAAACCACCTGCATGGTGGAAATGTGACTGAGCACTTGGCACATCAACAGGATTGATGGAAGAAAAAAGTTAAACCAGTGGGGAAGATGCAATGGTTTACTCTAACATATGAATGGATGGCACATCTTGCAGGAAGCCAGTGCTAAATTACAGCACTCTTAAGTTTTAGGCTTAAATGTGTATATTTGCCATTCTTGACATTACACTGTCGCATTGCCTTAAAAACTATACATTTAATTAAAAGTACAAAAATACAATGCCAATACACTGTTTTAGAAGCTTTTAATAAGTTAGACCTAATACCTGAACACACTATGCAACTGTAGTATTCAAAAATATTACCTTGCCAAATTGTGCATATGCACGGTTGTGTGAATGTGCACTTATGGCAATGAAAATGGTATACCTGCCATCCCAAAATTATATATCAAATCATGCATATGCGCACAAGCTATTATACCTTGTTCTGACACTGCACAATATCATTAATAACTTAAGGCTCAAGCTTTGTTGACCAGAATGTTTCAAACTATGTTTCCAAAACACTAACTAGTGGCAGCTTGTATTGTAACAACATACTTTCTTTTAACAGTGTAAAATAATACATAATTACAACTGCATTACATTTTTGAATAATGTAAATTTCTGTGAAATCTTGAATCTCGTAAACTCAAAACTTTTCAAAATGGCAAGGTCAGTCATATTTATGGATTATCTAAATCTTACAATTTATGCTTATTCAGCTTAAAACCATCATAATATAAGCTGACTTTCCAAATGCTTAAGGCAGATAACCATGATGATCAAAGCTGTCATGGGTTGTGGCTTTCTTCCCTCGTTTGCCACGGTTTTCTTTCTCTCTGCGCCGGTTAGCAATCTATCTGATTTTTTCTGCATTCCGTCTCAGGGTTTTGCTCTTCCTCGCTAATTATTCATTTCACCTGTTCTCCTACATGTTGGGTATTTAAGCCTCTCTCTTCCGCTTCCGGACACTTCGTTATTATTTCATGCCTTCACGAAGTCAGTGTTGGTTTTTGTCTCTCTGCAGTTTATAAGAAGATTATTTTTTTGGTTTCGCAGTTGAGACATTCTTCGGCCTTGAAGCCTAGGGAATTAGTTTTTCTGTTCCCTTATTTCTCTTCCCTCTCCTTCACTCCAACTCTCTTGTTTGTGAGAGTGAGTTTTATTTTTATTTTGTTTATTTCACCTATTACCGGGCGTTATAGTCACGTTCCGAAGGTGCATTGTTTTTTATCCTTCTCTCTGCCCATGTTTACGTGGCTAGCCCGTTTTATCGGGGTGTGTTATTGTTTGGGCTACTGCCAGGAACTTTCTATCCCTTTTTTCCTTTGTCACATTTGGCTCATCGTTATTCGACACAAACCCTCACAGTATAACAAAGCCAGTATGGATGAGTCAGTGACTGCCCCTCTAGATCAATTGAGAGGTAGCTCTTCTGAGGAAGGTATTGCTGCACTTCAAACACAACAGCATGTGCCTATGGATCAAGTAGATCGGCTGACGACTCAGTTGCGGGTTCAGGAGGGCTGGTTCCGGGAGTTGGCGCAGAGTATGCGTCTCCTCACTGTATCACACCAAGCACCTCCATCTGCTGCTCAGGCCATCCTTTCTCCGGCCCCCATGGCACCTCTTCTTAAGGAGCCCAAACTGCAACTCCCTCTCCGCTACGACGGTCGGGCCGGCAAATGCCGAGGGTTCTTAGCCCAGTGTTTCATTTTTTTTTAAAGCCCAGTCAGTGCGATTTACCACCCAAGAGTCCCAGGTGGCATTTATACTCTCGCTCCTCACCGGACCAGTGCTTGACTGGTCTACTCCATTAATGCGGAGCGGTTTTTCCTATATACTGCACTTATGAACGCTATGGAGTCGGTTTTTGACCGGTACATTTCCGGTCAGGAGGCAGCTATAGCAGTAATGAGGAGCTGATGCAGGTGGATGGTGTTCCT
The DNA here is from genome assembly GCA_022702515.1 of Ilyophis sp. 1 JC-2022. Lineage (NCBI taxonomy): Eukaryota > Metazoa > Chordata > Actinopteri > Anguilliformes > Synaphobranchidae > Ilyophis > Ilyophis sp. 1 JC-2022. Next base: position 33,212,705 of record CM040396.1, read on the forward strand.
TGAGGCCCCTCTGGAGACACTCCTCCTACCCTGGGGTGGTGCCGTTATTGCAAGCGCCAGGGGCACACTCTTAATCAGTGTCCCAGGCTTAAGGGAAGGGTCGTCTCGTTAACTGGTGCCCACTTCCTCTGATGAATTCTGTGTTTGAACACCTTCAGGAAGTAAAGATTTTTTCCAAACTCGAACTCCGCAACGCCTATAACCTGGTGCGCTTGCGTGAGGGTGATGAATGTAAAACCGTGTTTAATACACATAGCGGCCACTATGAATACCGGGTCATACTGTTCAGGCTCACTAGCACCCCCTCTGTATTTCAGGCATTGGTTAACGATGTACTGCGGGAGATGCTGGAGAGATTTGTATTTGTTTACTTAGACGATATTTACATTTTCTCTCCCAATCTACAGACTCACATCGGTCACATTAAGCAAGTTTTGAAAGTTCTGTTAGAAGCTAAAATATTCGTCCAGGCAGAAAAGTGCTTTTTTCATGCCAGCACTGTTAAATTTTTAGGGTTCATCATTTCGGAGGGCAAAGTCCATATGGATCCTGATAAAGTCTCTGCTGTACTAAACTGGCCCACTCCTCATTCTGGTAAACAAGTTCAGCGTTTTCTTGGTTTTGACAATTTTTATCTGCGTTTTATTCAGAATTTCAGTGCGCTCGTCGCACCCACCCAAGACAGCGTCTTCTGGTCAGTTCCACTGGAAGCCCAAAGCTGAGTCAGCTTTCATGGAATTTAAAAGGAGGTTCAGTTCGGAGCCCATTTTAATCACGCCCAATCCCTTCCTCCCTTTTACTATGGAGGTTGATGCTTCCGAATTAGGAGTAGGCGCCATATTGTCCCAGCACTCCCTTATCGACCGCAAGATGCACCGTGTGCATATTTATTTCGTGCCCTGACCCCAGCCGAGAGGAATTACAACGTGCGTAATTGAGAGCTGCTGGCGGTTAAATTGGCTCTGGAGGAGTGGCATCACTGGTTAGAAGGAGCTGAACACCCCTTTACTGTGTGAACTGACCAGAGGAATTTAGAATACGACCAACAAGTGAAAAGACGTAATTCTCGGCAGGCTCTGCGTTATTTTTTACCCGGTTAAATTTTCAGCTGACGTATCGTCCTGGTTCCAAAAACGTTAAATCTTTTCCATATAAATTTTTTTGCCCGGAATAAGGGTTCTCGACTCCCACCCTCTGGGTTATTACGCCCTTTACCCGTGCCCAGTCGACTATGGAGCCATATCACTTTGGACCATTTCTCAGGGCAACACGGTCATCTTAGTCATAGTTGATAGGTTTTCTAAGGCAGCACATTTTATTGCTCTGGCCAAATTGCCATTGGCGCCGAAGACCACCCAGCTGGTGGTCAATCACGTCTTCCATATTCACGGATTGCCCCAGGACGTGGTATCGGACCACTGTCCTCAATTTGTCGCCTCCTTTTGAGCAGTTGGGCGCGTCCGTTAGTCTGTCCTCTGGTTTCCATCCGCAGACTAACAGACAGACGGAGCGCACTAATCAGACACTGGAAAACACCCTCGCTGTTTGGCGACCTCCGATCCAACTTCATGGAGTCGTTACCTTCCCTGGGCTGAATATGCCCATAACACCCTGCGTAACGCCTCCACGCGTCTTCCTCCATTCGAGGCCCAAGTGGGTTATTTGCCTCCACTTTTTCCTGAGCTGGAGAAGAATGTGGAGGTCCCCTCTGCAGGCTCGTTTGTTCGGAGGTGTCGTGCGGTTTGGAAGCGAGTTCGTTCTTCACTTTTGCGAGCTTCGGCTAGTCAGAAGGTTTCCGCTGACAGACAACGTCGTTCAGCTCCCTCCTATCGGGTGGGTCAGCGGGTCTGGCTCTCCACACGGGATTTGACTAATAATATTTGTTCTTATCATAACCCTGCAGCTTATTAAGAATATGTTTTTACAATTAGAGTAACTGAAATATATGGATCAATATTACAAGTAGTTTATGGATTAAAATATGCAGCTAACAAAGCAATGACAACACAAGACTTTGTCGTCTGACAAATGCTAGTACTGAATTTTAATCAAAAGATTTATTGGCTGATTGTACAGCAAATAAGTAAATAATTATTTATTTACTATTTATTTAACCTTTATTTAACCAGGAAGACTCATTGAGATTTCATTTTTACAAGAGTGACCTGGCCAAGAATAGGCAGCAGCGCAAGTCATTTACAAAAAGTTTCAGACAGACAAACAACAAAACGTAAGGCATCAAGTAAAATCACGATCATAAAAACAGAATAGGCTCATTAAAACATAGACAGGCCATTGAGTTTGCCTCAAAATCCTTCATCAATGATTTAAACCAAGTGGGACAAGATATTCAAATTTCAAATTTCTTTTCAGGGTTAAATTAAAAGAAAATTCTAACTAGCACACACAATATTCAGAAATGATGACCAATTTCTGCTCCGTAACAGAAGGCGATTGATGGCAATATGGACAGAAAAAGAAACAGCAGAAACTGGTCTTCATTGCTTATCATATGCTAGAACAGAGACATAGAGCATGCTACCAGCAAGAATGTACATTATTGGAGCAGAAGTAGCGATTGGTAGGCCTATATGATTGCTTGTCGTCTAAGTAATCATATAACAGTACAGTTACAGCTGAAATGTTGCTCACATGCTTGTAAGTGTGCTGACAAGGATAGACATCGGAAGTACCTATTGCTGTGTTTTTATTTTTTTCACTGTATCCTGCAGTACATGCAGGCGCGACACTATTAATGTTTCAGTGAACTATTTCTGACCCTCCATCGCCACTTTATAGTTGCTGGGACTAGATGATTTTCCTCTACTATTGTGGTCATTGTGAAGCAGTTGACTTACCTTGAACTTTGATGGCAATTTCTCTTGTTGGCATTCCTAAGACAGCGTAGCATTTTTCTTAAGCCTTTACTTTCCCTACCTGCATATTTCTTACCATACATGAATAACAACAGATATTTCCTGAGATCATGACGTTACCTTAAAATAGATTTTTAAATAGCAGGATAATCTCAATCACAAACCAATTTCACGCCAGTTTCACTTCCTACATAGTTTCCTCCAAAATTTGCATGCTGTCATGTACGGTCACATATTTTGTTCTCAGATTACTAGCTAACTCAAGACCTGAGCAATTATCTGTGACTCCAGTAAGGTAGAAGCAACAGGCAATCACGTGATGAGCAATAGAACCACAGACAACTTTGCCTCACGTACCGCTTGCACACTGTAAACTTTTTTTTTATACACCAGTCATTCAGGCTTCCTAGGCTACAGCTTTGATCTTTGCAAAATGTGAGAAATGAATACTGAACAAATGTCTACTGCAGCTTTTCTGTCAAGTGTCAGGATCAAGATAGTCAAAAGTACATGGACATATGTGCCACCGGCTCAGTAATATCCCAACACTGTAGCAAATGCATACTTGGACTGAAAAGGGCTGGGGGCTTTACAAGAACATGTCATGCCACTCTCCCTGCCATCGTAAATGATTATGAAGAGGATGGCAATTATGACAGTGTCAAAATACATATTACATTTGCTTCATTCAGGATTTCTTAACATCTAGAAATTATAATCAGTTAATTGCGATGTATGACTCTTTAAAATGATATATTATGCAGATAATGGCATGATTACAGCTTTGAAAGTCACATGAAAAAGTTATTTCAGTACAATTTTGCTTGAATGGTAAGGCAGATATCTACAGCAGTACATATGTAAGCATTTACAAGTAACCACAGTTTTTCTGCAGATGCGTAATGGCATTAAGCTTGCTATGAATCAAAAAGCAATTGACTAACCTGGATGGACAGGGGGATGGTAATGTGCCTGGATGTTATTTTTATGTCTGGGTTAATTCACCTAACCCTGTTGTAATGAAAACATCTTCCATGGCTGTATTAACATCACATTAACTCTCAGTGTAATGTCAGAGATATGCTCTGCACAGCTCTGCATGGATGTAATTGAGAAAGCTCCCACAGGAACGTGTAGCAAAATTGCTTGTCTCGTTTTAATTTCTGCCTCAGTTCTATAACTGGCTGAGAATTTCAATGTTAAATGTCACTGACTCATATCAGTCATGATGTCATAATGTCATTGCCTGCTTGCATTTTATCTTTGCTTTGTACTGAACAGAGGCATTTGTTTATTATTATTATTAAGACCACGATACACCCAAGTACAATGCACTTTGACCTTAACTTTGAGTGAATACATTTCAGCAATTATTTGTTTTGCATGTTCTCACAAATACAGAATATTTTAATTAGTTCCAGGAAATTATGAACTAATTTTTGCTGCATACATTGAAACATAAGTCAGTACTTTTCCAAAATCTTTACTCAATATTCAAATGAAAACACAGTGAATTTAGACCTTGGCCCTTGGGTAATAATGGCTTGTCCATTTCAAGACAAAAAAAAAAAAAAAAAAAAACAGACTGGCTTTTTTTTTTTTTTCAGTGGAAGTATAACATTGCACTTGTTTAACACAGAGTATGAAGAAGCTTTTGAACATTGATAATATACAATGTTGACAGTATCGTAGAGTTGAACGTGGACGATATAGTGGATATTATGCAAGTTTGGTTTTCAGTCTGCTTGTGAAACACTTACTGGTCTTTTTTTTAAATGCAGGAGAAGAGAAATAGCTCTGCAGTCTGCCGAGTGATGAATGGGTAGTACCATAAATGCTTTTGCAGTGAGCTGACCATCAGATGAGTTGCTTACACTTGCATTAAACCTCACTGGGGGTGCTTCCAGCCAGACCAAATGCTTGTACAGGTATTTGTGTGTGGGGAATAAGCTATAGCACAAGGCAAGTGTATTCAGAGCTGGTGTGCATATTTACCATGTCTGGCCTGCTGTACCGTGGGCCACGACACACCTGTTGTGCTGGTGTGGCGGCGTAAACAACATTGTGGTTTTCGTTCTCTATGCCTGTGTCCGTCTGTCTGTGTTTACCGTATGTCTGACATGGTGGCGCAGCAGGAGAAGGGGGGCCTCTTGTGGTGGAGCTAATAGCAGCAGCCTATCCATATGATTTTCTTTGTGTAGATACGTACTCGCCTCCTTTACCCCCTGACTGCCTGAATGAGCGGGTGTTGGTGCTAGCCTGGCCTGTCTGGCATGGAGAATCACTGGGGTCACAGGAACCCCTGCCGTTAGTCAATCCTTAATATTCAGAACAACTTTTCTTCTTTTGTGGTAAAAAAAAAAACCTTCTGAAATCTGTGATTATTCTAAACCTTGAAACTGTCTTTTCTCATTATGCTTCCTGGGCTGTGATATATTTAGCTTTATCTTCATGGTCACACTGTGCTTTTTTTCTTTCTTCCGCGGCATTGTTTATGCGCGTGACTGGCTGCAAAAGCCTTTTTCTTTGGAGGGATTCATCAGTAACATCTCTCCAAAGAGGAGCTGTTGAAAAGGCTAGATTCAGTGGCTCTCTGCTCTTATAGATCAAGACAGCCTTCATCCTTTAGATCGCACCACAGAGTGTTGCCGCTTTCCACATGCCGTTACAAAATCAAAGTGACGTTAAACTGAAATAGCCTTATTGTGACTTTGCTTACAAACAGAAGATATATCCGAAAAGACACACAGGAAATGTTGTGGAAATGTGGTAAGAGACAATGCATAAACGTAATGAGCAAGGGTTGTTCCTTATTCCGGTGCAGTCAGCCACTCCCACCCTACCATCCATAGAAGCAACGAAGACACACAGCCAGTTTATGAAATATGTGATGAGTATTCGTGTTGATCTTTGGAATTTTTAAAGCTCCATCATAGCACCAGGTATTCGCAGGGTCAGGACATGATTCCAGTCAGATTCAGTATTTTATCCATTTAGCAGAGAGACTTTTTACTTTTTTGTTTTTTTAACGTAAAATCAATTTATACAGCTGGATGTATACTGACGCAATTCAGGTTAAGTACCTTAAGGGTACAATGGCAGTGTCCTTCCTGGGAATCAAACCTGCAACCTTTAGATTACAAGCAAAGTTCATTCCCTAACCATTATACTACACCGCCGCCATGAGTGGACTATTTGATTTTATGACTTTTCTCACCAGTTTTAATTTATCCCACAAATTTAATTCTCAGTCACGACTAGGGATACACATTTTAAATAATTATTTTGATCAATGATATTGAATGTTTTCGAATGAATAGTCGATAGTCATTAAGGTAAATGCCATATAGCTATTTAGCTCACCAATAAAAACATGAGTGACGGAAGAGGCAATACTGACTCCAGGCTTCATGAACGGGATTCTTTTCACCCACATTCAAAATGCATTAGACCAAAATATCTACCACAATGTGGAAGCACAGAATAAGATTTGTTTAGCTGGCTGCTAGATTTAGATGAAAAGGCAACATAATCAACACGGCTCAGAGAATTTAACGTCCCTTCCTTCTGCCTCCTACACTAAATTGACTATTAAAACAGTACAGATGTAGCCCAGGGATGCAGTCTTCATTTGTGTAATACATGAAAGATATTTTGTCGCGGTTTGAAAAGATTTATTGTAACTTCACATTTTCTCCGAAAGAGGGATGCAATGTTATGCGACCTGAAATGTCCTTTTTTATTTTATTTTTTATAAATCTGGCAACACGGGGCTTAGCACATCCAATTCCCACCCCAATTTGGAATGGCCAATCATCTGCAACCACAGCCACATACATTGCGCGAACCCCACTGCCAATTTGGGAGAGTGGAGACATCCATGGCTGTCCTCCGAAGCACGTAGTGTGTCACCAGCTGCTTCTTTTCACACCGCAGACTACAGCTAAGCTTGCATAGACAGGTGTTGGAGGAAGGACCTTTCATATGCGACTTTGACTGCAATCTATGGGTGCCGAACGGCCAGCAAGGGTCGATAGACAGCCCCTATCCGACTGAACCCCCCCATTCCCTAGGCGACAGAATCGCCAATCCAGTCGGCACTGGCGCGGTCAGGATTTGATCCGAGGCCGTAAGGCTCATTCTGCACCAAAGTGTGGCACTTTTACCGAATTCGCCATCCAGCAGCCCCATAAAATGAATAATTTGAATCCTTAAACTTCATCGACATGAATGTTGTGAGATAACATTTAACAATGTGTAATGAAGAATAATTGATAATCGATTAATTGTTAACACACTTTTATTGCTTAATGAGGTTGGTGATCCCAGGTAGCCAAAATCCTCCCTACATTGGAGATGCTATGGTGTTGCCCTGTTGGTGTCAGAGCCAGTGCTGGCACGGTCAGGTTTCAATCTTGCCCATATGGGGCATACTAGGAACTTGTAATTTAGCTGGATAGGCCCCAGAATCTAATATTTTCCAATATAAATAACTTATAGCTATGGTAGCTTTTCTTGACTGCAAAATAACAAAGTTATTTCCGTACTGCAGCTCCTTACGGAGAAGTGTTTCAAAGTGTTTGGAGTGTAGGTAAGAAGTGTTGCTGCACGTGTCCTGGTGTTTCATGATCCTAATGTAACATGACTCCTGATAGAAGGTTCCTAGGAGATGGAAACATTCTGCCATAAAGTGGATGGAAACGTGATTAAATTTGGCCGTCATGTAACCCATCTCACCGTTTTTGTTTTTCTGTTTTATTTTTTCTTAAAAAGAAATTCAAGCTGAGCTAATATTCATGGAAATACTAGCTCAGTTCTGGGTACCCTAATACTGCATGTTTTATATATAAAGAATACTTCAGTACAGTTTCCCAACTTATTTGTGTCCATTGTGATACCCTTTCAAATATCTCTAACATTGAATGCATAGTGTATGACTGTCGTCTTGTTTTTTATGCTTATTGCAATGTTCAATAAAATGTGTCTTCTAAAACATGACACACAATTTTCTGGTGTTTGTTTTGCACTGCCCAGTAAGATGTGGTTTATAAGACAGAATATGAATTTGTTTTGTTTTTTTCCTCAGTAAAGGCAGTTTATATAAGGAGAGGATTGTTCTCTGCTGATTACCTTGCCTTCACCAGCTGAAATTTAGAGCAAATCACGCCGGCCTGAAGGTTATAAGAAAAGCCTGGTAGTTTCTGGACATTGAATCTCTTAGCTTACTGATGGTAGCAATTGTATTCTATCCAACTACTACTTGTAGTGCAACTACTAATATTTCTTATGGACATATTTGTGCATTGTGCTTCTGGAGTGAATCTCTTGAGTGATTACAGTAGGCTACATGGCAGCACAAAAGTTGTTTTAGCCGCTGTCCTTTATATGACTCCTGGCCTTGTTGTAAAACTTCTTGGTGTTTGAAATAACCTCGACTAGATTATTTCTGAATGGATATCTATGCAAGTGTGGCTGTAAAAGCCTATGCTTCATCTATCTACCTTGTGAACTGAAAGATTAATCATGCTGCAATGGGCTCAGAGATCTGAACAATGATCAATACATAATCTTTTTATTTTTTATGAGCAGGGTGACAACAATATATACTTTTGAAATCGCATTATTTGATTGTATTTATTGTTTTAACAAACAATAAATACAACAACATAAATATTATCTGTAAGACAGGTAGCACCCAATACACAAGAGACAATCATAAACATTTTGGAAACAGTAAGTCCATATCAGTAGCACCATATCGCCTACATCCAAGGTCAACGATTTACACATAATCTTTTTATAACTGAGGCTCCATCCACTGGACTGCAGAGAGCTAAGCAGAGTAAACTGTTTTGAAAGATGAACTCAATTATATTTTTGGCCTAAAATTTTATTTCAATATTCTTGGGGGTTTTTGAATTAACTTGAGAGGAATGCTCTCAAGAATGTTACTGGAATACACCCCAGAATGTTCCCAAAATAACATTTTGTAATGACGTGGCAAAAAGGATGGGGAATGTTAGCAATGTACTCCTGTCTCCTAGTAAAGGAACCAAGCATTAGAGAAACCCAATGGGAATGTTTCTACTAACATCCCTAGAACAGTCCCCCAATGTTACATAGAATGTTCCTGTAATGTTAGTGGGATGTGAAGGGGACATTCCATGGAAGCTTTAGGAATGTTCAGAGTACCTGAAAGGAACATGCAGGGAACGTATTGCAACATTGTCACAAATGTAGGATTCCCGGATTGTTATTTTGTTATCAGGGAGGAACATTCCCCATAGAATTTTCTCTAAACATAAGATCAACTCGAGAAGAAGAACATTCCTCAGAGTCCCCAGCAATGTTAGCAATCAACCTATGAACGTTCCTCTGAATGTTCCCAAAGTAATGTTCTGTAATGCCATTACAGGGCTGTATAGGGAACGTTCTTTAAAGATCCCAAACGTTCCTCGTTGCCTGGGTTAATGCTGCTTGACTGTGCTATATCAGGCTTTAAAAAGAGTCTGTGTGTTCTCTAGCATATTAATTAGTTACAAATCTATGACAAGGAGCTTGATTTGATGTGCCATCTTGTAAGCATTTTTGTAGAATATTGTCTTGTGTCACTCCATGCAAATTATAATACTCCTTCCTATTCTAGTGGTTCGTGGCTGTTTGTTTTCTTTTCTTTTCTTTTGCGGCTCTCGTCCTGCTTTCACGATTGTTAATCAATCGGATTTTTTCCACGTTCCGTTTCGTGGTTTGCCAGCCTCATTATTGTGTTCACCTGGGCTACTGCGTGCGGGGTATTTAAGTTCCTCACTTCTCCTGTGCTTGATTGCCTTACGACATTGCATTCGAGCCAGGTATAGCCAGTTACTAGCGACCTCCTGATATTAAACTTTGTTTATGTTCAGGGGGGACTTGCTATAGCTACTTAATCAGGTATAGGATTGTTTTTCCGCCTGGTAGCGTTTGGTGCTATCTATTTTATACATTGCTGTTCTCTCGGAGACAGTTTTTCTTTTTACTTTCGTTTTGGTTTTACACTCTACCAGCTTTGAGCTACGGTAGCTGAGAGTGTTCTTTTGTTTTACTTAGTTTCCTGTTTTTAGCTCATTACGTGAGCTCAGGAGATTTAGTTGGTATTCTACTAGTTTGCCCGTTTTGGTGGGTTTATTTTCGTTTTGGCTGTTAGCCTTGAGGAATTAGTTCCTGTCTTTTCTTTCTTTGCTTTTATTATTTTCTCTCTCTGTTATTGGTCCTCGCTGTTGTGTGCTGATTTGTTCTGATTTCCCCACCTTTGCGTTTGAATCTCCGAACCATTTAAAACCCATTACACCTATAACTAGCTCTGAACTCAAGTGACAAACATTTGGCCGTGGCATACTCCAGAAAGGCAAGGTTTCGTTTGGCAGACTTCCCCCTGCCTCATCAGGCAAGGGTGACTCCTCTGGTCGATTGAGTACCTGTGGCCTGACTGTGCCAGCTGCTTATGAATTGCACTCTTCCAGAAAAATGACTTTGCCACTCATCTGTTGTACTGCGCTGTTAAAAGAGGTTGTGGCTGACAGAATGCACTTCGGAGGGAGTAAAGCTATTTCCGTTTCGATTTTCATAATTGACACGATAAAAATGAGCTCAGAAACAAAATAAGTCTCGACATGGGTGATGGATTACTTCCTTGATTCATTCCATGTTCCCTAAGGATTTGATAACTAGTGGTGGCGAGAAACTTTTTTTACTTTGTTCTTTGTGTCAAAAACAAAATCAAGACATTTTATTGTTAATGTTGACTGGACAGCTAGCAAAACTTGCTACATTTTATTAAATGCAGTGGTGCATATGCCTCAATGAGACAAGCTAAATACTGTTGGGATTGCTTTCTACAGTAAGTTCGCTGCACATGGCTGAACACCATCTTTAATATGATGTCAGTAATATCAGCTGTCTAGCCAGCGTCAGGACATGTCTTCTGGTGAATGTGCACACTTATTTAGGATTTTTCAATGTTTTGTACTAAATACTAATTTATATATATAGTCTCATTTTTGGTTGGGACCATGGCATAAGTAAAGCATTCAGTGTCAGTACATATGCAAGAATATATAGCAATATATAGGCCAAGATGTATACGCATGTACAAATGAATTCATTTTTATATTACTTTTATTGGTAAATTATTGTTATTAGTTGTTTATTTTTAAATTCTGTACAACACCAATACAAAAATGAATAATTTGAAAAAATAAATAATACATGTAAAAGTGCTTTGTTTGAAGTATGCATGCATAAAGCTAATTCATAAAAAAACAATCCTGGGTGCTTTTTCAAATTCCATAAAACCTATGATGCCATCACTGAAGTTGTGACTAGAAACTTCCTTAAAACCTATGATACCATCACTGAAGTAGTCGCTGGAAACTTTGAAGACTTCACTGGAAAACTTATTTAAAATCTTATTTAAATTTTGTATTTTTATTTTTTTCCCAGAGAGGTGGTTCTGATTGTTGATGCTTGAGATGAGGCTCAGCATTTAAATGGGAATGAGATGTGACCTTGTTGGTCTCAAGCAGCCAGATGGTTAAGCGAAACGAACACATGTGGGGTCAATGCACAGAGACACCTCAACCACATGGTATTGCGCACAAAAGAAGACCGCAATGAGTCTATGCGTGGCACGGCCCTTTGAAAAAAGGAAGCAATTATCCACCGTTTATTTCATGTTTCACTTTGACGACTAACACTTTTCCAGGGTTGCACGCATTCCTTAGTGAGTTTTCACATATACAGTTGGTACTTTTTATTGAGACTTTTCGTAGTTGAATAACTTTTTAATTGACAGTATGTCTGGATAATGAGGTTAGCTCTTATAAGCCAATTACAAGTTTTTCGGACCAACTGAGTTTAACCTCTTGGCGCAAATGGCATATTTGGTCAATCTTGGGGGTACTCTGTTTAAGGCTTTATAACTCCAGGTGTGAGCATCACATAAACTTGGTAAATGGCTTAAATGAAACAAAACCGGTGTACCATTTTTTGTACAAACTTAGATTTGTTTATTTTCATAATTTAAGTCAAAATAAAGTGCCGGAAATGCAAGCAAAACTTTGCTAAAAATGCAACAAATTCTATATTTCTTCAAAATACTGAGAGCTACATAAGTGAAACAGGTAAAACTACACATTTCCTGGATCATAAACTCCTTGTCCACAAGCATTCAATAATCGCAGGGTGATATACAGAACTACTAAAGATCTATGACACAAAATGTAAGCAGTGTAGCCTGATGTACCCAGGGTCTCCAAACCTATCCAAATTGGCTAAAATGTGAATAGCTGTAAATCTTAAACTAATCATACATTTCAGTGCAAATCAACCGTTTTGACTCATTTAACTCACCTTTTTATCATTTTCATGTGGAAATTATTTTGGATCAGTACAGGGGGGTGGATATCTAGGTGTCCAATAACCTACCCAAAACCTCTCCGAGAAATTATTAAAAAGCCTTTTGTCCTTTATAAAGCATATACATTTTCCCTTACGATCACTTAATGGATGAAAACATTGATATTGCACAGTTTCAGTTCAGTGTTTTATGCCTAGTGTGCCATTTTTTCACCATTATCCTTCATATACTGCTTCATCCTGTGCGGTGCCTTGGCAATGCTGTAAGGATCTGGTCCTGCAGTGGCTTCACTCTGAACAGTAGAGGGCACTGCTGGAGTGGCAGAGGTGGAGGGTCAAGCATGTTATAGGAACAAATTACATAATGCAGAAGCATTATAACACTGTGGTACACACAGCTAAATATGAAATCATTCACTCTTGTACTTCAGTAAACACTTTCTTCTGTATGCTTCATTATGTTATCTTTTGTTGCGTGCTCTAGGATGGCATTACTCTGTAGTGTGTTTCACAACTGTTGCTTTTTTATTTTTTTTATTTTACATTCATCTTGCACACATCTGGACACAGTAAATTTGAATACATATTTTCCATTCCCTAAGTGAAAAGCATACCCCATAGAGTACATTATGCACAAAAAAATTACAATACAATAAAATAATATCGGGAACACTGGCAATGTTCTAGCTTCACGGCAAATCGAGCCATCAAATATAACGCACGACCGAGCAACCAAACAGAACAGCGCTAAAATACTCAATTTCATTGTGAGTGGTATGAATTCAAACAAAGTAGGCCACCACGAGCCACTACGCTAACAGATATTATCAATACAAATATGTTCAGCATTATTAGCAGGCTAACAGTGCTCTATTACGACCGATGCAAATAAAAAAATAACGATTATATATCTAGGTAATGACGCAGTGGAAAAACGAATGTATATAATCACAATCTTACAAGCTGTAATACTTACATGTCGAGGAGGATATCTTCCCCATATCGATAGGCATCCTCTTCTACAGTCTACGCTACAGGGATTAGATGAATCTCCGTCGCTTTCCTCTTCTGACCCACTTCCAAAAGCGATTTGGTCAAATGCGTGAAGTTTATCTTCAGCCATACTGTTAAACCCGTACAAAAGCGCAGGCAAACAATGATTACGCATGCAACCAATGTTTACGCGCACTTATATCGCGTAGTGCGTCATGCGTCACGACATGCGTAAAATTGTAGTGATTGAACAAGATTGCAGTTACGCTCGCCCTTAAAATAGTTAACCCAAGCTTTCAATTACACATGTAAATAACTTTTGGGAAGCTTGTCGTGCCTTCTATTGGATAAAACCATTGTCGATCAAACCAGAATAAAATTGAACGAGTCACAGCACTGCAATCAGAAAGAGAGGGTTACGCAGTTTGTATAATAGTATTACAATGCGCTGTGTATTTTTCAAACGGATTGTCCAAGACAATAAATGACCACGGAATCTTGAAAGGGACATATCTACGCTTAAATCCACGGTAGTATTGCACATGAATTCCATATTTAATAGCAGATATTGATAGTAGAATGGCATTGTATGATTTCACTTGTTTATGTCGGTATTGATAGCAGCGATTTGCACCGCTGTATTTGCATACGCTCGTGCTATTGGTGGGTTTATCTGGTTGCTGGACGGAATTCTGATATTATATGATGAATACATATATTTATGAACTCCCAACATAGACGCTATTGCCCACTATGTCACGCATGGGTAGGTATAGGCTGGTGGGGAGTGCTTGTTAAATGGACTTGCTACGGAAAGATAGTGACACTTAGAAACTACGCATTGGCCAGAAATCGTCGCGAATCGTCTACCAATAAAGTTAAAATACCGCGTTTGGGTTTTCCACTAATAGTTTGGCTGCAGGAGCAACACGTGTCTCAGTTGCGTAAAACGGTCTCGCATGCGCGACTATCTGAACTAAGGGGTTAAATTGTCAGATCAATGCGAACTGCAGATGGAGCATGCATCTCAGGCCAGGAAACGAGGCCCTGAATTACAGGCGATGACAGCGAGGCCGTTTGGTTTGCAACTCTGTAGTTCAGCTTGATGATGGAAGAGTTTCCTGTGCTAATCTCAGCTGGATTGCTGCTACCTCAGCTACAGGACCTTTTGATCACAGTGCTTTGCCTAAATTGCTGTAGGAATTAATACAATATTATATATTTGCTGCCCTAGATATCATCTGCAAGGCAAAAGAGGACGATGATTTAAGTCAGCGTATGTGACACTGTAGATATTCAGAGCAACCCTCTGAATGACGAGGTGTTGCATTCATATTGTACCTTTTGTTCAACCTTTTCTTCACACGATTTGAAGCCGAGAAAATAAGTGTCGCTTCATGCCATGCGTTAATGTCGGTGTTTTTGTCAGTGATTGATAGGGTGAATGCATTATTTGTCTCCACACAGGAAATGTGAGAGAGGTATATACTTTTCCTTCTCACTGCTGGTGGGGCACAATAGAAAACAGCACAGTCCACTATCTTCCTGAAGGATGGAGGACTTGGTTAGCATTTGAATGTTTCACAAAGCCGGATGAACGCTTTGAGACTGTCGATGCCGACTGATGTGACACGGACGGCCACCACAAAGCCACCTGACGTCCCGTTGCTGACGTGACACGGACGTATAGGCGAAGGCTGCTCTGTCTCAGCACGGGCCCCGGTCCCTGTTTGTGTGCTTCCCTCCCCTGGGTGGGCCTGCTGACCTGTTCTTTCCAAGTGCCGGGTGATCTTACATTGCAGGACGAGGCCCCTTTGAGCGTCAGCCCTCTTTGTAAAGAACTGTTGCTGGTGACATGCTAATGACAGACAGGAACATCATAGCGCACCTGATTCTCTGACAGTGTTGCTTTGATAGAAGCAGCAGTGCTTTGGGGCTGAAATTGTGCATTGGCATTATGCTGCGTATGCAAATCATTGGCTACACGGGTTGGATGGGATTTTAGCAACGGGCCATCCATAAATCACATTTGATTCTGCTAATACTGACTGCTTTGGCTATGCTCTCCTGTATTCAATCATCTTTACCTTAACGTGGACAGAAATCAGAGGGCTGTCTCTAAATGTAAAACCATGGAAATCACAATGCATCATTCATAGCCCAGTTGTAATTTATGATGGCATAATTTTGTCCCAACGCCATACACTATGAGTGTGTTGACTAACAAGCCGTAAAATATGGTTAAGAACAATTGCTTTGGCATTACACAGAGATCTGTAGAGGAGAGTATAATTTGACATTTGCCCATGGGATGCTGTATTTTGGCAAGAAACGCTTCTGCTGTTCTTTTATGCACCTGGGATGGATGAATGACACTGTTATTATTTTTATGATGTTATTATTTTTTAAAATAATAACAAAAAGTGGCTGAAATTTTACACCTATCTTCATCTACTGTAGTAGATACATTTGTGTTATGCATGATCGTGGGTTTTGGCCTTGTAATTTTTCTGAGAATGTAATCTTAGCTGGAATACATCTCTACCAGTTCATCAAGTTCCAGAGGCAGTGCCCGGTTGCATAAAATTACTGAGGCTAATGTTGCCCTTAAAATGTCATTTTAGAAACCCCTTATGAGTTGCATATACAGGGGCTCCTCACTATACATCGCAATTCCGTTCCAAAAAATGAGGACGTTGTGTGAAACGACGTACAGAGGGGAATTGTCTCCCATAAGAATGAATGTAATTTAGTGGGGTTGCATTCCAGGGTGTAGTTTTACGTCCTCTTGGGGCGGATAGCAACCCATTTAATCCCATAAGAATCGTTGGGAAAAAGGAGAGCAAGGTTCTATGTTAACATGTTGTAAGGGACAGCCCTTAGACTTCTACGTTTCCCCCTATGTCTTTAAGTATTCCCTTAAGTTCTGTTATTCTGTTAAATATTTTTTCGTTTGCCATACTCCTCTAACAGAATAATATTCTCGTCCTCCATCCAGCTGGGATTCCGTTTCTTTTATTATAATTTGGTTTTCCATTTTTTTTTTCCAAATGTGATACTTTTCAAGAGATAGACTAGACTGAGGAGATTTAGTGATCGTTGATATGTAACCATGGTAATCTGAGTAGTGTTATGACAGAGAAAGCCTTAGCCTGCAACCTTAGGCATGGGAACCATCTAAGATGGTTTATGCAATGGTCATAAATATTTCCTTACCTTAGGGAAATATTTTCCATAAGGGACATACTTAAATTTGAAACTTAATGCAACCAGACACAGATACCTTGGTGTTACAATTGTTTCCTGGATCATTATAATGATCCATAATTGTAGGCCTGTAATTGATTGAATAACATTGCATGAAAAGTGTTGTTTATTTATAATAATATTGCGTGAACATTATTATAAATATGGATATGCAAAATAGGCAAGTTACAGGAAGCCTGCCGCCTGTAACTGCATTATCCAATGCAAAGAGATTTGTTTGGTTTCTTTCAGAAATAACAAGAATTATTTCTAGCAAACATGTGAACATAGTGTAATGTGTGGTAGACGAGGAATATGCAACAGGCATGAAATTCCAGCTGCACTCACCAAAAGCTGTGAGAAAATTCTTCTTATTATTATTATTAGCAGCAGAGAGAAGAAGCATTTTGCTACAACATATATAAAGTAGGGAAGGTGATTACTCTTTACAATGATCTCTCTCTCTCTCTCTCTCTCTCTCTCTCTCTCTCTCTCTCTCTCTCTCAGATACACACATCATTTTAGTTGTCAGTCATTGTCATAATTGGAAAAATATGAAAACATATTAGGATGTCTTTATCTCAAACAACCAGCTCCGAGAACCTACTCTGAATTTTTCACATAAAATACTTGGAGTAGCGTATGGTCGCTTAGATAAGCATTTTATTATTTCATCAGAAGACTGTTGTCTTGGCCAATGCACTGTGCAAGTCTTTTTGAATGGTATCTATTCCGTGAAAACATAAAATTAAGCATTATTTTGTTTAACTGGTTTCCCCAACTGATATATCTCAACTCAGATATGTGTATGAAAATGTATTTGTCATTCCATACAAATTAATTTGTTACAGTCGTATGCCTTTAAAAATGAAAAAAATATTTTAAGTTTTCACTCATAAAGGAGAATTCCACCCAAAAATGATGTTCAATTTATAGAGGAATAGATGTCCTCCTGATTACTGTAAAATTAGCTTTCAGCCAACTCTACCTGTAGTGAAGGCAGGTATATAACCCCAAACTACTGTGCATGGTCCATGTACATGTTTTATTGTGAACTACAATGGCCAGGGGTTTACAGTTTATGGGCGGGTGTCAGATAATGCCAGTCACAGGTTGCCACTTCTACGGAATACAAACTGGGTCTGGGCGTCACTACTAATCCTGCCTGGAAGCCGTTCTTCTAGAGAGGCTAACGCCACTCACTGGCAAGCTAACCACTAACATTACAGTTCTACTGAAAAAATGTTTATTATTAAACCATTATTAGCTGGAGTCTTAGTCTTATTTAGGAAAACTAAATAAAATACAAAAAAATAAAAAATAATAATGAAAAGCCCTTCATTTATCTACTTTTGGTATAGTGAAAACATATTAGCTAGCCTAGCCAGAAGTCTGCAACACTTACTCATTATTAATTTCTTATCCCAGTCCACCACTAGTTGTCATTTAGCCGAGGCACTCCCTGGTCGGCTGCATGTAACTTAGCAGCAGCCCCGGCTACCGCCTCATGCCTTCGGCTAATCTCCTCAGCCGTGTATTTGGGCCCAAAATGGCAGCCTTCCACCTCCGCTTTAAGCTAAATTTCTGGGAAGGTGTTGTCATCCAGTGCATGGTCAACAAAATCATTGGAAGCCATTGTACTGGAATAATTGGTAATTTAGCTAAGGACTCTTTCAGCTAGTTCGCAAGCTAATACTGTTTACAGTTGTAACAACAGATTCACCGCCTCTCTGGCCGTGTCCAAATCAGTGCACTTGCCTCCTATTGAGTATGCCAGTTGAGTATATATTTTTAAAAAGCTGTTAAGTGCATGACAAAACAGTGAGAAGTATCTATGCAGTATGCTAGTACACAGTAGGCTACAGTAGGCTCTTTCCCTCTCTGTGAGTTCGGTCACGCTTCCTTCAGCCCACTGTAGTTTTTTAAAAATGAGGAAGGGTTTCTTTGAAGTACACCTCACCCAAACTTTGTAACTTTAGCTGTGAATATTTAAGTTCACAGATTGTTTTGGCCAGCGACAAAGAGAGACTTAATCGGTTGCTGAATAGTTTGAAATGGTTTGTTTTCTTTAATATTCTGAACAAAGTAATAGGGTTTTTATTTACATATAAAATGTTTTGTAGGAATTGTTCTGTTACTAAAACATATTTCTACCTAAAAAAACTTAACGGATTATTAACGATGCAAATTGAAAACCATATTGTCAAATTATAACTTGAAGTATGAAATAAAATTGAAAATATTTGCACAGCTCTCTTCTCTGTGGTATCTTATAGCTGCATTATCACGTTGAAAGTACTAGTCCTTGCTCCCTTGTATTCATTCAGACTGGCACATTTCAGAAATGATAAAAACTCACTCGACTGGTGTTCTGTACATCCTATACCCGACAATATTTGGCTACACTAGTTTGCAAGAGACACTCAAGTGATTCACTGTCTAAAACAATGGATGAATAATACATCCAACGCCCTTATTTGTGGGTAGCAGACATTGAATTTTAAGAGATGGCTTGAATCGTGAGCAATACCACCTTGAATCAAAAGAACCAAGTGAGCCAAGTGTGTGTTACAAATGAAACTGAGCACAGAGCCTGCACAGTTCACGGTTGGGAGAATGTCCTCACATAGACATTGCTTTTTCTCTGCTGAATGAATGTGATTGCTAGGCTCTGCTGAAAGCTCACAGTAACAGTGAACCTAGGGCAAATGATATTTATAGAGTCGGTTGCATATTGTTGAATGATTGAAAATACTGAAGTAGTAAATAATAAAGCTTTCATAACAGTGTGGCACAGGATTCAGAGCAGCCCCAACCCTGCCAGGGACCCTGCCAAAGATGCAGGGGCTTTTACCCCTGCAGGGCACAACTTTATGTGGAGTCAAACATGGGTCAGGAATCCACACTACAAAACATTATCTCAGCTGCAAGGCAAATTAGGCTGCAGCATACCGTCTTGCTACCGTCCCACGTAGGGGTCGGGTTGCGTCACAGGGGGATGCATATTTTGGATGCCTTTAGTTTAGAGTAATCTTTCATTAATATTTCACGTACTTTATCCGACACAATCAGTGAACACATGAAAGGGAATATTAGAACGCAAAGATACAGGAAACATTCTACACGTATCTTCTGTATTTATATAAAGACTTTTAAAGTCAACATAGATTGATTTGTTTCTGTTTTATTGCTTGCAATGTACTATTGCATCTAGTGCTATTTATTGGCTGTCTAAAATGTTTGTAGGACTACCAGCTCTGGCAGTGTATAATATCTTAACATTTTATGTTAATCAAATATCTATCTTCCTGGTATTTCTCTGGATCACACTGATAGTGGACTCCAACTGGTTATCTGCACATAATTCCATCATTGTGGACTTGAAGCTACCCTCTTCTGATCATCCGAGACCGAGCGCGCTCCATCGCTACACTCTGGCTGTTTATTTGCATCATCTATCTCAGTATATGGTGTAAAGGTTAACATATCTCGAGTTTAAATAGCCTTACTTAGTCCCCAAAGGTCAGAAACAGGGTTTCCTTACCACAGCAGGAAAGCCCACTAGACAACTTAGAACCTTCGAAGGACTTCCAAAACCAATTACAGGACCAGGCGGACAGCCAAGACATTCACTCATGTTTTCAAATCCTTGTCTGCCTTTTTGCTCTTGTACTGAGATGTTAGGGTCATAATACAAAAAAATAAAATAAACACATTCATGAAAACACCTTGAAATAAGGACTGTTTTGGGCAGCGGTGAGATGTCAGACTGTGATATGAGTGTGTCTCTGCGAGTGTAGAATGCAGTCTTGTCTCCAGTGTTCCGCTGCCCTGGTTCAAATAATCTTCTGCTCAACTCCCACTTCAGCACGAGGCTGATTCACAGTGGAACATATTTTCTTTCAAATGAGACCTTATTCCCTTGTAATGATTTCCCCTTAGACCAAATGTCTAACAGCTTGATACGTTATTAAGCAAATGATGTGCATCAGATATAGATGGGATTTGTGGACTCAGCATTTCATGTGGATGCCATATTATCTCATATAAAGGCTGGGATATATTCGCCATCTGGAGTGGGGACTTATACTCAAGTTGGGAAGTCTTCTTTTTACACAGCGCACTGATGTAGAATGAATGGGTTAATAGCCTATGTACATGGCAATGAGCATGTGTGCACTCCTGGGAAATCCCCCTTCAGAATGAGGAAGAAAAAAGAAAACATTCAGGTGTTTTATTTTGATTAAACAAATCCACCTGAAGGACACATATTACAGTCAGTGCTTTGCAGTACTTATATCTTTCTCTGTCAAGGATAAAGACAAGGATGAAAACGAAAAGATAAATACATCAGTATGTTTCGTACTGTATGAACTGTATTTTCTTAAAACGGAGTTGACACCTCTGTTTCTGTACTTTGCAATTGGGGAAAAAAGCAGGAAATCTAGCTTCAAGTACTTACATAGAGCAAAAAACTTGGGGGGGGGGGGTGATACATATTGCATTATAAAATTTCAAGACGTCAACTATTATTTTTAAATTATATGAACGTTGTGCTTATTATTTGAGATGCCTACATATGAAAAAGTGAAGAAAAACAAAATGTTGCCTGTTCCTGGCTGCAGTGTAGTGATTTGTTCTATGGCCAGATTGAGTCTGGTCTGTGCCACACAGTCAATGATCAGATTGGAGCAATGCTTTGGCCATAGTATCTCCCAGGGAGGGAGGGTTTCTATTAGCAGTTATCAGCGCTTCCTAACTTGTGTTGTGATTCCTCTGGTTGACTGAGTACAATCTGCCTTTACAAGCGGTGTCATTTGTGCAGTCCTTCAGTGCAGTAGCGTTTGCAGTTTAGCTAGCAGATTAGAGAGGCAGTTGAACAAAAGAAGCAGTTGGTTGACTTCTCGTGTTTCTGAGGATTCATGAGAAGTAATATTATAATAATAACAATTAGCATGAAACAAATTAGCTAGCTCATTGGCATGTGCAATATTCTCACTGCAGAAGTTATTCAGCAATCAGCATTTAACATATTTTACAAGTATAACATATTTTCCAAGGATTGTTTACAAGTAGGGATACACCAATACCAATTACTGGTATCGGGTGTTGGGTTCAATACTCTGCTCATCTATTGTACTTGATCATAAAAACACTTCAATACCCAGACCTGATACCAACAACATCATGTAGCGTCAGGTGGAACCCAAAAAATAAAAAATAGAGAAAAAATGTCAGTGGTTTTGGAAGTACTTTAATATAAACCCCCCCTACCCTCTAGGGGGCAGATTATGACATTTTGATACATGGTATTTATTTCTGCAGTAGAGGAAAATACCTGTCTATATGTATTCATTTTATAAGCAGTAAATTATTAAGTTGCACTGTGATATTAAATTTTGTATTCATCATGTTACTTTTATATTGCTTGCGTGGCCCAATATTTTTAATGTAGCTGTTCATTTGATATACTAACAAAGTTTATATGATATAATGTCATTTTAGATTGTCAAAAACCATGCTCAAGCGAAAGCGTTTAATATGGATCGCATATTTTTACTTTTGAATGAAGTAGTGTGAAAATAATATGCAGGTGCACGTAAATAGATTCAAAAACACAATGCTATACAGGACGATAATGCAGTGCAATTGGAAGTATTATAATGCAGTCATATGATGCCCAAATGCCTTGTTACTTTAAAGCTGTAGATGCATTTAATAGAGTGCATGACCCTTGTGTTGTGTCCTACTGCAGCTGAGGGGAAGGTGATGGTCCTAATTGTCATGCAGGTAAAGTCCAAATAGGATTACCACTCCCCAACAGCTCGGCTACTGAAGACGGATCATGTTCTGCTTCCTCTCAGACAGCATGGGACATGCATTTGATTGGCATTCCTTTAACTAGAAATGGTTTGGCCCTTGTTCTGCATTTCAGCTGTTCCGTTCCAATGAACCCTGACTTCAAACTAATTGGCCCTCCGTGAAGTCTTGAATTGTTCAGCAGTATTTGTCAGGCAAGGGGAAGTACTGATAATACGTGCAGTTGCTTTCTTTGAATTATATTTCAGGCCTGCTTGTATTTTGTCCTTTATTTTAATGAAGGCAAACGATGTATGACTGTAAGTTGTGGGTCCCTGCAAATTCCTTCTCTCTTCTGTTCATCTGTCTATAGGTATACAATGGTTGGCTTGTTTTAAGCATGGCCTATTTTTGAAGGCAAACGTAGAGATATATCAGTCTGTTGCTGTGACATCAGCTAAAGGTGGTTTACCATCACAGGCAGAGGAGTAGTGACACACCAATTTTATAACGATAACACATTAAGCAAAATATACCTTTTACTTATTGCACTATTATTACTACATTACTTACCTCCCTCACTCAGTAAACAGACAGAAGGCACACAAATGATCTGATCCATTGTGATTGTTGGCACTTCAAAGAAAATTCCCTGCAAATGGCATACAGTTACAATAAGTAATTAATTCAATTCAATTCTACTTGCGTCGTGCTTTTTGAAGAGACCCTGTCACAAAGATGCTTTTCAGTGGAAATACAGAATAAGTGAAAAACCAGGCCTGAACCCCCAAAAAGCGAGCAATTGAGGTAAAGTACTCCCCAGTGGGAAGAAAAACACTCAGATGGTAGCAAGAAAAAACTCCTCAATGAGAAGAATCTCGGGAGGAACCCGGCTATGGGGAGGGGGGAGCCCATCCTCCGCTGGCAGGCCCGGTGTAATAGTTAAGCTAGAATGAATGGTAACAGAAAAGTAATGAGGGATCTCGCAGAGCAAGTGATAAAACGGGTTGCACAGGTTACAGTCAGAGGTAGTTAAATTAGCTGGTAAAATAGGCAGTTGAAGCAGAGAGATGTATACTAATGTGCAATTCAGAGGGGCATGGTGATGCATTACTGCCATGCTGTTCTTGGGAAATCAGAAAGTGAAGATGCATGCCTTGGCACTGCTGGTGATCCAAGTTCTCATCACCCTGTACAATGCGAGACCCATCATATAGTGGAATCTGTCCTAGTAGGGGGAAAACAGCAATATCAAAACATAGCATTGTCAATGATAATGGGAATGACATTGCCTAGTAATTTATCAATCATGGTTTCAGATAGCCTATCGAGAGTAATGGCTGCTCCTGATGTGTGACTGGTGGGATTGGTGCTGGAACACCTCCTTGCCATTAATTGGAAGTAGAATAAATTGAATAAAGATGGAGTCAAATAAACTATTGTCAGTTAGACAGTAGTTACTTCAATAGCTGCAATTATGCTATTGAACCATGTTGACTGTTTGCAGAAACCACGATTCATATGCTTTTTGTGGTTGTTCAGAACACTATATTTCATACCATTTTCACATTTGTCTTTTTATTATTGTCCTCTATTATGAAGCATTGCAAAGGCTTCCCTTCCTTCTTTTCTAGAAATGGCACATTAACATGACATTATATTTTCAGCTCATATTGGACTCATAGTTCATGCTATTGATCATTTTGGCTGAACAATATGGAAAATGCCCAGCTTTACATAACATAATTGGATTGAGAAAGATTGTTACGGTCACATAGGCCTGTATCATTCCCAGCCTGTTAGAATGAATGAGGTAAATCTTATTGTCATTTCTATTATCTTTTATTGAAGGTATAAATCAAAGCTTGGGTCTAGATGCCATGCAGCCTTATAATATACTATGTTTGTAACCAATCCACAGAATTCTAGAGATTATAATCAGAAAACAGCAAAGCGGACCGTAAATACATGCACTCTGCAGGCAAACAAGACAGCCCCTCAATTATTTCATATTAAATGCACTTATACCAGCATATCCAGTAGTGGAAAGTGCTTGTTTGTCTAGATGTACATTTACTTTCTGTGGGGGAAGATATGCTGGCTGTAGTAAATTCCCAGTTCTGTTTGGAGCCCAGTACAACCTGTTTGAGGCTCATCCTTATTTGTTTTTTAAAGAAGCCTCTTGAGTTTATGAATTAATGAACAGGACTGCGCTGTACATTTGTTGACATATTCAGAAGGGTTTAAAATCAAAATCTGAAACCATGATTGATATAATTCAGATATATATATTTATTACTTGTATCATCAATTGGCCAGAAAAAAAATCTTGAATTCTTCTTCAAATCTCTTGTCCTTTCAGTTTGAGTAAAATGTGGACCCGCACTGTGAAAAGTACAGTACTTAATCTTAATCTAATTATTATTAAATTATTTAGTAAATGAATACTAGTACTAGTAGTAATAATAATAATAATAATAATAATAGACTTCCATGCAACACTCCAGGACACTACTGCAAAACAAAAAACAAAAAGCATACATGGTGTAGGTTCTAGTGTGATCAGTGCTGGTGTGGCTTTGTGCAAAGTTGATAGGAGACTGTTGGGTTCATTGGAGTTGATGTCACTGGCAGCAGGCACCGTGTTCGACATCCTCTCTTAACACTGTGCATACTAATGTCAAACTCGGTTGGTCTCCAGGCAACAGTGGCGAGGTGGAGTCAAATGCATTATGCGTTCCGAGGCGCATGGATCTGCTGCAAAACACTAATCTGCTCTGCTTTCCCAAAGCTATTTCTTAACCCAAGTACATTGTCAATCTTTAATGTTAAACTTTCTTGTTGTGATATGTTTATTGCAGATTTTATTAACATTTCTAAATTAAATTGAGGCAACTAATTAGGGATCATGGATTAAGGAGATCACCGATAATGATCTATTCCACATAACAAAATAATACAATTGCCAAGGTCTTATTGTCAAATATATTGTCAAATATGTCATTACTCTGAATAATAATAATAATAATATTATTATTATTATTATTATTATTATTATTATTATTAGGCATCTGTTTATCATGCAGCTGACTTTTGTCTTGAGGAACTAGAGGGATCTAAGGAAATTAGACTTGGGTTTATTTGATTTAAGTATCTAAATGATAAACGAAGCAATACTGTTTTTACGAGGAAGGCATCTGGCATTCGATTTTTCAAGTATTGTTAATGATCACTGCTGGCGATTCGGAAATTGCTTTAAAAGTGGCACTTTTTTGGCGAATTGCATCTTCCGAGAAGCCGCAGTGCCACAGAGCCACGAGAAGTGTAAACGAGGCCCACGGACTGCTGACTCCAGCAGTGGCCTTCCTCTGCATGCGCCAGATAGTGGCACAGCGGTTAAACACAGGGCGTGTATCATGGGATAGCACCATTAAATAAAAAACGTGAGTATCGCCAGAGCAGGGGCCTCGCCGCCCAGGCGGTGGAGAGCACTCCACGGGAGGTGCTCACACGGGCTAAGTCAGAGTAAACCTTTTCTTAACTGAGGGCAATAAGATCAAAGTTGTGAGACTTTGGCAAGGATAAGGACAAAGCAGTGATAATGCAGGACAGTGTGCAGAGGGATTGAGCTCGGAGCAGCTGAGAATCCGTTCCGGATCCACACAGGTTTTAGATGTGACATTGTACATTTGTAGCTCCATTCTGCCCCTGAAACTGTGATTTTATTTAAAAAATAATCACTTCTCCTCCTTATTAGTTTTATATTTTGGATGAAGATGTCTCCGAGAGTCAAATAAGTATCAGTATTGATATAAGAAAGCATTGAATCAACGGGTACTACATGTTTACACTGAATTATAGCCAATGTATTACCATAACATGGACCACTCTCGAAAACTGTTATTTCACATGTGCATGTGTAGTAGGTAAGTGAGCCTTTTACAGTGGTGATTCATTACAATTAATTAAATGGTGCTCATACGTAGAAGCCACTCCTTGAAAGCATGTGGTACAGAGCCAACTATTGGACTAAAATTGATTAGGTTCAGTTAGGACACACAAATCAGCACTATTTTCTTAGCAGTAATCACAAACAAAATGAAGTTAACAGCAGAAGAGCAGACCTGTGTAAGCAGCTAGCCTTTCCCTTGGGCTTGTCATTCGTTGGTGTTTCAGGCTAAGCCTCAGTGAACCTCCCTCTAATTGAGAGAAGAGAGATTGAAACCCTGTGGGGACCAGGGCCGCTACAGGGACAGTGAATGGGCTGCCAAACATTTACTCAAGTCAGTATGCATAGTGAGTAGGCTCTGCTCTATTTCCTAAAATGTGCTTTTAGGTCATGGTACATACTTCTTGCTTGTTAAGGCTTTAGTTTTTCAGAAATAGACCAGAAATCATGTTCAGAGCTCGGTTGTCTTTTTTGAATGATGCTTGAGTAGAGCATGTCTGCCTTGCATTTTGACTCTTGACTTTTTTAGACCTGTAATTATTATTTTTTTAAATCTCTTTTTCTGTCGTTTTGAATCCCACTAGTTCTAAACATGTCACTCTTGACCTTGCAAAATGGTAACAAGAGCCCTCCAGTTCCAGCTTCGGAATAATGCAGTCATTCACCTCTGATCTTTTGACGTGCCTCCCATAGTATAACCATCCAAAATATATCCCCCCAATGCTGGCATGAGCAGATAACCTATACTGTATTCTTTTACAGAGGCATTCTTCAACAAAACGACAATTTAGCAGTACGAAAAAGAACCTCCCAGAGCCCAGATATGAAACATTATCATGATGAATTTTGCAGCATTGTGATTCCAACAAAAACACAGACAGTTTTTCTTAACAGTTTGAAATTTATTTGAAAAACATATATATTAAAAGTTACTGCATGGTAGATGTAGAATACATTTTTTCACTGGGCCAGCTGCCAAAATCATGCACATTTAAAAAAATATATATATTTACCTCACTTTTATTCCGTGTAGCTACCAATTGAATTATAGTGTAGTAACAGTCTTTGCAGCACACTTATCAGTTCACCTAGTAATATCAAAAGGATCCATTTTGCCTAACAGATCATGTAAAAAAACAGAGCTGAAGCAAAGTCACATTTATTTATTTTATCAAGCCTTCAACCTTGGAACCAGTAGATGGCTTGTGAGCTTTATTTGTACTAATGTGTTTTGCACAGTTATGAGGGATAAGGGTCTTATTTCAGTCCGGCAGACACTTGTGCTCAAATTAAGGGCAGTACCCATCCTTACCTTTTTCTACCCCTAGGGGGAACAGACAAGAACAAAAACAAGCAGGCTCTACTGTGAACACCGCAGACAATTACATAATAGACATGTTGTGTTATAAGATTGGCAGGCCAAGTTAAAACCTCTGTATGTTCCATTTATGCTCCATGTATGAATTCAGTTCCACAATCCCAGCTGTCACGTAACTTTTACGTCTTTAGAAATCGCAGTTCCTGGGAAAAGTGTGGGCATGTTTGTTTTTTGGTGGGGAGTAAGAATAATTCCATATATACATACTATTTTACATACTAAATAATTAATAAAAGCAGCAGTTATGATACTGTGAAACACATTGTTCATAGTACAATGATTCTTCAACATCCTATAGGTCTAATTTGATATGTCTGTATTATTATTATTATTATATTGTTTGGAATTGTCTATTGTATATAGAAGCTTTAGCAGTATCTACCTGCACTTTCAAGTCTTGGGCACAGTTTTCCATTGAGTTTATTCAATCACTTCAGCATGTTCTGTATAGGGTGCAGTCCACACTTGATTGGGCAGGAATGTCTCAACATGAATATCAATAAATAAATTTAATAATATTTGATTTGCAATTTCCACACTTGGGTGGGGTGGAGGTATATTTTTCACTTTGTCTCAGTTGCTCGCTGTGTCTCTATCCATTACTTTGTCAGACATTAGTTTTGTCAGATAGTGTGGTTTTGTCGTAAACCAATGTACTCATACACCTGATTGATTTTTGTATTTATCGTGGCCTTTTCCCAGATGGTGGCGTCATCTGATGAGTTTGGATTGCACCACTGGCTTTGGGGATATCTGTTCATCTGCTGTGGGGAAAGATCCCCTGCAGTATCCTCCGTACATGTGGATTCTGTTCCATTAGTTCTTTACTACTGTAGAAAACTGCCACAGGCGATCTGAGTCAAGGACACACAACCCCACTGTAGAACGTGGATGCTGGGAAGATGCAGCTGCCATTAAGCTATTGGTAGCCCTTTCTGAGGATATCAGTCCAGGGAAAGGTATATACCTAAAGTATCATTTTATACTTTTTATTTTAACTGGGTTTTCCAGTGATACAAATTTGCAAATCATTATGTCCGTGGTATATGTGCATAAATATAGTTTGGCTTGGATAAAGAGGATTTAATTGGTTGTATTTTCTTCTCGCACTTTTTTGTTTGCTGTACTCTGCTTCCAAACTTCTAAGCCAAACAGTACTTGATCATCTCTTGATGGGTGTAGCAGGGGGTGTCTGTAAAAAGCACTTTCAATGAGAATGGTCATAGTTCACACCTAACCTTTAACTGAATTGGTCACTAGATCGCCTACCACAGATGATGGACTCCCTCCCCTTTCTCTGAAATGTCACCGCTGTCTCACGTACCATTAAGGTGAGCGACGGTTGTGGTTCCCTGGTGCAAGCTGGCAACCGGGTCGCCTTGACAGTACTCTGCTGAGCTGTGCTGATATTGCACTGTGATGATGATGATGATGATGATGATGATCCTGTTACGCTATCAGCATTTTATGATTATACTATTATGTAATCTTGTGCCAGAATTTAGTTAGTTATTTGTTGTTTTTTACTCAACTAAATAACAGTTAACAATGATTCACAGATTGTTAAAAGTGATTATTAACAAAAAACTATGTTTTAAGTAGAGCCCGACCGATATGGGATTTTTGAGACCGATACTGATTTTAGAGGGGGAAAATTCTCTGATTGTCGATATGGCAGCCGATATAGTAAAGTTTTCAGCTTGAATTAAAATATACCTTTTCTACATGGATTGTGCACAGATTTAGCACCAATATGACAATTCAAAGGTACTCGGAAGACTTCTTTCTTCAACAAATACCTTTATTACAAAAAAATTACATTATTAAATTATTATAATATTAACACGATTAACATCATCAAGCAATTTTAGAAATGAACACTGTGGTCAAATAAAGAATAGAAATGAAATAAATAGCAAAATAAACATCAGTACTTTAAGTAACTTACTAACCATTTCAATAAAGAATAAATACAAATAATGGGCTATTTAAGTGCTACACATTTTATGACACAAAGAAAAATGCTAGCACAGAAAAACTTGCTATAGCTACTCATTGATATTTGTTATTCCGTTAATTAACTGCTTGATTTATAATTAAGAACTGGAAACAGGTTGAGAGTTAGCTATATCCGTATATAATGTAGTCTAAGGTTACAGGAGGCTTATTTTACAGCCGATGTGCACTTTCTGTCTGGTCACATAACGTTGGCAAACAGGGAAAAAAGATCGAAAATAAATGTCTCGTTCACTGAACGACACATCAATTTAAAACCCCGCAGAGCTAGGATCGGAAAACCTTAACTGGTTTTAGCCGTGAGTGTGTACAGGTTCGGTTACCGAAACCTACCTGTAGAATAATTTTACTTAGGTCATAAATAAAGAATGCTACTCCCATGTTTCGTGGGAATTTCGAACATCTTTGCAGTTAATTTGACAGTTGAACATTTGTGTTTATTTTATTATCAGATATTATGTTATCTCTATATTATGGCTACCGATTGTGGCTTAACTTGGACAGAGGAGGAGATGCATTGTGTATGTTTGTGTTCCTCAAACATAATATAGCTGCCTATTCTGCGTAACTACCCAAAAGGTTAGCTTCTTGTAGCTAATCCAGCTACAAGAACCTGTGGTGATAATGACATTATTAATGTTACTAGCTGACACGGTGTGGCACTTGTAGCTTCATTACTGATAATATTGTGGACATGTCTAAAAAGGAGTCTAGCCAAATCAACATTAGTAGCTGTATTCTTGCTGGCTTTGTCACTATAGATAAGTTAACATGAGCAGTTGGTGCCATTCTGGCAGTCAGAGTTGTCTAGCTAGAACTTTAGGTTATCACTGATATGGCAAAATAACTTTTCAGCAAAATATTCACCTTGTTCACTCAAGTTGATGTGCCACTGCCCACACTTCCTGTGGTTCAGGGGTTAAATCATACCATAAAATAACTACAATACTTTCCATATTTGTTTTCTGGCTAGATATCAAGTCGTCAAGTCAAGTTTATTTATGACACAATGCATAGAGTTCTCACTCAAATGAAGTGTTCAGTTCTTCCTCTTACGGACTGGAGCTTTCTCGCCTGTCTAGTGTTCCGGCCGGAGACAGACTCATTAGTGAGAGGGAGGAGATCTTTTAGGTGGGAGCTTTTGACATGTTGAGCTCTTCTTCTTTCCATGAGCCAGCAGAGGCAGAGACTGGTAAGGGTAGGGTAGTAGTAATTCTATTCTCGGCCTAGAATAATGTGGCAGACTCTTTTTGGATTTTCCCCAACTGGTCAGATTGATTGACCGTCAGGGAGGAATGCCATACTGGTGCGTTATACTCAAGGGTGGGCCAGATGTATATTCATTACAGAAGCAAAAGAACAGTCACTAGGTCGGCTCTGCCCACACCAAACCATTTAAGCCTTCGTAGGACATACAGCTTACGGTTAGCTGTGGAGAGCATTAGGTCGATCTGCTGGTCCCACTTCAGCTTGCTTCCACAGGCCTAGAACTTTAACTGAAGGCATCACCTCTAGTTGGTGTCCATTCAGTACCGGGGGGGTGGGGGGGCGAAGGGAAAAATTGGTATGGACGGCTTTACACTTCTTGGGGTTTAGCTGCATGGCCTAGTTAGAGACCCGGGAGGACAGCTCATCCATGACTGGTTGCAGAGAGGAGGGCTGGGTGGAGTTCTATCAGTGGCGGGCCGTCAGGGCCAGCAAGGCCTTCTCTGCTGGCCTAAACATCATCAGAATATAAATGTAATTTTGATATATTTTTTCAACAAATATGTATTAAATTATTCCCCATAGTCTATTCTCTTCATTTCATAGCTTTCCTCTTGGTTGCGCTGCTTCCAGCCTCAGATCGAGATTTGGAGGGCTGGCCTTTATGTTAGAGCTTTTATCCAATCATATTTCAGCCATAATGTGTTGCCAGGGTCCAAGAAATCTGCCCTTAGGCCTTCAGAATCGACAGTGCGGGCGCCTGTAGCTTAAAGTGAACGGAAACAAGCCTGTGGTGTTAACCAATCAGATTTCGAGTTGGCGACACCGGGGCCAGCTAGCAGGCATACGATAACGTCAGCACGTGCACGTCTTTTGATTGGATACGCACTATTGAGAGGCGGAGCTATGCAGAGCTAGCAAACTGAACTTTGAACGAGCTCATTTGTGTAGATTTCTACAAGCTGTATTTTTTCAACCCGCAATGGCTGAAGGAGGAGAAGAGATCGATTTGGTCGCAGATATAATTACAACGCCATTTTCAAGACGAACTTTTCAAGAAAAGCTAGACATCGTCAAAAGAGAACGGCCAACCCCGACGCTAGCGAGCCGACGCCAACGAGTCAAAGTGGACATTCAAGGCTAGGAATACACTTTCACCACTGTCGCAAATATACCTCATGAACAAATGCAAATTATTTGTTTGTTTTATTTTATTTTCAGTGAATAGTTTATGTGTCTTTATCGTCACGTTTCTTAAATGAAACTGCTTTGGGTGCGACAATGCGCTGTTTAGTGAACAGACTTGTTAAAGCTCACATACTTTTGGTGGACTTAATAAAACTTTGTAGACTAATCCCTTAAAAGCGCCTTTTATTTTAAAGTTTTGACAGTATCCAAGCGATCTTAAAGCTGGTAGTTTAACACTCTTAATTGTAAATGCGGATTTATTGATTATAAATGCTTCGGAAATATTAATATAACTCTGTTGTACTTGACTATGTTAAGGTGATGCAACGCCCGGTTATACTGCGTTTCTGTCTAAATGTATAGTTTCTAGAGCCATGGCGTCATAATGATGGTATTAAGAGGTGGAATAATTCAGGTAGGACTGTGTAGGACATCACTGAAGGCCTAGGTGTGAAATGCACGGCCCGCCACTGAGTTCTATGATGGTCATGTCATCCACATACTTCCACCTAGCCACGTGAGAGCGAAGGGCACTGTCAATGACAACCAGAAATATAATTAGCCTGAGCTTAGTCTCCTGCACCACTCCACAGGTCAGATGGAGCTATGGGGACATGCAGCCCTGGTATTTCACCCTCTGATTCCGGTCATTCATAAAGTCAAGGACCCAAGGGATGAGCTCCAACCTGATACCCAGGTCAATCAGGCAGTTAGCGGCGATGGTGTGGTCAACCTCATGAAAGGCCTTGAAAAAATGTGTTACTACCAGGGTACAGCTGGTTTTCAGCTTGTCCGTAGATCTGTGAAGGAAGTCCAGGAGGCTGATGAGGGCATCTGTTGTGGATTTCCTTAGTTCCTCTAAGGTTGGGGGCTGAGATATTGCTGGGATGAGTTGATCTGCCAACCAAGCTGCTTGGTAATTGGTGCAAAAATGGTAGAGATACTGACAGCTGAAATCTTTAAGATGTAAGTTAGGTTTCTGTAGCCCTATAAACTTTGCCCCTATTGGTTGAGACGTATCCATCTCAATTACAGTATTTATGTTTATCGGAAGTTATAAACTACAGCTTTAAGAAAATCCTGTAAATTTTGATGCAGTATTTCTTAAAAGGGTAGCCGCTTGCGAAAACCTCAGCTTCTCCAGTTACACTGCAGTGCCATAAAATAGGAGGGTGTTATCAATAGCCCAAATCACTTACAACCCTTCTCTCGCCACAGCCACAGACTGTAAAATGCATAAAATGCACCATTTATACACGCTAAGAAAATCATGTTCATGTATAGAAACAATAATATATTTTTTAAAACGTTGTACAAATGAGCATTTGCCGTTTTCCCTTGCTTACAGTACCTGATGCACTTTCGTTTTAGAAGATACCAAATTTTTTTCTCCAAAATTTCTTGTATAAATATGTTTAGGAAACCAAGTACTTACCAGTATATTCAGCTACAGCTGTTTTCTGATTAACCCTAAAGAGTTAAATTTAATTTCGCCAAAGTTCTGTACAGTAAACATTTCCACAGCGACCACCCGTCGCACTTAGGGCTGGGTAAATGATGCAGTATATAATAGCTGTTAATCTTTCCATATTTGTTCAAAGGCAGTACTGTATATTTTAGTTTATGGGAAAAATTCTTCCCTAACAGGCAAGTGAATGGAGGTGTTGTTCTACCAGAGGTGAATGCATTCTGTTCATAAGATGTGAGATTGGAGGGCCTAATACGACAGTTGAAGATTTCTTGGACTGTAATTTGATTCAATGAATTATTCACGGGTGGTGCTGTAATGAATGTGAAAAGCAGTTCCCTATCATTCATAATCTCCGTGGTAGCGGTAATACAACTCCTAGCCTTGGGCACTTAGTGGACTCTCCGATAGGCACAATAATACATGCCCATTTAAAAAAAATAAAAAAATAAAAAATAAAACACGGAAAGAAATGTAACCTTTTCTTAGAGTGTGCTGAATATAAATATAATCACACTCTAACACTTATGACAGGATGGAGATTATTTTGAAAGATAAAGCATTTGGCACTGATGCAGAAGGTGAGAACATAAGTTATAGACAATCAAATATAGGGATCAAAAAGTTTCAACCATACAGTGGTATTTAATATAGTATATATTGGCCCTTGTTTGTCTGTCTGTTATTTTCAGGTGTGTTCTGATCAGGTGTCTTTTTTTATTAAAATTTTATTTTTTTAAAGATTCATATGATTCATAAATATGGAAGGGCAAAAACATATATATATATATACAGTTGAAGTCAGAAGTTTACATACACATAGGTTGAAGTCATTAAAACAAATTTTGAACCACTCCACAGATTTCATGTTTGCAAACTATAGTGTTGGCAAGTCAGTTAGGACATCTACTTTGTGCATGACACAAGCAATTTTTCCAACAATTGTTTACAGACAGATTATTTCACTTTTAATTCACTATCACAATTCCAGCGGGTCAGAAGTTTACATACACTAAGTTGACTGTGCCTTTAACATTTTTAAAAACATTTTTGGTCGCAATTATAATATTTCATGTCTTTATTGAACACACCCATTAAACATTCACAGTACTGGTGGAAAAAGTATGTGAACCCTTGGATTTAATAACTGGTCGAACTTGGCAGAAATAACCTCAAACAAGCGTTTCCGGTAGCTGCGGATTAGACCTGCACAACGTTCAGGAGGAATTTTGGACCTTTTTTTTTTTTTTTTTTTACAGAACAGAACTTCAGCTCAGCCATATTCTTAGGATGTGTGGTGTGAACGGCTCTCTTGAGGTCATTCCACAGCATCTCTATTAGGTTAAGGTCTGGGCTCTGACTGAGCCACTCCAAAAGGCGGATTTTTTTTTTTTTTTAACCCATTCTGTAGATTTACTTCGATGTTTAGGTTCATTGTCCTGCTGCATCACCCAACTTCTACTGAGCTTCTGCTGGCGGACAGCCACCCTGTCTTTATTCCGTAGGATACCTTGATAAACTTGGGAATTAATTTTCCACTCAATGATGGCAAGCTGCCCAGGCCCTGAGGCACCAAAGCAGCCCCAAATCATGATGCTCCATCCACCGTAATTCACCGTTGGGATGATGTTTTCATGTTGGTATGCGGTGTCCTTTTTACACCTTGTAAAGTGCCCGAACAATTCAACCTTAGTTTGATCAGTCCACAAAACATTTTCCCAGTTGCGTTGTGGAGTGTCAAGGTGCTCTTTGGCAAACTTCTGGCATGCAGCAATGTTTTTGTTTTTTTTAAGAGAGCAGTGGCTTCCTCCGTGGTGCCCTGCCATGGAAACCATGCCTGTTCAATGTTTTGCATATGGTAGACTCATGAACAGAGATGTTAACCAGTTCCAATGACTCCTTCAAGCCTTTACCTGTTACTCTAGGGTTCTTTTTTACCTCATTGAGCATTCTGCGTTGTGCCTTTGGAGTCATCTTGGCTGGGCGCCCACTTCTAAGGAGATTAGCCACAGTACTAAATTGTCTCCATTTATAGACAATTTGTCTAACTGTGGACTGATGAATATCTAAACTTTTTGAGATTACTTTGTAACCCTTTCCAGGTTTATGCAAATTAACTATTTTTCATCGTAGGTCTTCTGAGATCTCTTTTTGCAAGTCATGTTTCACATCAGCAGATGCTTCTTGTGAATAGCAAACTCTAAATGTTTGAGTGTTTTTTTAAATCAAATTAGCTCTAACCCACACCTCCAATCTCATTTCATTGATTGGACTCCAGGTTTGCTAACTCCTGACTCCAATTAGCTTTTGTTGAAGTCATTAGCCTAGGGGTTCACATACTTATTCCAACCTACACTCTGAATTTTTGAATGATGTATTCAATATGGACAAGAACTATACAATAATCTGTGTGTTATTAGTTCAAACCGACTGTATTTGTTCATTATTGTAACTTAGATGAAGATCAGACCATATTTTAAGACAACTGTATACATAAATGCAGGTAATTCCAAAGGGTTCACTTACTTTTTCTTGCTACTGTACATAGCACAAGCATGTATGTCAGCCTTTAGGTATCAGTTTGCAACAACAGTACATGTAGCAATCAAAATGATCAAGCATAAATTACTTTCATGCTTTCAACTAAGTGTTTATAACTTTTTTTATGTTCAAATTATACATATGTTTTGTAAAAGTCACAAAGCGGGAGTCATATGGATTTCCTGATGGCAGATTTATTGATCTTTCACTTGCATTGGTTGTGACAATGGTTAAATTGTCCACTGTGGCATTTATAGTGTTGACTTACTAAGTGGTTTCAAATGACTTAGTAAGTCATTCAGAATTAGTTAGTCATTCAAACTAATTACTAAATGAATTCCTAAAGTAGTTTGAATTCAAACTCATTCAAACTCGTCGAAAATTACGAATTTGCGAATACTGCACTATACAAAAGGATGAGGGCTAAACGAGTTGGACTCGCACGCCACAAACTGGGAAAAAAAGGAAAAACTCCTTAAGACGAGGCTACAAAAATATATCCTTTATTAAACCATAATCGCAAAAATGTGAAAGTGCTCAGTGCAAAATAGTGCTGACAAACGTTTCAATCACAAGATCATCATCAGTGTCAATGAATCAACAAGCAGACACACCTTTACTTGTAAGTTACAGGGCTACACAGGTGATGCTGATTAGTGAGTAATCACCTTAATCTCTGCAAATTTAACCAAACATATGTCTGTAACGGTGTTAGTATATAGTACCTGGATAATTGTTGAATGGAATCTCTCTG
Organism: Ilyophis sp. 1 JC-2022; assembly: GCA_022702515.1. Taxonomy (NCBI): domain Eukaryota; kingdom Metazoa; phylum Chordata; class Actinopteri; order Anguilliformes; family Synaphobranchidae; genus Ilyophis; species Ilyophis sp. 1 JC-2022. The sequence goes on from CM040396.1 coordinate 33,249,512, forward strand.
TATCTCTCAAATAGGATGGCAACTGGGTAACAATGGGTCTAAGATGGAGGTCAACAAACTGTGAAAGGGGTTCAGTGGGGCTGTCATTAGAGGCCACTATAGGTCGACCTGGGGAACCGGAGAGAGATTTGTGAACCTTCGGAATTAAAAAATATATAAACACAATAAAACAGTGGAACAGAAGGACTATTCTTGGTTAAAAACTGAAATTCTGACTAAGAAATACAGCCCTCAAATAGAGAATCACTGAGAAAGCGGTCTACTTCCTTTTTGTAATCAGCTGTAGGCTTCTTCACCAATTTCACATAGCAAGATACATTGGAAAGTTGAGATAACAATTAATCCACATAGTCTTGTCTATTTAGTATACAAAGCCCACCACCTTTATCAGCTGGACGGTAAATTACATAGTTTTGTTTAGACATAGACATAAGCATATCTAGTTCTGTTCTACCCACATCTGTACAAGTAGTGGACCTCATGAATTTATCAATGTTTATATCTAAGCTTAGTACATGTGTCAATGGCTGAGTTATTCACAGGGGGACAGAATTTACTTCTAACTCTATACAAAAGGATGAAATGGAAGACTGCAACTAATCATACTAAATTAAACATCTACAGTAGATTAAAATAGTTTAACTGAAATTAAATTAAACGCATATTTCTAGTGCATCTGGGTTGTAATATGCTGTCAGTTTTTCTGCAAGCTCTATGGATCAGTGTTTCATTGTTCAAATATTGTAGCACTGAAGCACAAACAGGTGTATCGGTGCACATGTATTTATATCCTTCTTTTATCTTATTGTAATTAGTTCAGGTCAAGGTAGCCCTGTCCTCAAGGGTACGTGACAAAAGTGTAATTCAAATGATGTGCTGCATGTTTTAATCAGATGAAAATACATGGCACATACAATGGCAGCATATTGCAATCCAGATGCACTAAACATATGCGTTTCATTTCAGTTAATCCATTTTAATCTAGATATTTAATTTTGTATGATTAGTCACCCGTTTCATTCATTTATATAGTGCAGTATTCAAAAATTGCAGTGCACAAATGTGACCGGATCCCTGCTTCAGATATGTTTCAAATTTAGATTTTTTGGAGTTTTTATATTTTTCATATTTCATGCTGTAATTTTTACTATAATTTACATGTACAGCAGCATTTCTACAGTCATATTCAGAAGTCTGGATACCGACCAACTGGTTGAGTGAATGGAGACATATTTACAATATGTATCGTGCAAAAAATGAATAATTGCCTACATAACTAATCTAACCACATTTATTCAAATTTAGTTCTATTTTATATTCCAAAATTCTTCCATTTTGGTGAAAAGTTGTGGTATGACATAGGACATTGTAGTTCACTACACTATACAGTCCCAATTATAAATCAAGCTTTGGTTAGAAAGATTAAGTGTCCACTAATCAGAAGGTAGATTAAGTGTATTAATAAGCCATGTGTCATGTTAATCTGTTATAGAAATCCACCCTATAATGGCTTTCTTCATTAGTGATCTACAGAGGCAGGCTCGCGTAAATCAGATCTTGAATCACTGCTGTGGATATGTACTAGAGTGTGGATATGTACTAGAGATGTTATTGCTAAACATATGAAGCAAGGGTGACAGCTAACGTGAAGACTCAAGACAGATGCATCAAATCCATGATTTACTTCTTGTGTGCTCTTATCAAAGACAGCCACTCATTGGCATTAATTTTCTTTCATTAGGTCTTAGTATTTCTCTATGTGCTGTGCTATGCTGCTTGCTCACACCTAGGGCCCTATCTTACACCCGGCGCCAAGCGGCGCCAAACCAAACGCAAATGTGTTTGCTATCTTACACCCGGTGCAGGGTTCATTATAGCGCCTAGTGCTCACGTCATTGAAATACGAAGTATTCTTGCGCCCGTTGCAAGTGAACTGGGCAGGTTGTTCTTAAAATGAGGTGTAGCCAGGATCATTTTTGGCGTATTGCTATCTTGAGCCAGCAGAAAGCGCTTGCGCCAAAACCACCACAAACCTGGTCTAAAGTCATGTCGCAGTTGTTTCTATGTTATTTTAACGGTGCATAAAAGTGTGTCTACATAGGCATGTGCACAACGCGCGTACACCCTCCTGTCTGTTACACACAGGGGCGCACACAAGCATGACTAAAAATATCAAGATTACAATTTGAAATATTATTGTGTAGGCTATATCAAAAAATGCATAATAATAAAAGGGTCCATAGGTCAAAGACCACATACCTGTCCTTCAGCGAATGAGAATGCTGCATTAAATTGCTTTCAGCCCACTCCATCAACATCCAGGCGATGTGCGATGGTGCGTGTAAGGTTACATGTATAGACTATTCGCAATTATCCTGGATCAAGCTATGACTTAGCCTATATTTGCCAATAAATATCTTCTGGGGGGACAATATTCTGTTACGGGACAATGGCTATCCATTAAAAACTTTGCAAATAACACCTATATCAAGCCTAATGCGTGAATTGTCATTTACACCTAATACGTGAATTGTCATTCAATAGAAAACTCGCGCACTGCAATAAATGCACTTCAGATGTTATTACAATAGAGCTCTCTTCATCTAGGCCAGGGGTTCCCAAACTTTTCCATGCCAAGGACCCCCAAATAGCCGTAGCCTCTGGCTGGGGCCCCCCTATTGCGAAATGGCTTTAAAAAAAAACTTTTAAATTACACTGGCAAATATAAAAAATCAAACATACAGCTTCTTAATACACAACACAATACTTTTGACCCTATTTTGATTCCATAATCGGGCCGTTAGCAGCTCAACGTAATGCGTTGACTGACAGGCAGACGGTTAGTTATTGGCTGCGATTGAAAGAAGGGCATGGCAAAGACCTCATTTCGATATGAAAGGATTTATAACAATTTATATCTTATTTTAAACCGGCACAGTAATCTTATGAATTGAATTGTATTTTTTTTATACATTTTTTGAAATTATAATTATAATTATAATTTTATTTTTTGCATTTTCCATTTTCCTCTCCCTTCCAATTGGCCCCCCTGGCGTCCCCTGGCGGCTCCCCGTGGGGCCACAGCCCCCACTTTGAAAACCCCTGATCTAGGCCTACAGCCTGTAAGTAAATAGAATGGTTTTGACGGAAAAAACCAATCCAGTGTATTGTTTTTCAAATAGCTTAGGCTACAGTCTCCGGGATTCGCTGTGCATAAGGTTTTTTCGATAGCATATGGTTAAAAAACAGATTCATTTAAATTTCACCATGTTAACTGAATTTTAACCTTATTTTTTGTCCTTCATATTTTTTTAATTACAGTGACTCCATATTCTCATTTTCTTAAAACCCCACTGATTTCACCTGTTATTCCATAACTGAACAAAACCATTTTAAAGAGAACTAAGAGTCTCATTTTAAACAAATTTGCAGCACATTACACAATTAATTCACAATTGATTTGAATGTCCCTCTCTTCATGTGCACTTTAACTTCATGCAGGAGCAGGTCTGTTTCCCCTGCTGTGAATCATACTTTTCAAAGACTTTAACTTCACTTGTTTTAAAGCATTTTGCTACCAATAAAACAGGTTAGTCACATTTCCATAAGCAGGACATTATAAAACAAGGGAAAATATGCGTGAACCTATGGGTTACCAACCTGACAGCTTTAGTGTATTTAGTGTCATCATTCAGGCAAAATAACGGTATTTATGTTATTTATCAATATCAGAATGCACATAATGAACATCGGATGAAGCTTGAACTTTGAGAACTCTATGAGAACAACCTCATGGAATTGATGTTTGACAATGCTTCATTGTATAATCAAACAAAATTTCTTAAACAAGCAGGCTAATTTTGGTGTTTTCTAAGGTGAGATGGAAGCCATTCTGGTAGCTTATTCTCAGCTGTTGCAGGTGCTTTCAACAAAATTGAATTGCATAGGCTATATTTTTTAAAATAACGGCACTGTCAGGAATTACCAGGAACCCGTGCCGGTGATAAACCGTATTGTTAAAGATTATTATTGTGTATATCAAAACGCATCATAATGGCTAGTCTGAATAATATTGATCATACTATTGATCCATATAGCCTATTACTTGCTCGCACTACACACGCACAAGCATGTCTGTTTCGCCATCATATAAGCAATCCGCCAAGGTGGAAAATAAGGCTTTTAAAAGGAATGGGATATGAAATTTGTATTGGTTTATTGCATGTTACGCCCAAGACACACCTATAACTAATGAATAGACTAAGGTTTTCACCGGTTGTTATTTTCCGAGAGGGTAGAGAACATTGTTGAAACAAATGAAAGAACAAAATAACTAAAATCTTCTCTGTTCACTCTCACATGATCCAGGTAAAAATAAGAAACGAAAATAACAAAGTAAAAATAAGACATTCAGCAACATTCTTTGGTTGTTTCATGACTCTCTCCTGACTCTCCCTCTCCCAGCATGGGGATCCCTGTCTCAATCACCTACTTTGAAAAGAAGCACGATTTTAAAGCTTGGGCTGATTAGCTAACAAAAGTGTGCGCCCACTTAACCAGTAGGTGTGGTCCTAGATTGCCATGATTTTGACTCCCTGACTGAGCCCTGCCACAAAGAAGGAGTATACTGCTGATGTTGTGTTTTATAGTCCATTACAAAAGTAGACATGTATGAGAATTTTATAGTGTAGAAAAAAAATCTTGAAAAGCCCTACCAGTTTAGAATTTTTTTAAATGTTTGTGTGCATATTCAATGCCATTTTGTAAGATAATTACCAGTTGCCATGACCAGAAAACCAAGGATCCATAAGAGACTTCTCCGTCCTTCATTATCTTTCTTAGCTTGAAAAAAAAAAAGCATGTCTTTCCTCATTTCAAAGCTCATTTAGAAGCAGAGCAAAGTGTGAATGTGGCTGTAGGGCACAGTTTAGCATTGCAAAGCTGACATGCAAATGCTAGGTGGCATGCTGACCCCAGAACAACCAAGGTTGCTTTGTGAGAAAATCACAAATAGTCATATCTTGCTCTTAATAAGCAAGACTAAAAGACCTTAGAGTACTTGCAAACACAAAAGCAGATTTTGACCTGTTTTTTTTTCTTCTTTTTTTAATGTCCATATTTTTGTTGGATTGTTTTGTCTGTGATATTCAGGTCTACTGAACAAACATGCCACCCAGTGCTTTAACAAAATGCATATCTTATGATTACTACTCTCCCAGGTCAAGCTTATTGTATGTTTCTATTGTCTCCATTGGCGAGTTGTTTAATCGGCAGGTCTGAAAGACTTGCTGTGAAATTACAAGCTGTCTGGTTCCCCCCGTGCCTGAATTACATTCTCTGATTGTGCACTATAGGGTGTATGCACAGCATTTTGAATTAAGGGCTCTGAGCACTGGTCTCTATCCACCTAGAAGAAACGATCATAGCTTAGTCTTTTTCATAGCTCTGCAGGAGTGTGTCATGCTGGAAACCAAATTACAATGAGTAAATGGCCTCTGTGGTGCTCACTCAGGAATTCCAGTTATTTGGCTTTTTTATGCTTTCTTTCTTTTTTCTTCATTGTGTAAACAATACATTTGGGTACTCTTTACAACCTTAGTCTTTTTGTACAGCTTAACAATGGCAGCATTTTCTAAATAATTAAATCGGTTTTTCAAGCAGTTACACAAGGGTAATTGCCTGTTATGGTTCACTTTTGTTCATTTCTCGATTTCCAAAAGGGCTCAGACGCTGCTTGAAGACACATGCATTGTGCCTGTAGTAAACCGGTCATGAATATGGGCATGTCCTGGGAATTCATTATGTACAAAGTAAGAGATGGATTAGATGGAGGTCATTTATTTCCTTTTTCAGAACAGCAGGAATCCACTTACACTCCTAAATGATTTTGTGCCATGGATTTCTATGGCACATCTTCAGCCTTAATCACATAAAACAGAAGTATGTCAGTAACTGTTGGTAAAATGCCATTTCAATTGCTTCATGATAGAACATGTGGCCCACAGAAATAGTTCATGGGACACCTTAAATTCCAGGCGCACTTTGCTCAACCAGTCATTCGAAAACAGTCATGTCAAATAAAAATTGGTTGAAATGTTTGATATGTTATAATCATTACATTACATTACATTATAGACATTTAGCAGACGCTCTTATCCAGAGCGACGTACATAATGCATAATCACTACTTAATTTGGACAGTTTCCACAGTTTCACTAATTAGGAGCCTATTGATTCACCCCAGTAATTTGATTTAATTTGATAGTTATTTATTTGTCTCTTTTTATGTAATCATTTTCAATATAGCACAATAAGCACAATGTCAATATGGGACTTATATTCTTCATGGCACTCATAGCTATTTCATGACACAATTTTGTTTAAGAGGGTAAATAATCTGTATAATATAAATGAATATATATTTTTCATAAGTGTATAATTAAGAAAATAAAACTTTTAATTCTGGGATTGTAATTGTTGATGGAATGAAACCCAGTATACCCAGGGGTCCCCAGTACCGGGTTTGAGAACCACTGAGTTAGAGTATGATGCTATATTTGAAAACACGAAGGAAATAAGAGGCAGGAATGTAGGATTTTGCCACATGTACTGCATGCATTTTTCTTTTATTTTCAAAATCGCTACATTCCTGACTTAATTCACATTTAATATCATATGTAAGACAGCACAACATTCAAGTTCAGTACTGCCTTAAATAATCTAATGAGCCTGCATCTCACAGATATAGCAATAGGTCAGAGCTACCCGAGCACACTGTATATTTTATCATTTTTAAGCGCATGTAATGAAATACATAAATGTTTTAACGTTTTTACCTCGCAAATAGTTAATGTGTTGCGACGTCCCCAAAATTACCTCACCAAACTACTTTTGTGAAGAAATAACAACACTTGAATTTACTTGTAAGTAAAATTGAATATGTTTAGGATAGGTAGAGCTTCTTATGATTAACTCTGTAGAGGCTTCATGCACTTGGGTGATAGTATAGTAACAGTGCCATTCTGGTTGAGGAAAACATTTAAATACCTCACGGCTTCAACTCCTCTCACAAGAGCCTGATGATCAGAGCCTTGGTAGGGCCTTTGTGCGGTCTAATGTTTTCATAGCAGCAGATGGAAGGGGCTCACTTCACTTACTCTGTGAGTACTCAATCAGCGAGAGCCACATCTATACTGGAAATGAGTATAAATGCTGATAGGACTGCTTAGAAATGACTTTGTAACATCTTTATGCGCTTGCTTGGATACATAATTTGCAGTTGCAGGCTTAGAAAGGTAGTTTGAATTTTCAAATAGTCTGATGTAGTGCGTGTGTGTGTGTTTGCGTTTGCGTGTGTGTGTTTGTACCCTCATCTACCTAGATTTTAAATAATTCACGGCATGTTCAGATAATCCTTTTTATGTATTTGTGAAACGTATCAAGCAAGAATGATGATCTCTTGATGACTCATTATGAGTTAGAATTTATTTATGCGCAGTGGACAAACAAAGCTCATTTGAGGTATATATCATGCCTTAACCCTTAAAGCCTTTGTTAAAATGATTATCAGTGCAATAATGTGACAGCCTTCAGATTTCATATGCATTTTGAGACCATATATATATATATATATATATATATATGTGCGAGCACTGTGAGGGCATGGGGTCTGGGGCAGCCACTGTAAATGCTGCTTATAGCAGAAAAATATAATGTTTATACCGTATGTGTGCGTGCGTGTAATTTACTGTTTTGCCTCCTGAATCTCTGAACCATAAGCTTACTTATTCATAAATTATGAAGCAATAAAAAAGCATGTATGCCATACTACCAGATATTGATATGTCTTTGTAGATTCCACTCTTTGCCTTTAATAAAATCATTTTTAGTAGTTTATTGCCTATGTAAAAGACATAATTTCAACAGAAATGGAAAGACTGAAATGACTGTAGTACAGTTGCTTTACTATCAAGGAACCCTTTCAATAATTAAATTAGTGCCTTAAATATATTTAAGGGGTGTTTTCAAATGACAGCCGTAAAGTAGCACATTGTTGATGTATAAAATGCTATGCGAGGTTGCCTCGGCATTGAGTTTCTTATATTGTGAACGATGACAGAACAGCGCAATTCCTAAACATCCTTAAGCTTAATGTCTGAATTATAATTGACAAAAGACTGTTTATATGGACGGAGAAAGGGGAATTGAGGAATATTAAACCCAGCCGAATACCAACGGCACTTCAATGGATGGTTCAGTTAAACATTTTATGTATCATTAAAATTAATCATAATTAAGAGACATCATCTGCAGCCAACAAACAATATGAGTTTAACTTGGCACAGCACAAAAAGGCAGACTTATTTTATGGCATTGTGTTAATCTCACAATATATCACACTCAATGCTGGCCTCTGCTTTTTTAAGCTGATGAAGAGGGCCCTCGATTGGCTTGAATATGTTTTGCGGTGTAGTGCAAAAAATGTTGCCTTCACAAATAATAGGCTTGGCTTTGAACACAAGGTACCTGTCATCTGCCTTTGATTCTATCCCCAAATTACTTGCTTGATATCCGTTCATGTTGAATGCATATTATGTGCATCTTTTTTCTGCTTATTTACATATTGTGGCTTGGCTCCTTCTTTGTTGTGCTCCAGGCTCCTGGGATATGGAGTATATTATAGGATATTTAATTTTAGATTGTGATATCCATTGAGAGCTGTTTGCATTGAGGACAGTGTGCAATAGAGGGGCAAAACTGAGAGTTCTGAAAAAAGCCTGGAATCCCAAAGGCAGAAATAAGTATTAAGGATTTAGATCTTTGTTTTTTCTCATACTGGGGGATGCATTACATGGTATGATTGCATTACACTACATAAATGTACCTGGAGGTGTCCTTATCCAGGGTAAATGAGAGAATTTACATTTTCAGCTGGGTACCCTGCTGAAGGTTCAAGTGGTTGTATCCTGACTGGGAATCAAACCTGCATCCTGCTGGTTGCCAGGCCGACTGTACAGCATTGCTTGGTTTAAACTGTGGTGAGCGTACACAGCAAAACTCACATGCCACGGTGGCACTGAATTTGTGGAAAGTCTCCTGACGCCTTAAAGGTGACTGCACCTGAGACATAAAACTTCATAAGCTTGCTATGACGCTCAGGTCCATGGAAAATATGAACTTACGTCTGGATATTATTTATTTATTTCATTTTTTTTTTTCTTCAAAATTGTACCACACTGCACTTCAATCGAATTAGCAGACATTTGGGCAATGTCCACCGGAGGAGAAGGCAAGTAGGTTCAGTGCACAATACCAAAACCACAGAACCCATTTTTTTTTTTGATTGATCTCCAGTCTTTTCTGAGGTAGGCTAATTAAAGGCAGATAGGTTTAATTATCTCACAGAAGTCCTGCTCCTGACTTTAATTTCTCTACCTAAGGAACTCAAGAAGTAATGAAGTGGAACAGTGGTCACGAGAATGCATTTTTAACTGCCTATTTATTTATTTACTTATTACATATTTATTTATTTATACTCAACAAACAAAGTCATTCTGCTCTTGGATACTAATTAAGCCAAGTGATTTATTTATTTATTTATTGTCCTGATTTGTCTTGTCCTATCTCTATCTCTGGCCAATCCTTGAGCCGTACATTATCTATGCTACGGTATTATTAGGGATTATCCCAGACGGATAGTTTCCCTTGCAGGCACCATTAGCTCGGATTCATCCCACTTGGTATTTCCAACACCTGCGACCACTATCTGCTGGGCACAAGAATTATTACCGTTGTATTTTTTGCAGGTATATAAATTAATCATAGGGATCATGAGCAACTACTTTAAATTTCTGGACTGTGACCAAGAAAAACGTTTTCCCAGAGGATGGCAGTGGACCTATGCATCATTAAAACTGAGCTGTGCTATCTGACAAAACAATGGCTCTCCCTCGTTGTTTTCAGGGTGCTATGTTGCTCGTTTGACAGGCATAATCATAGCTTTGTTGCATTAACAAAGGCAAATAGTAGCACTGGTTTAACTTTCAGGTTCATGAGGAGGAGGAGGAGGAGGGGTGGGGGTGGGGCGAGATATGCTAGTGCCTTTTGCTGCAGTGAGAACTTAGTGAGAACTTTAATCTTTCTGAAAGTAAAACCAGACAGCTAATTACCCTGAGCACAGCCGCGCTCAGGGTATGTTTGCGTTGGTCAGCTTTCAAATATAAAACAGCGATTTTTCAACCTCGATATCTCTGCCATTTCAAAACCATTCACAGGTGGACTACAATTGCCATGGGCTCACCAAATGCTGTTTTTTTGGTATAGACCACCTTGGTACATCCGGGTACTTGATGATTCACGCCCTTTTTTGGGGGAATGCTTCTATTCAACGCAATGGGAGTGCGCTGAGATGCAACAAAAAAACAAACAATGAAAAATATGTTTATGTATTACTAAAATGTCAACCGATTATGTTACATCACTACCCAGCATCGAGCGGGTGAGATGCAGTTCGATTTCATTGGTGTCTGGTGGCAACTCCAAATTGCCCATTGGTATGAGTGTGTGAGTGAAAAGTGTGTGCCCTGCGATGGTTTGGTGACCTGTCCAGGGGGTATTCCTGCTTATTCCCCAACGCATGCTATGCTGGGATGGGCTCCAGCCCTTCATGACCCTGACCAGGAATAAGTGGGTCAGATGATGGATGGATTGATTGATTGATATTAATAATAATGGAATTAAGATGAAAATAAAAGCTACAATATTTACTTCACCATCTAGTGATGTGATATTGTCATAACAAAAGGAGCCTATTTTCCTTGGAAATATTGAACAATGAGTAATAAATTGAATACTCCTCAAGACTTGTAACATGAAGGGCATTGTTTTCCAAGTAGATAAAAGGTCAGTGAGTGGGGGCTTTCTTCCACCCAATCAATATTATTTTCTTGACTTGACATTATATGACTTTACCATTTAATTTTTCAAACATTTTTCCCTTCAATTTTTATCTCCATTTTGACCGAGGTCTGCAGCAGAGCTTTACACTAAGAAATGACGGTAATATATTTTCTATTATACAACAGTTAGTACCGACCACGCAATGTGAGACGCATTCCGTGAGTGCTGATATACAGTAACATCCCTGCCGGGATGACTGCTTTGTTTACATTCTAATGTATACATTGTTTAGAAAAATTTAATTCTGAAGGAACTATATTTGTTGGCAGAGCCAAATAAACAACAAAATCAAAATTGTCTCATGTTGTCTCAATCTTTAATTGATATATATTTTATAGACTAGTAGAACTGTTGTATAAAAGCAATATCACACTCGAGGTTGTGCTGATATACTGTATATCAGCATGGCTGTGATTGTCTTGTCTATGACCGAATCACAGCCGTGCTGATATAACAGCACTTCCACTCATGTGATATTGCTTAATAGTTTAACCATTACATAGCAATGAATGTGATTATTTTGTGATTGAAATAATAAAGACATTAATTATTATTATTATTATTATTGTTTGCCATCAGATCTCTAATTTGGAAACTTATTGGTAAGCAGTATATTCTTACAAAAAACTCAATACAATGATTAAGTGTGTAATACCACTTTTATTAAATAAACCCAATAAAATTGTTTTTTTTTTGGATTGGATGTGAGGAGTATGTTCTCTTTATTATTCGACAGATTCTATTTCAGCATCAATTTCTCTCCTCGACAAGAGATGCATCATCTCTGTAGCACTCATAAGGAAAGACATCAACCAAATTTCCTGTTATTGACTTGTTCTCCTATTCTTGATTGAGACTCATACTAGAACTGTGGAGAGAATGACAAACAAAAGGCAGGAGGTTAAAAAATGGAAACCAAATCAATAGTGATGACTGAGGGAAAGAATCGCTGAAGGTCAGAATTCTTGGTCCCTCTGAGTAGATAATAAGGGTACATAATCAATCTCATCTCATTTAATCTCTCCTTCTATCTCAAGCGCCATCTACTTCCATTTCTCACATGGTCAGTGCTTCTCACTTTTCTTTCGGTTTTCATCCACTGTCTAATATTATCGTCTTTATTTCTCAGGGATGTCTGGGTACTTATAATGAAGAACATTAATACATTTTATTACATTATGTCTGCCATCAATGCTACTTAAAACCTCAACAAAAAAAGCTGTGGCTGGCCTGGAAGACTGCCGCTAAACCTGGGCAGCTTTGACTTTGGAGAGGTTAACGGTACCCCTTGGCTTGACCCACAGCTTGTACCTTCTGGGAGGGTAATGAGAGGGCAATCATTTGGGAATTGTAATGGATAGTCTACTATTTAGCCACTTTAACCTTGGGACATGGTACCATGAGTATATGCAATACATTTCCCAAGCATGTTATTAATAATAATAATTGTCATCATCCGTAATCATCATCATTTATTCCAGATCAGGGGACTCATTTATAAAACATTCGTACGCACGTATTTGATTGTAAATTCACTAGATTTGATCTTACGTGAAAATCGACACACAAATTGAGATTTATAGTTGAAACCGACGTGAAAACTTTCTTATGCGTACGCCAACTCTAGAGGAGTTTCCTTGTGGCTATGCAGGTTATTAATAATTTAAGATGAGTTGGCATATCAGTTTCAAGTCTTATGTTGATTTTCATGTGAGATCAAATCTAGTGAATTCACGATCAAATCCGTGGCGTACAAACGTTTTATAAATGCCCCTGGTCTGGAATAAATGATGGTGATGATGATAGATGATGACAATCATTATTATTATTAATAGTAATAACATGTTAATGTTAATGAGCATTTATTTGAGCAATCATTTAATTATGAGTTTCCTTGTGCATTTCCTTGTGGCTATGCAGCTGTACTGCAGGATGAACATATTTTCTTCAGACATGGGAATATTTTGCCAATCCCTTCACGAATGGAGATGTATAGGCTATTAGACATGCTTGCATAAGATTTATTTTTGTGATAAGCAATGCGAGACGCAATATTGTGGGCCATTAACTAGGCTATAGCCTATGCCCAGTTAAGGTTTGGGGGGAGAGAGGAAGACATGTCACTGCCAATATTTTCATGTGAATTGGTCCCGACTAGCTAGTATGCTTGTGGGACTTGACGGTTGACTTTGTTTGACTTGAAGTTGAAATAAAGCATATGCTTATGATTACAGCTCTTGCTGTGAAAATTATCATTTGTGCAAACCGTTATGAAAAATACAATAGCCTAATAATTATTATTATTATTATTATAATCGATACATGTATGGTTTAAAAGCTTAAAATCAATGCACAGTTTAAACAAACATCATGTAATAATAGCTTATAGGTATACAGAAGGCATGAACATTTTTCGTAGGAACATTTTAGGAAACGATTGTACGCTCACATTTAGGATAAATTCCGAGATTAATTTATAAATGAGGCCCCAGCACTTTATTATAATTATCATAAGAAGCATTGGGTGATTTAAGTAAGACAACCATAACTCTTGACTGCCCAAGCTTGCATTTCTTCCAACACACACTGCTTTTCATTAACTGTTCAAACACACAACAAAATATAATCACCAAATGGCTTGAACCACTAGAGCCTGACCTTTCACTTATACAAACCCCAATTCCAAAAAAGTTGGGACAGTATGTAAAATGCAAATAAAAGCAGAATGCAGTGATTTGTAAATTATGTTTTACATATATTTAATTGAAACCAGTACAAAGAAAAGATATTTAATGTTTTACCTCATTAACTTTATAGATTTTTGTAAATATATGCTAATTCCGAATTTGTTGCCTGCAACACGTTCCAAAAAACACCTGTTTGGAACATTCCACAGGTAGACAGGTGAATAGGTAACAGGTGGGAATAATTTGGAAAACCGTTGTCAGTAAACACAGTTTGTCGCTGCATCTACAAATGCAAGTTAAGACTCTACTACGCAAAGCGTAAGCCATATATCAACAACATCCAGAAATGCCACTGACTTCTCTGGGCTCAAGCTCATCTGAGATGGACTGACGCAAAGTGGAAACATGTGCCATGGTTTGCTGAGTACACCTTTCGAATTGTTTTTGGAAATAATGGACGTCATGTTCTCCGGGCCAAAGAGAAAAAGGACCATCCTGATTGTTATCAACGCAAGGTTCGAAAGCCAGCATCTGTCATTGTATTGGGGTGTTAGTGCCTATGGAATGGGTAACTTGCACCTCAATAAAGGCACCATTAACGCTGAAGGGTACACATGCATTTTGGAGCAACATATGCTGCCATCTAGACAGAGTCTTTTTCAGGGACGTCCCTGCTTATTTCAGCAAGACAATGCCAAGCCACATTCTGCATGTGTTACAACAGTGTGGCTTTGTGGTGCATTATGAAACACAAAATATGACAACGGAGAACCCGGACTGTTGAGCAGCTGAAGTCTTATATCAAGCAAGAATGGGAAAAAACACACAGTCACACAGTGGTAAACATGCCCCTGTCCCAACTTTTTTGTGTTTGTGTTTGTGTTTGTGTGTGTGTGCGTGTGTGTGTATATGTGTGAGAGAGGAGAGAGAGAGTGAGAGAGAGAAAGAAAGAGAAAGAGAGAGAGGAGGGATTTAAGGGGGGAAAGTCTTTACTCGAGCCATATCTCATCTAGAACTCAGCCACAGTAAACTCATCAATCAAAGTTATGGCTATAACTCAAGGCAAAACAAACAAAATGACAAAAAAGAGATGTGTGTTCAGGGAGCTGTCTGCTGGGATGTGAATCTGCTCTTGATCCTCCTGGACCTGCCCCTGAGGTAGAGCCAGATGATTTTTGTATTTTATTTATTTAGTTTCTTTTCAATTTGTTACAGTAAGGTGGTTCAATGTGTGTTACATATTCACCCAGTTTCCAGAAGCAGATGCTTTTCTATTCAATCAATTGGAAAGATATCTGAACATTTCAAAATGTAGTACTGAATATATGTTTTTTCATGTTACATGGGATATTTACCCACAGTTCACTCAGTAATATTAGCCATACTGATAATGTCTGGTTGACGATGAGATTTGTCCAAAATGCACAAGCAAATCTCTGCCGATTCTTACAACAGAAATCCCAAAACATTTTAATATAGTGCAGGAGGTTTCTCTCATCTTTATCAACAGCCGGATTTTTCTGCCCAGTAGCTTTGCCCATGAAAGCTTGAGGAGAAAGATAGAGAGAGGACATGTCTCTGTAATGGATACATACAATGATACTAATGTCTGAAGAACTGTAACAGTGTCCAGAGGATTTCATTTTGAAATTTCTGGCTTTGAAGATTCATAACAGTTGTCGTTTCCCCTCGTAATTCAGAGGGGATATCTTGTCTGGCAGATCTACATTGAAGCGCATTCAGTGTCTTTCTGCAGCAGATAGATTGTGCTCTCTATTCCTCTTAAAAGTGGGCAGGTTAATTTAATATATTGCACTAGACTGTCATATTCCCTTTAAAGTACATATTTCCCTATACCTCATCTTAATCCTTTTTAGGTGATGTTCTATATGGTGAGATAAATTTAAATGTGTGTACAACTCCCTGCCAAAGGCAATGTTTAGATTTCTATAAAATTTAACAGATTTACAATGGGAAGATAAATATGTGTGTATTTGGACAATGACACCATTTTTGTTTCTTTGGCTCTGTACTCTAGCATATTGGATTTGAATTAAACCATGAATATGAGCTTAAAGTGCAGTATGGGGTATTTACATCCATATCGGGTGTTCTATGTAGGAATTACAGTCCTTTTTAGTTCCCACATTTTAGGGAACCAAAAGTAACAGGACTGTAGGCTGCTCAGCTGTTTCTTGGCCAGCTGTGTGCTGTGTCATTACTTCAGGCACAACAAAGCTAAAAAAAAAGGTCTAGAGTTAATTCTAGGTGTGGCATTTGCATTTTAGTCTGTTGTCTCTCAAGATGATGACTAAGAGTCAACGCCAGTAAAGTAGGCCAACATGCAAGAATGCTCTGGTGAGCTCAGCAATAGCAATCTGGTAGACCACAAAAGACCACTGTAGTGGATGACCGAAGAATATTTTCTATTATGAAGAAAAACCCCTTTTCAACTGTTGAACAGATCAAGAACACTTTCCAGGATGTAGGCATCAAAGATTACTGAGAAGACTACACTAGCATAAACTCAGGGTTCACTGCAAGATACAAACCACTGGAAAGCCTCAGGAACAAAATGGCCAGGTTGGAGTTTGCTAGAAAGTACATTATAAAATGATATAAAAGTCTTGGACAGATGAGATGAGTGTGGAGAAAGAAAGGAACTGCTCATGATCCAAAGTACCACCTCATCTGTGAAACATAGTGGAGGCAGTATTATAGCTTGGGCATGTATGGCTCCCACTAAAACTGGCTCACTTATCTTCATTAATGATGTGACTGCTGATGACAGCAGTAGGATGACTTCACTTCGATTGCTGCACTTCATCTTGCAGCAGGACAATGACCCCAAACATACTGCTCAAGCAACAAAGAAGCATTTCAGGACCAAAAAGTGGAATGTTCTTGACTGGCCAAATCAATCACCTGACCTGAATCCAATTTAACATGCATTACACTTGCTGAAGACAAGACTGGGAAAAAAAGCCCCAAAACAGGAATTGAAGTACACGCAGTACATGCCTGTCAGAGCATCACCAGGGAAGATACCTACCCAGTGTCTGGTGATGTCTATGGGCCACAGACTTCAGGCAGTCATTGATTTGTCCAATTACTTTTTTTCCCCTAAAATGGGGGAACTATGTATAAAAAGGGCTGTAATTTCACACAGATCACCCAAAGTAGATGCAAAATCCCTAAACTTAAATTATACATTTTTTAGAGATGTAAACATTGCCTTTGGCAGGGGGTTGTACTGGTCTTTTGCTGCTGTAAGCCTTTGGGTCTTCTTTTTGATCACCCCTGGGAGATAATCTAGCTTCAAGCTAAATATGAACTCCTGTGGATCAGTTGCAAGATGCTCCACAGGCATGGGACCATGTCTCCTGTTATTTGAATACATAAATTATGAATGGTCCACTAATTTTACTGGACCTCCAGCTAATCTTTTTTTAAAGGGTTGTGCGCAACTTGAAAAAATAAGTACAAAATAAATGAATAGAAAACCTTGCCATAATGTTAATTTCTCTTTAATTTCCTTCAGATTAAAGACAAGTTTTGCATGAAGCATTCTGCTTTCTGGCAATTGGATGGGAAAAGAATCGTTGACCTTGGAAACTGAAGATGTTGTTGCCATGGGAACTGTTAATCCTCCTGTCACTCAAGGACTGCCTTGCAGGTAATATGTCACACAAGTCATCTTTGTTGCAGAATCTGATCTGCACACTTTCTTTCAGTGAGACATTATGCTATTTTTATTCAATAAATTTCCATTTTATAATTTCTGCTTTCTTCAAAGCGCTTTATGTTATGCTGGTGGAAGTGCAATGACAGTGTTGCTTTTTTTTTGAAGACCTGTTCACTACAAAAGAGAATAAAAGGAAATTGTTCTCAGACATGCATTTTGTGTGTCTGACCATCTCTGCATCATAGAAAGACTTTTGTATTGTGAAAAAATACGGTGAACATTGTGAACAGTCAATAGATAATATGTTCAAATAAACTACTCAAGACAATGGGCCTCATTTATCATTAATGTGTATGTTCAAATCTGATCATAAAGTGTGTGTACGACAATTTTCATTCTGAAATTATATTACACAATAATAGGAATTATTAATGGATAATTATGATTGATAGGCTGGATTCTATTGTCATTTCAATGCAGTTTGTTCCTCACATACTAGTTTTTAGGGCCCCTGACTTGCGGGAGATGGGGTAGGGGCTCGTTGAAGAAAGATTTACTAAGATCTTTAGCGTGTGCAAATCCTTTTAGCACACGCCAAACCAATAACATAACAAATGATTGGTCATGGTATTTGTTTTGGACAAATCATTGGTTGTGTTATTAGTTTTGCGTGCGCTGAAGATTTTTGCACCCACTTAAGGTCTCAGTAAATCAGGCCCATAATGCGCTCAATCCATAGTCCATAAAATATAGGCTTATAATAGACCCATTTCATGTTTGTATACAAAAGAGGATGCACGTGCTACCCTGGTGTAAAAAGTGTATCACCTTGGTAGGATATCACAATCAAGACTTGGTCATCAACGATTTAACGTAAAACTGTACAAAATATAGCTGCCGTTAGAAGTCTTATTACAACTTTATTGTATTTAGATACGTTATAAATGAGTGCAAGCCACAGAACTATATAAGAACTAGAAAGGCAACTGCCTTCTCAAAACGGCACTTTTTCCACAGCCCAAAGTTTTTTCTCTGATTGTCACGTGAAGGGTGGTAATTTTGTCCCTTTAGCAGAAAGTAATGGCTGCTGCGGTAAATACAGAACCACGACCAGAACCACAGCGGAGTGGGTGTCGTGAGAACAATCGTTGTTCTGTGAAAATCAAAACAGTAAATACATCAATACATTATTGAATAGGTCTATGCTTTGATTACATTAATACTTAAATAATAATTATTGCACCTGCTTGTTGATTTTGCTTATTTATTCACCGTTTGTGGTATTGCAGTATGGGTGGAACCAGCGGTCCTTGCCCGGCTGATAATAGCATGATGGAAATGGGCACAGTGAAACTCGTAGCCTATTTTACAGGTATAGCCTCCCTGGAATGTTGATGTTAGACTGATAGAATGAACTATGATGATTCATGTCGAAGGCTACGTACCTTGTTGAAATCGCCTCACAGCCTAACATTACCACAACTAATTCAGATAAATAAGCCGCGAATAGTTACAAAAAATGTTTCATATATATCTTGTTAGCAAGCTAAGTTACATTATTGACAAGCTGTTTGGTTAGCGTTAACTAGCTACTCGTCGTTATGTTGTTGGAAGTTGTGTGAACAAAGCAGGCTTATTAGCCCCCCAGAAAGCAATCTCTACTCCCCGATTCCTGTTGCATGGTCTGTGATTGTTTCCAACAGACCACATCAACTGTAGTGCTAAGCTGAGCACACACAGCATCTCAAATTGAAATCTGACAGACTGATAATGTTAGATTTGATATCTAATGTTAGCTATCTAGCAACACAACGTCATTACAATATAATAGCCTATATAACTGCTTACACCACGACAATGAAGCTTGTAAAGTTACTATTCGATTCATAACAGGAGTATAGCTGTGATTAACGTTAAATGTAGCTGTTAGCTGCTCACCTAAGTGTAAATAGTTAGCTAATGTTCACGTAACTCTGCAGCTAGCTAGCTAGGCACAGCTATCGTTACAATTTTAGCATTGTTGCTAACGTTACCTAGAAAGTGTTACGTTTCAGACACAGAGACCCAATAGCAGACAAGGAATTAGCAAGAACGAGGTTTATTTCAGAAGGTGAGGTCAAAAAGCCAGGATATCAAAATGTACAGTACAAAAACGGAATGCAAAGAGTAGTTAGGAAGCTAAAGTCGAAAACCGGAAATCAGAGGCAGAGGTACAAAATCGGCAGGCAAGGCAAAGTCAAAAACAATCAAAAGTCGAAAAACCAGAAATCAAAGGCAGAGGTACAAAAACGGTAGGCAAAGGCTAAGTCAAAAACAATCAAAGTCGAAACCAAATGGCAAACAAACAAAATCGCTAGGCTATCTCGGGTCGTACGGAAAAGGTTGTCTCAGGTAATCAATAAGTCACTGGCTTTCTAAATCTCAGGCTCAGGAAATAAAGGGTACGTTCTGACAGGGAACAAACAGATTTGTGGGTCTATACGTATAGGAAAGGGAGGGGTAACAAACTACGTGAGGTTAACACATGAGGTAGCAATGAAACAATCACGGAAACATAACAAAGACATGGAAGGGACTCGGAAACATGCATAACAAACAACGGGCTCGAAGTGGAGCGGAGTGTGCTCAGTAATCACGAGAGGTGAAACTACATACAAACAGCTGGGGCGAATAAGAGATCGCGGACAAACTGGTTAATCTTGTTAATACCTAACTATAAGACAGACCGTTAGTTCGTTAGTAGACATTTATGTTAATAGGTTTAGTAAGTGCATTTAACTAATAAACCACCCGAGTGATTGTTAGCACGAGTTAGTAATCTATACAATTAGCGTAAGGGAAACCAGGAAGTAGCAGAACACGAAACCCTCGGAAATCCCGAAGTCACCTAAACAGTGCATACACGAGACAGGGTAAACAAACACACGAATGCGACTCAGACAACCCACGAACAGAGGGGAATGCAATGATGAATGATAATAATATAAACAGACATACATAATAACAGAACATCACAGAAAGGGGAGCAGATCCGCTTTCTAAATCACACAAAATGTTGAGCATAACATAACGTTGCATGCAATTCTCATAACAGAAATTTTTTATTTAGGTAAAGTTACAACTATGTAAGCAAGCGTATTAGCAAAGCACGCTTATTAACCAACCAGCTATGCTATGGCATCAGTATGCATCTTTGAGAGGGGTATGAATCTAGTTCTATAGGAATTATATGGAATTAATTACAGGAATTATTGGCAAATATAGCTTGATCCAGGATAATTGCGAGTAGTCTATACATGTAGCTAACCTTACATGTACTATCGCATGGATGTTGATAGAGAGGGCTGAAAGCAATTTAATGCGGCATTCCCCTTTACTGAGGGACAGGTATGTGGTCTTTGACCTATGGACCCTTTTATTATGCATTTTTTGATATAGCCTACACAATAATAATATTTCACATTGTAATCTTGATATTTTTAGTCATGCTTGTGTGCACCCCTGTGTCTAACAGACAGGAGTGTGTACGCGCGTTATGCACACGCCTATGTAGACGCACATATATGCGCCGTTAAAATGACAACTGCAACATGGCTTTAGATCAGGTTTGTGCTGGCTCAAGATAGCAATATGCCAAAAATTATCCTGGCCACTCTTCATCTTAAGACCAACACTCCCAGTTCAATTGCAATGGGCGCAAGATGACTTGGTATTTAAACCACGTGAGCGCCAGGCACTATAATGAACCCTCCGCCAGGTGTAAGATAGCAAAGACACTTGTGTTTGGGTTAGCGCCGCTTTGCGCCGGGTGTAAGATAGGGCCCCTGGAGTTATAAAACGTTAAATAGAACACCCTCGAAATAGGTGAGAATTTACTAAATTTGGCATCTGCGCGAAGGGGTTAATATACAAAGTCAAACCGTCAATAATGACTGTATAATGATTGATAGATTTCTACTGAGTAAACAACTGGGGGGTGCAAAACAATTGTACAATTTTCTAAAAATATTTAACCTCTTCAGGCAGACGCTTAATTTTGCCCATTTTCACTTGTTTTTTACTGTTCTGTTAGTAGCTATATAACTCCAGATGTAAATTTTACACAAACACCAATGATGGCTTAAGTTAAAGAAGACCCTTGTACCATTTATGATCATACCTTAAATGTATGTATTTTCATAATGAATATGTCTATTATGGGCAGTGAATACATCAGTAACAACAAGAAATGTCCAGAAAGCTTTCCTTTAATAAGAACAGTAATACCGATGGACACTGTATTTTCGTGCCTAGTTTTGTAGCACCTTTTCAAAGCGAAAGCTCTCAGATTGATGGTTAGCCTACTGAGAATTAGATGCGGTCCGACTCGAGCTGATAACACGAATGCTACACGATTTTCACTGTCAAGTGTTTATATCTTACATGATTTTGCATCATTACAGACTGCTGTTGGAGTATGTTAGCTCATGGTCGTAAAGTTAACATTTGACTTTATTTTATTAAATGTCTTTACATTGAGACTAAATGACACCGTTTCTCTTCCAAAACATTTAGAGGAACGTCAGTTAGATTTTCGCCATGCGCGTAAGTAGACGCCAACATTATTACTTTGAGAGTTGATCAGGAAACATTTTTTCCATTTCTATATCACCTCACGCAATTGTCACAGCTGACACCAGATCAGCACTTTTAAACACGACCCTATGACAGTCACATCGAGAATAGTAAAATAAAATGGTTATAAAATAATAATTGATTGGACTT
The DNA here is from genome assembly GCA_022702515.1 of Ilyophis sp. 1 JC-2022. Classification (NCBI taxonomy): domain Eukaryota; kingdom Metazoa; phylum Chordata; class Actinopteri; order Anguilliformes; family Synaphobranchidae; genus Ilyophis; species Ilyophis sp. 1 JC-2022. The sequence goes on from CM040396.1 coordinate 33,271,607, forward strand.
TTTTGATTGGATTTTTATTAAGCTGAGATGTCATTGATATTTGAATTAGGCTAATGTATTACATGTTTAGTCATCTTAAAGCTAAATCTGAGACAATTTGCAATATTCAGTATAACTGAAATACATATGTAACCTTAAGTAATGTAGGCTAATGTAGTTACATTTTAGTGTGCAACACACTGAAAACAAGATTTTGTTGTGTTTTATTGTATTATATAATTAATAATTATACTGTGCAACCCCCTGCCATCAACCTATAACCCCTCCCCCCGGGTAACAACCCAACAACCCTTCCACACACACCCCCCTCCCCCCCTCCTCTCCGGTCCACAATGTCACCCAGTAATATACATTACATTACATTATAGGCATTTAGCAGACGCTCTTATCCAGAGCGACTTACATTTACTTACTTCTTATTACATTTATCCATTCATACAGCTGGATATATACTGAAGCAATGCAGGTTAAGTACCTTGCTCAAGGGTACAACGGCAGTGTCCTACCTTGGAATCAAACCTGCAACCTTTCAGTTACAAGTCCAGTTCCTTAACCATTATACTACACTGCCGCCCTATATACATTTTCTAGGGGAAACACTGCTATGTCAAATAATATGACAAATGACAGAACGCCTTCAATGCTTCAGTGTCAGTGGAGCATTGTGTTTTTGCTTGAAAGCTTTGAACGTTCAGAATGCATCTCTTACATTTGAACAGGTTGGGTAATGCACTATAATATACTACATGCTCTCTGTGCAGCACCAGTACTGGAAAATCATTATGTTCATTTAAGGGGATGTAGATAGTATTCTATTTGGCCAGAACACAAGCACACTGACACCTCAAACAACTTATACACCACTGCTGCCAGCCAACTTTCATTGCTGCCACCTTTAAAATGGCAAAATGAATTGGAACATTTATTCTGTGTTAGCCACTTGCGCAATTGCATTTGCATTTGCGTCTTTAAAAGAGCGTGTCAGCCAGGAAGATTAGCAATAAATTAACCGCGTATCTAACCAAGCAAAGAAGCACATGTAGCACCCTCATTACCTATAACTAGCCACAAGCATAGGTATTTGTTGACTGTAGCCTGTTACAGCTTAAGTAATACACGTGTGTGGCATTCATTTCTCCTCTTGGAATGTAAGTTATATCAGATAATAACTTAACACATAAGCATGAATCGTGTTTCAATTAATTTATTTTTTTCATTTGTGGACTGAATCATTTTCAATAATTTAGCTAGTTATTGAGACTGTAAAGATGAATTTTGTGTGTAAAATTAATAGCTTTAAGAATAGCATGTAAGACAAGTGGGAGGTGGTTGGGGGTTACATTAATAATTTTGTATTAATTAAATTTTTTTGTTATTTTCCATTTTTCAGTTCATGTATTTGATGATATTGTTGTGGATATAACTAAAAGGTAATAGCTGTGATATATTGGCTGCTTTTATTATTGAAACACATTTCACTGCTGTTGAATCACGCTTGTCCAAAGATCGTCGGGGTCATTGGAAAGGTACCCCCAATTTTGAATGCAGCACATGACTGGAGTCTACAGAGTGATGTAATCACAGGGGAACATGTAGAATGCTAAATCAGAATGATTGGTTGTGGGTTATTTATAAGAGGTGACTTGACATATTTTGACCAGCTGCTCATTCTCATTGCTGTGTAAATTAGCAGCGCACCTGAAGCAATTGCATTGGGTCTCCAGGGGTATACTGGATACTGCTGCGGGAGTGCATAATAAACCCAATCCAGTTTTTTATCATATTGTCAAATTATCTTACTAATTATTTTAATTGTGTAAATTTTTTTTTATCAAGGTCAGTTTCTGCCTTCCTTCATTAAATGATGTGGCTTTGATGAATAGCTAACTTTAATACATAGTTAGCTTTAATACATAGTTAACTTTAATACATAGTCAGCTTTAATACATAATTAACTTTAATACATAGTTAACTTTAATACATAGTCAGCTTCAATACATAGTCAGCTTTAATACATAGTAAACTTTAATACATAGTCAGCTTTAATACATAGTTAACTTTAATACATATTTAACTTTAATACGTAGTCAGCTTTACTACATAGTTAACGTTAATACATAGTCAGCTTTAATACATAGTCAGCTTTAATACACAGTTAACTTTAATACATAGTCAGCTTTAATACACAGTTAACTTTAATACATATTTAACTTTAATACATAGTCAGCTTTACTACATAGTTAACTTTAATACATAGTCAGCTTTAATACACAGTCAGCTTTAATACATAGTTAACTGCATGTCTGTGATACAGAGCAAGGTTAATTCAAAGAATAACCTTGACATTCTGAAAAATACATTGAGCAAAAAAACATTGTTGTGAAAGTATGCATCTATTCAAGGTTATGGAGTAAGTTCTGTAAACAGTATAGATATTAATTCCAAAATATGGAAGGTGTAAAATTATCTCCATAACAGACAGGCCCGATGTTTGTAAAAGAAGACAGAGATGTTTCCGTGCAGAGCTACCTGTGGGAACAAATACATGTACATAGATACAAAGGCGTATATTCAATCAACATTTGTCCGTAACTTTGACTAACAATTAAAAGCAATATACACTGCTCAGAAATGAAGGGAACACTTAATCAACACAGTATAACACCAAGTCAATTAAACTTCTGGGATATCGATCTGTCCAGTTAGGAAGCATAAACTATTGTGTATCAATTTCACCTGCTTTGGTGCAAATGAAAGTGACAACAGATGGACAGGAGAGGCAACAGCAAGACAACCCCCAAAAAGTAAATGGTTTTGCAGGTGGTGGCCACAGACCATTTCTCTCTCCTTATCCTTCCTGACTGATTTTTTTGTAGTTTTGCATTTTGCTAGTGCCCTTGTCACTACTGGCAGCATGAGGCGGTACCTGCAGCCGATTCAGGTTGCACAGGTAGTCCAGCTCCTCCAGGATGGCACATCCATGCGTGTCGTCGCAAGGTTTGCTGTGTCTCACAGCACAGTCTCAAGAGTGTGGAGGAGATACTGGGAGATGGGCCATTACACGAGGAGAGCTGGACAGGGCCGTAGAAGGGCAACAACCCAGCGGCAGGACCGGTATCTGCTTCTTTGTGCGAGGAGGAACAGGAGGAGCACTGCCAGAGCCCTACAAAATGACCTCCAGCAGTGTGCATATTTAAATGGTAAATGGACTGCACTTATATAGCGCTTTTATCCAAAGCGCTTTACAATGGCCTCTCACTCACCCGTTCACACACACATTCACACACCAATGGCGGCAGCTGCCATGCAAGGTGCTAGCTTACTCATTGGGAGCAATTTGGGGTTCAGTGTCTTGCCCAAGGACACTTCGACATGTGGACAGGAGGAGTCGGGGATCGAACCACCAACCCTGCGATCAGCGGACGCCCTGCTCTACCTCCTGAGCCACAGCCGCCCCGCAAAAGTCAGAAACAGACTCCATGAGGGTGGCATGAGGGCCCGACGTCCTGTAGTGGGACCTGTGCTCACAGCCCAGCACAGCCCAGCACCAGAATTGGCAGGTTCGCCATTGGCGCCCCGTTCTCTTCACAGGTTCACACTGAGCACATGTAACAGACGTGAAAGAGTCTGGAGACTTCAGAAAGTGAAACTCATATATTATATAGATTCATTACACATGAAATATTTCAAGCCTTTATTTCTTGTAATTTTGATGATTATGGCTTACAGCTAATGAAAACCCAAATTCAGTGTCTCAGAAAATTTGAATATTGTGAAAAAGTTAAATATTGGAAACTCACACACCACAAATGGTGTCACACTCTAATCAGCTAATTAACTCAAAACACCTGCAAAGGTTTTCTGAGCCTTTAAATGGTCTCTCAGTCTGGTTCAGTAGGCTACACAATCATGGGGAAGACTGCTGACTTGACAGATGCCCAGAAGACAGTCATTGACACCCTCCACAAGGAGGGTAAGCCACAAAAGGTAATTGCTAAAGAAGCTGGTTGTTCACAGAGTGCTGTATCCAAGCATATTCATAGAAAGTTGAGTGGAAGGAAAAAGTGTGGTAGGAAAAGGTGCACAAGCAACGGATAACCGCAGCCTTGAGAGGATTGTCAAGCAAAATCCATTCAAGAATTTGGGGGAGCTTCACGAGGAGTGGACAGAGGCTGGAGTCAGTGCATCAAGAGCCACCACGCACAAACAAATCCAGGACATGGGCTACAAATGTTGCATTCCTCGTGTCAAGCCACTCCTGAACCAGAGACAACGTCAGAAGCGTCTTACCTGGGCTAAGGAGAAAAAGAACTGGACTGTTGCTCAGTGGTCCAAAGTCCTCTTTTCAGATGAAAGTAAATTTTGCATTTCTTTTGGAAATCAAGGTCCCAGAGTCTGGAGGAAGAGTGGAGAGGCACAGAATCCACGTTGCTTGACACGTTGCACAGTCAGTGATGATTTGGGGTGCCATGTCCACTGTGTTTTCTGAAGTCCACAGTCAACGCAGCCATCTACCAGGAAATCTTAGAGCACTTCATGCTTCCTTCTGCTGACAAGCTTTATGGAGATGCTGATTTCATTTTCCAGCAGGACTTGGCACCTGCCCACACTGCCAAAAGTACCAAAAGCTGGTTCAATGACCATGGTATTACTGTGCTTAATTGGCCAGCAAACTCGCCTGACCTGAACCCCATAGAGAATCTATGGGGTATTGTCAAGAGGAAGATGAGAGACACCAGACCCAACAATGCAGATGACCTAAAGGCCGCTGTCAAAGCAACCTGGGCTTTCATTACACCTCAGCAGTTCCACAGGCTGATCGCCTCCATGCCACGCCGCATTGATGCAGTAATTAATGCAAAAGGAGCCCCAACCAAGTATTGAGTGCATAGAAATGAACATACTTTTCAGAAGGCTGACATTTCTGTTTAAAATATCCTTTTTTATTGATGTATATTGATGTAATATTCAAATTTTCTGAGACACTGAATTTGGGTTTTCATTAGGTGTAAGCCATAATCATCAAAATTACAAGAAATAAAGGCTTGAAATATTTCACTCTATGTGTAATGAATCTATATAATATATGAGTTTCACTTTCTGACATGAGTGACAAAAAATATTGAACTTTTTCACGATATTCTAATTTTTTGAGCTGCACCTGTACTGTGATAATTAAGTGTTCTCTTAATTTTTTTGAGCAGTGTATTTTTTTTTCTCCACAAACACACTTTGGCGAAACTCAGATTCTGACGAAAAAGTGTCACACTTGCATTATCGAAGTCAAAGTTAAGGAAACATGTTGATTGAATTCAGGTAAAAGTGTAGTTTTGTTTTGTGTACTTTAAGTGGTGCATTTGCATAAATTTGCCCTGGTGTGAAAGAAAATGGGAATGTTTTTTTCTCTAGGTTTAAGTCAGTGTGGTATTGCTGATATCTTTGCATGCTTGAGATTCTGGAACAAATCTATACTAAGATTTGGATATTGGCAATTATTTATTTTCACATTGAGATGAAGAGTTGTTTGGGAGTACCCCAGAGTGTCTGAGAGAGCATGTTGTAGCATGAGACGAGGTGTCTTCTGGCCTGCTTATAGTACACCATTATTGTGTCCTACAGACATTCTGGATCGAACCTGAGTCAATATGAGCCTTTCTTACAAATAATAGTTGTTTTCCCATACCTTTCGTTTGCAGACTGCTTGTTATGCTGCAAACAAAGTGCCTTCTGTATTCTCTCCATCTGGGACTCTCTAAATCCAGGCTACTCAACACACTGTCTGGGCACCGATGCTTCCAGCCTGCTTGAGAGTAAAATTTGAAAATACACTGGGGCCAGATTTTAATTGTTTGAGGGGCGACTTCTGTTCATTTTCTGCATGTGCAGTACATTCCAAAATATTGTTTCCTTTTCAGTTACTTTGATGACTTTTATCGAACAAGCAGGAACGTGCACAGATAGACACCAATATGCCCCCTACCCTGAGACAGCAAAAGTGCCCTTTTGGCTGCAGCGATTTATTTTTAAAAAATTTAAACCACAGGTACCTTTTGTGATCGCAATCTACCCCCCACCCCCAATCTCCACATATGATTAACGGGTGTGAAGTAGCCCTTTTGGTTGTCTTGGTGTCCTACTGCATTTCCTGGGTTGAGTAGCCCTGCTTTAAAGGGATAATTAATTTATTACATTTAAAGGACATATATGGAAAGAGTGATGATGGCTCTCCCCCCAGGAGCCTAGACAGAGGGGTTCTCACTCCAGGCTAAGAGCTCTCCCCTTCTTAGACTGATTATGCCTCAGAACGCATTTAACTTTGTACTTTTCAAGGTTAGAAGACCTCTAAAAAAGTTTTTTTGAAGTGATGATTTTGTGAAGGGCTCAGTGAAATGAATTGAATTATGATTTCATACCGAAGCTTTACAAAAGTGAGGCAGATTTGTCTGAAGGGCACGTTTATTCGTTTTAGAAATAGTTTCACAGACATATTTAACTAAGTTAATATTTTGGAAAAGCAGAGGGACTTTGTGACCCACCATCCTTGTCCTGCACACTCCAGAAGGGGAGGGCTAATGTTTTGAATATCACTCAAAGAAAAAAAATTATATTGGCTTAGTTTCTGTATGTTATGTTATGCAGTATCCTCCGTACCTCTGAGTAGCTTATTAATTTCATCGACACCAAGTACCTTATTTGTGTATAATGGGAATTTTGATGGAACCCGCATGGTTTTCATTTGGATTTGCTCTTGTATATGCTGTGCCATTTCCATGATAAATAGCATTTGGTACTGAGTCTTAAATTGTATTTTGTTTTTCAGAGAAAGTACTGCATGGGCCTGTTTTTACTCAGGAACCAAGTGACAACATCTTTCCTTTGAACTCTGATGACAACAAAGTTTTCATCAATTGTAAAGCAAAGGGGAACCCGGCCCCAAACTACAGGTGAATTGTTTTGTTGTTGTACATTTTCAAAAAGGCAGAATAACCACTGTTTCCTTATTGTCTCATTCAGGACAGCATGCATAGTTAATATGTTGTATGCATTTTCTTTTGTATTGCTATTTGACTGTATTAGGGGTGTATGACAGAACTCACCTGGGAACTGTAACTGCCCATCTGCTTAACCCCCTGTACCACACAGGCCTGCCACAGTTAATGTGGTTCAGGTGTTAATGTTAGATCAGCAAGGAGCATTTATACCTCTTATACCAACTTCATTACATTACACAGTGGCATGATTAGCTGAAATGTAATGTGGAAGTTGACATCACATTCATTGACTATGCTCACTCGCCAGTAGTCTTTTTTTCCCCCTTGTCCTGTATGCAAATACTTCCATACACATTAGTACTAGGTTGTTATTGCTTGAATAGTTACAGTTCCTCATTTTCTCTCCTCCAGGTGGAAGTTTAATGAAAGAGACATTGACATGGGCATGGATTTGAACTACAACCTTATGGAAGGCAACTTGAGGATCAATAGCCCCGAGGCCGCCCGGCATGGAGGGATTTACCAGTGCATAGCCACCAATTCAATAGGGACCGTCGTCAGCAGAGAGGCCAAAGTGCAGTTTGCATGTGAGTAAATACGCTCGGTAGTCTGTCATCAAGTAGATTACCCAGGAATCTTCTGAAATCCCTTCTGAATGGATGCATGTACCGTACAAATTAGTATTTCTCTTGAGAATGAGCTTTCGGCACGAGGTGCGGCACAGTTTTCTTTCTTCCCTCTCAAATAGATCTGGATTTACATTGATATTATTCTGAAAGCAAATTTCCAGCAATACACCCAATAGGCTCATACATACATGAATAAGCACAATGCCATTATACCATATATATGTACATATATGGATTAAGAACACTCTATTTCACCTAAATCAAATGCTTACGTAGTTTCTTATGTTCAAGTCTCAGAAATAATGGCAAAGGGTTTGTTGGCGTACATTATGCCTGTGACACCATTAGTCATTACCATTTCTCTCACTATCTTAATGTGATACATCTGATTGAATCACATCATACAAAGGATTCCATCTCCAAATGATCCCACAGTATCACAGTGTTTTGAAGGAGAAATATGTCCAATCTCCACCGCATCACAAACAGACATAAAAATTTAGCCCATTGGCTATCATCTACTGGAAAATTATGCACCTGGTGACAGTTAATAGTACGTATTGTATCAATAAATATGTTAAATATCTTCTATAAAGTAGCTATACACATAGTGATGTGTTGAAACCTTAGGCTTTCCACAGATGGCGTGTTTTACAGCTTCAGAACATTGCTTGACAGAATATGCATTTCAAGGCAAAAATAATTAAAATGTGTATCAACACTGCCACAAAGAGCTAATTTATCGTTTCAATTGAACTGATGCTCTCCTTTTAAAAATAATGTATTCTGAATATTATTTGAATATTTTAGAAACATTCAAACAAAGTTACCATTTTAACCTCCCACTTTGGCTCATTTAAAAGTGTGTTAATTCGGTACTGTTGAATCACCACTTGCAACATTTGAGATGATAAAAGCAGGGCAGGGAGTTCATAAATACTTCTCCCTTTAATGAGGGATGTAGCATGTATAATCCATCATTCTCCGTCCTCTGGGGAAAGCCAGTACCTAAGGAAAACCCACAGGAACCACTCACTCTGGCACGCTGAAAATAGGGGAGAAATATCATCCACAAAGTCAGAAAGAAGGATTGTGTGATTATATTTTCAAGTGGTTGACATGGAGAACCAAATTTATAAAGCAAAATACCAAGTGAAGCACCTCTGTGTGTGTGTGCGTGCGTGTGCGTGTGCGCGTGTGTGTGTGCATGCGTGTGCGTGCGTGCATGTGTGTGCGTGTGTGAGTTTGTACATGTGTGCGTGTGTGAGTTTGTACATGTGTGCATGCGTACGTGTGCTTGTGTGTATTCCAAAGGAGAGTTCAAACACTTAATACTTCAAAGGATCACTAACATTATTTTTGCAGGGGCATGGAATACGATACATTAGTAGCAAACTTCAAACTGCTAAATTAATGTTATTGCATTATGCATGTGTGTGGGTGTGTTTGTGTGTGTGTGTGTGTGTGTGTGTGTGTGTGTGTGTGTGTGTGTGTATGCATGTGCATGTGTATATGGGTAGACTATATATTTCTGCATGCATATTTACCCAATAATTATGTCTCCACCCTTCTGAAGCTGAGTTCCTTTTTATTTGATTGTAGCTAATTGTGTAGAATTTTGATTACCAGAAAGAGACTGGAGGTCAGTCAACTTTTTACTGATCTTCTTTGTTGTAATCAAAATGTAATGTTAAGTGTGCCAAGATCACAAAGGTAAAATCATTAAATGAGATGCAGTTAAGTTAAAATGAGTTACCAGCTTGTGACAGAGTCGTATGTAAATTGGCAGGCTTGATTATTAAACAAAACTATCAAGAGGCGATCTAGGACACTTTGCATTTAAAAATACATTTTCAGCTTTCTCTGTTTCAACCTCATGGACCATCATTGGTGTGCGTCTCTTGTGCAACTGGGACACAAACCACACCACATTTTATGCAGATAAGAATTATATCAGCTGTTTGTATGCTTACTCTGGCATTCCAACACTTAAAGACACCTATGCAGCCACATAAGGATTTTGTGTATTTATTCACCATACAAACATTTTCTTTTCTTAGATTTTTTGAAGGGGGTTTGAAATATTTGTAGCATGGAAATACTAATAATGTAATGTAATAATGTCGTATGGATGATGGAAATTCAAGATTTGTGCTATTGTTTTATTCTCATTGGTGCATTGGTTCAGTATTACATTATTAAGGTTAATTCCCTATCACATCCTTGCACTGGATTTAAACTTGGAGGCAAAGGACGTATCAATTGTCTCTCCGAATTTGTTGTTTATCCGTTATCGTGTCCTTGCCGTGTATGTTAAGTGGGCAAAACAATGAGTGAATTAAAAACTATAATCACTGAGCAAAGGGAGGCAAAATGGATGCGCAATCTTGGAACTGAAGCCCCAAAGGGATTAAATGAGGAATTAAATTTGGGATGTTTTCTGAATCCTGTAATTCCTGTTTAATTTAGCACTGCTGTGTTCATTGTAGCAGTTTACACGTTGGGTTTAATGCAAGGTTTTTATGTACAAGGTGGGTCATGCCTAATTGGTGGGTTCACAAACTATCTTGTCCAGTGGGGTAATTGTTTATTTTTTTTACTTTAAAAGTTTACTTTTGTTGGCCATGTACAATGGAAGACGGTGTTGTTTTCAATGGGGCATATCCTTGTGAAGAAGGATTTAGGTCCCAGTAGGCGGTTTAGTTGTTTACGATTAACCGTGCGTGTGTACATACAGTCGGTTACTGTTCTATGAGTGGGTATCACTGTCACACAGTACTGCTCTAACTGACCCAAATGTGTTCATTCGGTATGTAATCGTTTATTCCTATTTTGCCCAAACCTGCAGGCAATTAGTCATAGCTTTAGGTAGACTTTTGGTAGACAGACGGATGTGTCATACTGACCGGCTGTATGAACCGCCGAAACGTTTTTAGAATACTGCAGTAAAATAAAAACGTTTTTAGAATACTGCAGTAAAATAAAAACGTTTTTAGAATACTGCAGTAAAATGAAAAATAAATGCAGTACAGCATTGCATTCAGGACTGCTGGCTTTATTATTTTTTTATTATTTTAAATGCACATTTGCATTAATAATTATATATTTTACACCACCACTAGCCATCTGTTTTTTCCTCTCCTCTCCAGCATGACCCCAAAGCCCTAATCATTTTCATCTCTTTATCTCACAACCCTAGAATGCTACACACCAGCCATTGTCAGAAAGGTACCTAACTAACGTCCATCACCCTGTGAAAACTCTCCTCTTTAGAGTTTGCTTGAGTTCTCCTGAATTGGACCTGTCCTGAAATCTCAGTAGGCTACTTGTATTATCTCTGATTCAGCACTGCACTATCTGGGTTGTATTCTGTGTCTTTATGATACAGTTGGTTGTAGTTTTTTGGTTTATACATCATGAGTTATAGATAGTGTATTTTTTTGGGGACTTGAACTCAGCATTTTGAAGTTTGCAAAAGCCTTTTGTCTTAATTGCTCTTGTGGTACTGTTTACAAATGCTGTGTTCAGTTTCCCCTAATAGAAAGATTTGCCTTTATAAAATAATAACAAAGGCATGGGTGATGGTAATTCAGTTCACTAAACTCTTTTTAAAAAAGTAATAATAATAATAATAAAGAAAATATTTAGTGATTCAGTTCTCTAAACTTAAAACAAGATAAATCTTTTCATTGCTTTAGTTGCACTTTAAAGTTGCTTGTGCACCCACCGTAATTTGAGCTGAAAAATTATCTCTGCTTTTCACGGGCAATTAAGTGCTAGATCACAGCACTCACTCTGATGGCTTTGAAGAGAAAACATTATGGTTATCCTTTATCAATGGCTCTGGCAAATATATTTATTTATTTTTAAATATCCCTGATAGGCACACATTTCTTTTTATTTCACATTTCTGTATTGATCAAATTCCAAAAGGCAATAATAAAAGCAAATACAATATAGGCAAACTGATGATGGATGACCTCAGAATCAATTGCACTACAAAGCCAGGTCAGTTGTGAAAGGATAAGAGCCTTTGCTGATCATTTTATTTGCTCTAAATAGTGAAAATGTATTCATCTATCCACATAATGCAGATCACTGTATGGCCAAATCCCAACACCATGATTATTTTATTTGCATGGTCCAGTTCTTGAGTTTTGTGGGGTTTTTAATTAATTCGATATTTCAAATATGTTGACATACATTTGAAGTCGGACGTTTACATACACTTAGGTTGAAGTCATTAAAACTCATTTTTAACCACTCCACAGATTTCATGTTAGCAAACTATAGTGTTGGCAAGTCAGTTAGGACATCTACTTTGTGCATGACATAAGTACATTACATTACATTACATTATAGGCATTTAGCAGACGCTCTTATCCAGAGCGACTTACACAACTTCAAACATTTTATTACATTTATCCAATTAATGCAGCTGGATATATACTGAAGCAATTCAGGTTAAGTTCCTTGCTCAAGGGTACAACGGCAGTGTCCTACCTGGGAATCGAACCTCCAACCTTTCAGTTACAAGTCCAGTCCCTTAACCATTGTACTATGCCGCCCCTAACAATTTTTCCAACAATTGTTTACAGACAGATTATTTCACTTTTAATTAATTATATCACAAATCCAGCAAGTCAGAAGTTTTCATACACTAAATTTTATATTTTTCATATTTAGTCGCATATCCTTTGCATGCCATGACTTCCTGATGTCTGTGACCCAACAACATCAAAAGACTCTTGATATCTTATTTTCTGGTACTCTTACAAGTGATACTATAACGTCGCTGCATTTGAATGGATCTCTATGGGAATTGGGGGGTGGGACTAGATTTAGCTATAGATTACACTGGAACAGTATGGAACACATGGTTGGCTAAATGGTCACCAAGGGTCTGATGTATCAAACAAGCCTTAAATCATCACTCTGCTGCCAGAAATACAGTAGCTAGGGATAAAAAAATGTTTCAAATGTATGTGGGTTTTTTTCTTTTGTCATTTATGGAACGTAATTATAGAGATTTGAAGTTGTCTAGCCACTGCGATTGATGAAAAGTTTTGATATGGGAACAATTGTCACATACTGTTTTGTCAGGACTTGGATTGGAAGAGACATTTATTCATTGTTCATCAAGGGGACATACCCACACTAAATACGAAACTGCGAGATAAGGGACGGATGGTTTGAAGCTCATTTGATACCTCAGACCCTTGATGACTTACAGCCATTTTACCAGTCATGTATTCCATACTGTTCCAGCATAATAGTCCCACCCCCCAATTCCCATAAAGATCCATTCAAATACAGCGACGTTATAGTATCACTTGTAAGAGTACCAGAAAATACGATATCAAGAGTCTTTTGATGTTGTTGGGTCACAGACATCAGGAAGTCATGGCACGCAAAGGATATGCAACCAAATATTTTAAAAAATTAATTTCAAGGGACAGTCAACTTAGTGTATGTAAACTTCTGACTGGAATTGTGATATAGTGAATTAAAAGTGAAATAATCTCTCTGTAAACAATTTTTGGAAACATTACTTGCGTCATGCACAAAGTAGATGTCCTAACTGACATGCCAACACTATAGTTTGCTAACATGAAATCTGTAGAGAGGTTAAAAATGAGTTTTAATTACTTCAACCTAAGTGTATGTAAACGTCCGGCTTCAACTGTATGTCTAGAGTTTGAATGTGACTAAAGGATGTGACTTTGTTTGGAAATTGCATTGCCATACTTTCAGTTTGCCCAGGTTGAGTCTGCGCGTACTGTTTGTCTACCGAGCAGGCACCTGTGGTCATAGGATTTTTATTGACCCTTGTAGTACTGTATGAGTCCTTGGATTTACAGGTAATTAATGAGTGGAATCACAGCATTCACTAAATAATGAAGAGTTGAATAAGGTAATAGTAAACAAGACTGAACAAAGTACGAGTTGTATAACATAACTGGTATTAATACTAGATCTTTGAATAAGCCCCTGATCCCAAGTGCAATTTACATCCTCAAATAAGTACAAACTGGCTTTTAATGAAAACTCAGTATGATTTTTAGATCTTCAGAGAATATTGCCCTGGGACAGTATACGGTAAGTATTTGTGAAGAAAGCACTAGAGGTTCACAGAATGTCCTTGGAATAATCACTTACACAGATGAAGGCAGTTGCAACATGAGAAGTGAAAGTAAGAGACTTTTTTCCCGCTCGCTCAGATCTGGAGAGTTTCAGCAGCAAGCAGAGGAGCGTGGTGTCTGTGCGAGAGGGCCAGGCCGTGGTTCTGCTGTGCGGACCCCCACCTCACTCTGGAGGTACAGTACCTGTGTGCTTTTCTTCCAAATTTCAAATGCCCATTCACCATATGTCACACAGTAGGTAAAATTATGCACCTAGATGGGCTGAAGGGCCTGTTGTCAGTTCTTACGTTATCAGTCTCCGTATCCTTAAGTGATGCTCTCACGTCCTCCCCTTTTTTCTCATAAATTTGTACTGTATATATAATTCCCATACAGGCACTGTCATATTCTCATTTCCAACATCGCTCAATGTGATCAGAATAATACTTCTGTACCTTTGCAGCTGTCTAGCGTTAGCTACATAGCAACCATGCCAAATAAGGCAGTCATATAATTATTTGAATAAATCCAGTTAGCCAACCAGCTAGCACATTTTAATTGTGAATTGAACACTGAGGTTCTTGTTTAAACCAAATCATCCACTTTTTCCTCTAGTACTAATGTGTACAAACACTGAAGGTGTTACAGGCCTGAACAGATCGAATAATGACGCCAGAACCAAAACTGCTCACAGAAAAGCCATCTTACAAATGAAAACCATCTGTGCTAGTAACTGCAATGGTCTACCATTCACAGCATATAGGGTATATAGAGCAAGTATGGAATAGAACACAAGTACACAACAGAGTTGGACTAATATATTCATTGACAAAATCAGGAGCTTTATTGTATTATATAATTGAGATTTTGTATTCATTATTCATTCAAGTTATATGACATGGTACTTGGTTAGCCAGCTTACCGGTTAGCAGTTCTAACTGATTAACTGTGAGATGGCAAATATCTTACATATTAAGTCCAAAGTTAATATTAGTGGAAAGACTGATGATCTCAATGGGGATTATGCAGGCACACACTAACCCCGCATACAGCTACAGGTCACTGTTCAACCAGTCCTTTTTAAGAAAGTGCCATGACTGCTCCGCTGTGGGAAAAAAACGGAATATTAAACAGACCTTCCAAGTTTGTGTGCCACTTAGCTTTATGTTAATGCTAATTAGGCTAATAATGTCATATGCACTCCTGTTGCATACACCTGTTGATTATATCCCTACCTGCACTTTTTCACACACTCTCTCTCACTTGGAGCCATACTCTTGTGTGTTAAAATGAGTCAGCAATGGAGTTTGTGCAGAAACGAATTTTCTACTTTCCCACTGATTTCTGGTGAGCTTGCAGGGGGCAACTCAATATTTGAGGAGAGCAGTAGGTAATAAAGGCATCAGGCCTGTTAAAGAAGTGTCCGTCGCGTGGCTGTGAGGCAGCGTTTATCCTGCCGCGCAGCTGTGAGACCGCTCATCTGTGCGCCACTGATTAACAAACCCTCAAAGTCCCTGTACTCCTGTCGGGAGCTCGCATCCTGCGCCACCAGCACAATTTCACGCCAGCACACCAGCATTTTCAGACTCAACATTTCCAACTGAATCAATGGCCAGGAGCGATCCAGACTGCACAATTTCGCAGTTAACCTCCCATATTTTACACACGCCTTCATCTTTTTATGTCTCCTTCTTTAAGCCTCTTAAATGGTTCTTGGTTATGTGTTTGCTGGGATTTCTTCATATCGTACTGCTGTTTCAAGGTTTAGAGTAAATACACCATTATCTTGAAGGCTGTGAATAAACCTTTTTTGAGTTACCTTTAATAATAAATCTGTAGTCTAAAGTAGGAGTTCAAACACTTAATACTTCAAAGGTTCACTAACATTATTTTGGCAGGGACATGGAATATGATACATTAGTAGCAAACTTCAAACTGATAAATTAATGCTATTTATGTGTGCGCGTGCCTGCGTGCATATGCTTGTGTGAGCGTGTGTGTGGTGTGTGTGCTTTTATTAACAGGTGATAATACTGATGCATATACATTTACTATACAGTATATGGTTTAGAGTGTCATTGTGAAATTGCAATGAACAGGCACGTCATTCCATCAGTTCCTGTCATTCCATAGGTACTGTTAAATCTCCAATGTGAGGGCATGGTTCTGGCAGAGCATTGAGGATTACATGCCTCCGGACCCTCAGTTGCAGTGAGACCGGACTCCTTTAGCAGAACACACTGTGATAGTCTCTAATCGTGAGGGGTCTGTCACTCTCCTTCCACTTCCACATTAACGGTTTTAATTCACTGTTTCCCTCAAGGAAGTGAATGGAACCCCAAACTGTCCAAGCAATAGAAAGGTAGCTGTAGGACACAATATATTTCTCCACACTATAAAGCTCTCTCTATCTCTCTCTCTCTCACACACACATGCACACGCACACACACATACACGCACACTATCTCTCTATATATATATATAATTAAAGTATAATTATTTAGTGAAGGTGTCCCTGAATGCTGGTGCTTTCTGTCCCTTTCACTCTTGTTAAGCGGAGCTTCATTGGAAATGGGGCACAGTGTATATCACAATGACATGCTTGAAGCTTCAACTCCACAGTCTGTATTATTGGAAGATGTCAGTGAAAGTGAAGTAGCCTCAATTGAGCACAAGAACACATTTTGTATGTGTCAATCTCACAATTTGATTATGGCACTTAATGCAGTGTATAAAATTTTTTTTCAAATGTATGTGGGTTTTTTTCTTTTGTCATTTATGGAACGTAATTATAGAGATTTGAAGTTGTCTAGCCACTGCGATTGATGAAAAGTTTTGATATGGGAACAATTGTCACATACTGTTTTGTCAGGACTTGGATTGGAAGAGACATTTATTCATTGTTCATCAAGGGGACATACCCACTCTAAATACGAAACTGCGAGATAAGGGACGGACTACTCTCCGTTAAGGCAATGTATAGGATCTAACTACTTCTCCGTTTCAGCTTGTATGCTGTGCTGGTGTTATGCTATGTCTGAACTCAAATTGACTGTGTGTTGCAATACCTTTGTGTGTGTCATTTCCTATAAGGGCATAAATCATTGATGGGAAATCTGCTTGCCGTTGGAGCAATGTCACTGCAGAATGACAGCATGGCCTAAATTTGTCAAGTAAAATATGAAGGAAAAAGTGTGTGTACTACAGGACTCGTATTTTAGCCTCCATGAAATCCCTTTCGGTATGTTTGAAGAGAATTATCCTGCTTCAGACCACTTAATTTGAAGATAAATAATCACTTAGATGAGCTGATCCAGGATTTCAAGGGGATGGGGGAGGGGATCACCATCATTATGGGGTGGACACGGTCCTGATATATTTAGCATGCTTTCCACTCTTCAGTCGGCCTGTAATAATACTTGCTGTCTAACATTCAGCAAACACAGCACAAATCCACTCAATCAATCTGTTGAGGGGTTCAGCAGACTCCGAGAGGGGTTGGCACGAACCCTGTGAACCCCCTCTAGATCTGCAAGTAGCTTCGACCACATCACATGGGCATTCATTTTGCTTTTATCTGACTATGGTTTCGGACATATCGCTGTCAAAATTAACTTTGAGAAAACCCAACTGTCTGCAGCAATAGGCCATCAATGTACCACCTTCATAAAAATTACTATCCCAAATGAATGTTGCCTTGACATATTCTTTGTCCCCCACTGACAACACTAGTTGCAATATATTACAAAAGGCCTTACCTTCTTTTATTGCCTATTTCTTATGTTTTATTTCAGAGATAAAATACTCCTGGGTTTTCAATGGACGCCCAAACTTCCTACAGCAAGACACTCGCCGCTTTGTTTCACAGAAGACGGGAAACTTGTACATTGCTAAGGTGGAGCCCTCAGATGTGGGCAACTACACCTGTGTGGTGAGGAGCGCGATGACCAACGCGACGGCATTCAGCTCGCCGACTCCCGTGGTGCTGCGCAGAGACGGTGAGGCTCCTCCACTGGCCTGTCGCACCCATGACCGGCGTAATGAGATCGCCTGTGGTGTTGAGCAGTGGGGAAACGAAGGCGATAAATCAATCGTCTCCAGTGTGACACAGTTTTTTTTTCTTTTTTTTTTTCTCCATGGCGCAGAAGCAGAGCTTTAGTTTATTCACGGCCTGTCAGCGCTGTGCCGAGCCACGGGCTCTGGGAGTAGGGGGAGGTCAATAAACACAGCTGCCTGACCTGTCCCACCCCTGGGAAAGAAAGGAGGCGCCTCGAACGTTCACGGCGCGTAGGCCGTTCATACAAATGCATGCTCCAGGATAGGCACCTGCATGGGCATTACCAATTACCAATTAACAATGTACCAAGCCAACACATGATACATCTATTAATACGCCAACGTCTCGTCCTATTAAAGCCTGTGATGCCGGTGATGGAGCGTTAGCGAGACAGGTTTAACGCTCGCTTTTCTGTCCCTTTCTTTATTCCTCAACCCCTATAGCCGTGATGGGAGAGTATGAGCCAAAGATAGAGGTCCAGTTTGCAGAAACAAATCATGTCGCCAAAGGATCCTCTGTAAAACTGGAATGCTTCGCCTTAGGAAAGTAGGTCTCTTCTGCCATTACCATGTGAGCTCAAGCCTGCTAAGGAGAGGATAACAGAGTCATTGTTGATGATAGCTTTGTAGATGCAGGCATATACATAATGATTCATTTGTATATGCGTGCAGGTAAAATTAAGTCCCCAATACATGCATTTGTACAGTTGTGCATTTTGGATAGACTGCAGCTACCCATTAATAATAATTGATTGATTCAGATAAAAAAAATTATAATTATGCTATGGTGAAAACACTCTAAAGTGCATTTTATTGGTCAGGGTTTGCCTGTGAGTATTGGAATGATCACTGGGTTGTTCTCGGTTTATTAATTACATTTCTACATGCCAAAACAATGCATCCACTCTTTAAAAGCCTTTGTTAAAGCCTCACAGATTTCATGTTTTGTGTAGCGCAGAACACTAATCTTGCACTATATAAATGGCCTCGGTGAACAGCCCAGGCATGGATCCAGTGTCTCCTGTTTAGCAATGGTACTTTCTTTGTTTCAAAGCGGCATTGTCTCCATGTGGCGAAATAAACAGCATGTGGCTGATATGACATTTCTGCTTGACCTGATCTAGCCCCGTGCCGGTCATCACCTGGAGAAGAGCAGATGGAAATCCCTTTCCTGGCAAGATTAAAATCAACAACTCCAACGGTGTCCTAGAAATCCCATATTTTCGACCAGAGGATGCAGGTTTATATGAATGCATTGCAGAGAACTCCAGAGGACGAAATGTTGCCAAGGGTCAACTGATATTCTATGGTACAGTGGACCAACATTCATTCCGTGGAATTGGACACCCCTTACCTTAAGATATATATCCCAACTAATCCCAAATATAAATCCCAACTAATTTTTATATTAGGGATATAAATATTAGGATACGGGCGGTACGGTGGTGTTGTGGATAGCGCTGTCGCCTCACAGCGAGAAGGTTCTGGATTTTTATCCAGGCCCGGGGGCTTTTTGTGTGGAGTTTGCATGTTCTCCCTGTGTCTGTGTGGGTTTTCCCTGGGCACTTCCGTTTCCTCCCACAGTCCAAAGACATGCACGTTCGGTTAATTGGAACTCTAGGTATGAGCGTGTGAGTGAATGGTGTATGTGCCCTGCGATGGGTTGGCGACCTGTCCAGGGGGTATTTCTGCCCCTCGCCCAATGCATGCACCCCACTCCACGGCCCTGTCCAAGAATAAGTGGGTTAGATAATGGATGGATGGATATTAGGATACAAATATATTTTCTGCCATATTGTTTCATTTATAACGGGTGTTGTTTGTTATTTCTGTTGGAATTGTCACATTTCTGCTGCAAGGGAAACAGTAAATAGCATTCAGATGAAATGCCTGATAATTAAATATTCCTAATGGCACCCTAGCTGTAAGTTGCAGTTGTTTTTATTGTCAAAGTTCAGCAAAGCAAGTCTAATTAAATGGCTCTTCAACTAATTATAAAGTCTGAGTTTAATAACACTTTTCTCGCTCTGTGAGAGGGTATTATGAAGACAGGATAATCTGGAATTAATTTGTACCAATTAACCTTTCTGTTTTGTGGTTTTTGAGGATGCTAAGCCATTGCTTGCCAACAAGAATGTTACTGTTAGCCAGTTGAGCATAAAAAAAATATAATAACACTTGCAGCTAGAGGCAATATCTGCCTGCCCATCCGCATTACTAAAAAAGTTATGTCAGTTTTGGTCATCGGAATCAATCGTGCGATCTAATCGCAATGTGCTTTGAACTTAGCTTAGTGTGACAAATATATATTATAAAGATTTTTCTCTGTCAGGTTTGGATTTATCACAGACAGTCACCCAATACTTTCATGTTTAGAGAAACATAAGCTAGCAGGAATAATATATCAGTGTTTCTGTTTTCAGATGTGGAACATCTGCACTGGGCTCACAGTTTGAAAGATGCCTATATGTCTATTGAGGCTGATCTTTTGTGGGAGTGCCGAGCGAGTGGAAAGCCTAAGCCTTCATACAGGTGGTTGAAGAATGGAAAACCCCTCAACCTAGATGTAAGGGAGAAGCCGCACATCGAATCATTGGCCACGGTGCTTACCATTTGTTCCACAAAGTGTTTAGATCATAATCAGCGCTTATTCCAGTTTATTTTTGGAATAACCCATTGATCACTATATGATATCTCAGCCCATCATAAGCATTTTTACTGTAGGTGGTGTCACTAACTGACTACTTGTTTAGTCCTTTAACAATCTCTCTCTTTTAATACCATTTAAGATAATCTTTAATATTGTGCTCAGAAATAGGGAAAGGTCCTGATTGCATACTGATACATTATGGCATGTAGTCATCCGGGAGTTCCACTTGACACGCAAAAATTGACTGGGATTAATTCTGTGGCGTGTTCGAGGGTATACTTCACTGAGGTAACTAGCCTAAACTAGCCATCACTGTCGTCACTACATACAGTATATATATATAAAAGTGCATCTGCCGAGCTTCAACATTGACTTTATTTAATGAATATAAGCACATTATATTATAGTGACATAATACTCAATACCATCAGATATAGCCAGTTTTCTTCAATTAGGCTATTAGGCCAGTAATAAAACTACTTTTACTTGCATCGCAAAATTGTGCACATTTTATCTACGTAGGCTACTAATCGTTCTCGGCATTCGCACTCATAGCAAAGGGAGAGGGAGGAGAATATTCATAGCAGATGTGCAATGCTGCAGAACAATGTATAATTTTTTAGTCAAGTATACTTAGTGATTAAAACAGATTTTCTTTTAATCGAATATGTTGTTTAATCTCAACATGATGTGAAGAAAAGTTGCAGTCGTATTATTGTTCTTCTTGCAGTTTAGCCCACTCGTCTAACTCAATTTGGACTTGTCCTAAAAGATTAAGCGTGACAGCTACTTACGTGCTCTTGGGATTCCCCATGTCGACTCAAAGCCTCGCCGAGCTTCTCGTATCGTCAAAACCATATTTTGTCCAGGTCCAATTACAATTTGTTGAAAAAAACGGACAGGGCCAGCAGCAAAGCTTGTTAGCCAAATGACCTCCTGTAATTCAGTGCACTCAATGGTGGTGGGGAAACCCCCTTCCCTTAGCAGGTTTAGCTGGGTCAAGCGCAGACTTAGGTCTGCCTTGAGATTTCACTCGGGTCTTCTCTGCAAAACGCATGCTTTCAAACACTAACCCGTCTCCAAGACGGTCCACAATGTCCCCAATTTCATCTACGTCCATCGATGTTAACTTCACTGCCCACGACAGCTGAATGAAATGCTTAGCTTGCTAAACCAATTAACAAAAATGACACGAAAGACAAATTCACTTGCATTTGAAAGTTGAAAAAAATAAGAGAAAAATCTAAATGCACAGTCACTCTAGTACAAAACTCGATATTATACTCTCTGTGATCTGTCGCTTGATAATCCATCGTTTGCTAATCCCTCTCTTTCGCAGATTTGAAGTAGGCGACATTGGTTGAATTTTACATAGTTGAGTGGGAGGGTTAAATCAAATGGACATGGATATTGTTCAATCAGATTACTGCCATGAACCACTCTTGTTTAAAACTCAGCACTGATTGGAATTAATGCATGCCTCCCATCACGTGACATTTTTATTTTATTTTATTTATTTATTTTGATGCCATGCCATGCTGCCCAGCTGAATAGAGGACTGTGGAAACAGAGGCAGTAGCCCAGTTTCCTCCTATCATAACCTTAACAGAATATAACGATGCATCATTGACTAGACAGGGTGCTAAAAAATCATAACGCAATTTCACTGGGGGACTCAACAATTATCAATGCAATTTGCCTCATGAAGCATCTCTGGATTAATTTCATAAAAACATTTAAATATGTGCCTATACTTAGTGCCTGATTTACTAAGTTAAACCTTTAGCACATGCAAATCTAACAAGACAACCAATGATTGGTGCAAAACAAATACCATGACCAATCATTTGTCATGTTACTGGTTTTGTATGCGCTAAAAGGTTTTGCAAAGTCCTCAGTAAATCAGGCCCTTAATGTATTAATTTACTCTTTTTTCAATTATCACCAGGACAGAATACAGGTAGAGGGTGGCAGATTAACCATTTCTAAACTAACCCTGATGGACTCTGGCATGTATCAGTGTTTGGCCGAGAATGACCACGGAGTGATTTACATCAGTGCTGAACTCAAGGTTGTTGGTAAGAGTGAAACATTAATTCTAGTGATTCTCCTTGAACAGGCAGGGTGTCAGGGATAGAGTTAAACCCATACACCCACATCTACACATGCACACACACACACGCACACACACACACACACACACACACACACACACACACACATAGGGAAACTGAATGATCATGCTCACCTGGTGTCCCAGGTCTAAATCAGTCTGTGGTTAGAATGGAATAATGAAAGCCAGTAGGACTACTGATCTTGAGGGGCAGATTTGAGTATCTCTGGTCTATGGGCTTTAGCATTTTTTTTCCTGCCTCAGCTTCTCCGCCAGATTTCTCGAAGAACCCGGTGAAGAAGTCAACCCTGGTCCAGAGAGGAGGAGAGGTGGTGATCGAATGCCGTCCACATGCCTCTCCCAGAGCCTCCTATTCCTGGAGGAAGGGTGGAGACTTCCTGAGAAACAGCAAGAGGTAAATAGAGCGCTGCTCATAAGACCACACATCATAACCCAGTGTAATCGTCCATAAGACCACATGCGGAGGTAACTTGGTGTAGCCCTGATCTCTAATTAGGCGAAGCCCTCTGTCTGTTTATGATAAGTGAACCATATCATAAATAAGAAACAGTACCCTTTTTTGTGTGGAAATAGGTTTCCTTTTGCTTGACTTCACTTGGGTGTGAGCACGGTTTGGCTCCTGCTGGATTTGCAAGGCAAATAAGAGCAGAGGTGTTGTTCCACTGGGGAAATATCTGCAATTTGTAATGTTGCGACTGCACATTTTTATTTATCCAGCACAGACCAGCCATGTCACACATTGGAGTGTGACTAACTGCACTGAGGACTTTCAGGGTCATAAGGTCATTCACTGCCTTGGTCTTAGCCCTGACCTCTACCCGGGGCAACTTCACATTGCTGGTGACAGGAGGTAACCTCAGGCAAAGTTCTGAGCCAGGACACCCCCCCCACGCACACACACACACATACACAGGGTGCAAGGTTCAACAAAGTGAGTGCATTCTGGGTAGAGCATGGGGTTGAATTAAGTAAGAGCCTCCTTGTGGCGATTCACTAGGGCCTGTAAGGTCACAGAACAGGTTTCGATTTCATATCTTTTCCGCGGGAAGGAGGGGGTGAGAGAGAGAGAGAGAGAGAAAGAGAGAGAGCGAGAGAGAGCGGATAAACTGAGATAGCTCATTTTCTCTTCCCCGCTGTTTAATACACCACGCTGCTCTTCCCAGCATATGCTGAGGCTTGCGAAGTGCGCTCCTCTCAGATGAAATGCAAACAGCAGGCCTCATCATCGCTGTTCTCTTCTGTCTGCTCGTCTTTCTGTGCCTTGACGCCAATCAATATGCATCGCTACATTTATCTGCTTGTTTCGTAAATCACCGAACCAGCCCCAACATGCAAAGAAAAAAACATTGATTGGTTCTCACATTCCACAGAGGTAGTCACAGAGAGAAGCCGAAAACAGTGATTATGCAGTCATTGCTTCTAGCCAAGAATATGGATGCATCCCCATGGTTAGAAGATTCCTTGGAAAAACAAATATTTTCTTTACATTTATTTGTTTTACGACTCATTACCCTCCGGGTCATGGCCTCAGTGTGCAGTCATAACTCAGCGTTTGATATTTTCATCCATAAATCTGAGTAAAGCACTCATTGATTTCTGGAATTTGGCTTGGCCATAATAAAATGAATAAATAAATGCATCTTTTTTTGATTAAATTCTGATGGTATGGTGTGAAATCCTTAGATTTTTTCTTTTGATTTTCTTAAAGCCTTGAATCATTCAGATCAGCGAGATGGTGATATTGATATGTGCTTGTCTTCAACACTTGTGTGCGAGCCCAAGTTACTGACGTGGAAATGCACTAATGGCTTGGATTTTATTCTAACAATGGTACGTATTTCTTCAGCACAAAAAGCGTAGTGTGCCGTGTTTAGTGATTTAGATATAAGGGTTTATTCTGATATCTCTTACATCTCTGGGATTTCACTCAGGCCAGACAGCACTTTGGAAGTCAGACCGTCTATGTAATATCTCATTTCATTACCTTTTAGAAATGGCTTTTAGTGAGGCGATAGCATCGCACACATGTTGTATGATGATAAGGCAGCAGGTAAAGATTCATTTCAGTTTGAATCATCTCTTCATAATGCATTGCTCCTCTCCCCTCTGCGGCCTCAGCGTCCCGTCGCGCATCCTATTAATATACACACATTTAATCTTTTGTGCTGTCAATAACGTACGAGCCCCGCTGCAAATCTGTTCTGCTTTAAACAAGAAAATTGGTCTGTGCAAGAATTTCTTTTTTTTTTATTTCTGAAATGTGAAAGCGCGTTCCCACTGACTACAGCGTGATGGACAGGTGGCTTTTTCATTTGCTGATGGGAAATGTGTCTCAAAACCAGAGGGGCTAATTTCACATCGGCGAGTTCATTTGCATATGTTATTTTGTTTCTGAAGGAATGAGTGGTTTTTCGAATTCTGGGTCATTTGCTTGTACAAAAAAGGGTGCATTTACGGAAAATTAAAAGTATGTGAAGCACCCACTCCCCCATCCCCCAAATATTATTTATTTACGCACTCTCTCTCCCCCACACGTTCTTTTTTTTGCCACCCTCGGGTTAACATATCTCCATCTTTTCTGCCTCTGATAGTTTTCTGCTTTCCCCCCCCCAATCAGGCAGACTATCTTGGGGGACGGCAGTCTTCGAATCACCAACATTAGCAAGTCCGACGGAGGCCGGTACACTTGCGTGGCCAGGAATCCTTTTGGAACATCCAGCAGCACAGGCAGCCTGGTGGTGAAAGGTACATTTTTGGGCAGAAATCTCACTGCCTTTTAAGCAGATGGTTTAAACCAGCACAAAAAAAATCTAATAACCCAAGCATGAAATTGATAATGAAATATATAGTTGTTTTATGTTCCTGCTGGTCTGACAGAAGCATAACTCATCCTGGGTCTTGGCAGCTGTGAGTTATTGGTCACACAGCAAAATGGAGAAAATCTCTGCCGTCTTTTGTGGAAAATAGTCGGCTGTTCCTTCCTCTAGCCCTCAAATGTTGCAGTTCTTAATTAAGAAAAGTGCAGCTGTAGCCATTTCATAATTTGGATGCTTTAATACACATACACCTTTTTATCGTTTGATAGGCTGAGTGCAAAGGGCTTTTTACAGCTTCAAGGTCTCAATAAAACAGTTTTTTATGTGTTGCTTCAATTTGAAATTGAGACATTTCAATACACAATGCATTTTAGGCTGTGACATTTCAGAGCAAACCCTGGGAGCTCTGTGGTAGGGCAAGGTAGAGGCCTACTTACTACTCTGAGAAATCAGGCCTCGTTTTAATTGGGACTTTTTAAAAATTAGGCATCAATCTCTTAGTGTGTATGATTCATACATGCTATGCCACAGTCAGACAAAATAAATGCATTTACGTAAGCTTTGAAAGGTCACTTTAATCCATCCCCCTGCGCCTCATGAATTTTTAAAGGGACATCTGTTTCTCCGCTGGGACCCTGACAAGTTTCAGCATTGCACACATGATAGCTCTACAAGCCGTTGTTTTCTTTTTTTCCCTCCCCGTCACCCGTCATTAGAACTCTCCACATGCCAAGGAAGAAACCGTTCTCACACAATATGTATATGCTAACAATATGTGTTCAAAAATCACTCGCAGGCATTTTTGTGTGGGACACCATTTAGGTGTCTTTGTTCTTTTGACCATTCTCGTGCTCAGGAATGTGTCTTGCAGGCAGAAGAATGCACACTAATATCCCAGACAGGGAATGGCTCTTTAGCCACTAAATACAATGCTTTACCTACATTTCTTCACCATATCCAACAGTATAAATGTGTAAAATCTAATCTGTTTGAGTCCGCCCATACCCCCTCTCCCCCCAACATCCACTAAACGTATAAATCACATAATATAAGCGTGTGCTTCTTGTTCATCATCTGTGTCCACGAGAATAGACTTAATAGCCTTTTGAGAAAACTTACTGAAGTTTGTTTGATTAATTGTTCCCATGGGAGCCAGAGTGGTTCCTATTTGTTCCAGGTGGTGTTTTCTAATGGCGATTACTTCATTAATGTGTGTCCTCCGGTGCTCTTAGCTAGTGGTGAAAATGTCATCCATGATGTATATAACCAGCCATCTGCACTGCTAATGTACCAGGTAGAATCCCCATCAACACTGTTAGGTAGATACATTTTGATTTTGAAGTTTAAGGCTGAATTCTCGTTGCGCATGTCTCTAGGCATCCTTAGTCCAGTGCCAACCATATGCATGTACGTCTGTACTATAATCAAACTGGAACAAGTGTGCGCTGAAGGATACTGTCTATTAGGAGAGACAATGCATGCATAAATAAACAAGCTTTAATTAAATAAACCAGCTTGCACTGTTATATGCAGGTACGTGATTGTCCACTGTGCTTTTTAAAAAAATGTTTTACAGAATCCACTAAGATCATAGTTACACCCATGAACATGGACGCCACCGTGGGAGAGAGCATCGTCCTGCCGTGTGAAGTTTCTAAAGACCCTTCCCTGGACCTGACCTTCAAGTGGTTCTTCAATGGGAAATTGATTGATTTCAACAGACACGATCATTTTGAAATGATCGGAGGAGTACGTATTGCAAAAGGCGCTCGAACACAGTGTTCGCACACACACACACAAATGCAACGCTCCGCGCGCGCACACAGTTTTCTCGATTAAACGGTAGACTCAGGCACGGTACAGAGTCTGAGGGAGATGGACTGCCATTAAGTCTCACGTCTGTGCATGACGCTCAGGATGAATCACCTGACAGCCGCATGAACAGAGAAGCACACACTCGCTTGATTGCGGGATTTATTTCCTCGTCTGTTGAACACACAATGACCTACCGGAACTATCTACACAGGACTGACAATGTAAGCCCGGCACATCATCATAGGAGCGGTTAAAATTCAGGGAGTGGTTCGGCTGAGAATCAGAGGGAGTGGAGGAGAATCACTATTTGCCGTTCCACCGCTGCTCACTGCACCGCTGGCTCCGGGAGGCATTGGATGTTGTTACTGGGAGCAAGATGAGAATCGGCTCCTGGGCCGGCAGCGATAAGAACAAGCCCAAGACCCAGTTCAGCACCTCTGTGTGATTGGCGAGCCTGCTGCACCGTGAAAGAGGGCAACCAACAGAAAGAAACAGTCCATTCCAGCTTATGGTTTCAAGTCGGAATAGAATTTACATGATCCTGACCCAACCTGAATGATGTGCTTTTCAGTCCTTTTTTGCCTTTTTATTAATTAATATTTAAGTGATCACATGAATGATTTACAAATCATCTGTTTCAGGAAATCTGCTCTGGACAGCATTATTCGCAGTGACGTTCACTAGAAACCTCTGTGTCGTTTGCTGGCAGGGTCCTGCTGGTGATCTGATGGTCAGGAACATCCAGCTGAAACACGCGGGGAAGTACGTCTGCATGGTCCATACCATGGTAGACAGTGTGTCGGCTGGAGCTGACTTGATTGTAAGAGGTATGTTTTTGCGGCAATGGGACATTTTTTCTCCCTGTTTTAAAGCTTTATTGCCACATTAATAGAGTCAGAAATTAGAAAGCCACACCATTTTTCTGCTTTATCTGGAAATAGCAGCCGCTCCACAGTGTGAAATAATGACCGCACGAGTATCTGAAATCAATGCATTAATCCTGCTCTTCTTGTTCCTTGGAATTTATTGTATTTCCATCATCCGTTGAAGGGTCTCATGTTCACCTTTTGAATATTAAGTGTTCTTCCCTTTGTGGCTGGAAATGTCTACTTTGCTGCGACGCGTCTCTAACCTTGTTGTGCCCTATTGGCTGGCACAGCGGAGCTCTTCAAAGTCACTTCCTCTCTGTTTCTCTGTGCCGCGCTCGGCCCACCAGGGCCTCCGGGGGCTCCAGAAGGCCTGGTGGTGGAGGAAATTACAGACACCACCGCTCAGATTTCCTGGGGTGCTGGAAGCGACAACCGCAGCCCGGTCACCATGTACACCGTGCAGGCAAGGACCCCATTCTCCATTGGCTGGCAGGCAGTCAGAACAGGTACAGATAACCAAACAGAGCTGCTCTATATTCCAGAACAGGAAATTGACTTGAATTTAACCCTTTAAACACCAGTAAAAGAGATTGAAAATCCAGGTTCAGAGTCTTCAAGTCTTCCCCAGTATTTCTTTTGGATTTGCTAATGAGCACAATTCTTCAGCCAGGAGGTAGAACTATTAGTGAAATCAGCTGGCTGAATTTATGGGTGGAAGAAATACATGGCAGGATTTTTACTTTCTGACCCCTGGATTTTCCCTCTGAAATATGATGAGCACAATACTCTCATTTTGTTAGTATTTTGTTGAAAGTTTTTTTTCTCTTTTCCCACATTTAACTTTAAAGTGCAGGGCTCTACAGTGTTCCCATTTTAGGAGGATTTTCGCCAGAAAATTGATGTGTGCTAACTGAAAAAATGATTTAGGAGCACATCTACAAACTGGGATGCATTTAGTGCGCTCCTAAATTTTTAAAATGTGCTCTTTAGAAAAAATGTTGGCGTAGAGCCCTGAAGTGTAAAAACATTTTAAACACATTTGACCCAGGTGTACAATATATCATTGTTTAAATGAGAATAGTGTGATTGCTAGTGTGATTTTCCTCCAGAATGGTGCACATGTTTTATCTTTTAACAGGTAGTAGCAAGGGTACACAAACCAATAGAGGCTACAGTACATTAGTGTTTGAGGGAATAGAAAATAATTCACTTTCCCTCTGAGACTTCCACTCTAATCTTTTCTGCCCTCTGATAAGACCTGCCATATGGAGATTCATATATTTTTAAAAGTGTAATCTAAGAAGCAGGCTGCCGTGGCTTCCTGTATCTAATGCATTGTCTGTGTTTCTGAGAATGGGCTTGTATTTCAACTCAAATTCTTTAATCCTAGTTCCCGATTCTGTACCTGGACAGATGTTGCATGCAACTGTGGTAGATCTGAACCCCTGGGTGGATTATGAATTCAGAGTGGTTGCTATTAACAGTGTGGGATTGGGAGAGCCCAGCCCATCCTCCAAGCAACTACGCACCAAAGCTGCAGGTACATCTCTTTTGCTTTCCACTCCCTCCCGAGGAACACATCTGTCTCTCCGATTAAATCTGATTTGATCTCTCTGTTCCCCTTGATGAATCAGCTCTGTGTGACACACACATTTATTAACTATTTTGCTGCCACTATTTTGCATTGTGTGCCCTACAAAACGAGTGGGTAGGACACACGCAAGGCAAAATTGCGGTAGCAAAATAGTTAATAAATGTATGTGGCACACGGAGCAAATTAATTCGTTTTTTTTTTTTTTTTTTTACAATCAGTGGCAACAGCTGCAAATTCTGTCTGTAACAAGGAGGTGATTATTTAATAAGGAAATATATAGTTATAACAGTTCAAATCATTAATCCTCAGATTTGTGTGGTTTCGGTGTGAATGGAAATTTAATGATCCTCATTTTTTTCCCCCAGTAATGAATATGTATAGACTGAGCGCACCATAGTCTTTAAAGGTATAGATCCTGTTTTTCAGTCCTGTAGAAATTCAGCCATGATTAATTCATGCTTACATCGACACAAACCCTCTGAAGGACCCACGCAGGCCATATGGCTGTGATTTGAAAGTGTCTATTTTAAGCCAGTTTACTGTGCATGTGGCTTGAGCTGTGAGTCCCTGGGGAATGGGGTGTCAGCGGAGCCTTGCACGTTGAGACCACACTTCGGCACCTCTGAGGGAGCCTGCTACATCAGCTCTGAGCCCCCTTCCGCTCCTGATACCCCAGACTTAGCTACCGCACCTACCTGCCTACCGCACATGAGCAACGAGGCGCTCTACAAAACCAGACATCCCTGCTGACCTGGTTTTGCGATTGGGTTTGCCAGCACCCTCTGGAAATGCTCATGGCGTGGGTCCACTCACACAATGACAGGCATTTTTGTGTCCCGCCTACTAGGAATTCTAAGTAGCAGGGTGGTACAGTTCCACCCAGTTCAGTTCTACAAAGGTTCCCATCCTCATCTGCACAGCTTTCTCTTCTTAAACAGTGCCTGAGGTTGCCCCAGCCAATGTAAGTGGAGGTGGAGGAAGCCGATGTGAACTTGTCATTATGTGGGAGGTAAGAGGATCATGGACTTATTAAAAAAAAATCCTCATTGTGACAGCCTGTTTCTAAAGCAACATGAACGGAATTCTGATGTTATTCTCCATGGTTACACGGTTTGAATCAGGCAGCTGTAATTAAAGGAAAGCTCTTCCGCCTTTGGTGCTTGCCTTCTGAAAGGAAACCGGCTCTGTCCCCTGGCATGCAACATGAAATAGGTAGCATAGAGAAGAAGGAATGGCAAAAACCCAATGTGCACAAATGCTGCATGTCTTTCTTTGTTCAGTATAGGAGCATGCATGTCTTTCAGTGTTTCATTGGAATTATTTTCTTTATTGCATATTTTTACATTAAAGGTCTACATTCTGTAAAAAAAAAAAATTTAAACCCTGAATGGTTTATGCTGGTTCAGGGGCCTTGCTTCATCCTGGGCATGCCTTGGGCATGTACTAGTCAAGCCCTAATCAGCCTGGAATGATTAGTCCCTCAGCCTATCAGAAAGGCTACTGTAACTAGGGAGACTATTCAGACTCAGGTGTCTGCAGTAGAAGCAGTTGTCTTTGTGGAGGCAGGACATGCAAATATTTTCTGTATGATGCGTAACTCACTAACATGAGTTGGACATTCATATTTTATAAAGTTTTCAGTTACGCTGTTTCCGTCATAGTTTAAGTTGCTGTGCCGTTAGATTAGCAGGGTAGTGGGTACGATCACTAACTTGGTCAATATGTTACTATGTATGTAATCGCTACCTAGCTAGCTCTGTATCACTCCGTTATTTGCACTTAGTTTGCTATATCACATGTATAGTTGCAATTGTAATGAGCTGTGTATCATAGTACCTTATTTTGTATTGTTGTATTAGTACTACTGTGCTAACTGACAGTGCTCATATCTTTACATGGTTACATTTAATTATGGCTTATGTGTCCTTGTGTTTATAGTCATAGAAAGCATCATCATCATCCTAAATAACACCATCTATGCTGTCCTCAATGTTGTTGTCCTCATTATTATCATTGACATGTGCACTTGGACCACACTTGTGTCTCGACTGACAGCGACAGTCACTCCCCCTTAGCCAGTGCACTTATATTTTCGCAATGTAAATCTCTCTCTCTCTCTCTCTCTCTCTCTCTCTCTCTCTCTCTAAGCCTGTCTCAGAGGAGCTGCAGAATGGGGAGGGGTTTGGATATGTTGTAGCTTTTCGTCCTGTTGGCACGACAACATGGATTCAGTCTGTGGTGGCTTCAGCTGATGCGTCAACATACATCTTTAAGAACGAAAGCATCCCGCCTCTTTCCCCCTTTGAGGTGAAAGTGGGTGTTTTCAACAATATGGGAGAAGGCCCTTTCAGTCATGTGACCACAGTCTACTCTGCTGAAGAAGGTTGGTTTATGTTTTGTGTAACTTTTTTTGTTCTAACCCTCAGAAAGGCTACTGTAACTAAGAAGACTATTCAGACTCAGGTGTCTGCAGTAGAAGCAGTTGTCTTTCACTTTTTTTGTTCTTCCCCACTTTCCCGCACTGCAATTTCATCCATCATTTTGGGCGAGTGCATACTAACAGATGCATACTCCAAAGAAGCATCTTCAATCCACCAGCTGAGCTGAAAAAAGTTACTACACTAGGGGACTGCTGTACTGGCAGATTGTCAGCACCCAATCAGTCTGAGGAGTTGCTGTTGTATAAAGAAGCAATTGGCCTGTACTTCATAATCCAGTCAGGATTTTTCTTGAACCATAGTGTATATGACTACATTCTGTACAAGTACCTCAGATGGACAGGGCGGTCTCAAAGGGTGGGCGGGGCCCAGGGCGAGTCAACCTACACGGGGGCCCAGCCATTTACATGATGACTTAATTGCTAACCCGTCATAGGCTAAAATAGTATCTACTATGAATGAAGGATTTACAGGCTACAACATCACACAAACAATACCACTGTGGGTTGTGGTATGATCATAGCTATGAATCATGAATTTTAGATTGTTCTATTGATTGAGGTGGACCATAAAATAATTGAAAAAAGTCACGATGTTGAACACTTATTTTTCTATAGGGTTCAATAGGAAAATGAGTCAGTAGAAACAACCCTTAAAGTGATCCATCCATATCTACAGTACTGCATATCTGGCAGCAGTGATGGTTTGAGGCTTGTTTGATATTAGGTGGAGTGTAAGATTCTGAGAATCAAACGTGACAGCTAAGGGTTCTAACCCTAACCGTAGTGTGCACCAAAAAGACGGACGGGTCCGTACTATGAGAGGGGGATATATTTATATAAATAAACAAGGGATGGAGAATAGAAAACACTCCAGGCCCTAAGCCAAAACAAAACAACCCCAAATAACAGGGTGTACTCGAGAACTGAGTGAAAAGAAAACACCTCTTGCTTACAATATGAGCAAGTGAATAACAAACGATAAGTAAAACAGGAAAAGAAAATAATTCTCTCACTCTCAATGCGGGAGAGTGCAGAAAAGAAAAGTAATGAAACAAACAAGCAATCTGCCTCAACGAGAACAGAGTGCAAACCAAAGCGAGGGACAGGCAGCAACTAAGAGAAAAACAATTCCACTAAGGAATATCTCAAGATGCTAAAGCTAGGCCCTTGTATCTCTTAAGCAAAGCTAAAAAGAGAAAAGGTCACTTGTAATCCTGTACCGTACCGACTTGGTTTGTCAAATAGCAAAGACAATCTCGAAGTGCCGGAAAGCGGAAGTCCTGGGCTATTTATAACCGGCAGGAAACCCAAAACAGTTGTGAGGAATAATAGCCGGGTGAGATCAAAACAGTGGAACGAAGGCGGAAAAATCTGATAGTGAGCTTCGACGAGACCGAAAAGAATAATGACCGCAGAACAACCGAGGCTGCCAATAACCATGACAGTTTGATACCTCAGACCCTTGATGACTTACAGCCATTTAGCCAATCGTGTGTTCCATACTGTTCCAGCATAATTTACAGCTTAATCTAGTCCCCCCCGCCCCCCCTTCCTGCACATGTAAGAGCAACAGAAAATAAGATATCAAGTCTGTTGATGTTGTTGGGTCACCGACATCATGGCATGCAAAGGATATGCAACCAAATATTAAATATGATAACTTTATTTAAGTTTATGTTAATTTGTCCAGTTATCGTCTCTTAAAATGTGGGGGGGAGGGGCTGTGTATAAAAAGGGCTATAATTGCTACACGGTTCACTCTGTTCCATTTCAAATTCAATATTTTGGAGTACAGAGCCAAAACAAAAAAAATAGTGTCACTGCCCGAATACTTTCCGACTGTATAAATAAAAGTTTGTAAATACTGACAGGATATTAAGAGATGAATCGCAGCTACCAGAATTTGATTCAGCATTTTTTTCAAACAAATTTCTCTGGATGATTCTGATCATTATTCCCATTATAGTAGGCCTACGTTTATGACAATGTTTGTGAAGACATACAGTCAAGCCGGAAAGTCTGCATACCCCTTTCACCTTCTCCACGTTTTATTACGTTAGAGACTTATACTACAATAGATTGAGTTCATGTTTTGCCTCAAACATCTACACACAATAGCCAATAATGACGAAGTGAAAACAGGTTTTTTAAAAATATGCAATTTTATTTTACTGACAAAAATAGGTTATAGGTTATTTAGGGGTTACATATCTGTACACACCCTTAGCCTAATACTTGGTTGCTGCACCTTTGGCAGCGATTACAGCTTCAAGGCGTCTTGGGAAAGAAGCATATCCTTGAAAGCTCCATCTGGTTGGATCGGTACACAGCCATTTTCAGCTCTTTCCACAGATGTTCAATTGGATTCAAGTCTGGGCTCTGGCTGGGCCACTCAAGGACATGCACAGACTTTCTCCGAAGCCACTCCTTTGTTCTCTTGGCTGTGTGCTTCAGGTCGTCGTCATGTTGGAAGGTAAACCGTTGCCCCAGTCTGAGGTCCAGAGTGCTCTGGAGCAGGTTTTCTTCAAGGATCTCGTGTACTTAGCTGCATTCAGCTTTCCCTCTATCAGGACTAGTCGCCCCATTCCCGCTGCTGAAAAGCATCCTCACATCATGATGCTGCCACCGCCATGCTTCACTGTAGGGATGGTATTAGCCAGGCTATGAGCGGTGCCTGGTTTCCTCCAGACGTGATGCTTGGTATTCAGGCCAAAAAGTTAAATTTTGGTTTCATCAGACCAGAGAATCTTGATTTTCATGGTTTGAGAGTCCTCTAGGTGCCGTTTGGCAAACTCTAAGCAGGCTGTGATGTGCCTTTTACTAAGAAGGGGCTTCCGTCTGGCCACTCTACCATAAAGGCCTGATTGATGGAGTGCTGCCTGGATGGTTGATCTTCTGAAAGGTTCTCCCATCTCCACAAGGATATGCTGGAGCTCTGTCAGAGTGACCCTCGGGTTC
This sequence comes from Ilyophis sp. 1 JC-2022, assembly GCA_022702515.1. NCBI lineage: Eukaryota > Metazoa > Chordata > Actinopteri > Anguilliformes > Synaphobranchidae > Ilyophis > Ilyophis sp. 1 JC-2022. Next base: position 33,306,682 of record CM040396.1, read on the forward strand.
GTGCTCACCTCCCTGGCCAAGGCCCGTCTTCCCCGATTGCTCAGTTTGGCCGGGAGGCCAGGTCTAGGAAGATTCTTGGTGGTTCCAAACTTCTTCCATTTACGAATGATGGTGGCCACTGTGCTCTTTGGGACCTGTAAAGCTGCAGAAATTTTTCCGTACCCTTCTCCAGATCTATGCCTTCACACAATCCTGTTTCTGAGGTCTGCAGATAATTCCTTTGACCCCATGGCTTGGAGTTTGCTCTGACATGCACTGTCAATTGTGGGACCTTATATAGGCAGGTGTTGGCAATCCCTAATCATGTCCAATCAATTTAATTTATCACAGGTGGACTCCAATTAAGTTGTAGAAACATCTCAATCAGTATCAGTGGAAACAAAATTCAACTCAGCTCACTTTTGGGTGTCATATCAAAGGGTGTGCACACTTGTGTACACATGATATTTTACATTTAGATTTTTAATAAATTAGCGCAAACCTGTTTTCACTTTGTCATTATGGGCTATTTTGTGTAGAATTTTGAGACAAAAAATTAACTCAATCTATTGTAGAATATGTCTGTAACGTAATAAAACGTGGAGAAGATGAAAGGGGTGGGCAGACTTTCCGGCTTGACTGTATGTGTTCGACACTGCAGATTAATTTTCTTGTTTCTCATTGTTCTGCTCCTCCTCCACATTTTTCTTTCTGAATCTATGCGCATTTAATTAATCTTTTCTTTTTCTTGTTTCTTTTTTCCGCTCCTGAGCTGTACTTTCTGAATTTGTCTCGGTCTCTGCTGTTTGGGCTTGCCATTTTGCCACCGACTCAACAAAAACAACTTTAAGCTAATTTGAAAAATAACTAGCTGCAGGCTGCACGTATGCAGCGCAGGGACGTAAGCCTAAAGCTACTTCCCACATAATGTCAACTTTCCAAAACGCTATTTAGGCTAAATGTATTTCTGCGTGTATGGGTGTGCCTCACAAAGATATATAGGCTATTTCAGATACATTTAATTTAATTTAAAAAAAAGGTTATTATTCAAATAAATTTCCCACCGTGGGGCCCTGTGAAGGGCGAGGCCTGGGATAGTTGCATGGGTTGCCCCACCCACCCCCAAAAGACAGCCCTGTAGATGGATACTCCACATGAGCAATCCCCCCCCCCCGGGAGATGTAATATACAATGTAATGTTTTCTACACCAAACCGAGTTTCAAAATTTATATGGAATTCGAGACATTAAATTAGCCAAGGACTGTTTTAAACCCTTTAAATAGACATAAGATATGACTTCGATTGTGTAACTATTTTTTAAGCTGGAATTTTCTGTACATCTCTGCTCTCTCATTCCTCTATAGAGCCTTCGGTAGCCCCTGCCTTGATTTGGGCACGGACCCTGTCTGCCTCTGAAATTGGTGTGTACTGGGAGCCTGTATCCTGGAAGTCCAGCAGTGGTAGAGTGCTTGGTTACGAGGTAGGGGAATGAACGACAAGTATAGGAAAACCGGCTATGCACCGTTAGTGGGATTGACATTCTAGAGGGCAATATGTGCATTACGTGCAGCATGAACGGCTTAGAGTAAGGTGTCCATAGTTGAGCAGTGTCGCCACGGTCAAATTTTCACAAAGCAGCGGGAGAGCTTCAACAGGAGGGTGTTTTCACAGCTTAGCATTGCTCCGAGATTTTTCGACCCAGTGGCTTCCTACAAGAAACTCATCTTTCAAATGCTTACATGCAAGCATCACAGCATCTAAGCAGCCTCGCCCCCCCCACCCCAGCCCTCAGGGCCTTATCCATTCTTTCATTAGCTCAGGATAATTTATAGTGTTTCCTGGTTCTGCAATTTTATTGACACAAACCGTACAGTCGTACACAAGCCCGCGATGACTAATGGACTAATCAATGTAATTGACCGTTGGAATTAAATCAAAACGGTGTGTTTTCATACAGCAGAGAGGGCAGGAGCCAGACCGTGAGATCAATGTCTCTGCTCTGTCTCATCCTCTCTCCCAGGTACTTTACTGGGAGGAGGGGGAGGTGCAGAGTGACGCCGAGACGCGCAGAGTCGCAGAGACGATGACCAAAATCACGGGTCTGAAGGGCAGCACTTCCTATTTTGTGGCAGTCAAGGCCCACAACAGCGCTGGCACTGGCCCGCCCAGCGCTCCGGTAAACGTCACCACCAAGAAGCCACGTGAGTCTATTCTCATTCGCAGGGTGATGCAGATCACATCACAGGTTATTTTCGTTTCGTTATATGTGTTATTTTCATGACTCACATCGGCGGGGTCTGGGCTGGAGGACTCCAACCCCTGACTTCCTTGCCCTGAGCTGCACTGCTCACCACCTCCAGAGTGAAACGCTTTACAGATTAATGTGCCCATGGGAGGGCTAGTCAGATGGCGAGATTTAGATTGCTTGTGGTATTTTAATAACAAGGTTTCAGCCTGAAGTTTGGTAATTATCTGATACCAACGAATGTGACGCTGAACAAAATAGAGCATTTAAGACAGTCACTGATAAGATAAATCTCTCCATCTCAGTGGAGTGTTTGCGAACTAATTTCAGCTAATAGACTGAGCAGGCAATTAAAGTTGTTCTAAAATGAATAGTCAGCAATTAACACCCATTCTTAAGCTGAAGTTTCATTTCTCAATGCACTGACATTGTGAGATGGGATTCTTTCCTACTGTGACTGTTGCTTTTGAAAGGGGTTATCATTTCAGCTTTGCTCTGCATTTGTATGAAGTAATGAACTTACACACGCAGGTGTGCGCGTGTGTGTGTGTGCGCATGCGTGTGTGTGTTTCACTTTCTTTGTGTGTATTTTGTGTATGGGATCATATGTAACTAACAGCATGGCATGTCATTTAACACTTACGTATGTCCACTTATGAGATAAAAGAGAATTCAAGAGTATGTTTGCGTATACTTAAAAACCAACATGATTAGATATAAATTGCATTTATAAGAAAACTAATTTAAAACTATTTAGAATTACACGCTACACCACTTCTGTAGCATTGAAAATTGTGACCCTGGAAGTGGAGAGTCAATTTAAACATCGCTTATGATGGAGATAATAAAAGAAGAAAAGCAATTGAGAGGTAGATTGAAAGTATTGATGGAATGTATTAAAGCATGAATCTCTGTGATTGGATATTTTTCAGCACCAAGTCAACCACCAGGGAATATTGAGTGGAACTTGACAAACTCCAAGATCTTCTTGAATTGGGAGCACGTCAAGGCTATGGACAATGAGTCGGAAGTGATTGGGTACAAGGTGAGAGTTTCTGCCATAAGGAAAGATATGAATATTTTGTTGCTTGTTAGGATTTAGATTTATTGTCATGGGTAAAAAGTATTCAAAGTTTATGTTAAGAGCAAATTTTTTTATTTATCGGTGTGCACAGCGTGATGTGCTAAAAAATATTCTCCCGTTATACCGGTTTAGTTCAAAGGTCATCTTGGTCAAGTCATGGTCAGTGAAGGGAGAAGGATGTCTATTCTCCCAGGATGCCATTCTCCTGGTTGAGTGTCAGAATGCTAATTAGTTTTTCCTTCCCAGTTTCCCTGCCTCTAAAAGCTTGCAAGATCCTTTCTGACAGTAGTTGCCCTCTGGCCAAAGACTTTTCAGATGGTACATAAATTCACTGAAGCTATATTAGCAAATGTAGATCTATTTCTTAACAGACCTTGTGATCACAAATCAGGTTTCTTTATCTGACAAGGCCATGCAGTGTTAATAGCCTGGAAGATGATGCACTGCCTACTGTGTAGCACAAGCAGCGAGAAGCAGATAGAGTACGGCTGAGAAAAAATAGGTCCTACTTTCTTGTGAAGAATTTATTTGCTGCTATGCTTTTTTGGGTAATTTGAGCCAGCCCTTTCAGATGTGTGTGCATGGAGGTGAAGAAGCAGCTGGGTGCTTTAGATGCAGTTCCCTCACTGAAGTTCTGCACGATTTAAACCCGCTGCTTTGGAACGCCGCAGAGGCTACACAGGCACCTCTGATAATAATTTGCAATTCATATTATATATTTTTTTAAGCCTCTACAAAAAAGCTGGATCAATATCTGAAGATTCCATTCCCACAATACAAGGCAGAATACTTCATTTTGCAGATGGCCTTATCTGTTTGTATCCTAAATGCATCTAATTTTGAGTTAAGCATTCAAAAATGAATTATTGTGTTCGTATTTAGTGAACGCGGTATATTGCTGGTCTGCGTCCTTTGGAAGTGATACAGATGGCAGTTTGCTGATTAGGAAGTTGAAAGTTTCTTTGAAGCACAGGCACAAAGCTGGGGAAATGGGGAAATGGTACTTAAGTTATGGCTGCCCACATCAAAACGCAGAATCTGTGAAAAAGAAACTTCCAGGCTGGGATTGTCGCTGTATCTTCATGCACTGCAGGGTAGGTCAATGTGGATGTATCTCCAGCACCTAGAGTTAACAGCATTTCCACTAAACCTGTTAGCACAGCAAATTGCTTGCCTCTTTTGAAGGACATATAACAGCCAAGCACACAAATATAACATGAATACACCCACAAACAAACACGCACGCATATCTTCTAAGATTTATGAAAGTCCAATCAAGACTGCTTCTCTCCAGGTGGATGGGGCAAAGGTCCGTGTTCATACACCATGTCGGACATTTCCTAATTTAGCACTTTTCCTCTTTTCTCCTTTCTGGAAAGGTTAGATTAACAGAAAAAAGAACATGCATAATTCTGTTAATTCTGTGATTTCTCATTCCTGCATTCTTAATTGAAACTGTCAGTAGTTCCACAGCCCACCATGATTAATGACGGCGAATGACCACCCAGTGAGGCCAGGCGACTGTGACCGTGCCCTCCTCCTTTCTCTTCTCCTTCCCCAGGTGGTGTTTCGTGAGAACTGGCACAGGAGGACCAGCGTGGTGGAGACCAACAGGACCTCAGTGGAGCTGGAGTTACCGCCAGGTGAGGACTACCTCATCGAGATCAAGACCCTAAGCGACGGCGGGGACGGCAGCAGCAGCGGACCCATCCGGATCCCTAAAATGTCAAGTAAGAGCCTCCTCTCGCCTTCTCCACCAAAACACCTGCTTATGTAATAAATACAAGCTGATGTTAATAGGCAAGGAACAAAAGCTGTGACACCTTCTAAACATCCAATCATCAGCATCAGAAAAGGTTTATCACCTGCCACAAATATCACGTACAATTTCCCATATTAGATGCTGCAGATTGTGTCAGTATTCTGCAGCTTCTCTCACGTGACATAAAATAGTAATCATTCATTAAAGCTTAATTAAATCACCATTCACACAGTACACACTAATTCAGTTATGTGCTCAACTGATCCAATTAGCCAATAAAGGCATCAGAAATGTTACATGTAGATGACTGTGTGACTCCCTGGGATCAGAATTGTATACATCTGTCCTTTGTGTATTACTGGCACATTTGAGATGTAATAATGTGTTGTTAGGGCCCAGACAGAAGCCTACCGTGATGCTTGGAGTGCTGCACGTAAATGTACTGATTTCATTTTTATGTTTCAGTGCTAATTGTTTCCTCTGGATGTTTTGTTTTTCAGGTCTTAATTCAAAGGGGTATTCCAGTTTGATTGTTAGCAAAATACCTGCTGTTTGTGCATTCATGTTTTTTATTACTGTAAGGTGGATTTTGTAGAATAGAAATGAAAACGGCAATGCCTATAAAGATTCTATCGTGAGTTTAAAAAAATATATGCTCAAGAAAGGGTACACATTCCTGTCATAAACATTGAATAAAGTACCTTTAATTAGCAATGTATCTGCAGCATAGTTTTCTGAAGAATGTGGAGAGATGAGAGCAGGTGTGAGAGAACTGCATCACTTTTTGTTAAGTTTCCATTTTGATTTCTTTATCTCTACCAATCCATTGACTTTTTTTATAATTATGAGTTATACAAAGGGCAGGCTATATTTATTTAGAATTTAAAGATGAAAACATCAGTGTATATCAATTTTATAGATTATGAAGTAGGAGGTAGGCTGAATTCAGGTATTCGGAATCGAGGAATATAGATATGTCCATAAAGAAAAAAGAAAATGATCCAATCATCTATATAGTTCTAGCCATGCATATGGATAAAAGTGCTGTCAATATGTATAAATGTCACATACAGTCCCACAGAGTATAACATGCAGCATATACGTTTTTACAGTAAATTAGTTTATTTATTTTATTTATTTTATTTATTTTATTTATTTTATTTATTTTATTTATTTTATTTATTTTATTTTATTTTATTTTGTATGGAGATGGCTCATTTTGCTCATTACATCTCCTGTCGACAATGTTGTGTGCTGATTGACTTGAACATGTCAACATCTATCAATAGTAATCCAGATGAGCCTTTGTAAGCCAGTGTAATTACCTGAAAAAGAGATAGTTTAGTTTAATGGACATTTCCAAAACAGAATTTGTATTATCGTTCCCCAATTAAACCCTTAGTACAATACTTTAACTGCCTGCAATCTGCACTACATTCATTATTAGATGAAATGTTGTTTTAAAAAATAAGTTAACATGAAAACATTTGCCAATTCTGAGAATATTTTTGTTTGACTCACTTTTACATTTTTAATATCAGATATACATCACATGTTTGTGTGTTATTTTGTCCAGAGCAAGATCAAGCCCAATTAGTGAACAATTTCCTGAACAAAGTATATGCTGATGTAAAAGGTTCTATAGTATATGCTTGTATAACAATAATATTAATAATAATAATACGTGAGGGGCCGGTTTCCTAGACATGGATTAAACCCTAAACTAATTCAACGAAGATCTCCATTGGAAAAAACGTTTTTAGTATAGGATTAGGCTTAATCCATGTCTGAGACACCAGCCCTGGATGTCTGGAATTATGCTGTTCATGGATGTGAAAGCAAACATGAATGTCAAAGCAATCTTCATAATGTTCAGATGTAATGATATCAAATTAATGTTACCTTGGTAAAACAGCCAAACGTTTTGCTGTGTTACTGTAACCAGCCTATGTAGTACCTGTAGTGATACACTACATGGCCAAAAGTATATGAACATCTGCTCATCTAACATCAAATTCCAAAATCATGGGCATTAATATCAAATCATCAGCATCAGAAATGCAGAAATACATGCAGTTATTATATAGACCATGCAATGATTATAATAGAGATCAGAAACATGGTAAGAATCCACCTTTCTTTTGGTGATACATTATTTGAAATTATATGATTTTGTGCTTCCATCTTCATATTCACTAATGTTTTGCAAAACTAAGATTCAAATGACTTATTTTGATGGTTATTCTAAAACAAATTAAGAAATAAAGAAGTATATGAATAATAATAATAATAAAATTGTGTTTTATTTAGCTTTATTGATTTAATACTGTTGTATTAACATCTGGAAAGATCTCTGTGAGATATTGAAAATAAAATTTCATATTGAAAGTATTCTGTGTCTGTTTTATTGCATTGTTTGACATTTTTGCAATCAGTGTATTTTAACTTGCAAATTTAGTATTTTACAGTTTTTTTCGATTGCTTAAGCACGATTTTGAAAACAGGGCCCGGTATTTCAAAACACTACACACAATTAGCACAACCACACACCCAATTAGCAGAACACCTCAGATCTTTTGCAAAATGAAACACTCTTGTAAAAACTATACACTCATTTATAAAAACCATATTTTGTTACCATATGAAACACACACATTTCATATGACTTAATTATGTTTGAACCAGTTCCACACTGCTGTTGCTTACCTAAAACACTTTTAGCAATTCTACTTCTCAGTGATTAGAGTACTGTAAGTGAAGTACACAGAAAAAGTGCAAATATACAATAAATTCACTAAACAACACACAAGACCAATGCTGCAGACTGATGAAAATACAATTTATTTCTCTCCATATACCCAAATCAGTCAACATGGAGAATCACAACAAAACATGTCCCAGTTTCATTTGAGCCTGATGTCTTTTCAGGATGCGTGCCAGTGTTGACCGAGACATTATTGAAAATGGCATGGTCACCGATAATGTTGGCTTGAATTTCTCTGAGCCTGATAGCATTATTGGCCAAAACCATGTTTATGATCTCTCTCTCTCGTTCTTGCGTGAATATGGGCCCCCTTCCTCCTTGTCGTTCTCGACTCTCAATTCTATGTAGAAAAAAATACATGTAACCTACTATAAAATGTCACAGGAAGGGGTATCAAAAGTGCTGATATGGTGCATACAATAAGCAGCTGATTACTGTAACTGTAGACAGATTTTTTTTTTACCAGTTTTCTTGTCGAAATGTCCTAATGCCAGATGCCACTGTATATCTGCTAAGATTTGGCGTCAATCTGTGGTTCCCGACATGGTCAACTAGTGTTGCGCGAATTTCATTTGATAAATTTGGTCCTCTTCTTCTTTGAGCACGTTCTCCTCCTGCTTCAGGTCTTCCTCTTCCTCTACCTCCACCTCGGCCTCTACCTCTGGCACGGCCTCCGCCTCTTCCTCTTCCTCTTCCTCCTTCTCCTTCTCCTTCTCCTTCTCCGTGGATTCCCCCTCTCACCCTCACTCTTCTTCTTCTGACTCCATTTGGTTGAAGACAGGTGAACTCACCTGCTGCATGTGTATAGTGCTTAAACCTGATTGGTGTGTCTACAATTAAGCAATCATGTGTTTGCGCACCTGATGGCTGTGTTTAACCAATTGGCTCATAGGTGTGGTAATTTGACTGTCAGTGCTTTGGAATTGCAAGGAAGTGACATCATGATATATTTCTGTGTCTAATGTATACAAGTGTGTTTAGTGTTTTGCAAATCACTGTGTGTATTATTTAGCAAAAAGTGTGAGGCTGACATTGTGCTTATAGTGGTGCAAATCTGGGCCGATGTTTTGCTCCTTGAGTGTAAGGTTTTGATAATTGTGTAATACTTTTGATTTTAGTGTTTATGCAATCGAAAAAAACTGTAACTTGCTATTTAAATGAGATATTGTCACTGATATCTCTTAACTGTTTACTAAAATAAACTTTACAACTATTTGACCTCTACATCTGGAAATTTGTGAAAAAATATCTTTCAACATTGTGATATTAATAACCTTTTGCAGTACACAACTGCTTTTGTTTAAAATAAGCAATTCAAATATGTTTTGACTCTTTGGCTGTCAAAAACATGAATACCATTTTTAAAGGTATTCATAGTTGTTGGTAGACACATGGTTAAAGCTAAAGATGTGTTTTAAAAAAAGGTTTCCAAAGGGGGTGGCCCTCATTAAGTGTCAACTTGTCAAAAGGTTGAGCAACAGAGCCATCCATCTACCATATATGTTTTGGACTGATTTTGATGGTGTACCCGTGTCTGTGTCGGGCTATAGGAAAGTCTTCCTTCCAATGCAATAAGTATAGGGAAGGGCATATTTGCCAATACAGTACAAATGGCATGAATAACTAGAGAGTTTGAAAGGGAATGCCGGCCATTTTGGATCCATGATAGTTATGCTGCACTGCGACTCTGTCTCTATTTACACAGAAAATCCGTTTTTGAACTCAAGACTCTGATCTATATCGTTGCTTGGATACCATGCGTTCAAATATGAGTGCATGTCAATTGTTAATTATTAACAGCACACATATCAGCTCTTACGCGGTATGTACTGCGTAGAGTAATGTGCTTTAAAATATCCCTTCTCTCAGAGATTGAAAAATGCAATCACTTGTGAGGTGGTATGGGAGTTGGAATGTACAAAATGTGTGTTCCTTTCTTATTTTCCCACCTCACAGTATTATGTGATTCCAAATTTTGCTAGTACACAAAAATATGATAATTTTTTAAAGCTTGTCTTAACAAACTGACCCAGAGTAGGCAGTTAAATTGTGAAATGGTGTGAGGAGACATGACTATTTCAGTAGAGGCCATTTTTACATTGAAAGCAACATTTTGACCTCAGGCTTATTTGGAATATTCCTTTGTAAGTATTGCAGTGAAATTAGTTTAATCTTGTTGCAAAAGCTAGTCCCAGAACACTTGACAACGCCTCCTATGAAGCAAGGTTCATCACGAGGGCACGGCCTTTTCCAGGGCCTTGTAATATGTTCTGATTAGGAGCATAGGAGAGGCAAGAAGCAGACTTGAATGCTACTAACATTCTATGCTGGGGCTTATGTCCATCAGGCCAGTCAGTGCTGATTGGCTCAGTGTAACAGCAAGTCCACACCAAGGGTTGGACACCTTCGATTGACATTCCCCCTGAAGCTTGCAAACTCTAGTGGTTACTGGAGCTACTGCAGTTCAGTAATGCCAAAAAGAAAATGACCCCATCGAGGTCTATTCAAAACGATTAATTTACCCTGGCCAACTTATACGATTTTGCACACTACTTTTAAATTATAAAATGTATTCACACCGAACTAATTATTCTCCAGGGACATATTTTTTTCTGAGCACCTATTTGGTCCGCATGTTTCTACGTGCACGCACGTACTTATACGGGCACACCGGTGAATGAACTGCTTGAGGCTGTGACATTACTACACGGAAGGGAGTTGAGCCAAGCCTAGGATTGCATGAATCCACCTTCATTGTCATTATTGTTTTGATTATATTGTTATTTTAATATTATTACTGTTAGCATTATGAATAATAATGTTACCCGCAATGATGTCATGTTCTTGTGTCCGTTGTTCATGATAATGAATCATGACTAATAAATGAGTAATAATAAATAAGTCATAAAGATGGCACACAGTATGTTGCTCTTAAAGTAAGATGCTGATGATGATTCTCCCAGATTATTATTTTAACTACATTGTTATTTTGATATTGCTAGTAAAAGTGTCATTAAAAATTGTATTAGTTGTAGTATTTCTGTCTTTACATGATGATAACAAAGACTATAATCATATATGAAAAATAATAATGAATTCATTTCGGAAGCTAGTTTTATCTCCTTAAAAACAGTAGATAGTTACCAAGCATCAATAACGCAAAGCTAAGCTGGTGAGCTTGGTAACAAGACTTTGAATTTCAATAAATCAGAAGTTGTGGCAAGCCAGCTAACTAATTACTTATTATTTTACAGATGAGTGCCACCAAATGTTTGTATTGTTTAGCAAGCTAGCTACAGCTAGTAGCTAGTGTGGTTCTACTCTCTAGCTAGCTGGTTAGTTGTGGCTAGCCAGTTAGGTTGACAGCTCGATAGCTAACTAGCTTGCCAAACATATAGTTATTTAGTTAGCTAGAGCCACAACTTTTGAGTAGCTAGCTTTTCCATAAGTAGCTACTAATGTAATGTTACAGAAAAGTGTGTCTGAATAATTCTATAAAAATATTGACTGCCTTATTTATTATTTTAGAAACGTTTAGAAACCAAATGTCCTTGTCACAATCTGTCACTTATTTTCTTCTTGTGCTAGATGCAATTGTCATGCAGCTTCAGCTCTCAATTCTCAGAGCACACCCCCGGCCAGCTCTACATTCACCGGTTTACCGTGATCCTTCACGTTTAAGTATCCAGCACACATGCCCTGGTTCCTTAAAGCCCCATAGTCCATCATGGCAGCCTTCACAAACTGGCTTAATGCGCCAATGAGCAGCTCCCATAAGAATCCATTGAACTGGTAGCTGCCTCCAGTTCTTACATAACTCGATAGCTTTGAGTCACAAAGAAAAGTTTGTGTTTCCCCTCATACTGATGTGGGGGTTGGTTGCCCTTATTCCCTGCTCTTTTGAGGATATGTTTGGTATAGCATTTGGATAAACTTTATATAGCAAGGATAAACTAAATTTCACCTCTGCTCTGGAGAAGGTGAGATGGACCTTTTTTTTTTTTAGAAGAGGTTCAAATACTATAGTAAATAAAATAAATGTCATTGCAAGACCAAGTAAAAGGTTTTTTTTTTTTTTAAACTATACCTACAAATGGGCCTATTTCCCAGATTTTCATATTTGATTTGAAATATAATGGCGTTCAGGAAGCTGGGGGGAGCTGTTACGTGCTTCAGCTTAACATTTTAAAACATGTTTTTCCCATCTTGTTTGTGCTAGGCGAAGGTTGATATATCTCTATTTTCAGTTGATATCTGAACTGGAGCCAGTCATAACTTTTCAAATTTTTTCTAAAAGTGTAGCTGTAAAATATGAAACTGGGCTAAGGTTGAGGCATGAAATGAGGACTGAGTCAAGGCCTCAGTGGTGAGGAATGAGTATGACCCAGCCTCACAAAGGAATAATGTTGTCAGGCTTGTTGACAGGTAAGTGTCTGAACATCAGCATTAATCTCTGGAGAACCACTCTAAGTCTCAGGTATACCAAGGGATTTAACTGTAAATACCAGTCCAGTTTAAAAATGGAGCAAGCAGAGGTTGGGAAAAGCTCTATTTAATGTGTGCACAGACTGTGTGTACTCCAGTGCTGCAGTATGGTCCAAATACAAACACACTGTTAGCAATGGGATGCGTTCCACACAAGAGATTCTCCACTAATTCGGGCTGTATTGAATTATCCCCCCCTGTCACTGTTTGACATAGTGATGAAGATCAATGTTGGAGCCTCACACCCAGCAATCAATTGACTACTAATGACACATAAAATGATACACACCATTGCAATTGTCTCAGATAAGCACCGTGACTACTTGTTTATCTTCATTCTGAAGTGGAGATCATTAAACAACCTCTTTTGAGGACTGGCTCTTGTATTCAATAAGTTGTACATACAATACAGTACAGTGTTAGCTTATAAGTCACCTCGCTCTCTGAATTAAACGTTTGAAGGATATCCATTTGACTGTATTACCAGGAGTAGCTAAGTGTTGCTGCTTGCCTCAGCAAAATAGGGTCAGTATTTATTTGTTTATTTAATCTTTATTTTTTTTTGTTAGAAATGTTCAAATGCAATTTGGAGACAGTCAAAATATAATATTACTTTGTGTCATTTTGTATGGTATATCGTTACTGTTTATGTATTAGCGTATATTGAAAAAATATACTGGTGTGGACTGCAGGCCATATTAATGATTGTCATTTAATTTGCATGCAAGTTAATTAACTTTTTTCACATTATTAGCTTGTTCCATTAACTGAGCTATATTTTGCAGTTGGTTAAATAAAACCATGGTTTCTGGAAATAGAGTTTCTGGAGACTACCTAATAGGCTGTTTATGAACAAACATTTTACAAATCACAGTGTATCCTTAGCTGCTAACCCTTTAAAGGCTATAGAATGTATATTTTGGTATTTACAAAACATGTATGAATTAAGATATTTTCACACGTATGTATGCGTGTCTTAAAGAGAAAAATTTAACAGAGTTATTTAACAGAACACATTGCTACATAGCATTGTGGCTGTTTTCTACATTAAAGACCATAAGTATTCCCACAAGGGCATATTCCAACAGCCCAGAAGGAAAACCTGGATAGACTTGCTGGGTTTAAGATCAAATCACTGAGTTAATACAGAAAATGTGAATAGAGAAAACACAGAGCCTTTGTCTTTCAGCCTTTACTCATGCACTTGTAACATGGGGATCAATCTTTCATTTTAACTTTTGCTGCTGCAAAGCCTCCAATTCAAGCTGGAAAACCCCGGAATCTGTGGAGGCAATTATAATTCCAACTCCTGATTTAGGATTGATGAAATGGATTCCCAGTGTTTTTTCTTTCCACTGCAAGTTATCAGTTAAAATCCTTTATCGTAGATACCTGTCCCTCAACCCTTTTTGTATCTATTTTCTGTATAAAAATACAAAATGCTTACCCATGAAGCCTTAACTGTTTGGGGGGGTTTGCTCTAGCAGAAACATTTGAATAAGGAAAAAGACTCATTTAAAGACATGTGGGGGGTTCAGGCCCCCTTGAAGACGCTGCAGTATCAGGCAGGGCATTGGCTGAGCGTAACTGTTTTTGCTAATATCACTGCCACTGACCAGTATCTCTGTTTGTCAGGGTCGCCCGGTGCAGTCACTCTCTCTGCAATCAATGGCAGGTTTAATTTATACACCTGGCTTCTTCCTGATGACTCTTAAAAAAGCTGTTAGATAGCGATCTGTTAATTCAAGTATAGAGTATTAAATATTCTATCCTCGGGCCATGTAATGGGTCAGGTGTGAGTGAGAATGAGAGCCAGAGCAGACTCGGCCCAGATTTCTGCCGATAACTAGCAGAGTATGGCGAAAAAGCTCCCTCTGATACTTCAAAGGGGAAAATAAGTAATAACTCCCAGCAGTAGAAATGTATCGCCGCAATGAGAGCATATGGTTGTTGAAGTCCAATTGTTAGTGGAAAATATGGTACGGAAGAAGCTGGAGAGAAAATAATGGCTGGGGGTGTGCCACATATTGAGTTTCTATGAGAAATTATCTGTAAAATGTGAAGGTTGTGTGTGGTCTTATAATTCATCTTAAGGGCCAGATTCAGAGTTGAGATGAACATGCGCAAACGGGACTTGCTCCCGAAATTCCGCGTAGCTTAAGCTATTTGTGATTCAGACATTTGACTTATCCGCTGTTTTAAGCGTTTCTCCAGTAGATACGCGGCATTACGCGTGCAGGATGGAGATTTGAGGAAAATGAGGCGTGTCTGCAAGTAGTTCAAGATACGGGTTTTCACTTCTCGTAATTTTTTTCCGCGCAACTTTGTTGTCTAGCGCCGCCAATAGATTATTATGAAAAATAGAGCATGTTTCGCATAAATGGATATTGCAATGAGTGCATGTTATTTGAACATAAAATTGCTCATATTTTCTTTTGCATAGCTAATTGCAATTATTGGAGAGCTGTCATAAAAAGAAAAATATGTAAAAGTAGGCTATGTATATAGACGTTGTATATAGGCCATTGTGTTCGACCACCATAGGCTACATTACTTTATTAGGTACATCATTAAAAAAGATCCAACGATTTAAATACAACGATTTATTTGTTTACCTAATAATATTGCGTGCAACCACTGTCCAGCGATTATTTATTTTGATTGTGTGATGGGTATATCCAGTCATCAATAGAAGCTATGATCATTTTATCAATGTGATGTATTAATACGTTCATTGCATGCCTATACCCCGTCACGCAAGAGCAACTACGATGCACAAAGGCAGGATTTTCCAGAAGGCAAATGTGGTTATTAAAGGCACTGTCACCGACACGTTGAAAACGCATAACCCCACAAACATTTTTTTTTGTAGACACCTGGCAGGTACAAGAAACAGGTACTTAGAATATCATGCCCTGTACCACCCACATTTTGAGATAAGCACCTGCACAACACAAGTTAGAATATGGCGTAAGTCAGCTCACGTTAAATCCGTACAGGAGAGGCACTTAAATGCATGATTTAAGTTGGCCATCTCTGAATCCGGCCCTAAGTGCTTAATCACTGAAGTGACAGCAGACTTTTCTGAAACCTGTTTGCTTTGATTATGCTTGTCAGAGAATTCCACAGGACTCCAGTGCGCCTGTCAGAATTATGATTGGATCCTCCAGCTCCACCAGGTACGATATAGAAGTAGGTCAAATCAAAGAACAGTCTGAAAGTCTCATCAGATACGCAAGATGCTCTTGTGCTACTCTTCTACTATGTACTTTCTCATGTACTTTCATATTTCCGCTTGCATGCAAGATACCTTGCACCAGAACTCCACGATTAGTATTGGTATGTCATTTCACATGAGCCACACAAACCTCTCTGTCAATACAAAAAAAAAAATGCAAGTGCATATTATATTCTATTTTTCTATGGTTCTTTTGAATTATTTTAGTGCAGTGAAATAACCATTTTTGTACCAGAAGTTTGGAATATAAGGCTTGTGCATAGTAAGAAGGGTCTTTGGCACTGGGATGATGTATATATATATATATATATAAGTCTATTTGTCATCGTCCATGTAGATGCCTAATTATGGGGGGAAAGCAAGGGAAGATCACAGAAAAATGTGACCAGTAATAATGGTATGAACATTTTCGACAGGACATTTTCAGAGGATTAGCAGGTAATCCATCCTTTTCTTTTTGTGAAAATATCAAACAACAGAACGGAATTTTTCGTTCGCTATTTCTTTCTGAAATACCAGTTAACTCTGTCTTCTGTCATCTGCCTTCAGTTCACAAACAGTGAAATGTGTTTTTATCCTTTTTAAGCAAAACAGCATGCCCACACAAAACCCTGAAATGTAGCACATTGCTTTCAAAGGATGTGAGATTTAAGTCACACATATTTAATTCAAACCTTATATTGTACTTGAAAAAAAAAACTGTGTAATGCACATGAGATGAATGTGTGCATTCATATCACCCCGCAAGGTATGAGAGAAAATGGTCATGAGGTCTGAGGACAAGAATGTCAGCGGTCATGGTCCACTTAAACATTTGGCACCAGTTGACAATATTGTATCAGCAATGGTGACACATGCCCATCTATATAGGTTCAACTCAACAGGGCTGTCATAAGTCATTACCCCTGTGCAACACCGGTATATCTGATTGAGGCACCTCTAGGTTTGACATCCTCCTGAATCAAAAATACCACAGAGACGCCTGGATGGCGCTGCGCTGAAAAAACTCCCATAAAGTAATTCTATAGTTTCTAGATTGAGGCCTCAGAGTAGAACTTGTTGTGTCACGAAATCCCAGCATAGGGCAAACGGTCATACCTGGATGTAAGGACATTAAAACCAAAACTAGCTAAACACAATTCGCTGATGAGTGACAACAATCTGTTCTCATAAGACCATAGGTGGAAAGTTTACCAGCGTGCATGATGATGAAGTAACATTCGCATTACACTGCATAAGTAACAAGGAAACTCATTGAAATGTTGAGGTGTGATGGTATTGGCTTCAATACCAACACAGGGCAATTCTTTTTTCTTTTTTTTAAACATAATATGGCCAGAACCCAGGTGTGTTTCATGTAGGGTTTGGTGTTGATGACACGAGAGGCTGTGGAGATGAATGTCACAGTAACCTGCTGTAAACACATGAATTTGAGTATCACTCCATTATATATCCCTAGAACAACACAGCGGAAATACTCATAACAAATGTGAGGCTTCCTGAACACAGCGGAAATACTCATAACAAATGTGAGGCTTCCTGAACACAGCGGAAATACTCATAACAAATGTGAGGCTTCCTGAACACAGCGGAAATACTCATAACAAATGTGAGGCTTCCTGAACACAGGGGAAATACTCATAACAAATGTGAGGCTTCCTGAACACAGGGGAAATACTCATAACAAATGTGAGGCTTCCTGAACACAGGGGAAATACTCATAACAAATGTGAGGCTTCCTGAACACAGGGGAAATCAACCAGAAGGCCTTTATAGTCTTCATCCGTCAGTCAGTCAGTCAATGAATCAATGAAATCTGTATATCAAATTAGTTCTAGCCAAGATACAGATTTTAAGTAGAATAGTTTAGGACTGTAGAGTTGGAATTTTCCATGGAATTGTAAGTACATTAAGTACAAGATACAAACCTGGAACATATTAGGGGGAACATCTGAGGGAGAGAGGAAGGCTCACATGTGCACACCACGTTGAATGGTGATATCTCAGAGAGTTGCTATATATCACGTCACTACTGTTTCTGTTTCACAGTGAACTATAAAAATGGACCCTCACTACGGTATTCATCTTCATTGTAATTGGGATGGCGGGTATGCCATCCGCCAAGTTAGGGCTTGGTGGGGCATGCCCGATACCTACACAGCACTGAGAGCTTGGGACAGGGTTTTCTACAGAAAGAACCACAATGACCAGACACTCTCAGCCCTTAAGAACATTTTCTGTACCGTCTCACCTCCTGTAAAGATATTGAATTCAGATACAACTTCACACATCTATGCAATAAAGCCCCAAACGGTTATTTTTGCATTTCTGCTTCTTCGTTTCCCTGCCAATTTCATTATCAAAAATGCTCCAAGCCCACAAAATATAATTCTCCCCATTGGATAACAACATCTGATCTGCCAATAACAACATCTGATCACAGTAGCCTGATCAAAGTAAGTAATTGCAGGATACAAACGAAAATGAACATCTGATGCCTTTGGACATATATAGAATTGCACATTTGATGTTACTTCAGCCAATAGAAGATGTTTTTGAAACTTAGTCGTCACCATTTTTGATTGTTGTGGTAACTAGCTTACTTGCTAACCAATAATTGGCAAAAAATATTTAGTAGTTTATATTAGTATAAATGTTTAGTAAAATATTTACAGCTGTATAATCCTTGTGGGAAGCTTATTTCTATTTCTGAAATACATTATCTATCATTTCACATGCAAACCCAACGTTAATTCGTGACTCAAATTGCTACATGACTACAAGGTAGGCCGTAAAACCTTGGACTTAATTTGTATCTGTTTTTTAACCAATTTGTAACTTTTTAACCAAAACATAGCCATGTTACCCAAGCCCTATGGGCCTGCAGTTTAACATCTGCAGTTTAACACTAGAACATCCAAGATTCAATAATAACTACCAGCCAGGACCAACCGGTCAATTTTACCAGGACATGTACTGTAAGTACTGTAGCCTAAAACATTGCATTTAATGTCAACAATTGTGAAAATAATACCTTAGTTGTGTTGGCGCAGGTCATAAGAAACATGAAGACACCATGTTTGTATGTAAATTAACACACTAATATGTATTTATTTAGATACAATTTAATAACAGACTATCTTGACGTCAATGGCATAACGCTAGCTGGAACAGCTGTACACAGAACCGCTGTATCAATAGCCGAAAGACTAGGCCTACTTTTTTTGCTCTGCCTCTGTATTTCTGGCTCACTGTCGCTCTCATGATGTGCTTTTCATACACCCAGAGCACTGGATGCAGACAATTGTTCAAACATATAGTGTAGTCATTTTAAAAGTGTAACACAGCTGGATTGCACATGATTTCCACTATAAATTTTTGTTATTTGACACTATTGTTTGTTGTACCTTACCCTAATTTTTATATCAATACATTTTAACAGCAGGCCTAGATTTTGTAAGTTTTAATTAATGACTTATATACAATGCTTGTATGTGTGAGTAACTTGGCATTTTTGTATGTTTTGTTTGTGTATTTTAAGATCAAACAGAAAAAGAGTCATTGCTGTTATCCTGGCAAGGGGGGGGGGGGGGGGACTACACAAAATAATAAATACAGGGATGTCAATAATTGTGACACAAATCTTCTTCAAAATATATTCATAATTTTTGTAAGAATAGAACACATTTGATAAACAAATCCAACACTTTTTGCTCATATTAATCGAGGTTGCCAGTAATTCTGGTGGGCACGGTATTCTCAGCCTTGTTTATCCACATGCAGTTTTTGAATTCTCATTTTATGCACAGGCTTCTAAAGACAATTATTCATTCTGTGGCCGTGCTAATTGCATCACTGCTGCTCAACAATGTCCATCTTGTGAATATGAAAGAGAAATATGCAAACTAGCATTTTACCAGGTTCTGGTTGGCTACAGAAGAACTTTCTAGAAACAGCAATAGGTAGGCCATATACTGTTTTGTGAAAGTTTATGCAGAAGCACTGCACTTATGAAATAGAAAGAAGGAATGCACACAGTGATCTACAGTTTCCAAGAATAAGTGGTTTATTTTATTATTTTTCTGGAGAGAAAGTGGCAAAATCTCAACCATTGTTTAATATGTCACAGGTCAATGTGATCCTGTGAAAGTTGTATAAAAAGACAACCGAATGATATGGCTGCAAGAATAATCAATAAATAAGTTATTAGGCAATTGCATATCCAAAAAAGTTTGAATATTGATTATTGACATCAACTATTAATGGCAAACATGGCAAACAACTGCAAGAGAAATGTTATAATTGCTGTATGACAGTTGGGAAATGGCCATTGGTATTCAGAGAGCAGAAATGTCAGTGTCTAGGGGTTGTATACACTTTAGTCTGCACTGGTTGACAATATCACTTCAGCAGTCACAATACAATAGAAAAAAAAACTTTACCTGTCTCTCTTAGCAGGATGACAACTCATTGGGTTTTCTCACAGGTATACAGCCAGAAGCCGCAGTTCACTAATGAAGAGAAGTAAATGAGACCGGTGAAGTGGGGTTGTCGGTGGAAAGAGTGATCAGTGGATGGGAAATGACAAAGAAAATGTTTTAAAAAGGCAGGTTAAAATGGCACCCCAGAAGCTTGGAAATCCAGGTTAAAATGTTTGTATTCTGAAAAGCGGTACCTGAGGCTATGCGGCCTCCAAATTGACATGAACAGCTGGAGCTCTGTGTAACAAAGCTGTTTCCTTTACTTAGAGCAGTGGCAGAACACAATCTTGAGTGTAGTGAATGTGATTTTAACTCAGTAAAAGAAACCATCATCTAGCTGGTAGCTCAATTGAATTGAGTACCAGTATCACTTTACACCAGTATCACTTCACATCAGTCACACACTACAGACTAAACAGCATAGTAATGTATTGTATGTAACTATTCATATCTTTATATGTACCATGTATGTCCATATATGTACAAAGGCATGCGCAGGTGACTAGATTTTGTGCGTTCATTTCATTATTGGGTTGTTTACTTTATTATTAATGTACTACCTTGTAAACTGAAGAGTGAATTTGCAAATACTGCATTGCAGCGATTATGTAATCAATCCAAATGAAATGACAATGGTCACATGAGCAAAAAAATCTAACAAACAAAAAAATTAACCAGTGAAAAAGAAATTGTAATGAAAACACAATGACTTTCACAATTCAGTCAACCAAAAGGAACGGTCCATGCAGAAGAAAACGACATTCAGTGAGAAATAAGAGGGGCTAAGTATCCTATCATAATGGAATTTTACCAGCTAAATATACACATAAATATAAGACATTTTGTATTATGACTTTGGATTCTTCAGTTTTTAAGATACCCAAATGATGTACTATATAGTAAAAAAAATGTCCTAATTTACATTTTCCGCCAATCACGGAGTCGGTTCATGATTTCAGTTTCTCTATTTGAATGTGATAAGTAACTTAACAGTTGGTCATTTTGTAAGGATCTGAGTATTGCCTGTTATTTGTATCTTTATTTTGTATTTATTGTTTATTCTTAGTTTGTATTCTGGCTTGTTTATTTTCCGGGTTTTCTTAGTTGTCTTGTGTCTGCTTGTTTACATTCGATCTGTCACTCCCAGTTTTACGTCTCTGTACTTTTCCGGTGTTTTCATTGGTGTTCGGTTTCCCTCTTGCTTCTTACCTATCTCTGAGCAATTAGATTTACTAATTACCACTAACATACTAATGATAGATAAGATCTACTAACTCCATTAACAAACTAATTTGTATATACTTACTAATCATACTAACGGCAGGGGTGTGTGTATAGTTACTAATCTCACTAACATATTAGAGCGCACATTTTTCATGCTGTTCTTTCTCTGCTAATCATTCTCAGCTGCATCTGATCTCCTCTTCCTGTCATCTTACTCTATGCACGATTTCCTGAAACTCCAGGTCATCTGTCATTGTGTATGTTTGGAATCCAGTCCGCGTTTTCCCTAGTTGTCTCTGTGATTGTTTCATTGTTCCCTAATGTATTCTCATTGTTTCTCGTTTGGAGTCCCTCCCCCTCACACACCTGATTCCTCTTGTGTCATTAGTTACTTGTGCATTTAAGCCCTTTGTTACTTCCAGTCTGTGTCGGATTGTCGTTTTACTTTTCCTGTGCCTGCTACCTGTGTTTATGCCAGTGATCTGTTTCTGCCTCAACGATACCCTTTTGTTACTACTATTCTTTTGCCTTGCCCTTGTCTGCCCAGTTTGCCGTTCGACTTTGACCACGTTCGTATACCGACTATTCTCCTGCCTGATCCTTTTGCACTGCCTGAAATCTGATTCCCTGGTTTGTCGACTTCCTGGATTGTCCCTCATTGCCCTATCGCCTGTCGTTTGTTTTGTACCTACCTAC